>OY757020.1:90389339-91602428 GCA_963580285.1 Lucinisca nassula | reverse complement strand
GTTGATTACGACCTCGTATGCGCTGTCGTTAAGGTTGACAGCAACGTCACTAAACATTCATGCAGTGTCAACACAATATGGCGTGACAGCAGCATTAAAAATCCGCTTTAAGAAATGGAAGGTATGCAAGAAAAAGAATCCAATATGGGTGTGAGGGGTGGATAGAAAAATCCGTCCCTCGGGATCACTGTCCGGCATCACTCGGTAAGCCGCGTGATGCCATACAGTGTCCCTCGGGACGGATTTTTCCATCCACCTCTCACACCCATATAAGATTCTTATAGTATCACACGGATGAGTTATCGTGATGAGATTAGAACGAAACGAATCCCTGTTAAATAAATTGAGGATCGTACACGAGTGGTTGTTTCATATGAAATTTATGAAACGATTCTTCAGCGAGTTTCATAAATTTCATATGAAATGACATCGAGTGTAAGATTCTGTTTGTCATATTGCGAATTTAAATAAAATTTTATCGCCTCTAAATTTGACAGTTTTTTTCCACAAAAATGCACTGTTGACATGGACGTCGTCATGTTACTTAATCCCGCCAAAATGTTATTACGCGTGTGGTCATACCATATTTATTAGGTGACGCTATCCACTGCTCATCAGTGACGTCATATGATAAATCAAAATTATCTAGGCACATCTTAAGAAAGTTGGGGATGGACCTAACAAACAATGGAGTAGAAGGGTCCATCCAACATTAGGTTAAAACGCGGTAGGGCCAGTTTACCTTAATCACTCATTTCACAAGTCTACAAAACGAGAGTGTCATAATGGCCCTGGATCGCTCACCGATCCTTATTGTACAGATAAAATGGTAATTAATATAACGTGGTGTGGATGGTTTGAACATTTCTGTGAAATTATTTCAAAATCAGTCTACCTAATTTGTAGTAGAAGTCATTTTAAAGATTGTTTACTTTTTTAGTTTTGGTGGCGTTCAGTGGAGCAATTTTGTCAGAGGGTCACCCATGGAATATCCCTTCCAAATTGTTTTCGATCTGGGGATGAAGTCTTTCAAAAGTTACATTCGACAATATAGAGCTAAGTGTATGTTACTATCTGGGCACCTTCGTGCACACTGTGCACGGGGATAAATTTGCTCAGTCTAACTTACAACGCCTCGTGGTAACAAGAACAAAAGGTTGTGGGGGCGGGGGTGTAATTAGAGGTTAGACTTCCCGTTGGTTCCCTTTGACAATACAGATCTGACTTGTATTCCAGTATCTGGGCATCTTGTGGAAGTTGAGGGTTGGGTCGGGGTTGGGGTGGGAGGGGGCGCAGACTTGGCATAAGATGCTAGATATGTGAGTCAGTGGTTCACTTTGACAATACACAGCTGACTTGTATGTCACTGTCCAGGCACTTGTGGACAATGAGGGTCAGGTCCTAGTGCACCAGACTGAGATGAACCGGCACAATACAGATCGGACTTGTATTTCTTTATTTGGACAACTTGTGGACATTGAGGGTCAGGTCCTTGTGCATGGACATGATTCGGCTCACTAACTTACAATGCCTTAACTCTATATAAAACCAGCAGGCCTTTGAGTGGGTCCATTTTTGGCTATAGATTTGAACATAGGGTGGCCATCTTGGAAGAGGGCCACTAAATGCTTCATTCAATATATCAATGACTTGAGTCTTCCGTTCTCAGACAACCACATTCTCAATGGTTTTTCCTATATAAGTCTATTTAAAACCGGTAGGCCCCAGGCGAGATCAATTTTGGCCTCATGGCTATAATTTGAATACTCTTGGTAGAGGTCCCCGACATGAAGCCTCATGCAAAATAACAAAGAGCTGGGCCTTGTGATTTCAGAGAACAAGATTTTTAAATATTTTCCATATATAAGTCGATATAAAACCAGTGGGGCCAGGGGCGGGGCCACCTTTGGCCCAAGGGCTATAATTTGAACAATCTTTGTAAGGTCCACTATCAAAGACCCGGGCCTTCTGGTTTCAGACAAGAAGATTTTTAAAGGGTTTCCCAATGTAAGTCTATGTAAAGCCAGTGGGTCACGGATCTCCAAAATGACATGTACAGTGTTGACGGGGACGTTAAACCTCAAATCAAACAACAAAAACAAACAAACGGGGCGGGGTGGGGATATTTTGGCTCCAGGGCTATAATATGACCAATCTGGGTAGAGGTCCACTAGATGAAGCTTCATACCAAATACCGAAAACCCGGGCCCTCTGGTTTCAGAAGAGAACATTTTTAAAAGGCTTTCCCTATATAATTCTATGTAAAATGGGAGGGCCCCGGTGCGGTGGCATGTTACGCCCAAGGGCTATAATTTGAACAATCTTGGTAGAGGTCCTCTAGATGAAGCTTCGTACCAAATATCATACACCTGGGCCTTGCTGTTTCAGACAAGAAGATTTTTAAAGGCTTTCCCTATGTAAAACTGTTTGTCCCCGGCCCGGGGGCATTTATAGCCCCAGGGTTATAATTTGAACAATCTTTATAGAGGTCCACTAGATGAAGCTTTATACCAAATATCAAAGATTTGGGCCTTCTGGTTTCCGACGAGAGTATTTGTGAAGGTTTTCCCTATATAATTCTATGTAAAATGGGTGGGACATTGTTGGCCTCAGCGCTATAATTTGAACCTAGGGAGCGGTCCACAAGATAAAACTTCATACCAAATATCAAATACCTGGGCCTTCAGGTTTCAACAAGAAGAGTTTTAATTTTTAAAGGTTTTTCCCTATACAAGTTTATATAACACTGGTGGACCCTGGCGCTGGGGTGGGGGCATTTTTGGCCTCAGGGCTATAATTTGAATAATCTTTGTAGAGGTCTACTACATGAAGCTTCATACCTAATATCGAAGACCTGGGCCTTCTTGTTTCAGTCTGTGTAAAATTGGTGGGCCCCGGCGCGGGGACAGTTTTGGTCCCAGGACTATAATTTGCATAATCTTTGTAGAGGTCCACGAGATGAAGCTTATAATAAAATATCAAAGACCTGAGGCTTCTGGTTTCAGACGAGAAGATTTTTTAAAAAAAATCCCTATATTAGTCTTAAGTAAATTAGATGGGGGAGCAATTTTGGCCCCAGTGCTATAATCTGAAAATCTTGGTAGAGGTCCACTAGATACAACCTTATTCTAAATATACACCGGGGCCTTCTGCTTTCAGACAAGAATATTTTAACTGTTTTCCCTATGTAAGTCTATGTAAAATGGGTGGGCCCTGGCGCGGAGGGCTTTTTGGCCCTTTGACTTATTTGAACAATCTTGGTAATGGTCCACTAGATGAAGCTTAATACCAAATATCAAAGACCTGGGCCTTGCGGTTTCAGAGAGGATGTTTTTTATAGGTTTTCAGTGAAACAATTCTATTATTTATGGCGTCTGTGATCCAGATGTTCAATGGACCGGAACCGTTTGAACAACTTTTGAAAGAGGACCACCTAAGGATCATTCCTATGAAGTTTGATCAAACCCCGATCTGTGGTTTAGGAGGAGATGTCGTTTGAAGAAATTGTTTACGGACGGACGGAGGCACGCTCGCACGGACTATCCTACCTTGAAAATAAGTCTTTCAGCACAAACACGATTCCATAGTTCTCGTTAACCATTCTGTATAGTCTTCATAGCTTTGCATTCAGTCAGCGAGCACTTCTGTCCCCCGTCAATCGGCGCTTGATGAAATAGATAGACTGCACGATGCTTCCCTGAAATTGAAACTAAAAGCTTAGAATATCAAACAATCTGATATATTTTAAAAGGCAATTTGCTTGACATGTCAGGCGATACATCTAAAGCCCACTTTGTATGTTCTGCTCATAGTAGGATTTGGTACAATTCCGGAATTGTCCTGCGCATAGTAGTAATTTGTTGCGCAAAGTGAGAATTCCTACCTTGCGCAAGACAATTTCGGAATTGCCCCTGCGCAAAACTGAGAATCGGAACAAAGTAGGAATAATTTATCTTTTCTGTATTTAATTTATAATATATTGCTATTATGATTCCTATTATTAAACTGCACGACCCGCAGAAAAAGCGACCGACTGAAGTCGGTTGATTTTCTAAGAGTGCCCTAAAATCACCGTGTCATTCTGTCAGTCTGCCTGTCCGTCCGTAACCCGTTTGTGAAAATTGGTGATACTGACTTAACCGCTTGGAATATTTAAATAATTTTTGGCATACTGATAGATATCAATGAGATCTAACCAATGGACTTGCGAAATATTACATTCCATTTAGTAAAGCCTCGCCGAGGCGAAAAATGTGAAAATTTTCGAACTGCTTCTCTTCGGTAACCGTTGGGCTGATTGAAGTCAAATTTCATATGGAGCCTCTATTGGATGGGGGAAACCAAAATTTGCTCATGGGGTCCAGGTCACATGACCAAAATGGCCGCCAAGCCATATATGGCAAAAACCCTTCAAAAATAGTCTTCTCCAGAACCACTGGGCAGATTTCCACGAAACTTGATAAATAGCATCTGGGACGTAGGCCCATCATAAATTGCTAAAATGGTGACCCTGGGTTGACCTTGACCTTCTTTGTGCATAGGTCAAACTTTGACACATATGCTTTTGTATTGGAAAAGTGAGAATGCATTTTATCCTGCAAACGATTCAGAATACAGTACTAAAGTATAAGATATGTTTTTGCTCCTTACGATAAGGCGCATTTATTGGGGGAACCGTTTTAGGTCTAGGTCACATGACCAAAATGGCCGCCATACCCATATATGGTAACACTCATAAAGCTAAAAGCATCCGGCGAGTCGTGCACTTCAGCTGAAGCACTGGTTATTAATTATAATTATAAAGTCTTAAGAAGTTCATAAAACAATGATATAATTTGAAAACAGAATAAAAACATGCATATTGAGATCATTTTTGTGTAAAGATATCTGGAAGTAATTGAACTAGAATTATAAATATGTTAGCATGGTGCAATACGGAAGAGGGACGCAAGTCATTATTTTTGGTTTATTCAAGATTATTTCATTCATTTCGAGTCGATCATAATTCACATGTGGGCGAAAACCGGAGTCCCCGGAGAAAAACTAACAGAATTTTGCATCTCAAATGTGGGCGATGAGAGACCTAATAATTGCGAGTCAATTCTACCAATTGGGCCATGGAGCCGCAAATCATTTGTGACCCGTCACGCGAAAAGGAACCTTCTGGAAAGTTACGTCATTTAGCGTAAATGACGTTTGAAAATTATGTTCACGTTAACGTCATAACTGATTCTGATAATTTGATTACGCCGTGTCTTAATTGGACTGACAATTCACCTTACATATGGCGAAATCAAGGTGGGGGATCACGTGGTTTAATACGTCATACAAAATGGCTTCCAGTACTGAAAACGTGTCGATTCAAATAAGATTTTCCACTTGTAGTCCTGTATTTCATGTTTTAATGTTTTGGAATATGACGCAGAGTACGACAAATAAGGATCACTTCATGCTTAGGTCAAAATTTCTCGGGGCAGATTCTCATTGTTCCAGTTTAATCACTTCTAAGTTGGAAAAACACTAATGAATGCGGGGATCTAGTGCACTGTTCTTGAATTTTAGACAACAAAATTGGAATTTTATCATGTGCTACTAACATACTAATATTATTTCTGTTTGAAAATGAGCAGTTGTACAGAGATGGTTATTGCAAGACTAAAACTTTAAAATTAACATTTCATGCTTACGATTCAGGAGAGGTTTTTAGAAGTCGATCAAGTACACTACTTCGCAGCACGATGATCAGGTGCACTGCAATTTTCAACAGTATGAGAGGTGGCTTTATGGTTCATTTTTCAAGTTGTCTGTCAGAGATTATTTGAAGGATTTTCCGTCTTGGCCCACGGGTGTGTGTGTGTGTTGGGGGGGGGGGGGGTATGATGCAGTAAATTATAGACCAGTGTCGCTAACATGCACCTGTTGCAAAGCCCTGGAGCATTTATTACTTAGCAGCATTAACAAGCACTATGCCTTTGAAAGCTTTCTTGCTGACTGTCAACATGGTTTCCGAAGTCAAAGGTCTTTCGAAACTCAACTAGTTCAATTCTTTTATGACGCTGTGAGTAATCTGGATGGGGCCATAAACTGTGGCCACAAACAGACGGACTTGATCATCATGGATTTCGCCAAGGCCTTTGACAAGGTACCTCACAGAAGGCTATTGTACAAATTGGACTACTATGGGATAAGAGGATCCACACATAGTCGGATTAGCTGATGGCTCTGGGTGCTCTCAACAAGGTGTACTTGATGGCCAAGCGTCGGATCAAGTCCCTGTTTATCCGGTGTCCCACAAGGTTCGGTCCTTGGACCGGTCTTCCTTTTGTTATTCATCAATGATCTCCCTGATAATATGTTTGTTTGCTGATGACTATGTCCTGTATAGGGACATATATTCTTCTTCCCACTGTCGCATTTTACAAGATGACCTTGATCGACTTGCAAAATTGGAAGCAGATTGGCGGATGAAATTCAATGTGGCCAAATGCAATTCAATGAGGGTGTCACTACACCTTCCGGACAAGCAAATTAAGTATGATTATACACTTCACCAGCAAACTTTGGAGCAGGTTCATTCCGCCAAATATCTTGGTATCACCAACACTGAGATCTCGATTGGGTTTAACATATCTCGGAAATAGCTTCTAAAGCAACTAGGTCCTTACGGTTCCTTAGACTTCTGAATTCAGGAAAGAACATTTTTAAAGGTTTTATGTCAAACCATTGAGCCCCGTGGAGGAGACATTTTTGGCCCCAGGGCTATAATTTGAACAATCTTGGTCGAGGTCCTCTACACAAAGCTTCATACCAAATATCAAGGAACTGAGCTTTCTGGCTTCAGACAAGAAGATTTTAAAGATTTTGCCTATACAATTCAATGTAAAACCAAAGGGCCCTGGGTCGGGGCAATTTTCGGCCGCGGGGCTACAATTTGAAAAATCTTAATAGAGGTCCACAAGAAGAAGCTTCATACCACATATCAAACACCTGCGCCTTCTGGTCTCAGACGAAAAGATTTTTAAATGTTTTCCCTGTGTAGGTCTATGTAAAACCGGGCGGGGCCATTTTTGACCACAGAGCTATGATTTAAACGATCTTGGTAGATGTCCACTAGATGAAGCTACACATCAAATATCAATGACCTGGGCCTTGTGGTTTCAGAGGAGAAGATTTTTTCAAGATTTTTCTTATACAAGTCAATATAAAACCAAAGGGCACCAGGGCGGGGATAAGGTGGCCCCATGGCTATAATTTGAACAATCTTGATAGAGGTCCACTAGATGAAACCTTACACCAAATATTAAAGACCTGGGCCTTGCGTTTTCAGACCGGCCCCGATAGCTCAGTTGGTAGAGTGTTCGCTCCGGGGAACGGGAGGTCATGGGTTCGATCCCGGGCCACGACATACCAAAGTTGTTAAGAATTGCACTAGCTGCTCCTCACTAGGCACTCAGATTTACGGGGTAGAGCTAGGACTGGTCGACCCAGTGTCAGGATAATGTGACTGGGTGTGGTATCATGCAATGTGACTTGGACATGATACTTCAGTGAGGCAGCACTATAAAAGTGCACTGAGCTCCCTGTCGCAACCAGACACCGTCGTGATATGACTGAAAAAATGTTGAAAGCGACGTTAAACCCGAATTCATACACACACGCACACACACGCACACACGCACACACACACACACACACACACTTGCGGTTTCAGAGAAGAAGATTTTTTAAAGATATTTCCTACATAAGTCAAAGTAAAAACCAAAGGGCCCAGAGCGAGGAACTTTTATGGCCCCAGGGCTATAATTTGAACAATCTTGATAGAGGTCCACTAAATGAAGCTTCACACCAAAAATCAAAGTCTTGGGCCTTGCGGTTTCAGAAATAAAATAGTTTAAAGATTTTTCCTGCATAAGTCAATGTAAAACCAAAGGGCCCCACAGCGAGGAAATTTTTGTTCCAGGTCTATAGTTTGATAGATGTCCACTAGATGAAGCTACACGCCAAATATCAAAGTCCTGGGACTTATGGTTTCAGAGGAAGAGATTTTTTTTAAAGATTTTTCCTATGCAAGTCAATGTAAAACAAAAGGGGTCCGAGGCGGGGGCATTTTGGCCCCATGGCTATAATTTAAACAATCTTGATAGAGGTCCACAAGACGAAGCTTCATACCATATATCAAACACCTGACCCTTCTGGTTTCAGATTAGACTTTTTAAGGTTTCACCATATAAGTCTCTGTAAATCTAAAGGGCCCTGGGGCGGGGGCAGTTTTGGCCCAATGGCTATAATTCGAACAATCAGGATAGAGGTCCACAAGGCGAAGCTTTATACCAAAACTCAAACACCGGAGCCTTCTGGTTTCAGACGCGAAGATTTTTAAAGCTTTTCCCTATGTAAGACTATGTAAAACCAAAGGGCCTCGGGCGGCTGCATTTTTTGACCCCATGGCAATAATTAGAAAATCTGGGTATAGGTGTACTAGATGTCGTTTGAAGAAATTGTTTACGGACGGACACACCCACGCACGTACGCACGACGAGCGACTGACGAAAAGTGATCTCATCACTTTGTGACAGGTGAGCTAAAACAGGGGGCGGGGAAGGGGTACATTTGTTTTACATTTAACACGGATCCTTTCCATATTGTCGAAGTGATGACACCTGAAAAGTGACAAGATCTTACTTAAAAGTGGACATCAAATTTGGTCAGTGAAGTTTCCCCTCTTCAACCAAAAAAAATTGCGAAAACAAATTCTAGCTCCATTAAATTTGAAAACTACTAATAAATGATCACGTACACTGCACACCCCATAAATGATACCGTGCACTGCCAAACAAGATCGATGATCTCGTGTACTTATATTATTCTTAAAGATCATCGCATGGAGTTTTGGTTATCACCCGCGTTATCAAACCGAAGCTCTATTATCATCCCGAAATTTTAGACTTGCATTCCGGTAAAGATAAGTATAAAGGGCAATTCCCAACCCCCATGATATTATTTGTTGCCATATATTCCATTCTGTCTATTTAATGATTGTCGTGCAGAGGGTTACTGTTACATGTGCGCAACATCATGTACATTACATTTACTCACACCATTAAAGGCGTGGAAACGTAACACCAGAATATGATAATACTTCCCGATCAAAAACGGGAAGGTAGTATATCTTTACACCTGCAGAATTAGTGTTATCACGTAAAATGTAGTTTAGGTCCTAGTACCAAAGCGTTAATCAAAAATCATTAGTGCATAGACAAAATGGCAAATATCAATGTTCAGATCAACAGACATGGATTCCAGAAGAGTGTAATCTGGCGTCCGCAAATGGTAAGCATTACTTGGTAAGCAAGCTTCGCCCACCATGCCCATCGACCCGAACGAAGAAAAGGTGTAAATGCCGAGAAGGGTATGTCCGAGATTTTGGAAGTCTTCCTATGGCTTTCCATTGGCAAATATATCAGAAATAATTCTGGAAATGACCACATTGTACGGATCAACAAGATCATGGTGCCTCCCATAGAACTTCTTTAATGTTGATACCAGTTTGTTTTTTTATACCCTTGGCATTACAACCTGGTAGTGAGCACCTTCCCACGTCCCACAAAGTCCTGATACTTGGAACAGGTTCTAGCATAACGGTTTAAATGTGAAACGTTAACTCCATATGCTGGTGCAGACGGGGTATTACTGCTCAGGAAGGGAAAGTTAACAATGGGAAATTGAAGTCATCTCGTTTATCGTACAGCCTAGTAGTAAGCTTCCCGTTCTCAATATAGAGATAACAATTCAAGTATGAGGAGGAGGTTGCAGTCTCTGTTGTTTCCTTAATTTCAAGTTTACGTGGATAGATAAATTCCAAGTACTCTGCGAATTTAGCATTTTTCAGAGACAATAAATCATCTATATATCTTGAGGTGAAATTGAATTGTTGTGCAAGGCGTTTCTTGCCTGCTGTGAGGAAACCTTGTTCAAAATCCGCCTCATACGAGTACAAGAACAAGTCGGCAAGCAACGGTGCACAATTACTACCCTTTGGTTTGCCAATTGTTTGCTGAAATAATAGGCCACTGAACTCCACGAAAATATTCTCAATTAGATATTCCAGCATCCTTATGACATCTGCATCAGTGTACTTTTGTGGTGCATCAGAGTGATCTCGAACGAAGTTTGTGTCTTTGCAGCCAAGGACAACATACTGGTAGCGACGGTTACCATTCTTGCGGTAAAAACATTGGTTTATGACTTCCTTGAGTTTAGATTTCAATTTATCATGAGGAATAGTTGTGTAGAGTGTTGAGAAATCGAAAGATTTTATGCTGTTTACCGAGAGAAAAGACTGTGCCTGAAGATATTCTACAAGCTCTTTGCAGTTTTTCAAGATCCATATCTGATTCACACCACTCCCTGCATATGCAGTGTCACAATATTTCTGAAGGCCATCTTTAACTGCAGTAAGGATTCGTGTTAGGATCTGTGAAAGAGGCTTGGTTGAGCACTTAGCTGATCCCGCGATATATCTCTGCTTGTATGGATTCTTGTGAAGCTTAGGAATCCAGTTCAACTTTGGAAGTTCCATATCTTCCTCTGGGAGGGAAATTCCAAACGAAAGCATTACCGATTGGTGGTTTCGCAGAATTTCATCTTTGGACAAAGAAGAAAGATTATATGTTGGGTTGCCTGTCATAGTGCTCAAACCAAGCTCTTCTTTTAAGCAGTTTATATAGTGTGTTTTGCAAACAAACACAATATTGTTAGATGCCTTGTCAGCTGGAACAACGACATACCGCCCAGTGAGGCAAACAATCTGTCAGGCACTAAATGTAAAAAGTAATTACGCTTAAAGTTATGCCACCGAGTGTACGCAATGCTTATTAAGATTTTACTCAAAGACAGACTGTGAAATAAGTTACTGTACGATTTTAGTCCCTACTATAGAAACTTCTATGTGCATTAAGTAAATGCAGAATACTCATGTAATAAGTTAATTTGCATTAGCTTTTCTAGTGTGTACACGATATTAATTAACATAGCGCTGCCTAACACGCTTTAACCAATTTGGGCGGTCGAAAAGTTTGTTATGCGTGTTCATTGCAAAACTGAAATTCTTACCAACATGTTTATCTGACCCCGCTCAGCAAAAGTCGGGACCCATTCATATGATTTTGCTTCGCTCGAAAACCAAGATTTTTGCACCATATTTAGCTTTTTGGTCCTTCGAGATCTTTATGCATATTCTGAAAACTTACTAATGATTTAGACTCAAGTAACTAAACTACTGTTATTCGGGACGTTTTTGTTTATATCACAGTCTTTCGAACAACTTACCCTTTGAAACTTTTAATGAAACAACTGTCCCTTTGAAATTTTTAAGGAAATTCCAGCACACTTTGTCATTGGTTTGCGTCATCAATCTTAACAGGGTAACTGATGATACTTTAGTATCGGAAACTGGGCTGCATTACGAAAACATGTCTATACAAATACAATGCCAATTTGTGGCAAAAAAAACGAAATCTTAAGATGAAAATTGTGATATTTTTTCTATTTCCGCTCAAAACATAGTACCCACACTCTATGTTTTTGAGCAGAAATAAGAAACATAATGTACATCCCTTAAATCCCACTTTAACTATATAAATGTGGGATTGGAAGGGGTCAAAATTATAAAGGCGTGTTTTCGTGATGGTGTGACCCGCTTTGGGTTGTTAGAAAACATTTAATGTTCTTACAGAGTACTCATTTTATTCCTTCCTTTCTTGGTTTAAATATGTGTATCGTTTTTTTAAGTGTTGAGAGTACAGATAATAGACAGTCAATTTCACAAAACTGTGTTACTCGTAGAATTAAAGGTTAAACAGCTATAAAATCTAAGTTGTCTGCTGCTGGAGACACTCCGGTATTTAAAACATTGCAACATACTAGTAAATCGCCATTCATTTAACTTCTATAGCGAAATGTAATGCTGTGTGAATTATTCAAGTGTACTAAGAACTCAGTTTGGTAATGCAGTGTGCGAGATCAAACTACATTGAGCGCAGTGCACGCGATCATTTCTTCATCTTACCAAAATAGAATAAGTAACTCCTAATCCAAATCCAGAGATGGAAGATCCGTCTCCAATCTAGCCAGATGTATTCGAAAACATATGACTGGAAATATTTCTTTTTTAAATCATTCTTTGATGCTCTGTCTCTGGTCGGGCCCATCGGTGTCTAACTGTTGGTTTTCTTCTGCTCCAGCATTTCAGTGGTTTCTTGCTGTCGAGTCCTCACCGTTGTCTCACCTCTGTGGTTCTTTGATTATTTGTGTTCACGGAGATGTTGCACTGATGAGTTAGGAGGCTTTCATGCGGACTGAACAAATTATTTTTCTAAATCGCGACAGAAGTAAGGGCGAGGATTGTGGCCACGTAAAATCGATTTAAGCCCCCCAGTTGAAATCTTTCCACTGACCGTTCCAAGGCGGTTCTTCTGTGGCGGTTTATTGATGTCGTTGTTTGTTACTTACTGTGTGTATCACTTGTGTCTTTTTATTTTGGATGGCCATATGGCCATTTTGTGGGAAAGTAACTGTCCTTATGGCCTTCCTTTGTTTAGGTTTCCATTATGGTCTGGTCGCTTTTTTTTTTGTTTCTTTCTCTTTGGTGTCTTTGATGGGTGGAGTAAGTTAATTGTATCGATTCCTGATCTTTGTTTTACTTCTACTTTTAAAATGCAATCAAGATATGGCGATATTTCTTTTAACTCAAAATGTCTGTAAAACTGTGTAATTAATCTCAATAGCTGTGTAAATGATCATTTTAGTTCAAAAGTAGGGAGTAAAATGCTCAGCAATTTATCTGTTGGTTTAAATTGGGGGAAGAATGTTATGAAAAGGGGAAAGTACGTAGTAGATTCATACATAAATTGGCCTATCTAACTTTATATTTAAACAACTGTCGGGTTTCTTTACACCATTTTAGTCCATCTTAGGTACCTCCTCAACACATTCACTTTATATAACTTTTCTTCTAGTTTGTTAATCGGTTTTCTTAGGATCAGTACGCAAAGGTTCTGTTAAAACAAAAATTATGTATGCCTAACAGACGAAGACGAATCCCTGTCAAGTTAAAACTGTAAGATAAAGTAGAAGTAAAACAAAGATCAGGAATCAATACAATTAACTTACTCCACCCATCAGAGACATCAAAGGGAAAGAAACACAAACATGAAGCTACCAAACCATAATGGAAACCTAAACAAAGGTAGGCCACAAGGACAGCCACCCTCCCACAAAACGGCCACACGGCCATCCAAAACAAAAAGACACAAGCGACACACACAGCAAGTAACAAACAACAATATAAATAAACACGTATATGACTTTTAAAGGTATTTGTACTGGATGAATTAAAAAAATAGAATTGAAGCAACGATCCGGAATCTACACAATTAACTTACAGCTTCCATCAGAGGGAAAGAAACACAAACATGAAGTAACTAGACTCAGACTCTTATGGAAACAACAATAGAGAAAACCCAATTGACTATCCAAAATAAAACATAAAAGCGATACATGCATTCGATGAACAATAACAAAAAGTAAACCATAACAGAAAAAGCCATGGAACGGTCAGTTAAAAGAATTCCACTTGAGTGGTAGGGAGGGGGGGGGGGGTTAAATCGATTTTAAGCGGCCGCAATCTTCGCCCTGTTGAGACAATTTATTTGTTCAGTTCGCATGAAGGCTAGAAGTCCATCGCCTTACGGTTAATAAAAACTCCTTCTCTTGTATTTATAAGCTTCTATTCAAACATAATATATACCATCTTGAGCAGTGGCTCTTAAATACGTTTTGGAAACCATGCTCATTGCGGACGCTTAGTAAGAAAGCCAGGATAAAGATCACTATACTTCCTACGTCATCAGGCAGTCATTCTATTCCCCGACATCAACCGGTGTTTGGAGTAACAACAATGCTTTTCATAATGGCACATTTGGAATTAATACGTAAAAAATTCTTTTGGTGGCAGTTATAATTACTGCCGGGTTTACACCAGTTTTACGGGGCCTGACCTCCATCCGCATCTTCCGCCGCGGTAGAAATCGCTGTAATTGTATGGAATAATTTTCGATTTTGCAAGCATATAATTATTTAATATTCTTCATATAACTAGGTCATCCGAGTCCGAAAATGGTGATTTACTTATTGTGAAATAGAAGTGGAGGCAATGATCAGGAATCGATACAATTAACCCACAGCTCCCATCAGAGACACCAAAGGGAAAGCAAAAACAAACATGAAACAACAGACCTAATCAAAACATCTAGCGGAAAGCCAAAAGGACAGTTACTTTCGCACAAAATGGTCAATAGGTTAGCCAAAATAAAATAATATAAGCGACACAAACACCCAAAGACAAACCATAACAAAAATAAACCGCGACAGAAGAACCGCCTTGGAACGGTCAGCAGAAACGAATTCCACTGTGGGGCTTAAATCGATTTTACGTGGCCACAATCCTTGCCCCTACTTCCGTCGCGATTTAGACAAATAATTTGTTCAGTTTGTATGAAGGCCTCCTAACCGAACAACCATAGAAATGACACAACGGTGAGGACTCGACAGCAAGAAACCACTGAAATGCTGGAGCAAAAGAACACCAACAGTTAGACTCCGATGGGCCCGACCAGAGATAGAGCATCAGGCCCCAACCAACATTACCTTGAATTAGATCCTCAATAAGCCTTTACGCTGAATCCGTCATAGAATCTGAGGCCTGACCCACCGGCATGCAATTAAAGAGGGAAGCAAAGTTATCAACCGTGATTGGTTAACTACCATGCATGCAGTCTGTCGTATAACATTTATGTTGTACCAAATCGTTTTATATCGAAGATTGATTTTACGAAATTGGGCACTGAAGTCATTGCGGTTATATATTTTTCTCAATTTATATACTAAGTTACCATAAAATTCGGGCTCCGATAGACCTTGTTGCAGAAGAGATTTAAGACCAATATTGAACCTTGGTATATGACTGAAATCGCTCCAATTTCTAACCCAACTTCTGAATATATCAACTGAATTTGAATGGTAAAACTGACTGATTTTTTTTATTGTTTTCTCTCTAAAAATGGTTTCTTTTGTTTATTGATGATAAAGAATAAATCATCAACTTAAACCTTTTGCATAATGAGTTCATCATTGGGTGAACTACGAATAACAAAGTAGATCACTGAGACATTACTTTCTAGACGGGTTATCTAACATTGAAGGAGAACCAACGCAACCGAGCCCATCTTTAGGGAATCTGCCCCTAGTTTAGGAAGCTAACTAAAGCCGAATATTTAACTACAGTGCACGAGATCTTATTAACTTCAAAGTGTCAGTGCACTTGATCATTGTCATTGAACAGATGTACGTGATCAAGCTGTACAAAAACGCTCAATTTAAGCGGGAATACAGATTTGACTGGTCAAATTTTATAAATACACTAATTTTGTTGATGAAAAGAGTAGCAAGAAGGCGTGATTCCAGATTTTATTCTGGTAAATACGGCTAAATTTCCTGTTCCATTCGTGAAAGTTCAAGAACAGTGTACGGAATCCCCGTAATAATAAGTCTTTGTCAACTTGGAAACGATTAAACTCAAACAAAAAAGATCTTTTGATACTTTGAAGTACACTGTCTTGCCTTAATTACTTTTTGTCGTACTCTGCACAGTATATTATTCCAATATTTACATATAAGGACTTATAAACGACAAAAATATATCTTATGTGAAAGGTTTCTAGTCCTTGTCGGCCATATTTGATGACGTATAGAACCACGTGATCCCCCACCCTGGAAATGGCATTGATTTTTTGACTGTTTGAGTTTCATAATAAAAATAAAAGTTGACTTCCGCACCACCTGAAAATCTTTCTCTGGCGATGGATGGAATAAATTTAACGGTGTTTACAGATTACCTGTCTGATCCGGGCAACAGATATTTTTCATTTGGGTAAGGTCAGCCTAATGCCAGGTCCATGAGGTATAATCTTTGATATTCAATCAGGGCGATAAGGTCAACCAGTTCACAGACAGTGGGTATTGGTGACGTCTAATCAATATATTAGAACAGGCATTACAGTAACCCCCCTCATTGTTTGTTTGTTTGTTTGATTTGGAGTTTTACGGCCCAGTCGACACTATTTAGGTCATTTTTGAGCCGGTCAGTTTACCTATCAACACTTTCCTGGGCAGGCTTATACGTAAGCGGTTAACCAGTACAGTGCACATTCTTTCGCCAGAAACTGACAACTGCCCTTCTTGAATCAGCGGAAGGGAGAGAATGACCGTAGAAAAGATTTCATGATCAATCTCCACGAAAGAATGTTGCCGACCCCGGCGGGAGTCGAACCCGCGTCCTCCTGATCACCAGTCAGACGCGCATCCGACTGAGCCACTGAGGCCGTAACCCCCCTCATAATGTCATATGTTTGAAATTTGCTCCCAATAATGATTTGAGGTTTAACGTCCCCGTCAACACCGTACAGGCCATTTTGGAGACTTCGCTTCCAATTTTGTGGGATTTTTATCAAACATTGAGATGAAATGACATCTCAAGTCCTACCGAACAATGAAACCAATAGCGTTTTTGTTCATGGACGGTCCGACTTGCACCAATTTTCCGGCGCAGGCTTAGACAATAGTGTGGTCGGTTTCAGCTCTGCGTGGAAGCATCATTCAGCCCAATCAATATCTTCAAGCCCCGATGGGCGGGGCCGGCTCCCAACAATTACCCAACCAAGTTACATACATGTACCAACTTGATGAGGCTGAGCGTACCGGCGATTTTGTTTGTTTGATTGGAGGTTTCACGTCCCCGTCAACACTGTAAAGGTCATTTTGGAGACGCTGCTTCCAATTTTGGTGTATTGAAATTTTGGTGTATTGAAATATTGGTGTATTGAAATACAAACATAGCTATATTTTATAGTTCTATTTGTCAGTTAGCGGAGGTTATTTTATTTTCTGAACAAATAACATACCAGCTTGGGAAACGTGTTGAAAAATGGAAGATTTTGCAGAAGAATTTCACGAAAATTTTTAATTTGACAGCATCAGAACCTGTCGTTGTGGTTTAAGTCAGACGGTACCAATTTTCCCAGTGCCATGTGTTTGTTTAATTTGAGTTTTAAGGTCTCCCGCCAACACTGTAAAGGTCATTTTGGAGACGTTGCTTCCAATTTTGTGGGACTTTTACCCGACATTGAGATGAAATGACATCTCAAGCTCTGTCGCCCAATGAAACAAATAGGGTTTATAAGCATGGACGGTCCGCCTCGCACCGCTGTTCCTGGACAGGCTTAGATCCTCTATGCGGTTTACCAGTACTAGTGTGCGGGCCGGATTCAGATCTGCGTGGAAGCATCATGCAGCCCATATATTTCATTAAGCCCCTACCGAGCGTACCGGCGAATGAACCTGAGTTATCAATTCTGACAACTCAGTAAAATTCAATGATTTGAATCTCAACTGTGATAACTGACGGGACAAAAAGAAAAAAAAGGCTGGTGGAGGGGGGGGGGGGGGGCGTTAACGTACCACCAACATCTAATGTCATGAATACGGCGACGGGATACCGGTCTAAAGACTCATCCAAAAATTTGGAGATGAGGTCCATTTAGCATTTAGGTGCTTGTGTGTGTGTGTGTGTGTGTGTGTGTGCGTGCGTGCGTGCGTGCGTGCGTGCGTGCGTGCGTGCGTGCGTGTGTGTGGTAGGGGGGGGTCACGTCCCAACAACATCTAAGGTCAACCTGCAACGGGGAATCTCGGTTTAACGAGTCATCAAAAAATCTGAGGTGAGGTCCTTTTTGGTGTATTGAAATTTTGGTGTATTGAAATTTTGGTGTATTGAAATACAAACATAGCTATATTTTATAGTTCTATTTGTCAGTTAGCGGAGGTTATTTTATTTTCTTAACAAATAACATACCAGCTTGGGAAACGTGTTGAAAAATGGAAGATTTTGCAGGAGAATTTCATGAAAATTTTTAATTTGACAACATCAGAACCTGTCGGTGTGGTTTACGTCAGACGGTACCAATTTTTCCCAGTGCCATGTGTTTGTTTGATTTGAGTTTTAAGGTCCCCCGCTAACACTGTAAAGGTCATTTTGGAGACGTTGCTTCCAATTTTGTGGGACTTTTACCCGACATTGAGATGAAATGACATCTCAAGCCCTGTCGCCAAATGAAACCAATAGGGTTTATAAGCATGGTCCGACTCGCACCGCTTTACCTGGGCAGGCTTAGATCCTCTAAGCGGTCGGCTTTCAGCACTGTGGGGAAGCATCATGCAGCCCATCTATTTCTTCAAGCCCCGATGGGCGGGGGCTGTCCCGGTGCGAGGTACATGAGTGGTTAGATGCCTCTGATGTAAGAGGCCTCCGGTTCAATTCGTGGCAGCGGTAATAAATTTGCGGGTTCACGTGAGGTGCTCAACTGGCATCATTTGCAGAGATGAAGCATCAAAGTGCACCGTCCTTTCAATCGGGACTTTACGTAACTGTAGACCCGATATGCATGGAGAATCTTCTCCTGTGCCTACAGGTTAACAATACCTAACGAAATAACATGAATGTCATGTAAGCTTACATCATACAAAAGTGGAGAAATGTCAAATTTGACCGATGGTTTGTTTGATTTGAGGTTTAACACCCTGTCAACACTATTTAGGTCATTAGTCAGCCTCGATAGCGCAGTGGTTAATGCGTTCGACTTATGATCGAGAGGTTGTGCGTTCGAACCGGCCACCGGTATCGAGGTGTGTCCTTGGGCAAGACACGTCATGACACTGCTCCACTCCACCCAGGTGTAAATGGGTAGCAGTGGTGTAACAGCCACTGCCTCTCTCTCGCGCGCGTGAAAACACCCGGAATGAGTGTTGGAGAGCGATTCAATAAGCTTGTAGCTTTCATCGCAATCGAACTAAAATAAATTAGTATAAACTATTTAGGTCATTTTGGAGACGTTGCTTCCAATTTTGTTGGACCGACAATTAGATGAAATGACATCTCAAAGCTTGTCGCCAAATTAAACCAATAGGGTTTAAATGCATGGCCGGACCGACTCGCACCACTTTGAAGAGGGAGTCTTAGACCTTCTAAGTGGTTTACCAGTACTCGTGTGCGGTCGGTTTCAGCTCTGCGTGGAAGCATCATGCAGCCCAATCTATTTCTCCAAGCCCCGATGGGCGGGGGCATTTTTTTGGTTTGATTCTAGGTTTA
This sequence comes from Lucinisca nassula, assembly GCA_963580285.1. Lineage (NCBI taxonomy): Eukaryota > Metazoa > Mollusca > Bivalvia > Lucinida > Lucinidae > Lucinisca > Lucinisca nassula. The sequence continues at coordinate 91,583,170 of OY757020.1, read as the reverse complement.
ACGTCCCTGTCAACACTGTATAAGTCATTTCAATTGTGTGGGAGTTTTACTCGACATTGAGATGAAATGACACCTCAAGCCCTGTCGTCCAATGAAACCAAAAGGGTTTGTAAGCATGGGCGGATCGACTCGCACCGCTTTGCCTTGACAGGCTTAGATCCTCTAAGTGGTTAGCCAGTACTCGTGTGCGGTCGGTTTCAGCTCTCAGTGGAAGCATCATGCAGCCCATCTATTTCTTCAAGATAGATAGATAGATAGATAGATAGATAGATAGATAGATAGATAGATAGATAGATAGATAGATAGATAGATAGATAGATAGATAGACAGATAGAGATAGCGGTGAATATTGAGTTCATATTTTTTTTTTCGTATCTCATGAGGAAATCTGTCTTTGGTATTTCCAAACAGATGAGCCAACATACCAGTCTGCTCAGTCTCAGAAGCCTTAGGTGACATTTCTTTTTAATTTGGTTAGGTTTTACGGCCCGTTTAAGATTATTTCACTCATATCGAGCCGATCGTTAACCATAGCATCACGGAAACAAGTCCGTGAAATGAAGACCCCCTTACACCCCACTTTATATAGAGAAAACTGGGGTTTAAGGGGATATACACTATTTTCCTTATTTCTGCTCCCAGACATAGGTTGTGGGTACTCGTTAGAACCGCCTCAATGAGGCGGTTCTAACGAGCACCCACAACCTATGTTTGGAGTGTAAATAAGAAAAATATTACAAATTTTCATCAGAAAAATTTCCTTTTTTGAGGTTTGAAAAATGCACTGTATCACACGGATGTGTTATCATAATGGGTGGGTGAAAACCGGAGTGACCGTAAAAAACACATGGCCTTCCGTTGCAGAACTTGGCGTCTCACAAGTTACCCGAGCCAGACTCAAACCCACAGCGATGAGAGGCCTTAAGTGACCTGAATTTTGGCATAGAACCGCCTAAGTCATAGCACGATCACAAAAACTGGTATCATATGCGCTGTTCAGTCTATGCTGATGCGCAGGCTGCAAATAGCATTTTTTGGCTCCTATAATGTGTAAAAAATGTTTTTGATCTTCCCATGACTATCGCTAAAACTACACAGATTCACCGACGACAATATGCCATATTTCTCAAAGAAATGCTTAAGAATTAAAGTGTCTTTAGGAAATAAATGTTTTTGTGTTTAAAAATGCCTTTCAGATGTTTCCTTGCATTATTACCTGCAACTTTACCTTTAACAGTTTGTTGACGTAACCCACGACGTCGAATCGGTTTTCTGTGACATTATTACGTTTAGGGTACCTATGTTTAAAATACCTTTAGGAGTATTTTATTCAATTTGGTGTTAAATTGTTTCTCAAATACCAATATATCTGAACTTAGTTGTAACTCATTTTCGCTAAAAATTCCTTTTCGCGTGACGGGTCAAATTTATAAAAAAAATGTTAGAAATTACAAACAAAAATGGTTCAATGCAACGTTTTCCCCAAAGGTTCAATGTGTGTGCGACTTCAATCTGGCATTCATAACCGACATCTCTGTCAGCGGCGTTTTAATAAAATATCACAACTCTTCTTTTGTAAGTGCTCTTTCTAGAACCAAGAAAGACTATACAGGAAACGAATTTAGCCATGAAAGACACACACACACGAATTTAGCATTAATTTGGAATAACTGGTGTTAGTAAACATCAATTCGTATGGTATAAAGTGTCCCTTACCTTTTTAAAAATTGATTTTGTGTACCCGTAAGAAACGCTTACTAGAGGAATATCAAAGGCGTCTTTAAAAATCGGTGTGTTTTCATACGGATTTGTTGAATAGACAATGACCTCTTCGTTATTGTGTAATCTATTTTTATCTTATTTTTGTATTATTTTTTTTTTCCAAAAACCAGTACCGAATATAGGGAGTAATGCATCCTTTCATCGAAAAAAACGTATGTCTGATTTGATTCTTACTTTGTCCAACTCCTATTTTGCACAGAGACATTTACCGTGGCAAATAATCGATAGAGTAATACCCAATCTCTTGCGCATTTCTAGTATCCATCTCACCAACAGCTAAGGTCACACGGAAACGGGAGCTTTAGACTTGACCGTCCGCCAACTTCCCCAGCAAGTCGCATATCTCTGCGACAGTCAGAAAGGCTGTGATTATTGTGAGAAAATTGCAAAACAAAGAAATGAGACCGCAGACAAAGTCCATTTGACGATGACTGTCAGGGTCAATAATGAATATCAAGTATAAGCTTTTACAAAAAGCTTGAGTCTACGCTCAGCAAACATTAATTTGTGTAGTCATAGGATTGAAAAGTCAAATGATCAAGCTGTTCATGTGTATCCTGTATAAGTGCGCCAGTAAATACGGAAACTTGCATAAAAAGCCAAAGATTCCAAAAGCTGACTCCAGTTTCATATATAAACAAATTTTACCAATCATTTTCTATGACAACCACTCGCACTAGGGAAACGAAAAATCAGTAGAACAGTTGCATCTGCCTCCTTTTAGTGAAAACAAACAAAAATAGATGTACTGTATCATCGGAGGGAAGTCAACATCACGTGAACCCAGAAAATAAGTTTATTTAGGGTGTGATGAACTTGCGGAAGTGTTCTGGTCGATCCCGGTTTTAAGCATTATACCAAATAACACCGATGACCAGTCCATATAATATAGCATTCGGCCAGTAATGCCCTTTTCTTTCATGCTTCTGGAGCAAAAGTAAAACTTAGGTAGTCTACACCCACAGGCGTAGACAATAACACCGAAGACATGTTAATAGAAATAACATTCAACCCGTCATGCCCTTTTCTTAAATGCTTAGGGGGCAAAAGTCATCCTTAACATTGTCTACGCCCGTGACCATAGACAATAAAAATCGTGTGACACTATATAGATAGATGAAATTGTGCAAGTACAGCACAAGTTTCCTTCGAAAACCTAGATCGAGGCTCTCCAGGGACGGAGAGCCGTGTTCCGTTATACCGTTTCTTAGTCTGTTTGTCCTCACGTCCATGAGCCAGCTATTTCAAAACATTCATGATCAATGAAAGCATTGGAAACTATATTTCAGACTGGAGGTCCAGTGGACACGGGAACGAAAGCTAATTTCCGTAGTCTGGATCACAAAAACAAGATGACCTCCACGTAATATATGGTTAAACACTTTGATTTGAAACTAGTATTCTCTGGAACCAAATCACCACCGACATTGGTACATGCTATGCAGCATTAGAAATTGTGTCCTTGCAAAGGTTCGTCTTCAAATGAAGATCCATGATTAACCTAAGCTTGTTTATACAGAGGTTACATCGGTTAAGAGGTTGGGTTGGTGTGAAGGTGCTGTATACAGCTTTCAATGCCGGGGCGTTCTACTGTTTTGGCCATTACGAAAACAGACCTATAAAAAGACATTGCAAATTCTATTGCCGGAAAAAGGGAATTTAAAATGAAAAATTGTTATATTTTTCTTATTTCTGCTCACAATATAGATTATGGGTACTCGTTCGAACCGCCTTATCGATGTGGTTCTAACGAGTACCCACAATCTATATTTTAGAGCAGAAATAAGAAAAATAAGGTATCCGCCTGTAAACCACAGTTTTACTATATAAAGTGGACTTAAGGGGATCAGTGTTATATAGGTGTATTTTCGTGATGTTTTGTAGGGTAATGGACTATTTTGCTTGCAGCAGGTGCGGAGTGGGGCTTGTGATTCTTAGTTTTTGCGTTCTTTATCTATTCTATATTTCCTTTTTGTAACGTCCCATCTCTTGGGAGACGGACTGAGGTGAAGGGTTGTTTAAAGATTCGGCCATTGGCCCACGGGTTATTGTCAGATATTGTCAGAGGGCGATCTTACTAAGTACTGGTAAACGACTATGAGCGTCTAAGCATTTCCAGTAACAGTCAATGTAACTGACCGACCCTGCATATCCTTAGTTGTTGATTAGGCGGTAAAGGTACAAGGCACAATACACTGAGGTATTAATTATCGCAGTTTTCTCTTATTTTCGCACCCATCATAAATCGATACTCTCTTTTGGGAATGACTGTTGAAATGAACAAACTGTTAGAGAGAGAGAGAGAGAGAGAGAGAGAGAGAGAGAGAGAGAGAGAGAGAGAGAGAGAGAATGTGTATGCGTGAGGCGGGAAGCTATGTCATGCCTCTGGGGCAGAAGTCACTGAACCATGAAATCTAGGCCGAGGTCAAACATTGGTGCTTGCATAAAAGTTGCCACTCCCAGTTGTAAGCGTGTACAAAGTATCATTAATGAAGCTCTAATTGTTCTTGAGAAATGAATTTACACATTAGGTTGAACACTAGGGTTGATGCAATAGTTCACTAAGTCAGTGAACCATGCAATTAAGGTATGTCAGATATGGATGCTTTCAATATAGATGTCATCTCTAGATACGAGTATGTACCATTAGGAAAAAATGCCCGTGTGAAATAATGTCGTCCAACATGGTGTCAGAAATTACACAATTTGGATAAAAATTATTACGTCTTCCTTATTTCTGCCTTCAACATAGATTGTGGGTACTCGTTAGAACCGCCTCAATAGTTTGTATATATAAAGTGGGGTTTAGAGGGGTCTTCATTCACGGACTTGTTATAGTAATGCTAAGTATCATTAACAAAGATCTTACAGTTCTTTTGAAATGAACTCGGCCTGTGGGGTGAACGTTAGGACGGTCGCAATATTTCACGAAGTCAATGAACCATAAAATGTAGGTCAATATCAAATATTGATGTTTGAAGTAAAATTGCAATCACTAGATACAAGTTTGTACCATTGGAAAAATATATGAGCTGCATGATGCTTCCACGCAGAGCTGAAACCGACCCTCACACAAATACTGGTAAACCGTTTAGAGGATCTAAGCCTGCCCAGGCAAAGCGGTGCTTATAAACCCTATTGGTTTCATTGGATGTCATTTCATCGTAAAGTCGGGTGAAAGAAATATATGGGCTGCACGATGCTTTCACGTAGAGCTAAGTCCGACCCGCACACGAGTACTGGTAAACCGCTTAGAGGATCTAAGTCTGCCCAGACACAGCGGTTCGAGTCGGACCGTCCATGCTTATAAACCCTATCGGTTCCATGTTATTTCATCTCAGCGTCGGGTAAAAGTCCAACAAAATTGGAAGCAACGTCTCAAAAATGACCTTTACAGTGTTGTCGTGGACGTTAAACCTCAAATCAAACAAATAAAACCAAGTATCATTAAAGAAGCTCTTATAGTTTTTGAAAAATCCACTTGACCATTTGGATGAACGTTAGGGTGGCCGTAATATTTTACAAAGTCAGTCAGTTAAATATAGGTCAAGGTCAAATATGGATGTCCCAAGTATCATAGATAAAGCTCTTGTAGTTCTTGAGAAATTAACTTGGCCATTGGGGTCAACGCCAGGCTGGTCAAAAATGTTGACGTCTTGACAAACGGACAGACGGGCGAACGAAAGGACAGCCGGACGCCTATATCGCAACATGCTATAGCAGGTGCGACAAAAATTACGTTTGAGTATATTTAGTATTGTTATTCTATTTCTGCATGTCCTCAACAGACAGGTTATACAAAGTTACTTTATGGTGCTGTTGCACACTGACGTATACACCAGACGGCTAGTAGACTCGTAAGGGGTAACCACCGGTTATACACTCAGAATCCGTACGGGAACTTCCGGTTATGCCTTCCGAGACCACAAATATGTCAACAAACAGGTGAGTGTTCCCGATATGTGATTTTTAGTCATTTTTGTCAACAAATTTTATTGCACGACCCGCAGAAAAAGCGACCGACTGAAGTCGGTTGATTTTCTAGAATGCCCTAAAATCATCGTGTCATTCTGTCATTCGGTCATTCTGTCAGTCTGTCTGTCCGTCCGTAACCCGTTTGTGAAAATTGGTGAAAAGTGACTTAACCGCTTGGAATATTTAAACAATATTTGGCATACTGATAGATATCAATGACATCTAACCAATGAACTTGCGAAATATTACATTCCATTTAGTATAGCCTCGACGAGGCGAAAAATGTGAAAATTTTCGAACTGCTTCTCCTCGGAAACCGTTGGGCCGATTGAAGTCAAATTTCATATGGAGCCTCTATGGGATGGGGAAACCAAAATTTGCTCATGGGGTCCAGGTCACATGACAAAAATGGCCGCCAAGCCATATATGGTATGTCTGTCTGTCCGTCCGTAACCCGTTTGTGAAAATTGGTGATAGTGACTTAACCACTTGGAACATTTATACAATTTTTGGCATACTGATAGATATCAATGAGATCTAACCAATGAACTTGCGAAATATTACATTCCATTTAGTATAGCTTCGCCGAGGAGAAAAATGTGAAAATTTTCGAACAGTTCTCCTCGGAAACCGTTGGGCCGATTGAAGTCAAATTTCATATGGAGCCTCTATGCGATGGGGGAAACAAAAATTTGCTCATGGGGTCCAGGTCACATGACAAAAATGGCCGCCAAGCCATATATGGTAAAAACCCTTCAAAAATAGTCTTCTCCAGAACAACTGGGCAGATTTCCACGAAACTTGATAAATAGCATCTGGGACGTAGGCCCATCATAAATTGCTAAAATGGTGACCCTGGGTTGACCTTGACCTTCTTTGTGCCTAGGTCAAACTTTGACACATATGCTTTTGTACTGGAAAAGTGAGAATGCATTTTATCCTGCAAACGATTCCGAATACAGTACTAAAGTATAAGATATATTTTTGCTCCTTACGATAAGGCGAATTTATTGGGGGAACCGTTTTAGGTCCATGTCACATGACCAAAATGGCCGCCATACCCATATATGGTAATACTCATAAAGCTAAAAGCATCCGGCGGGTCGTGCACTTCAGCTGAAACACTGGTTCTCAACAACTTTCATTTCTGCATCAGAAAAGATGGGCGTGGACATGAAAAGGCAAGCGGTCGATTTTTAATTTCATTTCTTCCTGTGGAAGGTGGTCAGTTATTTCTGTTTTGATCTACTTTCTACTGCCGAATGAAGGCATTTTCAGCTACCTGGACTATGCGAATCTAATCCAACATGCCAAATAACACGTAATTCAAACCACTTTCATGATACATAAGTTGCAAACTCTCCGCAGAATGTGTTCCAGGAGCTTGAATATTTGTGCCGATTGTGACTTACGAGGACCGATTACCCCTTACGGGAGCATTACCATAACGGGGATAGAAAAAACAACTAATGGGTGTCTGATTGAAATTGGTTTCTTCATTCAATAAGTCACACAAGCGGTTCATCAAAACCCTGAAGACACTGCAGTTGCTCGGTACGACTGATAATACTGTTAACTTTATTCAGAACGAGAACTTAAAATCGAAATTCGTGGGCTCATATGAATTGCTTAATGTACGAATGTATCCAAATTCATGCACTCGAACAGATTGCTGAAAACCTGATATTGGTACATTTTCAAGGCATTTATCTGATATGCTCGTACAGAAGAATAAATTTCATATTAGACACGCATTTAACTATACGCCCCCACACATCGGGGCTTAGAGAAATAGTGCTTCTGCGCAGAGCTGTAACCGACCCAACTTGAGTACTGGTAAACCGTTTATGTCTAAGCCTGACCAGGAAAACTGCTGCGAGTGGGAATGCTCCTTAAACGTTAGCGATTTCTATGGGCGGTAGGGCTTGAGATGTCTTTTCATCCCAATGTCGAGCAAAAGTCCCACAAAAAGGTAGGGACCGTCTTTGAAATGAAACGATTGTGTAAACTTAGATATAGGGCCTATATATATATATAATAATTAAAGGTTCTAGATATTTGATTTACGAAGTTTCACAGTGTTTTCCCTCATTTCAAGATTCTGAGAGTCCTTTCAGCATCAAGGGTCCAATCCAAAATTCAGGAGTCCTAAATTTTAAATAGGAAAAGCTGTTTACACTTTCTTACATGTTCAGAGCCGTTCCGATCAAGTTTGTACATCATCAGTAATGACTAAGCCAGATTCTAATGGAAATATTATTAGCGGATAGCCAAAAGGACAGTCACTTTCCCACAAAATGGCAAATTGGCTGTCCAAAACAAATTAATATAAGCGATACAAACACTCAGACAAACCATAACAACAATAAACCGTCACCGCGGCAGAAGAATCGCATTTGAACGAATTCCACGGGGGCGGGGAGGGGTGTGTGTGTGTGGGGGGGGGGGGTGTAAATCGATTTTACGTGGCCACAATCCTCGCCCTTACTTTCGTTGGGATTTAGACAAATAATTTGTTCAGTCCGCATGAAGGCCTCCTAACTCATCAGTGCAACATCTCCGTGAACACAAAAAATCAAACAACCACAATGAGGACTCGACAGCAAGAAACCACTGAAATGCTGGAGCAAACGAAAACCAACAGTTAGACTCAGATGGGCCCGACCAGAGAGTGTTTGAGTTTTACGTCCCGCCAACAGCTAAGGTCATACGGAGACGGGACCTCGGTTTACAGACCCATCCGAAAGTCTGGCGAAGCCCGGCATCGATTCTGCGACCCCTGGATTACAAGGCGAGTAGCGTTACCACTACACCACGGAGGCTTCTTCTTTTCTTTTTCTTTTATATCGAAGAATGATTTTCCGAAATTGAGTGCTGAAGTTATAGCGGTTATAAATTTTCTGCATTTATATACTAAGTCACCATAAAAATCGGGTTCCGATAGACCCTGTTGCAGCAGAGATTTAAGTCCAATATTGAATTTTGAAATTAAATCAGAATGACGTCTATAAAAGTTTGAAACGGCTTTGCGCAGAGCTGAAAACTGACCCGCACACGAGAACTGGTAAACCGCTCAGATGATCTAAGCCCGCCCAGGCAAAGCGGTGCGAGTTGGTCCGTCCATGCTTATACTCTATTGGTTACATTAGGTGGCAGGGCTTGAGATGTCATTTCATCGCAAAGTCGGGTAAAAGTCCCACAAAATTGGAAGCAACGTCTCCGAAATGACCATTGCAGTGTTGACGGAGACGTTTAACCTAAAATCAAACAACAAACAAACAAAAAACTCAATGAGAATCGTGAGTAATTGCAAGGAAAAAGTATTGAGCCGGGGCATAGCGTTTCCTAAAATTTATATGTGCGCCCAGCGATGACTCGGATAGACCTGCGCATCCGTGCAGTCTGATCAGTCTTCGTTGTGCGCTCTAAGGATAGCCAAGGGCCAAATGCTCCTTCATGCGGCAAGAAAAGTCTCTGGTCAGACAATATGGATGCGCAGGCTGATCGTATTTTTTCCCTGTGCGCACGTATAAATTATAGGAAATGCTGTGTTCCGGCTCATTTCTTATCAAACCATTACTACTTTTCCTACGATCAGTCCACAGGAGTGCTGGGGCCAGTTTCATCAAACCATTACTACTTTTCCTACGATCAGTCCACAGGAGTGCTGGGGCCAGTTTCATCAAACCATTACTACTTTTCCTACGATCAGTCCACAGGAGTGCTGGGGCCAGTTTCATCAAACCATTACTACTTTTCCTACGATCAGTCCACAGGAGGGCTGGGGCCAGTTTCATCAAACCATTACTACTTTTCCTACGATCAGTCCACAGGAGTGCTGGGGCCAGTTTCATCAAACCATTACTACTTTTCCTACGATCAGTCCACAGGAGGGCTGGGGCCAGTTTCATCAAACCATTACTACATTTCCTACGATCAGTCCACAGGAGTGCTGGGGCCAGTTTCATCAAACCATTAGTACTTTTCCTACGATCAGTCCACAGGAGTGCTGGGGCCAGTTTCATCAAACCATTACTACCATCAGTCCACAGGAGGGCTGGGGCCAGTTTCATCAAACCATTACTACTTTTCCTACGATCAGTCCACAGGAGTGCTGGGGCCAGTTTCATCAAACCATTACTACTTTTCCTACGATCAGTCCACAGGAGTGCTGAGGCCAGTTTCATCAAAGCATTTGCGACGTATTTTCGTCTTAAAAAGATGTTATACGAAGTTCTTACGACAAAAATCCTGTTTCATCAGATGCTCGAGATCTGCGATGTTCGCACATTTTGTCGTATTTCTGAGATGAATATTCAGACATCGCACATTGAAATTTTCGTCTTAAACTTTGGACTTGCACGGCCATAACTGAAGAAGAAGTTTAAGAAACTTATCTCTTGAGTGTTGTTGTTAAAAGTATGGTACGTAGCATGGCATCTCTCTTACCTTCGCAGATCACGCCCATTACTAATAAAAGCCCATGCAATGAAGACCTCGCGGAACTTTGTTATGATCTTTAGTTTGGGTTTGGGCAGGGGATTTTCTAAGTTTTTAAAATATGAGATTGAGGGCACTCATTAGAAGCGGCTCGATGTGTTTGTGCCTACAAGTACCCACAATCTATATTTCATGGGGTAACCTAGAACCATCGCTCGCTTTTGCCCATCAGAACTGAACCGGACCAGACTTGACTGCCGGTTAACCGCTTATAATGTAAGAGCCTGCCCAAGAACTATTGTGCGAGTGGGACCGCTCCTTAAATCCTAGCGGTTTGTTTGGTCGGTAGGGTTTAAGATGTCATTTCATCTCAAGGTCGGGTAAAAGTCCCAACAAATCGGAAGCAGCCTCTCCAAAATGACCAAAATATATGTACCAATGGTTGACGGGGACTTAAAACCACAATACAAACAAACAACAGAGCCGACGGGTTTAGGTATATAGTTCTAACGAATACCCATAATCTGCGATTAGACTTTTGATTAGTCTCAGTGTTTGAGTTTTACGTCTCATCAACGGAGACGGGAACTCGGTTTAAAGACTCATCCGAAAGTCTGGAGAAGCCCGGGATCGATCCTGCGATCCCTGGTTTACAAGGCGAGTAGCATAACCACTACACCACGGAGGCTTCTAGACTTTTGATTAAAATGAAGACGCGGTGTACCTCGAATCGACACATAAAACTAGAATTGTCAGTACGACACAGATGCTCCGCCCAGGGTCCATCCTCAATGAGAAAAAAGCATGTTGTAAACAAAAGACCAAAATAGAAAAAGAAAAAAAGACAGCATTGCTTACCTTGAAAACTGTCATTGAGGACATCGAAGTAGGTAGGGGTAATGTCGTTTAAACCTTAAAAAAGCGTGTATCAAACCCAATAAGAACCATATTCAAACAAATTTAATTACTAAGTTTGTGACATTGACTTTGAGTTTTGGTTTTACGGCCCTTTCAAGATTATTTCTTTTATTCATCAATCAGATGTGGACCAAAACTAAACGGAGTAGCCGGAGAAACGACTTGTACCTTTCAACACACCAAATAAGAACTAAATCCATTATATGGGTTGGAATATGTGGGCTCTTATTAAAAACGCTGACGTTAAACAATACATGTACGTGGGCTCTTATTCAAAACGTTGACGTTAAAATATTCTGAGTCCGTGACCTTGACCTTGAGGTCTTGGGCATGGGCGCGGGTATGCTAAAAAATTCTGAGGCCGTGACCTTGACCTTGAGGTCAGGGGCATGACACGGGTATGCAGACGTGTATCTATCATCTTACCAAATGTGATGGTAGCCCCCGTCAATCGGGGCTTGAAGAAATAGATGGACTGCATGATACTTCAACACAGAGCTGAAACCGACCCGCACACGAGTACTGGTAAACCGCTTAGAGAATATAAGCCTGCCCAGGCAATGTCGGACCGTCCATGCTTATAATCCCTATTGGTTTCATGTGGCGACAGGGCTTGAGATGTCATTTCAACTCAATGTCGGGTAAAAGTCCCACAAAATTGGAAGCAGTCTCCAAATTGACGTTAAACTTCAAATCAAACAATCAAATATACCAAATGTGATGCAAATCCATAATGTGATTTTTAAAATATGAGCCCTTAAATTCTTTCCCGATTTGCCGCCTCCGCCCATAGGGGCTTGAAGAAATATATGGGCTGCATGATGCTTCCACCCAGAGCTGAATCCGGCCCGCACACCAGTACTGGTAAACCGCTTAGAGGATCTAAGCCTGTCCAGGAACCGCGGTGCGAGGCGGATCGTCCATGCTAATAAACCTTATTGGTTTCATTGGGCGACCGGGCTTGAGATGTCATTTCATCTCAATGTCTGGTAAAAGTCCCACAAACTTGGAAGCAACGTCTCCAAAATGACCTTTACAGTGTTGACGGGGACGTTAAACCTCAAATCAAACAAACAAACTTTCCCAATTTGAAATACTAAACCCAGATGTCATTGATAAGGACCAGTGTATTGCTGAATAAACATTTTAAAACTTTAGAAGTTTAGGTTCTTCCTGGTACAATGCCTAAACCTGAAGTAACAGGATCGCGTGCATGTACATACACCCCATACGGAAGGACGTACGTTCATATGCGTACGCTCGTATGTACGAAAACCTTCAGGCACCATGCCGATGGCGGGGGTGTGGGGAATTCATTGTCTTGCATACTGTCATTTCGTCTTATGCATGTGTATAATTTTTCAGGCGATTGTATAACTGTGCATACATGTATGTAGCTACATGTATAGAACTTTGTTTCAAGTCAGGTTATTTGTTATTTAAAATCAGTCATGCTGTAGGATCTATGTTGTGAATGAACTGAATTTATTTTTCATTGAAAGAAAAGTCCACTGGACGGCAATCAATAAATAAAATTTGCTACTGGCCATTGCCAACAACAAACCGGAGCTGAAAACTGACGTACTTTAAATACGAACACTTACAGAGGCTACGTCACGTAACGCTATATACGGCCTTATTAAACAACGTTATGTATTGACGTTTGTGTTAAAATCGTGCATAAACTGTGTTTTAAGTTCATACAATAAATAAAATCTTCCAATATGCTCCTACATTACTGATTTTTTTTAAATTGAGCGCGAAAAGGTAATAAAATGCTCAGCGAAGTCTCGCATGTTATCCTTTTTCCACAACTAATATTATAAACTCGACAATACACGTGTACTCATGGAAGCGGTCGCCCACCCGCATTAACTGACAAATATGCTTGTAAAAGGGTCATTGTAACAACGTTAAATCAACGCTAGTCTGACGTCACGACGTCCACAAAACAGTTTTGTTTGTTTTGAGGTTTAAGGCCCCCGTCAACACTATATAGGTCATTTTGGAGACGTTGCTTCCAATTTTGTGGGCCTTTTACCAGACATTGAGACAAAATGACATCCCAAGCCCTGCCGTCCAATGAAAAAATAGGGTTTATATGCATGGACGGTCCGACTCGGACCACTTATCCTAAGCAGGCTAAGATCCTCTAAGCGGTTTATCAGTACTCATGTGCAGTCGGTTTCACCTCTGCGTGGAAGCATCATGCAGCCCATCTATTTCTTCAAGCCCCGATGGGCGGGTTGGGAGGGCTACACAAAACATACCAACTCGCCAGTGGTAAAGTGGGAAGGAGGTCCAGATAATTAATTTCTCCTTGAACAATAATTTTAAAACGTGTTATCCATTTACACGGCTATTTGAAGACGGCACGTGATCATGCATGTGACAATTAGAGGCCCTGTTTAAGCACATATTCAAAATTACGACTTCTGTTAGTGAAACGAAAATTTAGCTCGTACGACCACTTTGCGATGTTTTCATGAAACTGACGTACGCAGTTCTTTAAAAAGTGCGTACGAACAATTTAAGATTAATCGTACGATGTTTATTGATGAAACTGGCCCAGTTAACCGCTAAGAGGGTCTTAGCCTGCCGTCAGGATGAACGCTACACAGCAATTACGATAGGGATGTTTACCTGCACAGGGGATGATTCTCTCTGCACATAGGCCCGATTCGAAGAACACTATTTGCTGCATTTGTGGCATTCGCCTCTGCAGATGACGCCAACAGAGCATGTCCGGACAACAAAACTTTAACACCACTACCTGGGATCGTACCGGGACCTCATACATCAGAGGCAAGTGCATTAACCACTGAGATGAAATGCTCGATCAACTGCCAGACAAACCTGAGACCAATTTCAGCAAAGCATCGTCTTAAAAAGATCGTACGAAGATCTTACGACAAAAATCCTATTTCATCAAATGCTCGAGATCTGCGATGTTCGCACATTTGGTCGTTTTTTTCTAAGATGAATATTTAGACGTCGCACATTGAAATGTTCGTCTTACACCTTGGACATGTCACAGGCATAGCGGAAGAAGATAACGCGCAGCATAGGTTATAGAAACTTATGCTCATTTTTAAAAGTGCGGTACGTAATTTGCCATTTCGCCATCGCAGATCACGCCCATTACTTATACAAGCCCATGCATTGAAGACCCTTCGAAACAGACCCATTTGTTATAATATTGAGTTTGGGTTGGAGGTTTTCTTATTATTTTAATAGAGATTGAGGGCACTCGTTATAAGCGCCTCTTTGTGGTCGTGCTTACGAGTACCCACAATCTATATTTCATTGTGTAACCTAAAACCGGCGCTGGCTTTCGACCATCGGGCATGGAGACATAGTGCTTTCGCTCAGAGTTAAAAGCAACCAAACTTGATCACTGGTTAACCGCCTAGATTGTAAAAGCCTGCCCAAGAAAGGTGGTGCAAGTGGGGCAGCTCCTTAAGCAGTTTCTTTGGTCGGTAGGGTCTATGATGTCACTTCACCTAAAGGTTGTGCAAAAGTCTTACAAAATTGAAAGCAGCGTCTCCAAAATTACCTAAGAACATGTACAGTGTACCAACGGTTGGCGAGGACTTAAAACCTCAATGCAAACGAAAGAACCAACGCGTTCATGTAGTTCTAACGATTGCCCACAATCTGCGATTAGACTTTTGATTACAATGAAGACTCATTGTATCCCAAATCGACACTTTAAACGAGAAGTATGAATATGACAAAGATGCCCCCGCCCAGGGACCATCCTCGCCAAGAAGAAAAAAGAAACATATTGCCAAAAAAAGAAAAAAAAAAAGACCGCATAGCTCGGCTGGAAAACTGTCCTTGAGAACACCGGCGTAGGTGTGGGTAATGTCGTTTAAATCTTGGAATAAAGCGTGTATCATCAACCAGATATGAATCAATCCATAAAACCTGAACTACTAAGTTTGTGACATTGACCTTGAGTTTTTGTTTTACGGCCCTTTCAAAATTATTTCTTTTGTTTCGAGCCGATCATTAATAGCCGGAGAAACGACCTACCGGCAAATACGAACTAAATCCATAAAATTGGTTGGGCAATGCGAGCTCTTATTAAAAACGTTGACATCTAAAAATTATGAGTCCTTGACCTTCGTGTCATGGGCATGGGCGCGATTATGATGAAAATTATGTGTCAGTGACCTTGACCTTGGGGTCCTGGGCATTACTGAGGGTACGCTAAATAAACTTTAAATGTATATCTATCACCGTACCAAATATGAACCAAATCCATTGTATGATTTTTAAAATATGAGCTCTTAAATAAGTTCAACATTTGAAGTCTTCTAAGTCCATGACTTGACCTAGAGGTCATAGGTAAGGGCCAGCGTATTGCTGAATAAACCTTTTAACCTATACCTATCATCACAATTCCATCATATGGTCTGTAAAATATGAGCTCTTAAAGGTTTAGGTTCTTCCTGGTACAATACCTTAACCCGAGGTTGCAGGAACCGTACTTACACCACACACGGAAGGACGTACGTACATGTGTATACGCTCGTATGTACGAAAACATTTAATGTCGACGGCGTTGGGGGATGGGGGGTCATGGTCTTGCGTACTGTCATTTCGTCTTTGTGCAGGCGATTGTATAAGTGCGCTTGCATGTAGTTACAGAACGGGTTCTTTGTAATTTTACCCTTTTTGTACCAAATGGAAACTTCCTCCTCAGAACCAGAAGCAGAATCAGAATTGTTACCTGTAATACATCAAACGACATTCATACACCAGGACCTGTGATGTAGTAAGTTAGTCTCTAGCTCTAACCAGAGATGTAAATTTAGCTACACAATCATCAGCACCTTCAGCTGTCGAAATTTCAAAATTTGTGGGTGTCAGGTTGTCTTCTCTTCGAAATATATTAGGAAAATGACTGAACTTTTAGCAAACAGTGGATTCCCTGATCATACACCGCTGACGCCTGCACTGTTTGCCAATTACCCCTTTTGGGGTTTCGCTACTAAATTGGTTAAAATCAGTCATGCTGTAAGATCTATCTTGCAAATGAACTGAAATTATTTTTCAATGAAAGGCTGGACGGCCTGACAGACGAACAGTCAATGAAAAAATATTTGCTACAGACCATTGCCTACGCCCCCCCCCCCCCTTCGCCCATCGGGGCTTGAAGCTTGAAGGGATAGATGGGCTGCATGATGCTCCCGCGCAGAGCTGAAACCGACCGCTTACAAGTACTGGTAAACCGCTAAGAGGCTCTAAGTCTCCCCAGGCAAAGTGGTGCGAGCCGGAACGTCCATGCTTATAAACCCTATTGGTTCCATTGGGCGACAGGGCTTGAGATGTCATTTCATCTCGATATCGGGTGACAGTCCCAAAGAGTTGGAAGCAACGTCTCCAAAATGACCTATACACTGTTGACGGGAGGTTAAACCTCAAATCAAACAAACAGACAACCGGAGCTGAAAACTGATATACGTCAAACACTTGCAGAGGCTACGTCAGGTAACGTTATATGCGTTTCTTGTTAAAATCGTGCATAGACTGTGTTCTGAGTTCATACGATAAAAATGCATGCTCTTGTATCTCTGAATTTATTAAATTTAGCATGAAAAGGTAATAAAATGATTAGCGAAGTCTTCCATGTTATCTAATATTATAATAAATGGCCTGCATGATGCTTCCACACAGTGCTGAAACCACTGGTGTGTGTGTGTGTGTGAATTCGGGTTTAACGTCGCTTTCAACAATTTTTTCAGTCATATCACGACGGTGTCTGGTTGCGACAGGAAGCTCAATGCTCACTTTTATACTGCTGCCTCACTGAAGTATCATGTCCCAGACACATTACATGATACCACACCCAGTCACATTATCCTGACACTGGGTCGACCAGTCCTAGCTCTACCCCGTAAATCTGAGTGCCAAGCGAGGAGCAGCTAGTACCATTTTTAACGACTTTGGTATGTCGCGGCCCGGGATCGAACCCGTGACCTCACGTTGCCCGTAGCGGACACTCTACCAACTGAGCTATCGGGGCCGGTTGAAACCACTGGTAAAACGCTTAGAGGTTCTAAGCATGCCAAGAAAAAGTGGTGGAGTTCGATCGTCCATGCATATAAACGCTATTGGTTTCATTGGGCGGCATGGCTTGAGATGTCATTCCATCTCATTGTCGGGTAAAAGTCCCATACAATTGGAAGCAACCTCTCCAAAATGACCTATACCGTGTTGACGGGGACGTTAAACCTAAAATCAAACAAACAAAATCTAAAATTATAAACTTTACAAAACCCGTGCACACATGCTGAAGATTACCTCCCCCTTCCACCCCCCCCCCCCCCGGATTTACTGATAAACATGCTTGTAAAATGTTCATTATGACAACTTGAAATCAACGCTAGTCTGACGTCACGACGTCCGCAAAATAGACCAACTCGCCAGTGGTACAGTGAGAAAGGGGTATAGATAATTAACGTCCGTCTCTTACGATAATAAAATGGAAACATGTTTGGAAAAACGTAGAATTAACGTTGATTCAACGCTGTTTGTACTGGTAGTAGGAGCGTGATAGCTCAGTGGTTAGTGCACTTGCCTCTGATGCTGGAGGTCCCGGGTTCGATCACCGGCAGCGGCGATAAAATTTTGGTGTCCGAACACGCTCCATTGGCATCATTTGCTGGGATGAATGTCATATAGTGCACCGTCCTTCGAATCGGGACGTTAACTGGAGGGCCCCCTGTGCAGGGAGAACCATCCCCCCCCCCCACCCCTGTGCAGGTGAAAGATCCCTACCGTAATTACATAATTACTGTGTAGGCTTTCATCCTGCAAAACCCGGAGTGTATGTAATATACACCTGCGGTTATGGTCAAATGTGACCGACGCAGTATCAGAAGATAGATAGATAGATAGATACTGAATTTACCTCATCTAGGTCCTCGGTCCCGTTTATTGGTAAACCGCCTAGAAGATCTAAGTCTGCCTAGGCAAAGCGGTTCGAGTCGGACCGTCCATGCTTATAAACCCTTTTGGTTTCTTTGGGCGACAGGGCTTGAGATGTCATTTCATCTCGATATCGGGTAAAGTCCCACAAAACTAGAAGCATTGTCTCCAAAGTGACCTATACAGTGTTGACGGGGACGTTAAACCTTAAATCAAACAAACAAACGTCTAGGTCCACTGGAACGTGTTATCTACTTTACACGGCTAGTTATCACGCATGTGGAAATTAGTTGCCCCGTTTCAGAGCATATTCAAAATTGCGACATATTTCAGTGAAACGCAAATTTAGCTCGTGCGAGCACTTTGCAATGTTTTGATGAAACTGACTAAAAACGTGCGTATGAACCAATTTAAGATTAATCGATGTTTATTGATGAAACTGGTCCCTGATAAAAACAAATTAAGTCAACTTACAAGACATCAATCCTCTATCACTTCTTCATTTTGTCTAAACATTGAAAAAATGCATGTTCCACACCAAAAAATCATGCGACCATCGACCAGTGGGATTAACAGATCAATCAATGAACACATCACTCGCCAACTCATAAACTTCTCACTGAACAATGCACGGTTCAATTTAAGTCAAATGGATACACACACAAATCAAAGCACTGAGAGTGCTGATGGAGCGTAGCTTTGATAATTTGATAGCGTTAGGCAAAATAAGCGTCTGATTGGTATTTTAACTCAGGCTCATATAGATCCAATGAACATAGCTGTTTGAAGCTATTCTGGGACAGAGGTCGTGTTAAACCAACAAAATCTATATTGAAATTAACTCACGCTAAGGTGTAGACCCCGCAACAACCATCACGAAAACACGCCTGTACAAATACATTGTCAATTTTTCGGCAAAAAAAAAAAAATGGAAATTTTAAGATACAAAATTGTGATATTTTCTTATCTCTGCTCAAAACATTGATTGCGGGGACTTGATTGAACCGCCTTGACGAGGCAGTTTTATCAAGTACCCACAATCAATCGTTTTGAGCAATATAGCAACCATCCAGTTCTACAGTTTACTTGAAGATTTCTGCTGAGCTATAGTTCGTGCAATAACTGCGGCTTGCGCAATTGTTTGGCGGCTTTAAAGTTATTTTATGTAATCAGTTTTTGATTAATTACCTTGGGGAGGTTATTTATCTTGCATTAGACATTGTCCTTGGTTACGTCTTGATGATGTTTATCTTCATGTGAAAAATTATCATAATTTTCCCAGCAGTTTATAAGTTGGGCCCCGTCAAGCGATTTTGGTACTTATCGCCTATGCGAGCAGCGAAGGCTCAGGCGAGCCTGCGCATTCGCGCAGTCTCGCCAGAACCGTCGCTGCTCGTTCATACAAGCAGTGAATCAAGAGGAACCCTCAGACAGAAAGCAATATCCCTGGCCCCTCTGAATGGCTGGGCATGCGCAGTTAAAATTTGTCATGACGGAATGCTCGAAGACACAAATTCGCTTGGCGGGGCTCAGTTGTACATCCGTAATCAGTCTTTAAAAATTGCTTCAGTGAGTCTGTTTATAAAGCTATCTGGCAATAGACAATATCATTAGCTTGATCTTGTCAATTTACATCTGCATGCAAAATATTATAAAAATATGACCGTCGGTTTAAAAGTTATACGACCGTGTCAGTGGGTGAATTTTTTACCTTGCCGAGGCTAAAATAAAGAAATGGGGCATTCAGGAATCTCATTGGTTAGATCTGTACATTACCTGTCTGCATGCTAACAGTTGTCAAAATATTCCCAGTAGATTAGAAGTTACACTTCTAAATAATTTTTCAAACAATTTGCCCAGGCGAGGCCGTTTGTAAAGTAAATTTGGCATAATGTAGTTTTGCGGGTAATTTATTGTCAATATCAACCTGTATGCCAAAAATGATCAAAGCTGGGTTTAGATATTATACTCCGTATTCACTTTATTAGTATTATCATTATTATTATTTTGCCTCGGCGAGGCCATTCATAAAGTAATCTTGCATAAAACAGCCTCGTGGCTTAGGTATTGCCAATATCAATCCGAATGCCAAAAATGATCGGAATATTCAGAGAGGTTTGAACATTATACTCTGTTATTAATTGATTATCCTATATTACACAAGGTCAACCAATATCCAAAAATCATAAATCATTTTTTAAATTGCTTCAATACATAAAATTGTCATTAATCAAGTAATTTCGTATTGGCCCAGATACAGGTCCTCGGTCAGCTGTATTGGCCTCGGCCTTCGGCCTCGTGCCAATACAGCAGACATCGGACCTGTAACTGGGCCAATACGAAATTATTTGATTAATAACATTATATTAACATTTTTCTAAATATATATTGCATCGGCGAGGCCATTCGTGAAGTGATCTTGCATACGACAGTTTCTTGGGTTAGTTATTGTCAATATCAATCCATAGGAATATTTGAGTGAGTGAGTGAGTGTTTCAGTTTTACGTCCCACCAACAGCTAAGGTCATACGGAGACGGGACCTCGGTTTAAAGACTCATCCGAAAGTCTGGAGAAGCCCGGGATCGAACCTGCGACCCCTGGTTTACAAGGCGAGTAGCGTAACCACTCGACCACGGAGGCTTCTATAGGAATA
Source organism: Lucinisca nassula (assembly GCA_963580285.1). Taxonomy (NCBI): domain Eukaryota; kingdom Metazoa; phylum Mollusca; class Bivalvia; order Lucinida; family Lucinidae; genus Lucinisca; species Lucinisca nassula. The sequence goes on along the minus strand of OY757020.1, from coordinate 91,562,462 downwards.
TTTGAAGATGTTTAGTATTATTTATGTTGTTTGGCGCCTGATGCCTCGTCTTTGGTCGGGCCCCTCGGAGTCTAACTGTTGGTTTTCTTTTGTTCCAGCAATTCTGTTGTTGTATGCTGTCGAGTCCTCAACCTTGTTTCATCTCTGTATTTTTTTTATTTGTATGTTCTCGGAGATGTTACACTGATGAGTTAGGAAGCCTTCATGCGGACTTAACAAAATTAGTGCATACCTCGACAGAGGTAAGGGCGAGGATTATGGCCATGTAAAATCGATTTAAGCCCCCCACCCCCCCACCCCCCACCCCAGTGGAATTCTTTCAACTGACCGTTCCAAGGCGGTTCTTCTGTGGCGGTTTATTTATGTTGTTGTTTGTAACTTACTGTGTGTATCACTTGTGTCTTTTTAATTTGGATGGCCATTTGGCCATTTTGTGGGAAAGTAACTGTCCTTATGGCCTTCCTTTGTTAAGGTTTCCATTATGGTCTGGTCGCTTCATGTTTGTGATTCTTTCCTTTTTGTGTCTTTGATGGGTGGAGTAAGTTAATTGTATCGATTCCTGATCTTTGTTTCACTTCTACTTAGACATTATACTCCGTTATCATTATGTAAAAATAAACTGCCTCGACGAGGTCATTTATGAAATGATCTGACATTAAGGCAAGTTCTTTAGTTAGGTATTGTCAATACAGCACAGTGCGCAGTCTTTTACCGGAAACCAACAACTGCCCTTCTTGAATCAGCGAAAGGGATAGAATCACCGTGGAACAGGTTTCACGATCAATCTCCTGGAAAGAATGTTGCCGAACCCGGCAGGTATCGAACTTGCGTCGGAGTTGATAATTTGCTTTCTTTATGGTCACATGCCTAGGACGCAGACAAGTCGCTTTAAACAAAGTAACACTGCCCCCCCCCCCCCATTAACCCATACTCTGAGTAGTATATGTCCAATAGCCTTTTTGGGCACAAACATAGCAGACCCAGATCAGACGCTACAACAAGTGGCGTCTCATCTGTGTCTAGACTGCAAAATTTACTGCTTACAATAGCCTTCCTCCTTAAAATTTGACGTGCACCTGTCCAAACTCATTGACTGGGTGATTCCTACTGTCTTGTTTTGGTAAATGAAACAAAAGAATTACATTGTCGACCCACACTGCGTACTGTTAACCCATTTTACACGAATTGAATCCTCAACCTTATATCAGTATGGAATGGGTTCATTTTAAAATCAGGGATGTCGGGTTGTGGATTCCATGAAATATTTGGCAAAAATGCCTGAACCGTTTGTAAGTATGCAGTGAAGGTCATAATGAGACTCCTCGTTCTGTGGTATTTGATCTGGAAAGAGCTACGCTCCAAAAACACTGGTCAGCTGTTTGCTGGTTTCTCACACAATGTTTCAGTATGTACAGGAAAAGTTCTAACTGATGTCAATGGCATGTACAAGAAAGTTTGCTTTGAAATCCAAAGAGCCTCCCCCCCCCCCCCCCCCAACGACAAAACTATTTAATACGTTTGACTTACATGTCTATCTATCTTTTCATACTGCATCACCCCCTCGCGGGGATTACGTACATGTCTGGACAAACAATGCAGTCCCAGAGCTCTTGGACCCAATACGCTGTGATTTGGCAACAATGTTAAAATTTATGGTGATTTATTTTTAGCTTACCTGAGCGATGCTCAAGGTGAGCTTTTGTAATCACCTTTAGTCCGTCGTACGTGCGACGTGCGTCGTCAACATTTACCTAGTTAATCCTTTAGACACCACAATCTTGCTTCAATCTTCATAAAACTTTAACAGCATGTTTGGCTCGATGATATCTGGGTCAAGTTCGAATATGGGTCATGTCAGATGAAAAAGTAGGTAGGTAGGTCAAATCATAGAAAAAGCTTGTTAACACTCTAGAGGCCAGAGGTTTAGTCCAATCATCCTCAGCCTTGCTCAGAATGATCATCCTGACAATATCTCGGTCAAGTTCGAATATGGGTCATGTGGGTTCAAAACGTAGGTCAGTAGGTCAAATCATAGAAAAACCTTGTTAGCACTCTATAGGCCACAGTTTTGGCCAAATCATCATCAAACTTGTTCAGAATGATTATCTCGACAATATCTAGGTCAAGTTTGAAAGTGGGTCGTGTGGGGTAAAAAAAGTAGACCAGTAGGTAAAATCATAGACAAACCTTGTTTACCATATAGGGGCCGTGATTTAAATCTAATCATAATCAAACTTGCTCAGAATGATCATCTTGACAATATCTAGTTTAAGTTCGAATATGGGTTATATGTGGTCAAAAAGGTAGGTCAGATCACAATCAAGCATTGTTAACACTCTAGAGGCCACGGGTTTAGTCATATCATCACCCGACTTGCTCAGAATAATCATCATAACAATATCTAGGCCAAGTTCGAATATGCGTCATGATGGGTTAAAAAGTAGGTCAGTAGGTCAAGTAGGTCAGTAGGTCAAATCATAGAAAAACCTTGTTAAAACCATCACGAAAAGACACCTATATAATTTTGACCCCCTCAAACCCCAGTTTTATATAGTAAAACTGGGGTTTGCAGGGGTAAACCTTATTTTTCTTATTTCTGCTCTAAAATATAGATTGTGGGTACTCGTTAGAACCGCCTCGATGAGGCGGTTCTAACGAGTACCCAAAATCTATATTTTGAGCAGAAATAAGAAAAATATCACAATTTTAAGCTTAAAATGTTCGTGTTTTAGGCGGTAAACTTGACAATGTATTTGTATAGGCGTGTTTTCGTAATGCACTAGAGGCCACAATTTTGGTCCAATCATTATCAAACTTGCTCAGAATGATCATCTCTACAATATCTAGATGAAGTGTGAATATGGGTAGTGTGGTTTAAAAGCAGGTCAATAGGTCAAATCATAGAAAAATTTTGATAAGACTTAAGAGGCCACAGTTTTAGTCCAATCACCTTCAAACTTGCTCAGAAATGTCCCCTTTTGGTAATACCATAGTCAGGAGGGGTATTTTATGATTATAGTGTTACCTTTTCTAAATGGACACCCACTCCCCCCCCCCCCTCTTTGTCACCATTATTGGTTATACTAGACGTGTTCATCTCCGTCTGGTGCACTAGGACCTGACCCATAATGTTCACAAGGTGCCCAGATAGTGACATACACGTCAGCTCTGTATTGTAAAAGAGATGGATACCCCCGCCCCCCCCCCCCCCGACCCAAAGCACACACACACCTTGTCACCATGAGTCATTGTTAGTTAGACTGAGCTCATTCATCTCTGTCTGGTGCACTAGGACCTGTCCCCGAATGTTCACAAGGTGCCCAGATAGTGACACACACGCTGGCGCCGTATTGTCAGAGGGAACTTTTGAAAGACGTACTTCTTCCTCAAAAAAGAAAACAATTTTGAAGGAATGTTCCATGAGTGACACTCTGACAATTTTACACTGAACATTCTAGCCACCAGAAAAAAATATATAACCCTTAAAATCACTTAAGTTCCGAAATAGCTAGATTGATTTTGAAATAATTTTACAGAAATGTTCCTTGAGTCACTGTCAGCCAAAATTGGTCTTACCCTCCGCTCCACCCTATATTGCCTACCATAATGATCAGATGAGTGATCCAGGGCCATCATGGCCCTCTTGTTTGTTTTATTTGTAAGGCGCTTTCACAATAATTTTACTTTTATTGAGCAGGTCCGTAATCAGAGGTGGGCGAAAACTGGAGTACCCGGAGAGAAAAACACACCTGACATTCCATTGCATCTCATAAAGGCTATTAATTATCCAGTAAATACGCTCAATTTGTTAGAGCAGCATACAAAATGTCCATGAGACTTTTCAGATTTTGGCAGATTTCAGATATTTTGTTTTATTTATTTTCTTTTTTTTTATTTATTGTTTTTATTTTTTTGGCATAGTTACTTGTTTTTGTCTGAAAAGTTGCAAAAATGTCATTTTCATATGACTTTCAGACTTTTTTCGCTCAGGTTTAAGATCTTTTCAGCAGCCCTCCAGGCCCATGCATGTCACAGCAGCTTTGGGCAACAAGTGTTTATTTTAATTTATTTTAATAGGTTCTTTTTGAAGCTGGGCACGACATTAGGGAATTAATTACAAGATTTAATGTCAATATTGTTTATCTGTAAAGAAAGTCATTATGGGGGAAAATTGTTCCTTTGACCATTTTGTAACAAAAGGAATCTTCCACCTTATACTGTATATACAACATAAGACCATTTCAAAATTTAGGGGTCATCATAACGAAAACACGCCTATTCAAATATATTCATTTTTGGTAATTTTTTACCACCAAAATGAATTGTTTTCTGATAAAATCCGGATATTTTTCATATTTCTGCTGAAAATATAGATGAGGCGGTTTTTACGAGTACCCACAATCTATATTTCAGAGCAGAAATAAGAAAAATAAGGTCTGTCCCTGTAAACCCCAGTTTTACTATATAAAAGTGGGGTTCAAGGGGGTCAAAATTATGTAGTTGTGTTTTCTTAAAAAAAAACTACTTGAAAATTTGCTGGAAAAATTCCGGTTCAAAAAGGTTTAAACATGAACAATAAATAAATAAATAAATAAATAAATAAATAAATAAATAAAAGGAAAAATAAAAATGGCTTATTTGGTTCTACTTAATTTATAAATATTTGGTATATTAATCATAGACCACTTTAGGACCACTGTTGCCCTAGATCAGCAAGATTAACTTGTAAGAATGATAACATATTTTAGGATAAAACAAACACAAGATAGATTCATTTGAGTTATTACTTATTCAAATAAGACTACTCACATACCTGCAAAGACATGCTGCTTTGTTTGATTCGAGGTTTAACGTCCCCGTCAACACTATATAGGTCATTTTTGAGACGTTGCTTCCATTTTAATGGAACTTTTACCCGACATTGAGATGAAATGGCATCTCAAGCCCTGCCGCCCAATGAAACAAATAGGGTTTATAAGCATGGACGATTCGACTTGCACCGCTGTACACGGGCAGGCTAAGATCCTCTTAGCTGTTTAACAGTATTCGTGTGTGGTGGGTTTAAGTACTGCGTGGAAGCATCATGCAACCCATCTATTTCTTCAAGCCCCGATGGGCGGGGGCCAGCAAAGTCATGCTGCAGAATTAGGTTAATGTTAACTCGATTCTCGACAATTTTCCCTCGATACTCTACAATTTTGACTCGATACTTGAAAATTATGACTCGATACTTGATACTCGACTAAATGAAATCCTCCACAAAAGAAGGTAACTCTTGCACTAATGTCTACCGTTACTAAAGGCAGAAGGTTTTCTTAAAAAAAAAAAAAAAAAAAAAAACAAGACACGTTTAATATTCTAGGCCGGTGCATTGATCAATCAGCTATCTACGGAACCCGGGAAGGAACATAATGTTTTTTTAATATGTTGTGCGAACAAGATATTAAGTTGTGCGAACAAGATAATATTTTGTGCAGACAAGATATTATCTTGTGCGGACAACATAATTTATGTTGTGCGGACAACATATAACCTTATCCGGACAAGATAATATCTTGTTTGCACAACTTTATATATTGTGCGGACAAGATATTATGTTGTTCGCACAACAAATTATCTTGTTTGCACAACATAGAGCTTGGGAAGTTGTGCAAACAAGATATTATCTTGTTCACACAACATATTATCTTGTGCGGAAAAGATATTAAGTTGTGCGCACAAGATATTATCTTGTCCACACAAGATCTATGTTTATCATGTTGTGCGGACAAGATATTATCTTGTGCGGACAAGATAATATCTTGTTCGCACAACTTAATATCTTGTGCGCACAAGATAATATGTTGTGCGAACAAGATATTATGTTGTCCGCACAAGCGATACAGATAATATCTTGTCAACACAAGATAATATCTTGTCCGCGCAAGATAATATGTTGTCCGAACAAGATAATATCTTGTCCGCTCAGGATATTATCTTGTTCGCACAACATAATAAATATAAAAAATCATGTCCCTTCCCGGGTTCCGTAGCTATCTCTGTAGTATTAGAGCAGTTATTGAAAACTCGGACATAGATTTACGTAGTTATATACAGACTTTACATGTCAGCAATCACCCCTATGACATTGTGACCCCCACGTTGGGCATCAATGTCATAGGGGTGATTGCTGCGTTGGTATAACCTGTTAGAGGACAATCGTTATGGGTTCTATACTTCTGAGTGAAGCCCATGCAGACACAACTACTGTTCTGCTGTATATATGCTTTATTTACAACGATGAGTGAAGGATGGAATCAGGATCATACTGCAAATACTAAATACCATAAATATGATACATGTTATACATGTAACACTGTTTTCGCTTCAAAATCTAGCCTACAACTGCGGTTGCAGAATTTTTGAACAGGTCAAGAGTGCAAACATTACTGTGAGTAGTTAACTGTAAAACATGTTAGTATTAGGGGACACTATAGGAATTGATGTACAGCATGTATATGAGTTTGCTGACTATTAACTTTGTCAATAATAAACAATCGAAGACATCATATTATATATTATGTCATACATCCTCTGACATATATCTGAAATAAGAATAATAATGTTTACCCCCACATACCCTAGTTTAAGCTCACCTGTCATGACGTAGTGACGAGGTGAGCTTTTGGGATCACTTTTTGTTCGTCGTCCGTCGTGCGTTGGTCCGAGCGCATCCACGGGCATATGTTGGGTAGACATAAGTTGGGTACTTGCCGTTTATTCCGTTAGTGTCCGAAAAAGTAGCCAACAAATTTGATGGGACATGTTGGGTACTTGTGCAAATTTTAGCTGATTGTTGGGTACTTATAGGTGAAAAATTAACACTGTAGTACCCAACAAATGTCCATCTGTACGAACGTCCGTGCGTGCGTCCGTGTGTAATTAATTTCTTCAAACAACATCTCCTCCTTAACGACCGATCGGATTTTGACCAAACTTCACAGAAATGATCCTTAGGTGGTCCTCTTTCAAAGTTGTTCAAATGGTTCCGGATCGTTGCACATCTAGGTCACAGGAGCTAAAAATAGAATTTTTATACTGGAAAAATAAAAATTCTTCTCTGGAACCGCATGGTCCAAGTCTTGAATATTTGGTATGAAGCTTCATCTAGTGGACCTCTACCAAGATTGTTCAAATTATAGCCCTTGGGCCAAAAAATGCCCCCGCGCCGGGGGCCGCCAGTTTTACATAGACTTATATAGGAAAAACCTTTAAAAATCTTCTTGTCTGAAACCAGTTTGATATTTTGTATGACGCTTCATCTAGTGGACTTCTACCAAGATTGTTCAAAATATAGTGCTGGGGCCAAAAATGCACCCCCCCCCCCCCCCCCCCCCCCGCGCCGGGGCCCACTGGTTTCACATAGGCGTATATAGGGAAAACCTTTAAAAATCTTCTTATCTGAAATCAGAAGGCCCAGGTCTTTGTTATTTGGCATGAAACTGCATCTAGTGGACCTCTACCAAGATTGTTCAAATTATAGCCCTGGGGCCACAAATACCCCCGCGCCGTGGCCCACGGGTTTCACATAGGCGTATACAGGGATAACCTTTAAAAATCTGCTTGTCTGAAACCAGAAGGCGCAGGTCTTTGATATTTGGTATGAAGCTTCATCTAATGGACCGAATACCAAGATTGTTCAAATAAAAATGTCCCTGCACTGGGACCCACTAGTTTTACATAGGCTTATATAGGAAGAAACTTTTAAAAATCTTCTTGTCTGAAACCAGAAAGCCCAGGTCTTTGATATTTGGCATGAAGCTTCATCTAGTGGACCTCTACTGAGATTGTTCAAATTATAGCCCTGGATCCAAAAAATGCCCCCGCGCTAGGGCCCACTGGTTTTACATATCATCTGAGGGTCACTGATGAGGCCGTATTGGCCGAAACTAGCTAGTCTGGCCCAGAAAACATGTACACTCCATATTTTTCACTTCTGTGGTGTATTCCTTGCTTCCAAAGGATAACCCTTTTATAGAACATATTTAACTTCTCTACAGCTGGTGTGTGGGAATGTGTGGCGGCGGTAAAACGTCTCCCTGCCCTACATCATAGTGTAAATTATATTTTCTTGTCCTTTGGGATCATTGATTCCATTGAGGAATTTTGAAAATATCTGAGGGTCACTGATGAGGCCTTATTGGCCGAAACTAGCTAGTCTGGCCCAGAAAACATGTATACTCCATATTTTTCACTTCTGTGGTGTATTCCTTGCTTCCAAAGGATAACCCCTTTATAGAACATATAACATAGGGGAAACCTTTAAAATTCTTCTTGTCTGAAACCAGAAGGCCCAGGTCTTTGATATTTGGTATTAAGTTTCATGTAATGGACCCTACCAAGATTGTTCAAATTATAGCCTTGGGGCAAAACATTTCCCCGCGCCGGGACCCACTAGTTTTACATAGACGTATACAGGGATAACCTTTAAAAATCTTCTTGTCTGAAACCAAAGGCCAAGGTCTTTGATATTTGGCATGAAGCTTCATCTAATAGACCTCTACCAAGATTGTTCAAATTATAGCCTTTGGTCCAAAAATGTCCCCGAGCCGGGACCCACTAGTTTTACATAGGCTTATACAGGAAAAAAAACTTTACAAATCTTCTTGTCTGAAACCATATGGGCCCATGTATTTGATGTTTGGCGTGAAGCTTCATCTAGTTGACCTCTACGGAGATTGTTCAAATTATAGCCCTGGCACCAAAAATGTCCCCGCACCAGGGCCCGATGATTTTACTTAGGGTTATATAGGGAAAACATTTAAAAATCTTCTTTTTCTGAAACCAGAAGGCCCAGGTCTTTGATATTTGGTATGAAGCTTCATCTAGAGGACTGTTACGGACAGCATTACCTCCCTTCCATTATCTACCTTGGTAGATTGTATGCATAGCTTCTGGGTTTATAACCACTCTCTGACAACTGCTTCAGGGAGTCGACTCTTTGACTCAGCGGTTAGAGCACTGGACTATTACCCGAGCGGCCCGGGTTCTAATCCCACCATAGGCGGGGATTTTTTTCAAGCTATAAATCTTTCCTTCGTTACGGCTTTCATGTCGTAAGATGGGGGCTCGTCCGGGATGGATTTTTTATGCCGAAAATGGCTTCGTGCCGAAGTTGGCTTCACGTCATCACATATAATGACTTCCTTGAAGAGGGGGTCATAGGACAGCATTACCTCCCTTCCATTATCTACCTTGGTAGATTGTATGCATAGCATCTAGGTTTATAACAACTCTCTGACAACTGCGTCAGAGAGTCGACTCTTTGGCTCAGCGGTCAGAGCACTGGACTATCACCCGAGCGGCCCTGTTTCGAATCCAACCATAGGCGTTTTTTTTTTTTAGGCTATGCATCTTTCCTTTGTTACGGCTTTCGTGTCGTAAGAGGACCGCTGCCAAGGTTGTTCAAATTGTAGCCCTTGGGCCAAGAATGTACTAGAGACACTGATACGCAGGTGAGCGATTCACGACCCGCTGGGCCATCTTGTTTTCTATTTAAAGTTTGGTTTAGAGAGGGTTCATGGTAACATCATGTCCTCAAAATTATCAACCAAAAGTCTAAAAGATAAATCTTACCTGAATTCATATAAGCGCATACTAACACGTCATCATCTCTGACATCAAAAGCTCTCACATCATGTAGTTTTTTCTTCAAATCATTTTGCATGAAATTCTCTACCATTTTGTATGGGTAAAAATATCCTTCTTCTTGGATAAATGTGATTTCTTTCCCAGAACCATCATTAATCCTTGAAAACTGGCATCTTTGAAAATAAAAGTATGAGACCAGTCAGAGTAAAAAGGACTTATGGGTGTCTGAAAGTGATACCTGATCAGGGTACAGTCAACATTCTTTACACCGACATTCGTTATAACGGCAAAACTCTTCATAACGGCAATTTGAATGGAATGCCGGACTACTTTGCTTTAAGGCTTAGCCTAGGTTACGAGCGACGTGGGCTTCCCTCGGGTTGGAAATTCAAAAATCGAATCCATAGTCATGAAATGGTCTAAAAAAAGACTTGTAATCTAATACTCCAAAACATTTGTTTCTTGGACTAATGATGTGAAAAAGACCTTTTATAACCTGCAATACTTGGATTCTTTATAACGACAAATCCATTATAACGACACAATAACAGGGAAAAAATACTGCCGTTATAACGCGGGCTCTCTGTAAGTCATCATTCAGATTTCGTTATGTAGGGAATGTTACACACTAGACTACATGTTTATGGTGATATTTTCCATTTATATAAGGGTAACACATCCGTGTGACATAGTGCGTTTGTTCACATCTCAAAAATGGTTTCTTTTCTTATGAAAATCCGTTTTTTTTTTCTAATTATTACTCCAAACATAGGTTGTGGTAACGAGTACCCACAATCTATATTTTAGAGGAAAAATAAGGTTTACCCCTGTAAACCCAGTTTTACTATACAAAAGTTTGTGTGTGTGGTGGGGGCAGAATTATATAGGTTTGTGGTCGTGATCATCATTCAAGGAATGTTACACACTAGACTGAATGTTATAGTGATACTTTCCATTTATAAGTCTGTTTGTTTGATTTGTGGTTTAACGTCCCCGTGAACGCAATTGGAGGCGGTGCTTCCAATTTTATGGGACTTTTGTCCGACATTGAGCTGAATGGACATCTCAAGCCTCGCCGCCCAATGAAACCAATATGGTTTATATGCACAGACGGTCCGATTCGCAACCCTTTGTCTGGGTTGCAGGCTTAGACATTCTAAGTGGTTTATCAGTACTCATGCGCGCAGTCGGGTTCAGCTCTGTAAGATTCTTTTTATCATAAAATGATTTTAATCAGAATGTTATTGCCGAAGAAGTTTAAAAAGAAATTCAATTGAAATTAGGGTTGTCACGGACGTCGTCATGTAACCATATGATTATATTTACATCTCCAATGTAAACCTATAGAAAACAATGTAGTTCATACTTCCATGAATGCATCAAGTCACATGCTTTTCAGTGACATCAGGTGACGTGAGTTTAAACCATAGTTCTCTACGATCTGATTGGGCGTTAGTGACGTCAACGCTGTTCCGCTCTTTGTGGAAACACAACGTGTATATGTGTTTCAGCTTTAAATGTAAAAGTTTGCCCTATAAGCAATTTATCGCCCAGTGACGAGGAGCAAAAAATGTAAATTTGCGGCATAAACTTAATTTGTATGCTGTTCAATAATGCATAAATGACAGCGGATCGCTAGCAAGTTTACTTAAACCTCTTGGGGTTCATTTACATTGAAGGCGACCCACTGCGTTCAAACTTTCACGAACAGCAGAAAAATAAAATTCATTTCTTAAATATTTTCATTTCCAGTGTAAAGCCTAATGTAAACCTGTAGACAGAAACAGTGTAGATCATATTTCCATGAACGTAACGAGTCACATGATTTTCAGTAACGTCTATTGACGTCAGTCTAAACCATGGTTCTTTACGATCTGATTGGGCTTTGGCGACGTCAACGCTGTTTCAAACTGCGCGTAAATGTTTTATAGCTTTAAAAGTTGGCCCTATAAGCATTTTTGTCGCCCAGTGATGGAGAGCTAAGAATGTAAAATAAGAAATAAACTTAATTATTATTCTGTTCATGAAAATATGAACGACAGCGGTTCGCTTGTAAAGTTTACATAAACCCATTCACTTTGCAGGCCATCCACTGCGTTCATACGAGGGTAGGCTGAAAAGTTCTGAGTCTGCCCAAGATGCAGGCATCGAACAGCCATGAGATTTTGTATTCATTAAATCCAAACCTTTATTACTTGATTTGACTCAAATGAGTTCAAGTTTATCTGCAATAGCGTAGAAATTCTAGACTTTGAAAATTGATACTAGCACGTTTTTGAGAAAATGGACAAAATCTGGCATCGTAGTGTCAGCAAGTACCTCCATAAAAAGGGGTTAGCTCCTAAGGACATTCATGCCGATATGGTTGCTACATTAGGGGATGATGCTCCTTTGTATGCAACCGTGAAAAGGTGGGCAACAAATTTTAAGATGGGCAAGGACAGCCTTGAAGATGATGAACGGTGTGGACGACCCACAACGGCAACAACTGAGGAAACAATCAGCCAAGTGCACAGGGCCGTGATGGATGACAGGCGTTTAACTGTGAATCAGTTAGCTAACACTGTTGGCATCTCCCGTGAACGAGTAGAGAACATTCTACACAGTGAATTAGGAATGTCGAAGGTTTCCGCCAGATGGGTGCCACGGCTTTTGACGCCTGACCAAAAGTTGACCAGACTGAACCTGTCACACGCCAACTTGGCTATTTTTGAAGCAGACCAAGATGGTTTCTTGACCGTTTTGTCACTCAGGATGAGTGTTGGGTTCATCACTTTTGGCCAGAGACCAAAAGACAATCCATGCAATGGAAGTGCCCTGGATCACCCCCCTCCAAAGAAGGCAAAGGTCGTCTCCTCTGCAGGGAAGGTGATGGCATCAGTGTTCTGGGATGCCAAAGGTATAATATTCATAGATTACCTTCAAAAGGGCAGAACAATTAATGGGGAGTATTATGCAGATCTGCTAAAACAATTGCGAAAAGCATTTAAGGCTAAACGACCCGGCAAAATAGCCAAAAGGGTCTTGTTCCATCAGGACAATGGTCCTGCTCATAAATCGGTTGTCGCAATGGCTGCTGTACATGACTGTGGCTTCACACTTGTCGATCACCCTCCGTATTCACCTGATCTAGCTCCATCAAATTATTTCTTGTTTCCAAACATGAAAAAGCACTTGGCTGGGCAGCATTATTGGTCAGACGAGGAGGTGATAGCTGCTGTGGAGGAGTTTTTCAGGGACCAAGATGAGACCTTCTTTACCACTGGGATCCAAGGACTCCAGCATCGCTGGAGGAAGTGTGTGGACAGGAAGGGAGACTATGTTGAAAAATAAGGCACTTTCAGAATGGACAAACCATTGGATCTTGGTCAGGCTCAGAACTTTTCAGCCTACCCTCGTACTTTCATGAACAGCAGCAAAATAAAATTCATTTCTTAATATATGATTTATTGGCACGATGTCGTTACAAAAACACGCCTTTACAAATACATTGTATTTTTTTTCCGCCGTAAAAACTTAAGATGGGAAATTGTGATATTTTTTATTGTTTCTGCTCAAAATATAGATTGTGGGTACACGTTAGAACCACCTCATCGAGGCGGTTCTAAAGAGTACCTACAATCTATATTTTAGAGCAGAAATAAGAAAACTAAGGTTTGCATTTTACTATATAAAAGTGGGGTTTAAGGGAATCAAAATTATATAGGCGTGTTTTCCTGATGTTATCCACTAAAAAAGAAAGGCGTTTTATGATAAAATGTGTTTGAACTAAAAACATGAATATGCTGTCTGGATATTTATATAACTAGAAAAAAAGCGCAAGCGCGGGAATACTTGATGCCAAGTTTATATCAAACAATACTTTAGTGGTTTAAAGTTGAGAGGTGGTGATATCAGGATATTCATTTTGAAGTTTACGCACGGGACATCATGATAACACGCCTATGTAACGAATACTCCTGCAAACCCCACTTTAAATAGGAAAAAAGGGGTTTGCAGGGGTATTCATTATTTCCTCATATCTGCTCTAAAACTTAGATTGTGTGTATTCGTTAGAAGCGCCTCTTCGAGGCGGTTCAAACAGGTACCCAAAATCAACGTTTTAAGCAGAAATAATGAAAATCTCTTTTTTTCCTCTGAAAATTTTCATTTTTTTTTTTTTTTTTTTTTTTTTTAGCGAAATTTTTTTAGAAGCTATGTTTTCTGACCGCGTGTTTGATTTGCTTAGTTGAGTTCGACTACTTGATAAGGGTCATTCAGGAAGGAACCAAAGTCCAGTCGTTTTATCAGTTCCGTGATTGTGTAGCAGAAACAACTAATAATTTACCACTTTCAGACGCGAGCACTTACCTTTGAATTCATGTTATGTACCTGTACCTGTTTTGTGAAGGTTTCAATAGTGTATTTGGTCCAATAATCTAAACGTACTTCAAAAAATGTCTGAAACAACCCAGTGGCGAAACGACTCGACATCGCATATTAGCGCTCTAAGACCAATCGAAGTACCAATCGAAGTCGACCTTTTCGTCGATTTTCTTGTAATGAAGAATTCGGCAGAAAATTGAAAAAGCAATGGAAAAAGCGCAGTCGTTTTTCTCGTTGCTCGGTTATTTTTTCTCAACTTTGGATGCATGAGCCTGTGCTCGAGAGGCCATGTTTTCTGGCCGCGTGCTTGATTTGCTTGGTTGAGTCCGACTACTTGATAAGGGTCATTCAGGAAGGAACAAAATTCCAGTCGTTTAGTCAGTCCTGTGATTGTGTAGCAGAAACAACAAATAATTTACCACTTTCAGACGCGAGCACTTACCTTTGAATTCATGTTTTGTACCTGTACCTGTTTTGTGAAGGTTTCAGTAGTGTATTTGGTCCAATAATGAAATTTAATTCGATCTGAATTAAATTCTTTTATTATTGTGAACACACCATTTGTAACTTTGTCTTGGAGGGCGCTGTAGAAAATTTTCCCTCAAAGTTAATACTTGTTAAAGAGTAATCGTTTTTTTCGTTGTCAGCAAAAATGTTCGAGAGGTCGACAAATTGCACGATCCGCAGAAAAAGCGACCGACTGAAGTCGGTTGATTTTCTAAGTGCCCTAAAATCACCGTGTCATTCTGTCATTCGGTCAATCGGTCATTCTGTCAGTCTGTCAGTCTGTCTGTCCGTCCGTAACCCGTTTGTGAAAATTGGTGATAGTGACTTAACCGCTTGAAATATTTAAACAATTTTTGGCATACTGATAGATATACATTAGATCTAACCAATGAGCTTGCGAAATATTACATTCCATTTAGTATAGCCTCGCCGAGGCGAAAAATGTGAAAATTTTCGAACTGCTTCTCCTCAAAAACCGTTGGGCCGATTGAAGTCAAATTTCATATGGAGCCTCTATGGGATGGGGGAAACCAAAATTTGCTCATGGGGTCCAGGTCACATGACCACAATGGCCTAGAAGCCATATATGGTCTGTCTGTCTGTCCGTATGAAACCCGTTTGTGAAAATTGGTGATAGTGACTTAACCGCTTGGACTATTTAAACAATTTTTTGCATACTGATAGATATCAATGAGATCTAACCAATGAACTTGCGAAATATTACATTCCATTTAGTATAGCCTCGCCGAGGCGAAAAATCCGTAACCCGTTTTTGAAAATTGGTTTTGTGACTTAACCGCTTGGAATATTTAAGCATTTTTTGGCATACTGATAGATATCAATGAGATCTAACCAATGAGCTTTAGAAATATTACATTCCATTTAGTATAGCCTCGCCGAGGCGAAAATTGTGAAAATTTTCGAACTGCTTCTCCTCGGAAACCAAGTCAAATTTCATATGGAGCCTCTATGGGATGGGGGAAACCAAACTTTGCTCATGGGGTGCAGGTCACATGACCAAAATGGCCGCCAAGCCATATATTGTCTGTCTGTCCGTCCGTAACCCGTTTGTGAAAATTGGTGATAGTGACTTAACCACTTGGAATATTTAAACAATTTTTGGCATACTGATAGATATCAATGAGATCTAACCAATGAACTTGCGAAATATTACATTCCATTTAGTATAGCCTCGCCGAGGCGAAAAATGTGAAAATTTTCGAACTGCTTCTCCTCGGAAACCGTTGGGCCGATTGAAGTCAAATTTCATATGAAGCCTCTATGGGATGGGGGAAACCAAATTTGGCTCAGGGGTCCAGGTCACATGACCAAAATGGCCGCCAAGCCATATATGGTCTGTCTGTCTGTCCGTCCGTAACCCGTTTGTGAAAATTGGTGATAGTGACTTAACCGCTTGGAATATTTAAACAATTTTTGGCATACTGATAGATATCAATGAGATCTAACCAATGAACTTGCGAAATATTACATTCCGTTTAGTATAGCCTCACCGAGGCGAAAAATCCGTAACCCGCTAGTGAAAATTGGTGATAGTGACTTAACCGCTTGGAATATTTAAACAATTTTTGGCATACTGATAGATATCAATAAGATCTAACCAATGAACTTGCGAAATATTACATTCCATGTAGTATAGCCTCGCCGAGGCGATAAATGTGAAAATTTTCGAACTGCGTCTCCTCGGAAACCGTTGGGCCGATTGAAGTCAAATTTCATATGGAACCTCTATGGGATGGGGCCAACCAAAATTTTCTCATGGGGTCCAGCTCACATGACCAAAATGGCCGCCAAGCCATATATGGTCTGTCTGTCTGTCCGTCCGTAACCTGTTTGTGAAAATTGGTGATAGTGACTTAACCGCTTGGAATATTTAAACAATTTTTGGCATACTGATAGATATCAATGAGATCTAACCAATGAACTTGCGAAATATTACATTCCATTTAGTATAGGCGAAAAATGTGAAAATTTTCGAACTGCTTCTCCTCGGAAACCGTTGGGCCGATTGAAGTCAAATTTCTTATGGAGCTTCTATGGGATGGGGGAAACCAAAATTTGCTCATGGGTCCAGGTCACATGACCAAAATGGCCGCCAAGCCATATATGGTAAAAACCCTTCAAAAATAGTCTTCTCCAGAACCACTGGGCAGATTTCCACGAAACTTGATAAATGGCATCTGGGACGTAGGCCCATCATAAATTGCTAAAATGGTGATCCTTGGTTGACCTTGACCTTCTTTGTGCCTAGGTCAAACTGTGACACATTTGCTTTTGTATTGGAAAATGTGAGAATGCATTTTATCCTGCAAACGATTCAGAATACAGTACTTAAGTATAAGATATATTTTTGCTCCTTACGATAAGGCGCATTTATTGGGGGAACCGTTTTCGGTCCAGGTCACATGACCAAAATGGCCGCCATACCCATATATGGTAACACTCATAAAGCTAAAAGCATCCGGCGGGTCGTGCACTTCAGCTGAAGCACTGGTTTTGAAGACTAATTTTTCGTTGTCAGCAAAAATGTTCGAGAGGTCGACAAATTTTGAAGAATAAAAATCGAGGAACATCGTGGGTTTGTGAAGAGATAAGTATTGCTTTTTTCTGTTACTGTGTTCACATACAGCTCCACTAAATGTTTGTCATACTTTTGTATCTTTTATTAGCGAATTTATAGCCCTATTTTCAAAATACAAACTGGTTCGGCTTGACGTCGTTATTGTGTCGCATGGTGAGGATTTATTCGTTAAGAATTAACAATTCCTTACGCATATTAATGTTCAAATTGGCAAAATATGATAAGTTTTATAATGACTACCTACTGCTTAATTAAATTGTTATTTCTAATTTAATAATTTATTTGCTGCAAATAGTGGTTGTATACCTTATAATTTACATTGTATCTATTTAATGTTTAGTGGCCGAGTGGTTAAGGCGCTCGAACGCAGACGTGAACATTTAGGGATCGACCCCCGTGCGAATTTTTTTTTTTTTTTTTTTTTTTTTTTCACATTTTGTTGTTATTATTATAATGATCAGTATTATTCACTAAATTGGTATTAATGCTACAATAAATATATTTACATTTTTTTTTATTAATGCAAACAGTCATGATGATAAAACAGTCATGATGATACTATTTGCATAGCCTATTGATATTTTTGTTGTTGTTGTTGTTGTTGTTGTTGTTGTTTGAAAAACTGTTCTACTTTGGAACTCAGGTTTTAGTCTCTCTTTTTATCAGCAGTTACAGTCATGCCGAAGAGGAAATCTCCTGGTAAAGGACCAATCTCCAAACGTTCTAGAGTAGAGTCCAGGGCAAAAAAGTCCATTGCTACAAACCGCTCGACAGAGACAGTTACGGCGACAGAGGGTTCTTCTACATCCACTCCCGTAGCAGACCAGGCCACTGGTCACCCCATGGTCTTTGCTGCAGAGCAGGTCACTGGCCTCCCCATGGCCTCTCAATCCTCAGGGAGTCAAAATGTGTCCAGCCCACTTGCAGCTCAACCGAGCCTTTTTTGGTCTGGTCTCCAGCTATCATCTCAAGTGGTCAATGCTGAAGGTGAGCTTCATCCCATGCTTCATTACTCTTACCATGAACAAGACATTTTTATTCCAGATAACATTAAGAACAAAATTTGGAATGGGGAATATGTTAATCTTGCAACACTATTAAAACAGAATTTCACACAGTCTGCTTACAATGACATGAGTGGAACGCTTGCCATAGTGAATAATCAAATAACAATTAAGCAAGCGCCAACAAGAATCAAGGTCCCTATCAATAGTATTCAAACTTGGACCGATGCTTTCATTAATTACATAATCATTTATTCAGGAAAGCCTAAGGACAAGACAATCGATTTATTAAAGTACATGACCATCATTAGGGGCGCGGCAATCAACAGTCCCATTCATAAATGGCTGGAATATGATACACAGTTTCGTTTGAGAATGTCGAAAGAACCCACAAAAAAATGGGCCACTATAGATGGTCACCTTTGGCTGTCTTGTGGCTTGGCCGGGGATCTATCTGCTGTCGCACAGGCTGCTGCTCCTTGTTATGAGTATAATTTTAAAGGAGTTTGCTCCAGATTAAACTGCTCCTATGCCCATACTTGCATCAAATGCAAAGTTTCGCACCCTGCCGCCACGTGTGGCTTATTTCTAGAGCCTAAAAATCCATCTCCTGGCAGCCGTGGGTTCAGCAATTTCCGTCCGTATTCACCTACTCAGCCTGCTGACTACAACGTCCCTGGCCCAAGACTATTGTCAGCCAGATCATACACTCCACCTACGGCTTCCTTTCAGCAAGGTTTCCGTCCGCGTATGTTTCGACAACATTTGACACACCCATTCAGGCCTAATTTTCGTCCCCAAATTAGATTTATGGGCCCTAGGGCGAACACCTATTAAAGTTGACATATTGAAATCTTTGCTTGTTAGTTACCCCAAAAGACAAGATGCAGCCTTCTTGTCTGATGGTTTTTCAAAAGGTTTTAAATTGCAATTTGAAGGTCCAAGAATACCAATTGAGTGCAAAAATTTAAAATCCGTTGTGGATAACCCGGAGATAGCTAAAGAAAAAATCATGCAAGAAGTGAACTTGGGTAGGATTGCTGGCCCGTTCTCAACAAGGCCAATTTCGAATATGCGCTGTTCGCCGATTGGCCTTGTGGAGAAGAAAACTGGGGGCTTTCGACTCATTACACATTTGTCACATCCACCAGGGCTCAGTGTTAATGAACATATTGATGACTCATTTGCTTCAGTAAAATATTCCAACTTTGATAACGCTGTTTCTATGATACAATCTTTGGGCAAAGGGTGTATGATCGCTACCATAGATGTGAAAAGTGCATTTCGGCTATTGCCGTGTTACCCGGGGGATTTCGATTTGTTAGGCTTTAAGCTTGGGCATTCCTATTACATTGATAAAATGGCTCCAATGGGTTTGCGAATTTCATGTAGGGCATGGGAGGCTTTCGCTACTTTCTTGAACTGGCTTGTGGTGGACAGGTTTTCGAAATATGTGGACCATTACCTTGACGATTTTTTCTTTGCTGGTCCCCCTCAAGCTAACGATTGTGCGATGCTGATGTCACATTTTCAGGTTATTTGTAAAGATGTTGGTGTTCCTATTGCATCTGAAAAAACCAAAGGTCCCACTACTCGTTTGACTTATTGGGGGTATGAACTTGATACAATAAAGATGCAGATAAGGATCCCGGGTGAAAAAGTCAAACAAGTTTTGGGAAAAGTTACAGAGGCTTTAGGGCGCAAAAAGTTAACATTGAAAGAACTACAGTCTTTAACAGGTTCTCTTTCATTTTGTGCAAAAGCCATGCCTTCTGCACGAGCTTTCATTCGCCTAATGTAGGCAGCAATGAGCACAGCAACACAACCGCATCACAGGGTTCGTCTTACAATGTGTATTAAGGAGGATCTTGCAATGTGGCAAACTTTTTTAACTCAGTTTAATGGGCTGTCATATATGCTTGATCTGCAGTGGACTTCGTCGGACACGTTAGGTTTACAGACTGACAGCGCTGGTGGCGCTGCATTAGGCTGTGGTGCTTATTTGCAGGGTGATTGGGTCTTTCTTAAATGGCCTTTGACATGGGTAAACACAGGTATTTTATTGGACATCACTTTCCTTGAGATGGTCCCTATTGCTTTAGCCGTTTGCCTATGGAAAGAGAGGTTTGTCGCCAAGCGCATTCTGTTTGCATCTGATAACATGGTTGTCGTTCAGATTTTGAATTCCAAAACTGCAAAGTCTGAAAGAGTGATGACCCTTGTCAGGCAGATTGTATTATGGTCCCTTCAGTACGACTTTATCATTAATAGTTCTCACGTCCGAGGCTGTGATAACCAATTAAGCGATGCCATTTCTCGTACACAGTGGTACAAATTCAAGGCTCTTGCCCCAGACGCCAAACCTTGCTCTGCGGAAATTCCCAGGGAGTTTTGGAACCTCTTGCCGGAGAAGTAGAGCGTCTTCTAAGTGCTTCACTGTCAGCCAATACGGTAAAATCTTACAACATTGCTATCGCCAAGTATTCTGACTTCTGCAAGGAACACGCCATACCGCTTGATTGGCCTACCTTACCTGTAGTCATAAACTTTATTGCTTGGTTATCCATTTCTGGCTACAAACATGCAACTGTCAGCTCATACATTTCGGGGCTGGCATTTTATTTAAAATTGAATGGCAAGATTTATGTCACTTAGTTTAAACATATTTATTTCCAAAAACATTTGAACATTCAAGCAAATAAACAGAGTCAATACAAAATTTTAGGATCAGAACGAAAGCAGTAGCTTATTTAGTTCCTTTCCTAATGTCACTTCTGCATTCATTGTAAGAAAAATGCTCAAGGGATTGCAAAAAGATCATCATTCGAAAGATGTAAGAGCTCCGGTTACCATTGACATGCTAAAGGTATTTCCAGTTGCTTTACAGAGTGTGGCTTCTTCCGATTATGAGGCTCTGCTTTTCTCGACTGCGTTTGTTGTAATGTTTTTTGTTTTTTTACGGGTAGGCGAAATTGTCATTGATAAAACTGGAGGTGATGCGTCGAAAGTTATTCAAATTTCAGATGTTTGTTTTAAGGAGCGGGAAGTGCATGTTATACTTAGGTATTCGAAAACGGATCAGCATGGTGGGGCTGTAACTTTGGTTTTCACCCCTTCTCTGTCAAAAGGAATATGTCCTGTTGCTCTTCTTTCTCAGTACATCAGGAAAAGGCCTAGTATCAAGGGTCCATAGTTTTGCCATTTTAGTGGTGCCCCGCTTACCCGTTTTCAAGTGTCAGCCGTTCTAGCTAGGTGCCTGCGCTTTTTAGGGGTCACTAATTGCATCCGTTCTCATTCATTCCGCATAGACGCGTGCACACTGGCAATTTCACAGAACATTCCAGAATCAGACGTACGACAGATGGGTCGCTGGTCTGCAGAAAGTACTGCATTTAAACACTATATAAGGCTTGACAAAATTTCAGCATAAGTCACAGAATCTGGGGGTGGGGGGGGGGCGTGTTTGGAAAATGATCAGGAAATTGCATGTTTTTTACAACATACATTTTTATTTAGTAATACTTTATACACATTTAAATAATTTCATGTCCATATTTCATCGTTTCATATTAACATTCGTTCATATGGAACAATTCTCCAGGAATCAAATGATGCTTCATATACTTTTACAATAGCAAATTCACTGAAAACCTTCTTATCAGTAAGCTAAGCATTTCAGGTCATTCCACGATCTGGATTGTTGGATCATCAATCATAAGAAATGCATTTCAACATATTCGTCGAAGGCCAATGGGCAGGAATCTAAGTCTACAACGTTATGGGTTTTCAGTGACTTGGGTAGGACATGGTGGATTGAAGTCGACGCAAGTGCTAGGCATAACTCAGGCCTTATTGAACTGGCAAGGTCCACAAAATTATTTTATATTGCATATTGGTGGTAATGATATAGGTTGTATAACGTCTTTACATCTGCGATGCCAGCTTAAATATATCTTTGAGTGCTTTAGGATCTTGATGCCCAACACTATATTAATTTGGTCAAGCATTCTGCCTCGACTTGGTTGGCGTTATTCTCATGATACAGCGGCTATGGAACGGGTGAGAGTCAGAGCTAATCGAGCACTAATCAATTTCATGAGACAAAGTGGGGGTAAGGCTATAAGATATCCTGATTTTCAAGATAAGGCACCGGGCTTGTTTTCAGACAGTTTTCATTTGTCATTTATTGGAAATGATATTTTTCTCAATACCATTCAGGGTGCATTGGAGACGTTCATACAAAATCCTGTTGTTCAAATTTATCCGTTTGACTAAAGGTACAGTTAAGTTTTTGGCCATGGCGATGTTCGGTGATTAATCAATTAGCCGAGGCGTTGATGGCGGTGAGCAGATTAGCTGTTTTACAGATAATCTGCTCATTGGCGTCACCTCGTGCCTCTTTCGCTTTGGAATCGTGCACGTTGATTGCTACGGCAGCATTCGACCGTCCATTTAGAAATTATAATATGGCTGGTGCCCCTCTATATTTTTAAGGTAACATGTGTACAGTGAAAGTAAGAGTTGAAATCATGGGACGTTGATTTGAAGTTGTTGATGCGTTGTACATAACGGGACATAATAATAGGACATGATGTTGATTATGAAAATGTTGGTTGATTTCTGACTTGAATCATGTGGATTGTTGCAGTCAACGTTTTTAGTTGAGTGATGACGTTGTTTCAAAGTTGACACTTTTGATTTATTGATTGATACAATTGTTGAAAAGTTGATTATGAAGCATTAATTCTAATATACTTATCTGATCGAATATTCAAATTGTCCGTCATGGCCAAATAAAAGCCAATCAAATTTATTTAGTTTCAGTTATTTTTCTGTTTATCTTTATGTTCATAAAGAATAATGAAATATAATTCGATCTGAATTAAATTCTTTTATTATTGTGAACACACCATTTGTAACTTTGTCTTGGAGGGCGCTGTAGAAAATTTTCCCTCAAAGTTAATACTTGTTAAAGAGTAATCGTTCTTTTCTTTGTCAGCAAAAATTTTCGAGAGGTCGACAAATTTTGAAGAATAAACCCTCCCGTTTTCACATATATTCCCTCCCTTATTTTTGGGGTTTTGTTGCTGCTGTTTGATTTTTATTTTTCAGGTGACATACAATTACGTGATCTAATCTCGTCATGGCGGACATTTCATGGTGGACAATATGGATTTTGACGTCGGGCGTCACCTCGTGCCTCTTTTGCTTTGGAATCGTGCACGTTGATTGCTACGGCAGCATTCGACCGTCCATTTTGAAATTATAATATGGCTGGTTCCCCTCCATATTTTTAAGGTAAAATGTGTACAGTGAAAGTAAGAGTTGAAATCATGGGACGTTGATTTGAAGTTGTTGATGCGTTGTACATAACGGGACATAATAATAGGACATGATGTTGATTATGAAAATGTTGGTTGATTTCTGACTTGAATCATGTGGATTGTTGCAGTCAACGTTTTTAGTTGAGTGATGACGTTGTTTCAAAGTTGACACTTTTGATTTATTGATTGATACAATTGTTGAAAAGTTGATTATGAAGCATTAATTCTAATATACTTATCTGATCGAATATTCAAATTGTCCGTCATGGCCAAATAAAAGCCAATCAAATTTATTTAGTTTCAGTTATTTTTCTGTTTATCTTTATGTTCATCAAGAATAATCGAAACGTACTTCAAAAAATGTTTGAAACAACCTAGTGGCGAAACGACTCGACATCGCACATAAGCGCTCTAAGACCAATCGAAGTACCAATCGAAGTCGCTACGATGTAAGCGCTTGTTGACAAAAAAAAAATCAAAAAAAACGACCAATCGCTGCAGGTTTTCTGAGAAAATTGTTGGGAGAATTTTGAATTCGGCAATTGTCTAAAACCCCAAAATCACAACTAAACGCAAATCATAGAGTTCATAAATCAAAATTATAAATAAAAGCAAAATTGTGACAACTCGATATAAAAAAAAAATACCAAATGATCGGTGTTTTTGCAGTTTATTGGATAATCTATTTATTTAGTAATATAGATTGACTGATCACATAATTTTATTCACGTTTTGATCTCACCCTGAATGCACAAACATGTTTAGATTAAAACGAAATTCGTTTCAGCTGCAATGGCAGAGCTACGTCACGGGACAACCTCTCTATGCCTTTTGTGAACAATAAAGGATTGCGTTCAGTCTGATAAACACCTTAGTGCAGTAGTGCATGATAAGTAAAATACGCATAGTTTCTAAATGTATACTGTATACTTATTATAGACAGATTGCGGATATTCAGATGGCTACGAATTGCGCACCCCTTGTGGCTGATCTTTCTTGCTTTGTTATGAAAGCCTTTAACTCGACTTCACTTCTAGATATTTGGATGATTTAATTAATATTGACAATACCTATTTTGACGGTTTGATCAGTCAAATTTGCCCCACCCACCCCGCCCAGAATTTCAGTTAAATAAAGCAACTTCTGCTGATACAGATACCCCTTTTTGGAATTTTGGATTTACAGCTCTCTAGTGTAGATGTTTGTTTTCCTGTAACATTTATAATAAACGCAATGCTTTTGATTTTGAGATTGTAAATTTTTCTCACTTGGATGGAGATGCTCCTCGTTGGCATCCTATGGCGTTTATATTTCGCAATTAATTCGATTTGCCAGAGTGTCTAGTCATATAACTGACGTCATGTAACTGACTTCAACACGCGTAATAAATTGTAACTGCTAAACTTATTAATCACGGTTGTCGGTATCTACGCAAAGCCTTTTCTAAATTTTAAAGCCGTCATTCCGATTTAATTTAAGAATTTAATGTTGAACTTAAATATCTTCTGCAACAAGGTCTATCGGAGCCCCAATTTCATGGTGGCTTAGTATATAAATTCAGAATAATAAATACTTGCAATGATTACAGACCCAAATTTCGTAAAATCATTTTTCGATATAAAACGATTGGGTACAAAATAAATGTTATACGACAGCTTGCATACATGTACATTGTAGCTAACCAAATCACGGTTGACAACTTTGATTCCCTCTTTAATTACACGCCGGTTGGTTAGGCCTCAGATTCTAGGATGGTTCTAGCGTGAAGGCTTACTTATGTAATGTTGGTTGGTACCTGATGCCCTGTCTCTGATTAGGCCCATCGGAGTCTAACTGTTGGTTTTCGTTAGCGCTAGCATTTCAGTGGTTTCTTGCTGTCGGTTTGCTCTCTGTGGTTGTTTGATTTTGTGTTCTCGGAGATGCTACACTGATGAGTTAGGAAGCCTGCATGTGGACTGAACAAATTGTTTGCGACGGAAGTAAGGGCGAGGATTGCGGCCGCGAAAAATCGCGGTTCTTCTGTCGCGATTTAATTTTTGTTACATGACTGTAAGGTTTGTCTTTGAGTGTGTGTATCGCTTATATCACTTTGTTTTGTTTTGTATAGCAAATAGGCCAGTTTGTGGGAAAGTAATTGTCCTTTTGGCTTTCCGCTATTGATGTTTCCATAAGGGTCTAGTTATTTCATGTTTGTGTTTCTTTTCCTTTTGGTGTCTCTGATTGGATATGTGGGTAATTTTTATCGATTCCTGATCATTGCCTTTACTTCTATTTTCAACCAGATGCTACATAAGTGAGAGGTTGCAGACACAGCAGTTCTGTAAGATCGACACTAGGCAGGTCTCGTGTATAAATTTATTCATTTTTGTCTGATAAGAAACACTCAAGGGGTTTAGACTATGTCTGTGATTGTTCTAAATAGTAAAAATAATAAAATAATCAAGATTTAATAAAAATCTTCTATCACACAAGAAAGATATATATGCAGAAATTAGTCAACCAGGCCAGACGGGGCTTGAAGAAATAGATTTGGCTGCATGTTGCTTCGACGCAGAAATGAAACCGACCGCACATGAGTACTGGTAATCCTCTTATGGGTCTAAGCCTACCCAGACAAAGTAATGCGAGTCAGACCGTCCCTGCATACAATTTTGGTTTGTTTTGGTGGCAGGAATTGATATTTCATTTAATCTAATGATGTCGGGTAATAGTCCAACAAAATTGGAAGCAACGTCTCCAAAATGACCTAAATAATGTTGTCGGGGACGTAAATACTCAATTCAAACAAACAAACAAATATGCAGAAATTTCGTTGGAACTGAGCCTGGGTGTCTCCAGCAAGTCCGCCTAAACCCCACTTTATATGGAGAAAACTGGAGTAAGCAGGGATATACAATTTATTTTTCTTATTTCTGCTCCTCCAAGGTTTTTGTTTGTGTGTTTGTTTGATTTGAGGTTTAATGTCCCCGTCAACACTATTAAGGTCATTTTTGGAGGCGTTGCCTCCAATGTTTTTGGGACTTTTACAAGACATTGAGATGAAATGACATCTCAATCCCTACCGCCCAGTGAAACCAATGGGGGTTATATGCATGAGCGGTCCGACTCACATCACTTTGCCTTGGCAGGCTCAGACCTCATAAGCGGTTTACTAGTACATATATGTGCGGTTGGTTTCAACTCTGAAACATCGTGCAGCCAAATCTATTTCTCTCAGCTCCCCACCCCCCCCCCCCCCCAAAACCATGTCTGGGGGTGATTGTGCTCCGAGACATAGGTTATGGATACTCATTAGAACCGCCTCAATGAGGCGGTTCTAACGAGCACCCAGAACCTATGTTTGCAGTATAAATAAGAAAAAATATCTCGGATTTTCATAAGAAAAGTATCCATTTTGGAGATGTGAAAAACGCACTAGGCTATATCGCACGGATGTATTTTCCTAATATGGAGGAAGATTTTTTTTCTTCTGTTTCTTCACTAGTATTAATTCTTCTCTTTCTCCTCTATCCCTTTCTTTCATTCTCTCTACAATCTATTTTCTCCCTTTCTCTGGGAGACGACACAAAATGACCCATAAGGGTTGACGCGCGGTTTAACCCAAACAAGCTATTATATACTCTTGTGGGTGCTCGTTAGAATGAGTACCCACAACCTATGTCTGGGAGCAGAAATATAATGTATACCCCGGAAAATGCAAGTTTACGCTACTTAAACTGTTTTTTTCTTTTTTTTTTCTTTAGGAGTTGGGGTGGGGTGTCAATTACATGGAATTGTTCGCATGATGTGATTAACACTACTGGGGCCTCCGTTATAAATAGAATCGTGGGATTTACAAGGGCTTGTATTGGTCCGTTATTTTGTCTCCAAAATATAGACTACTACGGGTATTTTTGGGCTGGTGGGGTAGTTTTACGGCCCTTTCAAGATTAATTCACTGATTTCGAGCCGATCGGGTTCCAGAAAACCCATCTGAACTCGGGGTCTCACACGTGACCTGAGCGACGCGTGAATCACAGCTGTGAGAGACCTTATGATTTAAAGAGACAATGGTTAAACTTGAATATTACGTTAACAAATGCATGTTATTAACAACTCTGTTAACTCTGTCTCATGTGAAGGAAACTGGGGTTTACAGGGGTATACATTTTTTATTATTTCTGCTCGGAATGTCTATTTTCAGACGTCCGGCAATAGCAGAAAGTCGGTAAAAATGCTATTGTCAGACGTCTGTCAATAGAAGAATCTCGGTAAAACTGCTGTTGCCAGACGTCTGTCAATAGCAGAAACTCGGTACAAATGTTATTGCCAGACGTCTGGCTATAGCAGAAACTCGGTAAAAATGCTATTGACAGACGCCTGAGTCTTATGTAGCGAAAACACAGGTATTTGTTAACGCCTGGGTCTTTTGATGCCGAACAGGCATAAAAATCAGTGTCGGTCGGGCTTGCGGAAACACAGGTATTTGTTTAGGCTTACATGTATGTTACTCGGAGGGTCAGGCCACGTTATTTATTTTTTTTTTTATTTATTTTTTTTTTTTTCGAAATGATTAAACTTTCTTAAGCAGTGAAGGCCCTGATAAGACGCCGCGATCTGTGGCGTCTCATTTCGAAACCACACCTAATAAATTTTAGTTTGACCCCCCCCCCCCCACACACACACACATACTTAAGCCCCACTTTGATACAGTAAAATTGGGGTTTACAGCGGTACAGATTTTTCTTCATATTCCTGCTCAACAACATAGATTGTTGAAACTCGTTAGAGGACTGTCAAAAATAGATTATGGAAACTCGTTTGAACCTCTGTGTTTTTGGCAGAAATATGACAAATTAAAAAATAAAAAAGTATCTGAAAATTTTCATTTTTTCTTTTTTTTGGGGTGGGGGGGGGGGGGGGGTACACAGCATAATTGAAAAGGCGTGTTTTCTTAATGTGATCAGGGCTAATGTTGCGGGAGAAAAATGCATAGATTACGAGGCGGTTCTAACGAGTACCCGCAACCTATGTTTGGACTAGAATTAAGACAAATATCAAAGTTTTTCGTCTGAAAAATGCCAGTTCTGGTGAAACGAAAACGCCATTTTACAACAAGGGTGTGTAATCGCGTTAATCCTTATTTTGTTCAAAAACAGTGGATTGTAGGTATAGTTCGAACAAATTGACCTGAGACTGGTGAACTCTATTAAGATAATTTCACACCCGACTGAATGCAAATATTTATCTTCGTCGTGTTCCGAAGATGGCGATATTGTTATACAATACATAGAGGTCGGTAAATGGGCCGTTATTCACGTGATGCCGAAAATTCTAGAGAAGTTTACGAAAGCCAACGCATTAGGCGATAGCATTGACTAATTTATTCCTTGCATAAAGGTCAGTCTCAGGTCAAATTGTTCGCCGTCAGAACAACGAAGGCTCATAACCTAGGCTAGAAGCAGAAATAAGGAATATATGTATATTATAAAATATCACACCACGTTAAGAAGTCAAAGTAATGTATACCCCTCTAAATCCCGCGTTATATAGATAAAGTGGGGTTTACAGGGCTATACATTTCCTTATGTTCATTCAAAAACATAGATTGTTGTTGCGCGTTAGGACCGCCTCAATGAGCGGGTACTCCATGCGGACCCATCGTCTTACTAGTCCATTGACAGTAAACCTATTAGTAAACCCAACAAGTGCATTTACCGTTAAGCTTTTGGGACGTAATGTTAATCATAAATACAACTACAGATATAAAATTTGCCCCCACCTACCGGGGCTTGGAGAAATAGATTGGGCTGCATGATGTTCCACGCAGAGCTGAAACCAACCGCACATGAGTACCTGTGAACCGCTAAGGTCTAAGCCTGCCCAGGCAAAGTGGTGCTAGTCGGACCGTCCAATGCATATAAAACATATTGGTTTCATTGGGCGGCAGGGTCTGAGATGTCATTTCATCTCAGTGCTGCTGGGGCTGAGATGTCATTTCATTTCCGTGTCGGGTAAAATTCCACAAAAATGGAAGCAGCGTCTCCAAAATGACCTTAATGGTGTTGACGGGGACGTTAAACCCCAAGTCAAACAAACAAAACAAATACAAATTTATTTAGAAATCCTTGAAGGACATGAAATACGAGTAATAGTATATTGGAACTAAACACACACACACACACACACACACACACACACATACTTGTAAAGTGAACAGATCGGGGAAGTCTGCCTGTAACCTACCAAACGCGGAGGTAGCTTTGCTTCGATATTTTTGGTAAAAAATGATATATTTAGCATAAAATAGATTTGTTTAACTAGAATTTGAAATTTTATCATTAAAACTTTCCTATATTAATAAACTGTTGAAATGTGAATTGTTACTACCAAAGCGGGGAAACACAGATTTTTATACACAATTGTGAAATGTTTACTACAAAACGGGCTACCTACAAACTGGGGATACACAATCCGAACACACAGCAAAACGAGGAGAATTATTAACACAATTTAAATTCAGACAAGATCAAATTGTTCCTCCTTCAAAATGCTAGACATGTACGTGGGTATGCAATCCATCTAGTTCTCAGACTAGGTTGGAAGTTCATGTTGTGCCCCAAAATATACATATAAATTAATCGCTTTAAGTGCTCTCTTCAGATTGCAAATGCACAGGCTGATCAACGTTTTGCTTGAATGTCACCCATTGGCATTACTGAAAGGCTATACGTACAAGAAAATATTTAAAAAAAAAAGTTTTTTATCGAATCGGGGATGCACAATTTGAATCCAAACACCGAAACGAGGAGTTATGAAGATACACACCCAAACGAGGAGATCATTAAACACATTTTGAATTTGCACAGCCAAATGCGGAGTTAATATTTTTGCTTTGGTAACACTTATATTTGAAACAAAATAGCATGATTTCAATTATGTGAGTAAATGTCTTGTATACCCACTTAAGGTCAATTAGTGTTCTGATCTCCACCGTGGAATTTTAAAAGTTTTGAGGGTCACTGATGAGGCCTAATAGTCCGAAACTTGCTAATCCCGCCCAGAAAATTCTTGTCCACTCGACGGTTTTCAGTCCGGTGTTGTCGACCTTTCTTCCAAAGGACTACCTTTCAATCGAATTTATTTAACTTGCCACCGATGGTGTTAAGGGATTGTTTGGCGGTCGTAATATGGCTCCCTGTCCTTTATCATAGTGTGGATTATATTATCTAGTCCTTTGTTTGTTTGTTTGATCTGAGGTTTAACGTCCCCGTCAACACTGTAAAGGTCATTTTGGAGACGTTGCTTCCAATTTTGTGGGACTTTTACCGACATTGAGATGTAATGACATCTCAAGCACTGTCGCCTAATGAAACTAATAGGATTTATAAGCATGGACCCGCACCGCTTTGCCCGGGCAGGCTTACATCCTCTAAGTGGTTTACCAGTTCTCTTGTACGGGTCGGTTTCAGCTCTGCGTGGAAGCATCATGCCGCCCATATATTTCTTCAAGCCCCGTTGAGCGGGGGTCGATATTATCTAGTCCATTAGGATCATTGATACAACTGTGGAATTTTGAAAATTTTTAGGGTCACTAATGACGATTTTCAGTTCTGTGTTGTCGCCCTCGCTCCCAAAGTTTTACGTACCTTTCCACAGAACATAGTGTTCTGATTTTCTACAACTGAGGGTGGTCTTTATATACACTTGGTAAACCAGGCTTGGTGAAAGTATGCTAGATTTCATTGGCTATTTACTTTTTACGGAAATCATTGTGGCCCCCGCCCATCGGGGTTTGAAGAAGTAAATGGGCGGCATGATGCTACGACGCAGAGTGAAACATGACCGCACACGAGTACTGGTAAACCGGTTAGACGATCTAAGGCTGCCCCAAAAAGCGGTGCGAGTCAAACCGTCAATGCTTTTAAACCCTATTGGTTTCATTGGGCTACATGGCTTGAGATGTCATTTCATCTCATTGTCGGGTAAAAGTCCCACAAAATTGAAAGCAACGTCTCCAAAATGACATATACAGTGTTGACGGGGACGTTAAACTTCAAACAAACCAAACACAGAACGGAAATCATTCACTGGGAAAGATATTGTAACCATTACCTTTACGCAACCAGACGTACGTGATTCTAATGAAGCCACAATTAAGAGAGCTGAAATGTTTTGTTTCACTAATTATTGCGCCCATTGGACTCCTACAACATCGCGTTCATAGCTCCTCATTTGTTAAAGGATAGTAAAAAATCTGTCTAAGCACTTTCACCCCTAATAATACACCTATATATGCAATACTTCGTTTACTCCTTACTTCATTTTCCAAGCAATGTCTTGTTTACCATTGGCCCTACGCTAAACAATACATTAACATGTCTCCGGGTGAAAACTACATTATGAATGCTTGAAGCATTTTTTTTTGGTTTGGTTTTACGGCCCTTTCAAGATTATTTCACTCATATCGAGCCGATCGTTAATCAGAGGTGGGCGAAAACCGGAGTACCCGGAGAAAAAACACCCGACCTTCCGTTGCAGAACTTGGCGTCTCACATGTGACCCGAGCGAGGCTCGAACCACAGCGGTGAGAGACCTAATGATCAAGAGTCAGCGCTCTTAACCACTAGGCCACGGAGGCCCGTGAATGCTTGAAGCATTTCTCATAACAATAAAACTCATTTTTTTCTTGAAAATTTACAACAACGAAGTAATGCATATTATCATATGACGTCGCGTCTGAAAATGTAATAACGTCATGTATTGAATTCGGTTGTTATTCACTAGTGGGTTAAATATGCAAACTACTTAGTTATGTCGTACGACGTCCTTGTGGTGGAATATTGTTTTTCGTTTGTTCCTTAAAAAACACATAACGTAAAAATGCGTTTTAAGTGTCATATGTAACTAGAGTCTGGCATTCGTGTTAATGTATTAGTAAACCTTTTAAACTCATTGAGGAGAAGGAAAACGTCCGAAATTAAATTTATCTAAACCTCATTAGAAATTTTAAGAGACCGAAATAGAGCATCAAGACAAACATTCTGGTACAGTTTCATGAATAGTTATTCAAAACCTGTGGCCTGTAGATTGTGAACAAGGTTTAAAAGCACTCTGATCCAACATGTCTTATATTCAAATTTGACCGAGATCATTACGATAACGTCTAATGTCAATTGAAGCAAACGTATGGTCTATAGAGGGTGGACAATGTTTTACAGAAACTTCAAGTTTTGAACCGGACAAGACCTATCAAACTTGTCCTTATATCATCAGGACAAACATTCTGGCAAAGTTTCGTGGTAACTGTAGTACAGCTGTAGGCTATTTTTGTTTGTTTGTTTGGGTTAGAGTTTATCGGCCCAGTTAACACTATTAAGGTCATTTTTGAGCCGATCAGTTTATCCATTCTTTTCCTGGGTAGGCTTATACGTTAACGGTTAACCACTACAGTCCACATTCATTCACCAGAAACTGACAACTGCCCTTCTTGAATCAGCAGAAGAGAGTGAATGAACCGTAGAAAAATTTCATGATCAATCTAGTGATCATGTGCGTCAAAATAAACAAGACATTGGTAGTAGTACTGTTACTACAACTACAATTAAAAGTACAGCTATGAATGGGGCAGAATTATATACAGCTGTGCCAAATATAGCTGTGCCCAACAGTCATGACCAGGCATCAACATTTGGTTATATAAACAGTGCACCACCCTGGTTTTCACAAATGATGCAAAGTTTAGATATAAGACTGCGCCAGATCGACAGCCATATTGTGAGTCAAAATGTGAAATGGCAAAATATTGAATCAACATTATATAGTCAGAATGACAGAATCACAAATATAGAACAGCAAGTGAGCGACTTAAATTGTTTGAGACAAAATATGACAAGATTGGAAATTTCTGTGGAACAATCAGATCGTGATGTAAAACAGATGTCAAACCAAATTAGAGATCATGATGATGGTATTAAAACATATAGCGATATGTGTTATGACACCATGTCAGACCAGAGACTTTTAAAGGCAGATAGAGATATCCTATTTGAGAAAGTAGACAAGCTTGAAAATGAGCAAAAGTCTCTGAAAGAAGCCCTAGAAAAAGCCGATAAAACAGTGACTGACTTGCAATGTAGGAGCATGAGGGAAAACCTTATATTTACCGGAATAGATGAGCCAGAAGAACCGCAAAGAGAGCCTGAAAATACGGAAGAAATACTGCAAGAGTTTTTGAGGCGAGAAATGGACATTGCCAAACCAATCCCGTTTCATATAGTACATAGGCTAAATGGTCCAGAGAAACAAAACGGTCTTCCTAGGCCTATCATTGCTAAGTTTGAACGTTTTAAGGACAGGGAATACGTCCGAAGCCAAGCCCCCAAAACACTTGTGAATAAACCTTTTGGAGTGAGGGAACAGTTTCCGAAGGTAATAGAAGAAAAACGCAAACTTTTATACCCTGAAATGAAAAGGGCTCGAAAAAACAAGCAGAACAAGGTCCGATTAGTAAAAGATCGATTGTTCATCAACAACAAAGAGTACTTACCAACAGCAAATGAGCAACTGGAAACTGATCCAACACATTTCGGCATCCAAAACAAACATAAAGACTATAACTATGAACGACATAACAAATCATCATCGCGACAAGAAGAAAGTAGCGCTAACAACTATACAAAAAGCAGAATCTTTCAGCGATCGTCAATTCGGAAGCGGCAAGACCAGTCGTACACTCAACCAAGATATCAAACACGCGCTTCAAAAACAATAAACTTTAGTGTCCCAGTTTCAAATAAGTACAGCTCTTTATCGATGGACAACGAAAATCTTACACAGACAAATGAATGTGCTGATTCGCGTAAACATAAAGCTACATCACCACTTGACGTGGACAAATCATTGAAAAAGTACCGCGAACGCACTAGTTTGACCGATGCAGAAATAAGTGATTCTGAACTAAATGATATTGAGATGGATAAATCGCCCCAGACCGACCCCCCAGTTGTAGAGGGCCGGACTATTCCTAAGTCGCCAATAATCTCAATACAAACTGCACAAGGCAGTGAAACCGCAAATAAGCTTCCTTTGCAGGGCCCTGAAAAACCGTTAAATAACAGGGCGGACACTACATACCTATCTTCAAGTGAGCAAACCAACCAAAAGCCAAACAGTGACGCATAGCGGCAAACAGGGGGCAACAACAAATTGCCTACTCTGTATGGCCAAACTACTCTAGATACTGGTAATTCTTATGGTGGCAGAGACACTTGGCAAAATAGTCATGAAAAACATTTAAATTTTTTATCATTAAACACTTGTGGTCTTAAATCGAAAATGAACTGTCCAGACTTTATCACATTTTTAGAAAATTTTGATGTGATTGGCATTCAAGAAAGTAGGCTGGACGATATTGACTCTATATGTCTCAAGGGCTATACAGTATTTATGAATAACAGACGGCAAGTTGCCAGATATAGGTCAGGGGGAATTGCCCTAATGTTTAAATCCGAGCTTTTGCCTTATATCCAGATACAAAATAGTGATAGTAAACTGGTTTTATGGTTCACCGTATCAAAACATCTCTTCCACAATGATAATGACCTTAAATGTGGGGTCGTTTATATTCCACCCCATGGTTCTAAATATGCCCATACTGACCCATATCTTGAGCTTCAGAATGAAATGGACAGGTACTGCTCAGATTGCAAAAATATTTTGTTATTAGGTGATTTTAATTCAAGATCAGCCACATTATATGATTATTCTAAATGCGATGAATTTCTTTGTGATTACTACGGAAATGACGATTTATTTGCAGAAAGTATGTACATTTTTCAGTGCCTAGAGAAAAACAACATTCCATTACAGCGTAGGAATTTGGATACTAGTACAAATTCATATGGCTATCAGTTGGTGGAGTTCTGTAAGAACAATAACCTTTTCATACTCAATGGCAGATTAGATTTCGATGAGCCCAAACTTACATGCAAAAATGCAAGTACCGTTGACTACATTTTGTCAACGGCGCAAAACTTCGAAATTATAGAGACTTTCAACGTTTTAGAATTTGATGCATTATTTTCTGATGCGCATTGTCCTATAACATTGCAGGTAAATGCAAGAAAGTATGCTGTACAGCAAATAAAAGATACAATCGAAAATTCAAACCCCGAAATAAAACTCTGGGATGAAAGTAAAAAAGATGTGTTTATTTCTAATTTAGATTACGGAGAAATCATAAAAATTGAGTCAACTTTAAATCTGATGTCAAATGGATTCAACGTAAACTCGCAAAATATTAATGACGTTGTATACCGTATTGAAAACGTATTTAAAACAACGTCACTTGCTTCCTTTGGACTAAAGAAAAGGAAGAGAAATAACTCGCACAAAAATAAAACAAAAAAATGGTTCAATTATGAATGTCGAGCTGCTAGAAACGCTTACCATAGTATAAGAAAGCTATACAATAAATATAAGACACCCTATTATAAAAAGCTACTTACAAACCGTAGTAAAGAATATAAAAATACAATTTCAAAAAGTATACTACGAGATAAAAATAACAAAATAGAAAAACTTAAAAATTTAAAAAACGCAAAACCTAGAGAATTTTGGAAAATAATAAATTCAATAAATAACAAAGATAAAAGTAATCAGACTGCACCATTAGAAGAATTGTACAATTATTTTAAAAAAGTCAACAATGACAATTTGGATTGTGAAGACAGCGAAGACTCGACAGAAGATCACAACTTTAATCATAACGAAACAGACAATATAAATCTTGACATCAATCGACCATTCAAGGAGGATGAAATTGTAAAGGCCGTAAAATCTCTCAAAAACAATAAGAGTTGTGGGATTGACTGCATTTTGAACGAACACTTAAAAGTTACCATAAATGTTATGGCACCGACATACACTAAATTATTCAATATTATTTTCAAATCAGGTATGGTTCCTGATAGCTGGATGCTTGGGAACATTCTTCCTATTTTCAAAAATAAAGGGAAAATTAACGATCCCGCGAATTATCGACCAATTACGTTATTGAGTTGCTTAGGCAAATTATTCACATCAATTTTAAATGAAAGAATTACTAAATATTTTGAAGACAATGACGTAATAGAACACTGCCAAGCCGGTTTTAGAAAGGGGTTTTCAACAGCAGACAACCTGTTTATACTGCAGTCCTTGATAGATATTGCAAAGGCAAATAAAACGAAGCTCTTCTGTGCCTTCATAGACTTTAAACAGGCATTTGATAAAGTATGGAGAAATGGATTATGGAGAAAACTGATAGATAGAAACATAAATGGCAAGTGCTTAACAATAATAAAAAACATGTATAAAAATATAAAATCACGCATTATAACTTCCGAAGGGACCTCGGCATATTTTCCTTGCCAAACCGGCGTTAGACAAGGAGAAAATTTGTCACCCCTTCTGTTTTCAGTATACTTAAACGACCTTCGTAGCTATCTGGACAATAGAAATGCTCGGGGAATCAACTGTGAAGCGAATGACGACAATATAGCTGTGTATATAAAACTTTTCATTTTGTTATTTGCGGACGACACAGTCCTTTTTGCAAACAGTAAAGAAGACCTCCAGGAAACACTCAACATTTTTGAAGAGTATTGTAATGAATGGAAATTAGAAGTAAATATATCAAAAACCAAAATACTAATATTCTCAGGAGGCAGACTCTCCAAAAATATTAAGTTTTACTTTAAAAAGCAAGAAGTCGAAATTGTGACTGAGTACAAGTATTTAGGAGTGTATTTATCACGCAGCGGTTCCTTTATGAAAGCTATAAGATACATAGCCGAGCAGGCAAATATAGCGCTTTTTTCACTTTTAAGAAAAATAAGACATTTAAACCTGCCTATCAACATGCAAATTGAACTTTTCTACAAAACTATTAAACCGATTTTATTATTTGGATGTGAAATCTGGGGGTTCGGAAACCTTGATATTATAGAAAGAGTTCAATTAAAGTTCTTTAAACATATACTAAATCTTAAGAAATCGACACCTTCATTCATGGTGTATGGAGAAATTGGTGCGTATCCACTCTCCATTGATATACATAGTAGGATGGTAGGATATTGGACTAAGTTGAAATACAACTCAAAAAATGAAATCGCAACACTGTTGTATGAAATCATTCATAGTCTAAATGACCAGGGGAAATTAAAATCAAAATGGTTAACGAATATTAGAAATCTTGTAAATAGCAATGGATACAGCAATATATGGAATTCAAATGACGCCATTAATACAAATTGGTTTACCAAATCCTTTAAGCAAAAACTTAAGGACCAATACGTCCAGTCGTGGAGTTCAGTAGTAGATCAATCTTCCAGCGGAACAAATTATCGCATTTTTAAAGATACTTTTGAAATGAACACATATTTTACATTTTTACCTAATAATAAGTGCAAAATAATGACATCATTTAGAACTAGAAACCATCGGCTTCCTATAGAAATAGGGAGATGGTCAAGCATACCAAAACGTGAAAGGACATGCTCCCTTTGTAACGCCGAAATTGGCGACGAATTCCATTACGTATTAAGTTGTGCTTACTTTTCTGAAGCTAGGCAAAAGTATGTCAAACCATTCTTTTTTAAACACCCCAATGTCCAAAAATTTAACTTGTTAATGACAAATTCCAATCGTACAGTTATAAAGAATCTTTGTGATTTTGTAGAAATCATTATGAAAACTTTCCGATAGGATTCCAATAAAACAATGCAGTATGAGGAACAGCTTGTTTCACACTTGAAATACCAACCTATGTATAGAATGATTACTCCATTTTCCCCCTAAGCCAACAGACTGGTAAGGAGCGCTGACTCACAGGCACTGGGACGCTCTCTGGCGTGGTTCCGTTGACTGGGCTCCCAAGTGAGACGCAGGGTATTTTCTCCCATTAGGTTAAATGAACAGCCCACCAAAACCCACTCCATATAGAAAAACTGGGATCTACAGGAGTAAAATATTTGCTTCCTCATCTCTCCTTTAAAGCTTGATTGTAGGCACTCGTTCGAACCGCCTTTGCAAGGCAGTTCCAACGAGCGCCAAAAATGTACTTTCGGACTTTAAATAAATAAATAAATAAATAAATAAAAATCAAAACTGACATGCGATTGAAAGACGTTATGTAAGGACACATACGTGTTATTGTAATGATAAGCTAAGCAACAAAAAAACTAAAGAAAACAATAACGAACAATACAGAAACAAACATGCAAACACACAAATAAATAAATAAATATTAAATAAATAAATAAATAAATCCTTATCAAGTATGCAACAGATTATAACTATCATAATTATTACTGTCATTATTATTCTTAGCATCAACAAACTAGAAGTTGTCTAGGAAATTGAGCAGCCCTCTAGACACCTAACAAGCTCTTCCTCCTTCCAGCCCAGTATATGTGAACGATATTGCAAGGCCATAAGGTCCAAACGATAATAAATAAAAACATAACTAAATAATAGATGGCCGATCATTATTATTATTATTATTACTTGTTTTGCTGTTGTTTTACTTATGAGATGATTAGTTCTACTAAGCACCGTAGGAAATGACAACACCTGCTCACAATCCACGAATTCTAGCCTTGTATTTCGTTTCGACAAGGCAGAGCTATGGGATAGTGAGCAGGTCTAACAGCTTAAATGACTGGTATTGCCAGTGGCCTTGTTTGATTAATAAGGCCAGGCCGCACTAGCATAGAACTGTAACCCTCACATAAGCAATCCAAGTTGCTGACTGGCTTAAATACGGTAATTAACATGTACCCCGGACTTAAATATTTGCTCTTATACGCAGTCGCTTTACATCACGGAAACACGCGTATAAAAATTTGATCCCCTTGAACCCCACTTTTATATGCCCAGGCAAAGCGGTGCGAGTGTCGGACCGTCCATGCTTATAAACCCTATTGGTTGCATTGGGCGACAGGGCTAGAGGTGTCATTTCATCTCAATGTCAGGAAAAAGTCACAAAAAATTTGGAAGCAATGTTTCCAAAATGACCTTTACAGTGTTGACGGGAACGTTAAACCTCAAATTAAACAAACAAACATAAAACTGGGGTTTACAGCGGTAAACCTTTCTTTTCGGCGCTCACTTTTCTTGTTTCTGCTCTGGGGTGTGGATTGTGGGTGCTCGTTGGAGCCGCCTCCACGAGGCGGTTCTAACGTGTATCCGGGATCTGTGGCTTGGGCGGGAATAGGATGGATACCGTAAATTTCCATAGGACAAATTTCATTTTTTCGGCGGTAGGGTTTGCGGTGTGTTTGTATAGACGCGGTTTTTTCGTGATGGAAAGCTGTCTACATGTTTGTATTGGTTGGTTAAGAGAGAGAGAGAGAGAGAGAGAGAGAGAGAGAGAGAGAGAGAGAGAGAGAGAGAGAGAGAGAGAGAGAGAGGTCTGTATAATATTTTATGACACTTACCACTCTGTAGTAAACATATTCCATTCATTTTCTTTAGCGCGTTGGTGACACGTCTGCACATTTACCAAAACTACTAAAATATGCTCGTGCAGAACATGCTTTGTAACGACCTATTTATTTTTCACCCGTTTCACGCTCTGTGATTTTATGAATGGAAAATAGTTTACTACAGACGGATCAGTCTGTGCACCAACTTGCCGTTCCTGATAACACGTATCTTTGCACATAGTGTAGATCCAGATCAGATGGCTTCTGAGTCTGATCGGGATCTACACTGTTTGAAATTAAGTTTTTAAATTTGCAGGAATAAATTATATAAGTAATCTGATTGGTTCAAAGTCAGGAACGGGCGTGGTCAGATAAACAAAATAAAATAAATAATAATAGTAATAAACGATGAAATAAGTTGGTTACATGTAATGACAACAGATTTACCCGTTGTTGTCCTCTGGTTTGTTTTTGTTTTCGACTTTTGTCGATTCTCTTTATGTCACTGTGTCGCCATGAAACAGTATATTTGCACAACGTTTTTGCTTCTCATGTTGTTATCATATTGTATAACCTGAGAGAAATAAATTTGATTTGATTTGATTTTGATTAAATGAAAGAATGTTGCCGACCATGGCAGGTATCGAACCCGCGGGCCCTCTGATCACCAGACAGAGCTACCGAGGCCAGCACAACTGTAGGCTGTAGCGCATGAAAAACGTAAAGGTTGGGGACGGTCCACGCACGACTCTCTTACCACGGACACAGGGTGATAGCTATAGCTCACTTGTGCACTTCGTGCTCATGTGAGCAAAAATATGATCTGTCAATAGGAAATATTAATTATTATATAATACAGTATCTTATTTCAAAAGAAATACTGATAGATCTAGTAGAGATACGGATAAAGAACATTACAATAAAGGGAATTTCTCATTAAACAACAACTGCAGCACTACTACCACTACAACAACATCTTCTTAATATTGATGTTAAAGAGGCAGAAATAACCAGTACAGAGGCTTTAAAAGCATTACAATAACCTTCCCGTGC
This sequence comes from Lucinisca nassula, assembly GCA_963580285.1. NCBI lineage: Eukaryota > Metazoa > Mollusca > Bivalvia > Lucinida > Lucinidae > Lucinisca > Lucinisca nassula. The sequence continues at coordinate 91,521,532 of OY757020.1, read as the reverse complement.
GCTAAAATGGCGTTTGTCATGTCTTGAAACCAGCATTTTTCACAGGATGTTTTATTTGCTTTCTTTCTTTCTTTTTTCATCATCGCCAAAACAAGCCTATATAATTTTACCCCCATTAAACCGCTAGTAAAACTAGCGTTTATAGCGGTATACAATATTGTTCGTATCTTTGCCCCAAAAAAGATATATAGGCCAACCGCAATACCTGATAAAGGTCGTCGAATAACTGCACGCTATAATCGGTAGTGACCTATAATAACAGTGTTACTGGCCTATAATACGTCTAGTGACCGTTTATAGACCAGACCTACTTTTAAGGTCCATAATTTGCAAATGTATATACGAGGGTACGCTGAAAAATTCTAAGCCTGACCAAGATCCAATGGTTTGTCCATGCTGAAAGTGCCTTATTTTTCAACATAGTTTCCCTTCCTGTCCACACACTTCCTCCAGCGATGCTGGAGTCCTTGGATCCCAGTGGTATAGAAGGTCTCATATTGGTCCCTGAAAAACTCCTCCACAGCAGCTATCACCTCCTCGTCTGACCGATAATGCTGCCCAGCCAAGTGCCTTTTCATGTTTGGAAACAGGAAATAATCTGATGGAGCTAGATCAGGTGAATACGGAGGGTGATCGATAAGTGTGAAGCCACAGTCATGCACAGCAGCCATTGCGACAACCGATTTATGAGCAGGCGCATTTCCTGATGGAACAAGACCCCTTTTGTCAATTTTCCGGGTCGTATAGCCTTAATTGCTTTTCGCAATTGTTTTAGCAGATTTGCATAATACTCCCCATTAATTGTTCTGCCCTTTTGAAGGTAATCTATTAATTTTATACCATTAGCATCCCAGAACACTGATGCCATCACCTTCCCTGCAGAGGAGACGACCTTTGCTTTCTTTGGAGGGGGTGAGCCAGGGTGCTTCCATTGCATGGATTATCTTTTGGTCTCTGGCTCAAAGTGATGAACCCAACACTCATCCTGAGTGACAAAACGGTCAAGAAAACCATCTTGGTCTGCTTCAAAAATATCCAAGTTGGCTTGTGACAGGTTCAGTCTTGTCAACTTTTGGTCAGGCGTCAAAAGCCATGGCACCCATCTGGCGACATTCCTAATTCACTGTGTAGAATGTTCTCTAGTCGTTCACGGGAGATGCCAACAGTGTTAGCTAATCGATTCTCAGTTAAACGCCTGTCATCCATCACGGCCCTGTGCACTTGGCTGATGGTTTGTTGCCGTTGTGGGTCGTCCACACCGGTCATCATTTTCAAGGCTGTCCTTGCCCATCTTAAAATTTGCTGCCCACCTTTTTACGGTTACATACGAAGGAGCATCATCCCCTAATGTAGCAACCATATCGGCATGAATGTCCTTAGGAGCTAACCCCTTTTTATGGAGGTACTTGATGACACCACGATGCCAGATTTTGTCCATTTTCTAAAAAAAAGTGCTAGTATCAATTTTCAAAGTCTAGAACTTCTACGTTATTGCAGGTAAACTTTAACTCATTTGAGTCAAATCAAGTAATAAAGGTTTGGATTTAATGAATACAAAATTTCATGGCTGTTCGATGCCTGCATCTTGGTCAGGCTCAGAACTTTTCAGCCTACCCTCGTAATAACATGCAACCTTTTATAGACGGGAAAACAACAAAACTGCAAGTTAAAATCTTTGATATATCTATTTAAACATACTTTCAGCTAGATTCTTACCTTCTCGAGCTTTCCTGGTTTGCATGGTCTGTTGGAATGTAGTAAATACATGGTTAGTGTTTTTAATAAGAAAAAGACACTAATCATGTATTTAGTTTATACCGCAATTCAAATTATCAACGGTTTTGCAATAATTTAGCAAATTTAAGCAAAAAAAGACAGCAGACAGTGTTGCATGATAAACGACATTCAGTGTCATGGCGCGCACATAGTATAATGTGACGTCAAATAGCCCGAAATTTTTGCCGTCACCACGCCACAGAGACGCAGGAAACAACGCTTTACAGTCTGTATGAAAATCTGCAAATAAATAGTTTAGTTTAGTTTTAGAAATTATTTTCGAGGTTGAGACGCAACCGCATTACCAGGGCGCAATCATTCCAACGGACCATTCAAACCAGGAAAGCCCGAGAAACAAAGAATTTAGCAGAAATGTCTGAAAATCTGTTTGAATAAATATTGTAAAGATTGTAACTTGCGGTTTTGTTGTTTTCTCGTGTATAAAAGGTTGTATGTTATTGTTTATGCTTGCAAATTAGGGACCTGAAAAGTCTTTTAACGGCCACTAGGCGTATTATGGATCAGTAGAAAGTATCATAGGTCACTGCCGATTATAGCGAGCAGTTATTCGACCCACTTTATTAGGTTACTAGAATGCCTGATTGCGGTATAAAATGGCACACTGCTACTGCGGTTGTGTCTGAACCTCGAAAATAAGTTCTAAAACTAAAATAAACTATTTATTTGCAGATTTATATACAGGATGTAAAGCTCTGATTAACTTCCGTTCAAGCGTCCATGTTTCTTACGTCTTCGTGGCACGGTGACGACAGAAACTTTGCAATCGATGACGTCACGACGGTATACTACATGTACGTGTGCCCGCCATGGCACCAACTGTCCTTTATTATGCCATACTGTCTGCTGTCTTTTAAGGGTAAATTTGCTAAAGTATTGCAAAGTCCTTGATTGTTTTGAATTGCGGTATAAACTAAATACAAGATAAGTGTCTTTAATAAAAGGATATAATTGATATATATAGGGGTTCGCTGAAGCTCGCCTCCTTTAAATTGTCTAAGGCTCACATATTATATTTATTATTAAAGACACTAACCATGCATTTAGTATAATCAGGGTTCGGGCCCCGCCCATCGGGGCTTGAAGAAATAAATGGGCTGCATGATGCTTCCCCGACCGCAATCGAGTACTGATTAACCCCTTATGGGCAAAGCAGTGCGAGTCGGACCGTCCATGCTTATAAGCGTTTGACTATGTGGTACGAGATATATTATGGTTTAAGTTTGTCGAGTTTGGGGTTCGTGGCAAAATGCTAGCTGTTATCAAATCTATTTACTCGAATATAAAATCAAGGGTGAAGTTTGAAAATCAAGTGAGCAGAGATTTCACTTGTTATTTGGGGGTTAGACAGGGTGAATGTTTGTCCCCAATACTGTTCTCTTTATTTTTAAACGATATTGAACGTGATTTTATTCACAAAGGAACAGAAGGTATCGATATTGGCTTGTTCAAGCTTTTTCTCCTCTTATATGCCGATGATATAGTTATTTTTGCAAATGATACAAGTAACCTACAAAATAGTCTAGACATCTTAGAAAAATATTGTACTAGGTGGAAACTGAAAGTTAATACACAAAAAACAAAGGTAATGATATTTAGAAAAGGGGACCGCTTGCCTGGAAATTTGCATTTTTATTAAAATGGAAATGAACATGAAATTGTCAATAAATTTGTTTATCTTGGGATTACATTCACCACTGGTGGCTCCTTTAACGAAACACAAAATAGCCTAGCAGGTAAAGCTCTTACAGCAATATTCAAAATCAACAAATATTTATATAAATTCACTGATGCAAGCATAAAACGCCGCTTAGAATTATTTGATAAATTAATTGTACCCATTCTCTGCTATAGTTCCGAAATTTGGGGATTTATTAAAGCACCGGCGATAGAAAGGGTACATTTGCAGTTTATGAAAAATATTCTTAGAGTTAAAACAAGTACACCAAATGACCTTGTTTATTCTGAACTAGGTAGGAAGTCAGTGATTACAAAAAGATTAGTATCAATTATAAATTCCTGGTTTAAATTATTAACATGTAAGGATACAAAATATATCAGATATGTATATAATATGATGGTAAATGATGCTGAACGGCAGCCGAATAATATAAACTGGGCGGTTTTAGTTAGGAATTTGTTGGCAGAACTGGGATTCTATGAAGTTTGGTTGCAACAGGGAGTGGGGAAGTATAATGTATTCATTTCTTTATTTAAACAAAGGATAACGGATAATTTTATTCAAAATATTAATGGACGTTTGCAAGATTTGAGCAGAGCTAGATTTTACAATTTGTTCGGTTCATTCCAGTTTCATGAATATCTAGATATAATGACTGTACCAAAATTTCAATTTTCTTTGATAAAGTTGAGAGTATCCTCTCACAGACTAGCAGTGGAAACGGGCAGGTGGAATAAACCACTCCCGACACCTATAAATGAACGAAAATGTGTTGTATGCTCGTCCCTTGAAGACGAGTTCCATTTTTTATTAGCATGCCCTATTTATAAAGATATACGTAAACTTTATATACCTTAATACTATTGGAAAAGACCTAATATTGTAAACCTGACCGAATTGATGTCATCGCACAATAAACGTCTTCTTAATTCACTAGGAAAATATATTTTTAAGTCTTTTGAAATCAGAAATGAGGTTTTATATGATACCGATTAGTGCCTGCCAAATTTGTTTTAGTCCTTATACTGCTGAATACATAAATTGAGACACACCCATCACTAGCTATCAGCCAATCAGATTACTTCATACGTTGCGTGTATTCAGATCATAAGCTGCAAGACAAGCGGTGTAAAGCCTGATCAGATGGCGATCTGGTATGGACCTACACTGTTTGCAAAGGTGGTGGTTGTCGTGAACAGCAAAATAAGGGTTAGGCCATGCCTATAACGCCTGTTATATATGGCATATTTGTATTTAGGCAGCCTATTTCTCTGTCATGTATGACATTTGTCCATTAATGAATGTACAAATGTATTAACAGATAAGTTATGATACTTTCCATTTTCATCACGTGAAATTTTGAAATATTTGTATGTATCCTAGTTATACTATGTGCTCATGGGCCGTAATGGCTTATTGTGGTTTATTTCTTGAATAAACCTATATCTTATAAACCCTATTGGTTTCATTTGGGCGACAGGGCTTGAGAAGTTTTGTTTGTTTGTTTGATTTGAGGTTTAACGTCCCCGTCAACACTGTAAAGGTCATTTTGGAGACGTTGCTTCCAATTTTGTGGGACTTTTACCCGACATTGAGATGAAATGACATCTCAAGCCCTGTCGCCCAATGAAACCAATAGGGTTTATTAGCATGGACGGTCCGCCTCGCACCGCGGTTCCTGGGCAGGCTTTGATCCTCTAAGTGGTTTACCATTTCATCTCAATGTCGGGTAAAAGTCCCACAAAATTGGAAGCAACGTCTCCAAAATGACATATACAGTGTCGAATGGGACATTCACCCTCAATTTAAACAGACAAAACTACATATAGGGTACTTGTTGTTAGCGCCTTAGGCGATTCTTGCTCATTCCCATAATTTGTTTGGAGCAAAACCGTTAATAAAGTTTCCTTTTAAAAGGAAGGCTTCCCCAGTTGGTAAAGTTAAATATCCGCCATTTTTGCTCGCCTTTCGAAAGTAAGGGGGAGTTATTGCTATACCCCGGCGTCCGTCGCCGGCATCCCCATTTGGTTGAAGTTTACCTGCATGCAATCATTTGTGCTGTTTTACAAACTTATTTTCAAGTAAAGTACTCAACTGGTAAAAAAACTATTTTTCACATTCTTTTTTACTCGATTTCCCAGGTTTTGGGGCTTAAAAAGTTAATCATTTCCTCTGTATTACCTCCCTGTAATCATACATTTTGTCTAATGCATGTGCGTAGCCAACTAAAACGCATCTTCTCTTCTACATGTGAGAGAGCAACGAAGGCTCTGGTCAGGCTACGCGTACTCGCAGGCTCACCTGAGTCAGTGCTGGTAGCCTTTGTGAAAAAGACCCATGTCATGCCCATGAAGCCCATGCCACGTCTTGACGTTGCATCGACGTCGTCGCTCTAAATAATCACGATTTTCCTGGTATGACTTTAACGGAAACTGTTTTAGTGTTAGCAGTCCGTCTTAAACCATTGAAAGGAGGACAATGTACGTAGAAGCATATTCATGGACGCGGCGAGGAGCAAAACCGCAACGTCGGTCCGCATCTAACTGTAATGGTTAAAAAAATCGGCATTTATGAACAGCGAAGGCTGAATGTGGCGAGCTGCTCACGCGCACAAGTTTTATGCTGGTGGAAAATTTGTCAGAAAAGATAGAACCATGTTAAGCTTTTAAATTACTCGTTTTACACGCAATTTGATTTCAGAGATGAACAATGGCATGTTTTGTAAAATTGACCATGTTGGTAGGATATGAGTTCTCTTTCTGCCTGAGTTTGAGACAAGTGCTGCAATCTTTTAAAACCCTCTTTCTCTGCACCCACCGCTTGTAAAGGAACGGTTAATAATGTTCCTAAATAAATGAAGAAAAAATGATAACCACTTTCATAGAGACCACCCTAGATTGATTTACTTCGTGAAATACAACTCGGAAAAATTGTTTTACACAATAAGTTATCAGCTAATTAGACTATCTGCCTGTAATTGGACTCTGCAAAACTATTTTTACTGATTTTAACTATCAAACTCTCTTCATAAACTCGTCCTAAAAATTCTGAGTGACCATGAAAAGTTTGAGACTCCGAGTAACAGAATTAACTTCTGTAATCCATTTTTTTTACAAATATGTACTGGACAACCCTATAAACCCAACTTTATATAGAGAAAGTTGGGTGTACAGGGGTACATTATTTTCCTTTTTAGGGGGTTCAGAACACCGAGCGGGGCTTGTATATTTGGACTAGAAAAAAAGGATTATTTGTTTCCCATCACGAAAACACGACTGCCTAATTTTGACCCCTAGACAGCGGCTAGTCGTTAGAACCGCGTCATCAAGGCGGTTCTAACCAGTACCCACAATCTATGTTTAGAGCAGAAATATGAAAAAAAAAATCTGAATTTTTTTTATCGGACAATTTTCATTTTTGGGTGGCAAAATTCTGTATATATTTGAATAGGCGTGTTTCCGTAAAAAACTGAAAATGCTAGTTCATGAGATTTCAGCACATAGATGTTTTATAATGATCCCTAGGATTGGTTTCGAGTCACAACAAACGCTTATTACGTCGAATACGGCACATTTTACCGATCTAAACCATGCTGATAATGCTTAGTGATAAAATAGTAATTCAAAAGAGCGCTTTGTTTATACAAAACTGTTATCTTTTGAGAACAAATAATAATTTTCGTGATTTGTTTTCTGCAAGGTACCTCCCAGCGGGTACACGATGTGTACGCGACGTCGTATCGGCGTCAATGCGACGTTTAACGTTGCTTAGACGTTGATGCAGCGTTGCTTTGACGTCGTGGACCAGCTGGATTATAGGGTTTATAATAACGACTTTGACTAGTCGTCCTCGCTTAATACAAGTGGATTTGCGGGTATCATGACAGTGACTCATAAGCCATTTCATATGGCTGGGTGTCTTGGATTCATATCAAAACAAACAATATGCTATAAGTTTGTGTTAATAGTTTTCATACTGTGTAATTGTGTGTGTATTGACACGAGTCACTCAAATAAAGAATACTACTACTACTACTACGGCAGTTAAGATAATTTCACCATCCTACCGGGAAATGGGAAACTGGAATCAAGTAATCCTGCTTTTAAATTGACGTTCAATTATTGGAATTAACCCATATATGCCTAAGGGCCCTTTTTGAGACATTGGCAAATAGTGCAAACCCAGACCAGACGCCGCATCGGATCAAGATCTAAATTGTTTGCTCAACGTACATGCATTTTTGTAAATCTTACCACAAAAATGACATCCCTATGCTTGGAAAGGACGAAAGGGAAAGTAGGATATGTTTCTACTGTAACTTTTTATCTTGGTTTGACTTCTTCGAAACGCTTTATAAATAGACATCGACGGGCGCTGCATATTCCTGTTAATTCCGAACGAGTTTTCACTACGCAAATATGTGGAGAGCAGTCTTATCTGTAGGGCTTTCCTAGTTCTGGGGTATCATCAATCCAATCTAAATGGCTTCCAATCGAAATTGGAAGCCAAAAATAACAGAATTTTCTACCCGACAATTTTCATTTTTGGGTGATGAAATTTTCTATGTATTTGATTTGGCGTGTTTTCATAATGATTTTTCTTAGTTCTAGTCCAAACATAGATTATCGGTGCTCGTTAGATCCGCCTCCTATTTTTATGAGCGGAAATCAAGAATACTTTGTATACCCCTGTAACCCCACTTTTACCTGTATAAATTGGGTGTCTATATGGGTGGTCATTACCCGAACTTGCAAATCTGATGACGTTTAGATACCATTAACGTTAGACGGCGCTTAATTATGAAAGTCGACACCAACAAAAAGAGGCATCAGGTACAAAAGAATAATCGAATTTGCTTTGATTCTTGTATTGCAAACATACGATAAAACTTTACAATCTGCCATGGCATTAATTGTTTGTTTGTTGAATTTGGGTTTAATGTCTCCGTCAACACTATTAAGGTCATTTTGGTAACGTTGATTCCAATTTTGAAGGAATTTACTCGGCATTGAGCTGAAATGACATCTCAAACCCTATCGCTCAATGGAACCAATAGGTTTATGTGCATGGATAGTGCATGGGAAGGCTTAGACCTTTTAAGCAGTTACCAGTACTCATGTGCGTTCGGTTTCAGCTCTGCGCAGCCCAATCTATTTCTCAAAGCCTCGATGTGGAGTTTGGGAGGGGGGCAATAGGGCGCACCATGAAATAATTTAATTAATAAAGTTATGGGATTTTAAATGATTAAATAATAATAATGAAACGGTTAAAAGCCCCTGTCCATCGTGGCTTGAAGAAATAGATGGGCCGCATGATGCTTCCACACAGAGTTGAAACCAACTGCACACAAGTACTGGTAAACCGCTAAGAGGATCAATCCTGCCCAGGCAAGGCGATGCGAGTCGAACCGTCATTGCTTATGAACCGTTTTGGTTTCATTGGGCGACAGGGCTTGTCGTGTCATTTCATTTCAATGTCGGGTAAAAGTTCCGAGAAATTGGAAGCAACGTCTCCAAAATGACCCATACAGTGTTGACGGGGACGTTAAACCGCAAAATCAATAAATCAATCAATGAAACTGTTAAAACAAACACACAAAGGCAGTGATATCCAATGTATTCTTATGTACTCAGTTTCAAGCCGCTGAAAAAGTCGCTTCTTTCCTAATAATTGTCTTTGATTTAAAGTTGTTTAAAGAAAAATCATGGCCCCGCCCATAGGGGCTTGAAGAAATATATGGGCTGCATGGTGCTTCCACAAAGAGCTGAATCCGGCCCGAACACAAGTACTGGTAAACAGCTTGGAGGATCTAAGCCTGTCCAGGAACCGCGGTGCGAGGCAGACCTCCATGCTAATAAACCCTATTGGTTTCATTGGGTGACAGGGCTTGAGATGTCATTTCATCTCGATGTCGGGTGAAAGTCCCACAAAATTGGAGGCAACGTCTCCAAAATGACCTTTACAGTATTGACGGGGACGTTAAACCTCAAATCAAACAAAACAAAGAAAAATAACCAATGTAGAGCTTAACACTTCCCCGTTCTGCGGAATAAGAATTTTTCCGCACAAACGGGGAGGTTCGATATCGGTGTTACACACTTGAAACTTTTAATTGATCAGCAGTTATACACTTTTGTGTATCAGATATACGTCCTGAACCTACAAAACGGGGAAGGTGTTAGATTACCATAGGAAACTATTTTTAAGGTTCATCTAGTACTGAATTTTCAATATTTCTTGCTATTTCAAAACGGGGAGCTCCGCGTTTGGAGGTGTTTCCCCGATTCGAAGGTGTGTATTCTTATGTACTTCCCCGATTGGTAGCAAGTACAAACAAACACACACACACACACACACACACACACACACACACACACACACACCAACATCGAGGGCAAAATGGAGTCTTAGTTTTTTTTTCTTTTAAAATGGAGTCCCAATGATTTTATGCTGTTACTAGACTATTAACAATTCTCAAGAAGCAATTAAACTTATTTTATTATTTATGTCATCAACCCTTCTGAAAATAATGGTCGGGTAGCTTTTTATATCCATTTCATTATCCAGTAACTTATAACAGAAAGTGGAGTCCCACACCTGTCACGTGACCACTACTTCAACCCTCCAGTTTACGCAGTTTATACCTAGGACTCCATTTTGCATTGTATGATGTAAGCATGTGGGTGTGTTTGTGTGTGTAGACTACATGTAGTTTTACAACTGGTTGTTGTGTCAGGGTTTTGCAGTCTTTCAATACATTTCAAGTGAGATAAGTTAAGTATATCATCACTAATTGTAGACAAACCGCTTAAGCAGTTACGAATACACAGTGCACATTTTTTTGCTTTGCCAGTAACTAACTCCTGTTGTTCTTCTTAAAGCTGATAAGAAAAAATTGGAATGGCCATTGAAATCAAGAGTGCATAAGTGTTTGAGTTTTCGTCTCACAAACAGCTAAGGTCATACAGAGATGGGACCTCGGTTTAAGGACTCGTTTGAAAGTCTGCAGAAGCCCGGGATGGATCCTGCGACCCCTGGTTTACAAGGCGAAGTAGCATAACCTCTACACCAGACTGAAATCAAGACAAAACTCATATTTAACTTTTTTAAATAATACGCGAGTAGCATTTTTTTTTTCATTATCTTTGTCATCAACATTACTAAAACAATAGTGATCAATAGTCAGGAAGCATTGAATGGTAAGTTAATGATCTAGTAACTTATAACATAAAGTGGAGTCCCAAACCTGTCAAATGACCAGTACTTCTAGGGACTCCAGTTTAAGCAGTTTATGTAAAGGACTCCATTTTGCAGTGTATAATGTAAATGTGTGTGTGTGCGTGGGGGCTAGGATACATGTAGTTGTACTAGTAATAAACCATTGTCAGGGTTTTGTAGTCTTTCAATACATTTCAAGTGAGGTAAGTTAGTATGTCCAGACTAATTGAATTCAACCCTCCTAGGCAGTTTATGAAAAAATAGTGCACATTCGTTTGACCTGTTGTTTTGTATAAGCTGATAAGAGAGATATGGAATGGACATTGAAATCAAGAGTGAGTGACTGTTTGAGTTTTACGGCTACCCAACAGCTAAGGTCATATGGGGATGGGACCTCGGTTTAAGGAATCGTCCAAAAGTCTTGGGAAGCACAGGATCGATCCTGCGACCCCTGGTTTACAAGGCGAAGTAGAATAACCCCTACACCGGATTGAAATCAAGACAAAACTCATAATTTGTTGGGCAAAAAGATTAAAAGACTGGCTGTCTGCATGTCAGGTGAAAGTTGATCTGGCCTACCGCCTCCAGCAACCCTCCATCAAAACTTGTCTTTAAACTTTGTTCGCATTTATTGTGAGATTATTACAGCCGTTTTCTGAACAATTTAGATATGATGAACCGAATCCTTGATGCAACAGATCAAGTGTAATGGAAAACTTTTTTATTTTTTACCATTTATGTGTGTGGTGGGTGGTCATGTAACTTAGAACCCACAAACACATTTGTTAAGAGAAAATAAATAATACGCGAGTAGCAATTTAATTTTTTTCATCATCTTTGTCATCAACGTTGCTAAAACAAAAGTGATCAATGGTGAGGTAGCATTGAATGGAAAGTTAATTATCCAGTAACTTACAACAGAAAGTGGAGTCCCAAACCTGTCAAATGACCAGTACTTCTAGAGACTCCAGTTTAACAGTTTATGCCTAGGACTCCATTTTGCAGTGTATAATGTAAGCGCGTGTGTGTGTGTGGGGAGGGGGGTGGGTGGGGGGGGGGGGGAGGGGGTGTGAGGTGGGGTAGGCTACATATAGTTGTCATAGTAATAAACCATTGTTGTGGTTGTTGTGTCAGGGTTTGGCAGTGAGTGTGTTTCAGTTTTACATCCCAACAACAGCGAAGGTCATACGGAGATGTGACCTCAGTTTAAAGACTCATCCAAAAGTCTGGAGAAGTCCGGGATGGATCCTGCGACCCCTGGTTTACAAGGCGAGTAGCGTAACCACTACACTGCGGAGGCTTCTCAGGGTTTTGCAGTCTTTCAATACATTTCAAGTGAGGAAGTTAGTATGTCTACACTAATTGAAGACAAACCTCTTAGGCAGTTTACGAAAACATAGTGCACATTTTTTGCCAGTAACTAACACTTGTCGTTCTTGTATAAGCTGATAAGAGAGAAATGGCATGGACATTGAAATCAAGGGTGAGTGAGTGTTTGAGTTTTACGTCTCACCAACAGCTAAGGTCATGCAGAGAATGGACCTCGGTTTAAGGTCTCATCTGAAGGTCTGCAGAAGCCCGGTATCGATCCTGCGACCCCTGGTTTACAAGGCGAAGTAGCATAACCGCTACACCACATTGAAATCAAGACAAAACTCATAATTTGCGGGGCAAAAAGATTAAAAGACTGGCCATCTGCATGCCAGGTGAATGTGGATCTGACCTACAGCCTGGCATACCTCCATCAAAACCTCCATCAAAACTTTGCTTGCATTTATTGAGATTAACACAGCCATCATATGACCAAGATACGTATGATGGCCCCAAATCCGCAATGCAACATATCGAGTGTAATGGAAAACTTACGCTCCTGAAACTTTGCTTATTGGATAGTCCTTGGAATATATAATATGTTGGGCTACTTTTGATGCGACCTTGACCCCAAGGTCAAATGTCAAAAAGTATGACTTTGCCATATCTTCTATACTATTAGAGTTACACTTCTGAAACTTTGCTTATCAGTTAGAATGTTCTTTGCAATTTTTTTTAACTTACATGTAGTTTTGGCTAGCTAATACATAGTCATTAATATTATTAATAGAAAAAGCGGGTATTTGCGATGGTTTACCATCGACTGCAGATCTAGTGTTACAATGTTATGGTCTGCACCACCGCTATATACGATGGCAGTTGCCTCATAAATTTGTTTGTATTGGAGTATTGACGGCACAGTAAACACCATTTGGGTCATCTATGAGCCGGCCAGTTGTTTATCCACACTTTTCTTGGGCAGGTTTATGCATGTGTTGTTGGTCGGTGCAGTGCACAGTCTTTCGCCAGAAACTGGAAGCTACCCTTCTTGATTCAGCGGAGAGGTGCGAATGACCGTAGAAAGGAACATTCATTTATTATTGCTCCACAAATCTCATGATTTTTTATGTACGCTATTTGTTGATATGTCCTGCAGGAATTAATAGACAGTGAAGGCTCTGATCAGACTTCTCTCTAGGGAACAGCCTGATCTGGGCCTACATTGTCTACATAGGCTGAAATTGGTAACCTGTGATAGTACTGACACGACTGAACGCATGTACCCATGGATTTGCAAACAATGCATATCCTGATCAGACTGCTGTCTGTCAACCTTATTTGTATCAGTACGTTGTAAATTGCAGAAGTGCAAACACTGAAGATTCTGACCGGATTGCTCTTTAAGAAGCAGACTGATCTCGGTCTACACTGTCTATTTGACCATGTCTGTATTGATAATCACAGAAAACCTGTCGTGTCAGATGACATATCATATTGAAAAACAAAATACGCTGGTATTGCGCTTTACTATCAATATATATGCAATCACAGCTTATCATACAAGCTCCTTACCACACCAAAACCTCTCTGTAGCACTACACGGTGTAATAGGCAGTGTGGCAGAGAGGTGAACACACTCTGTAAAAACTTCCAAGGTTTATTGTCATGCATGAGCATGTTGTTTTTCGTCATATCATTGTATCATTCAATTCATGTTTTATCTTTATGCTCTTATTATTCAAGTTTACCTACTGTCAGGCTGGCTTGGTACAGTTCTGGGATGGACTTTTGGGACACAAACCTGGCTGAAGCTGTACAAGAATGGGTATATCTTTAGATCAGTGGAGGGTCTCAATTGGTCTGTTTCATCACTGTCTCATTAGTGGCAAGTAAGCGTTTCTAATCAAGATTACAACAGAGTACTAATCAAAACTTCTTGGGATACTACATAAGCTTTTCTCCTCCATTTGCCTCCGCTTGAGCTCTCTCTTAGTACTGAATGTTTGTAATTTCCACAGTCTGATTATTATGATCCTATTACTACTTCAAGCTGGTGATGTAGAAAGCAATCCTGGTCCTGGAAATACTTTTGATTTTTTAATATTACACTTAAACACAAAAAGCATAAGAAATAAAATAGATTATATATCAGACAATTTCTTAGATTATAGCATTTTATGTTTTTCTGAGACCCACCTAGATGTTAATGTTTCTACAAATATGCTTTTCTTTCAAATTCTTACAGTCTACCATACAGAAAAGATAGAACCAATCATGGTGGCGGTGTATTGGCTTATATAAATACAAGTTTATTGCACATCAGACGACCAGATCTTGATTTTTTTTGCGATGAGTCGATTTGGATAGAGATAAAGGTAAAAGAATGAACCTTTTCTCATAGGATTGTTCTATAGCCCATCCACTGCTGACGCTCAATTTTTTATAGCTTTAATTTGAATATAGAAAGGGCACTTGAATATTCAAAAAATCTAATAATTGTTGGAGATCTTAACGAAGACCTGCTTAATCCTAATTTCCACAATCTAAAAGATGTATTATTAATTAACCCAATGCATAATAAAATTACAGAACCCACTGGCCAGCAAGCAATTTTAGACCCAATTATAATTCCGGACGACTTGCCGTTTTTAGATTCTGGGGTCTTAGACGTCCCAGACACTATCAGCGCTCATAAAGCAACATATATTTCATTACCCTTTCAGTACGACACAGAGGGTGCTTTCAGTAGACAAGTTTTCTTATATAAAAAGCCAATATTCCATTATTAAAACAAAAGGTATCTAACTACGATTGGGACTGCTTGAGGGAGGGAACTTTGGATGAAGCCTGTTCGAAATTCAATACTACTCTTGTTGATTTTGTCAATACTTGTATTCCATCCAAACATGTACTAATCAGACCTGATGATAAACCATGGTATGACTCTGAAATAAGAAGAGTGTCAAGAAAAAGGGATAGACTAAAACGTAAATATAACCAATCAGGCAATCAAATATCTTGGCTAAGTACAGGTCGCTCCGCAATAAAGTCAACAATCTAAAGCGTCATGCAAAAGAACGGTTCTATAACAATTTGGAAGTGTCTATATCTGATTTTCATTCAAATGATAAAAAACAGTTTTGGAAAGTTGTCCGCCATTTTGTTAAAGGTAACTCTAGCTCTGCTTCAATTCCACCGTTAAACTCTTTCCCGGTTACTGGTCAGAATGACTTTTGATTTTCTTCTGAAGAAAAAGCCGATCTGTTAAACAAATATTTCACCTCTATATCTGCTATAAACGATGAAAATGTTGCTTTACCTGCTTTGGAATATAAGTGTCAGAATAGAATATCTAGTATTTCTTGCACCTCTCAAGAAGTCTCATCACTTATTGAACTATTGAACCCAAACAAGGCAACAGGACCTGATGGAATTAGTAATCAAATGCTCAAAGCGGTGGCAAATGAGGTAGCAGTACCTTTGAGTATTCTTTTCAATAGATCCTTTAGAGAAGGTAAATTCCCAGATATTTATAAACACTTTAACGTTATACCATTACCCAAAAAGGGAGACAGCTCTGATCCTTCTAGCTTTCGCCCTGTTTCACTCTTAAGTAATGTTGGAAAACTTCAATAAAGAATTGCTTTTAAAAACATTTATAATTTTTTGCATGAAAATGCCATACTATACAAGTACCAATCTGGGTTTTTACTTAATCATTCTACAAATTTTCAGCTTATAGATATATACCAACCTATTTGCCAAACCTTTGACAATAGCCAATATTCATGCATGGTTTTCCTAATTGTATCTAAAGCATTTGATAGAGTGTGGCATAAGGGACTTATTTTCAAACTTACGCAAGTATGCATAGAAGGAGATTTACTAGACTGGGTTAGTGATTATTTGGATAATAGAAAACAATAGGTTATAATCAGGGATTGTTCATCAAGCTTAAGAGGGATAAATGCTGAGTTCCCCAGGGTTCAGTTTTGGGCCCACTACTCTTTTTGATTTATGTGAATGATATTGCTAATTCCCTGTTGAGTCTAACACGGCTATTTGCGGATGACAGTACATTGTTTTATTCTGCCTCTTCTATGAATGATATAGAAGGTATTATTAATCATGATTTACGGGTTTTAGCAAGTTGGGCAGCACAATGGTTAATCAATTTAAACCCTTCCAAAACGGAAGCAATTCTGTTTACTTTAAGATTTCCCGAAGCTTTACCTGATATTGTCTTTAATGGTACTCCCATAAAATTTGTAAAAAATCACAAACACTTAGGTCTCACCCTTAATCACAATGGACAATGGCATAGTCATATTGAAAACATTATACAAAGTGCCTCTAAAGTGTTAGGTATCATGAGAAAACTAAAATTAATTTCAGTCGCATTGCACTGAATCAGATATACTTATCATACCTACTGCCTATTATTGAGTACTCATGTGTTGTATGGGATGGTTGTACCGCCCAAGATATTAATTCCTTACAAATGCTACAGAACGAGGCAGCACGTATTGTCACTGGTCTAACCCGATCTGTTTCGCTTGAAAATCTTTATAGGGAATGTGGTTTGACGACACTAGCTGAGAGACGTAGAAATCAAAAACTCATTTTTATGTAGAAATCTGTAAATGGGTTAGTCCCTTCATACATATCAGACATTATTCCTCCGCCAGTTAGAGAAACTAATTATGCACTTAGAAACCAAAATGATATAACTGTGCCTTTCTGTAGGACCGAGATCTCACGCAAATCATGTGTCCCATCATCTATAACAGCTTGAAATTCTCTCAATATTGACCTACCATCTCTTGCAAGTTTTAAATACAATTTGAAAAAACAACATAATGCTCCTAAAGTTCCAAGTTATTTCAGAGACGGTAGTCGATATCTTTCAGTTTTACATGCTAGACTTAGGAACAAGTGCAGCAACCTGTCTTTTGATCTGTTTAGAAACCATTTATCTCCTAATCCTACATGCAGTTGCTCCGAAGATATCGAGGATGCTGAACACTACTTGCTTAAGTGTACAAATTATACTAATGAAAGAGTCACACTGTTTCGATCGACCAGACAATTTCATCCAATGAACATCCATACCCTTCTTTTGGGAAACGAAAATCTATCAACAGATGAAAACAACATCATTTTTAAAGCTGTGCAAGCATTCATCAAGGATACGCGAAGATTTATTAATTAGTGAACTAGCCGCTATTGAGTCACAACCAGCCGGACAGCATTTATTTTACTCTATTTTTTTTCTCTTAGTAATTTACATTATTTCATCATATTCTCTCATCTACTCATCACGTATTAGTTGATTTTTGAAAAAATATTAAAATACTACATATTTGTCATTACTGCATGTCTATTGCTGTAAGTATCTGTAGGGGGAGGGTCGTAACTAATGTTGTGAGAACTTGTGGCCCAACTCCATTTCTTAACATGTTGCAATAAAATATGTTTATACTATACTAATGGAAAACTTTTTTGTTTTAGTTTTTACCATAGGACTGGTGGCCATCTTTGTCATGTAACCTAGAACCCACTATCACATTTGTTAAGGGACAATAAATAATACGTGAGTAGCAATTTAATTTTTTTTTCATTATCTCCGTCATCAACGTTACTAAAACAGAAATGATCACTGGTTTGGTAGCATTGAAAGGAAAGTTAATTATCCAGTAACTTACAACAGAAAGTGGAGTCCCAAACCTGTCAAATGACCAGTACTTCTAGAGACCCAAGTTTAAGCAGTAAATGCCTAGGACTCCATTTTGCAGCGTATAATGTAAGCGTGTGTGTGTATGTGTGTGTGTGTGTGTGTGTGTGTGTGTGTGTGTGTGTGTGTGTGTGTGTGTGTGTGTGTGTGTGTGTGTGTGTGTTTTGTTTTTGTTATTAAAGCTCTTACTTGCCTATTTTTTTATCATTACCTCTCTTGGATACTTTATGTGCACTTTTATGACTCAGTGACATTATTGTAATAAACAAGGCTTACTTGATCATTGCATTCACATCAGCCTTACCTAATTTCTTTCAAATGAAACGACTTTGTAATATAGACGGATCCAATGTTTTGACAAGTGACCTTGTTTACTTGTCACTGCGCATGCGCAAGACTACTTTTTCTTTTGACCACGATCTTTCGTGGTTGGCAAAAGGCCGCTGGTTCCATATAAACACATTGTAAATAGGTTTAATATTGCGGGCATATTTTAGTTGACTGTTACCGACATTCGATCGAATTACACTTTAAATGAGTAGATAAATATATTCTAGACTTCATTCCTGCATCTTACGCATTTTAGTCATTCGTTTTGCGCATTTTTAATACAAAAAATTAAGACCATCCCGCCTCGTTACCTGCCTAAGTTTAACAGGTAATTAATTATCATCATTCGTCTAGAAACCAATAATTACTAGCTAAGACATGTCTATATTAAAAGTGTAAAGGTCGATTTTGTCGTTTCGATATCAAACAAAATACAAGTTTACAGAAAATAACATCGCATTTACAATGGCGACAAACGGCCAAAGACGTTTTTTGCCCACCACCGATAAGTCACGGCAAATAGTATTATTGAGTGATGACGTAGTGTTTGGATGTGTCTATTGTAGCGCAAGGAATAATTTGTGGTGAAACAGGGCATATGAAGTTATATAATTTATGACACCATTTTGAGTTCAAATTGACTGGGTTGTAATATTAAGTGAAAAATTGCAGTAGTTATGTAGTAGTTACGTTTTTGCAGAAGTATACACATTTTCAACCAATCGCAAATAACAATTTATTCAATCGAGACTAATATCAATAGACGGATCCAATGTTTGAACACGTGACTCTGTTAACATGTCATTGCGCATGCGCAAAATTACTTTACCTTTTGATTGGCAAACAGCCGCTGGTTCCATATAAACACATTGTAAATAGGTTTAATATTACGGGCATATTTAGCTGACTGACACAGAAAATCGATCAAATACACTTTAAATGAGTAGATAAATATATTTTAGAGTTCAGCCATGCGTCTTCCGCATTTATTCGTTTGTTTTACGCATTTTTATTACAAATAATTAAGACCGTCCCGCCTCGGTACCTGCATAAGTTTAACAGGTAATTAACATCGAAAACATCCTCAAATATTCTAGAAACCAATAATTACTAGCTAAAAATGTCTATTATAATAGTTTAAAGGTCATTTTTGTCGTTTCGTGTCCAAACAAAACACAATTTTACAGAAAATAACATAGCATTTACAATGGCGATAAACGACCAAAGACGTTTTTTTGCCCACCACCGGTACTTCCCGGTAAATAGTATTATTGAGTGATGTTTGAATGTGTCTATAAGCAGGTCAAATGCCAGCTTATACAGCTTCGTCGAAAAGAAATGAAAAATCCTCTATGTCTAACAAAGCGTTGGAGAATACGTTGCCACTCAATGGTTAGAGCTTGCGGAAGGTAATTTAGCGTCTGTAGCTATTGATGTCCTTGCAGAACACGTCGTCCCGGCGTCTCTTTAGGATATTCTATGGGCGACATGTCTGCAGAAATTGCCGGCTAAGAAAGAACGTTGATATGCTGACGCTGTTATAAGTTAGTACACACACGAGCAGCGTGGGTATGAGCGTTACCCTACTGAAATATTCCGTAATTACGTCGAATAAATGGAACAACATGGCGTGTAATTATTTCGTCGCGATATCTAACGCCCTTTAGCCTACTATCAATTAACATTATTTCCGTTTTGTGTCTCGCAGTTATCCCTGCCCATATCATGACGCTATACCACCGCCGTAAGCATCTTAACGTTCCAAATAAGCGACAAGATTTGCGGTATAAACGACGACTTCCGTCGACTTGCGAGACAAATGTTACTCTGCTAAAATATCATTAATAATGAGCGTATCGACGAATCCGGGTCGTTTCGCCCGTGGGTCGTTTCGCCGGGTCGTTTCGCCCTGAGTCGTTTCGCAAATCGGGTGGGTCGATTCGCCATTATGAGGTGAGTCGTTTCGCCCGCGAGTAGTTTCGCCCGTTTGTTTGTTTGTTTGATTTGAGGTTTAACGTCCCCGTCAACACTGTAAAGCCCGTGGGTGGTTTCGTCCCAATTATATTTTTGTAAGGGGATACAGGGTGGATGGGGAAGCGGACGGATGGGTAAAAACGGGATGGATGGGTAAACGGACGGCGTGGTGCCTGGATAGAAAGGCGGACGGACGCACGGACGGGATAGAAATAAATTAATCATAATGTTAACAAGTCTATCTATTTATCTACATATACTGAGTCGGTCATACTTTACCATTTCCTCAGTTCGGTGGTGCGCTAAATTTAGAATTTAGCAAAAAAAAAAAAAAAAAAAACTCACTGGATGAGATCTTAAAACTATTTACAATCTGCTTTCAGAGGTTTACTATTACGCACACCTCTGTGTCCCAATCTACAACATGCGGGCTTTGAACTCCTCTGCAGTTTTGGCATTTATCACAGAGGAGGGTAGACTATTCCACTGAGGAATAGTTCTAGGGAAGAAAGATTCTTCAGGGCATCACTATAGGCCTGGTACCTACGATATTGACTGTTGTTTAATTTTGAAGCTCTTGTTTGAATTGAAGTAGTCACAGGGGTCAAGTATTTTTCTTTATTAAGAGACACTGTGTCAGAGTATATCTTATAAAATAAAGTTAAAGAGGACTGCTCACGACGGGTCTCCAACGATGGCCACACCAGCTCATCGAGCATTTCACCAACACTACTTCTGATCCGCCATCGCCTGCAGGTCTATCGGGCAGCTGTCCTCTGAACCTTCTCAACCTGTTGAACTTGAGTTTTAACATGGGGATGCCAAACTGGTGATGCATACTCGAGTTGAGGTCGAACCAAGGTTTTGTATGAAACATCCCTCAAGATTATCAGTGATGGTGATACCAAGATATTATGCGGATTGGACATGTTCCAATGTATGCTGATGTAATGTGCAATGAATGCCCCTAAACCTCATTTTTACAGCGGTAAGTGGGTTTCGGGTATACATCATTTTTCTTATTTCTGTTCTTAAACATAGAAAATAAAGGTGTTTTAGCCCACAATCTATCTGTTGAGCAGAAATGAGAAATCATCTACAAATTGTCATTTTCACATCCATAAAATCATAGGCATGTTAATGTAATGTCGGCTCGCATCTCATTCTTATACATTTTTGCCCCGCCCATCGGGCTTGGAGATAAAGATTGGGCTGCATGATGCTTCAACACAGAGCTGAAACTGGCCGCACGAGGGTACATGTAAAACGCTTAGAAGGTTAGCCTGCCCGGGCAAAGTGATGCATGCCACACCGTCTAGTACATATATACGTCTTATTGGTTCCATTGGTCAGAAGGCTTCAAATGTTATTTCATTTCAATGTCGGGTAAAAGTCCCACAAAATTGGCAGCAACGTCTCCAAAATAATGTAATTAGTGTTGATGGGGACGTTAAACCTCGATCAAAAAACAAATATATCAAATATTTGGTGGCTCAGTTGCCCAAATCTAACGCAGAAGTCGTCAGCAGGTCGTTCAGCTGCACCAAACGAGGATATTACAATATAAAGCTCATACGCGATACTAAATAAACAGGCCACCCCAAATCCCCATTGACTCAATTATAAACAAAAGCATACCATAATTCAATGCATAGGGCCTGAATAAAAATATGGGCGAAACGACCCATCAAATAGATCGAAACGACCCACGGGCGAAGCGACCCAGGGCGAAACGACCCAGGGCGAAATGACCCACGGGCAAAACGACTCATGGGCGAAACGACTTACGGGCGAAACGATCCGTTATAGTATGGGCGGTTTGTTTGACATTCAGTAGACGAAATTGTTAAAGATAAAAATAGTACCACAGTCTGGTTTTGCATTTTTGTAAAGATTAACGTCCGTAAAAGGCTCATACGAACATGGAAGACTTTGCACAGGTTATGTAGATGCGGAGGCGGGTATGGGGCTGTGCGCGCCACACATCGTTTGAACAGGTTGATCTAGGACTTTCCCAGCCACACGTGTCTTTTGTAGGTTTTGTTTTGTTTATTTGATTGGAGGCTTAAATTTCCCGTCAATTAAGAAACAGAGCAGCTCTAGCCGTGGTAGGTTGAGTAATAAATTACAGTTTGGAGGTCAGTTGTAAAGTAAATCAAAACGCGAGCGCGTAGCGCGAGTGATGTGTCTACTTACAATTGACCGATGAGCTGTGATTTATTACTCAACAAATCACACAAAAATGCCGATCAATTTCGATTTTAACACACTATAATCGATAATGATTCTGTTGCTTTCTTCAAATTCTCCCAACCTTCTGCCATTGTCAGACATTAAGCAAACACGCCTATACAAATACATTGCCACCTTTATCGCCGAAAAAGTGAAGATTTTATGATGAAAATTGTGATATTTTTCTTATTTCTGCTCAAAATATAGATGATGAGCACTCGTTAGAACCGCCTCATCGAGGCGGTTCTAACGAGTACCCACAATCTATATTTTAGAGCAGAAATACGAAAAATAAGGTTTACCCCCGGAAACCCCAGTTTTACTATATAAAATTGGGGTTCAAGGGAGTGAAAATTATACAGGCATGTTTTCGTGATGAAAAAGAGCCTGCAAACATTATTGACTTATGTAATGTTGCTGATGTGAGAAAATAACGTTCCATCGGCTAACGTCAAGGAATCTACGACTGACGTCATAAAACGGCGTCTTTTACTGACATCACCTGTCACCCTCTTTCGACCATTGATTTTTTATTTGCATAATAAATCACTCTTCAGTTTTATTGCCTATATTGGCGCACTGTGTTAGAATACTATTTTGGTCATTTTGGAGACGTTGCTTCCAATTTTATGAGACTTTGAACTAACAGCGAGGTGAAATGACATCTCAAGCCCTGTCGCACAATGAAACCAATAGGGTTTTAATGCATGGACGGTCCGAGCTTGGGCAGTCTTAGACCTTCTAAGCAGTTTACCAGTACTCATGTGCGGTCGGTTTCAGCTCTGCTTGGAAGCACCATGGAGCCCATCTATTTTTCCAAACCCCCATGGACAGGGACCCTTGTAGGTGTTGTCAGGCCCTTGATCAAATAAATCGTTTGTTCAAATATAAGTCAGGGTGAAAGACGGAAATTATGTGATGTGTAACTGGCTCTGTTCATGAGAAAAAGGTGTTTGTCCCAAAGGAAATCAGTAAAGGCAAAGGCGAGCATGCGCAAAAGGGACATTATCGCACAGGCTAGCTGCAAAGGGCTCAGACGAGACTGCGCAAGCCAATTCTGCTTGCAGACATGCAATTGACGCAGCCGCGTGACAGGGCGTCGTGCGTCCTGCCATATTACTTGCTGTGCAATCAGATATAAAAAATAAGTATATTTTTGGTTTCTCATACTTCATCTCAATAATTTCTTGGCCCAATTTCTTTTTCATCGTGTTTGCCACTACTTATATAACCCCGAGTATCAGTGGTCCTGTCACGCTCAGCTGAGACTCAAGATGAAGCTTCCCACACATTGAAAGAAAACCGGCGAGGGGGGGGGGGTGCAGGGGGAGGGCGCATGTCTATGACACGTCTTAATTGGAAAAAATATCATTGTACATAGAAGATGAACTTCCGGTTTGGCGGCAAGCAGGCATGTTGAAATTAGCGGTGACACTCTTTAGCTTAACCCTTTTTCTGCTGAGCCCGGATATGTCTGATCTTTCTAACAATGCAGATCCAGATCAGATGGCTTCTGAATAAGCCATCTGATCAGGATCTTCATTGTTTGTCATCCAGTTTATGATTTTTTTTTTATTTTTTTATTTTTTTTTTTTGCAATGATTAGCATCAAGAAATCTGATTGGTTGATAGTCAGTTGTGTGTGTGGCATATTTAAATATTCAGCAGGTCAAGGGT
This sequence comes from Lucinisca nassula, assembly GCA_963580285.1. Taxonomy (NCBI): domain Eukaryota; kingdom Metazoa; phylum Mollusca; class Bivalvia; order Lucinida; family Lucinidae; genus Lucinisca; species Lucinisca nassula. The sequence goes on along the minus strand of OY757020.1, from coordinate 91,497,581 downwards.
TAAATTTGTTTCTTACTGGAATTATGGCATCAGGGATAGCTTGTGGGCGCGGTGTAACATGGTCGCGGATCTAGTGTTGCAACAGCTGTGAGACCAAGTCGGTTTGATAATAATATATTCAGTGCTTTGTGTAATCCTGATGACTCAAACCAAGATGGCGACATGCATGATATGACAATTTGTTCATGAACACTGACAATGACAACGATAATAATAATGATAGGATGTGGATCGTAGTACGTGGGAAGACATCAAAGCGGCAGAGGTTGAGTAGCAACGGCCATAGTGACCCTTCTGACCCCTTACAGCAAGTCAGATGACCATATATGTATGCCAACTGATAAAAAAAATTCCTTGATTTCGGCAGAATTATCTGTAAATGAACAGTCCAAGACGACTTTCTGAAGTAGAGAATGTAGAGAATGTAGTACGGTCACATGCTGACAGACTAAAACTGTTAGAATATAGGTCAATTGATATGGAGGCTCGAAAGACGAGAAAGAATCTGTTGTGTTGTTGAACGGTAGTGGAAAAAAGACACGATAAATATTTTGATGAAGTTTATACACGAGCGGCTTAAGATCGACAGAGCTAGGAACATAAGACTATGAACAGTCAGACTTGGAGGCCGGGTTAAGTGCCAATAAAACGAGGCCTTCTGGGATTTTACGATACGAAGCTCATAATAAATCAGGCCCCATATTGTAAGGGAACTGAATTTGGTGTAAGCGGAGATTACCCTAATGAGACAGCAACAGCCAGACAGTCGTTAGAGAATCAATTAAAATCGATTAGAGACAACGACCTATAAAAAGTGACCTTCGGGTACCCCGTGAATTTTTGTATGAACCGAGGCGTTGTAGTTGACATATTTCCCGATTGGTAACGAGCTAGAATGGCCGTCCCTAGAGGCCCGTCGTGAGCAGTTCTCTTTAACCTTCTTCTATAAGATACACTCTGATACAGTGTCCATTAATAAAGACGAAAACTTGACCCATGCGACAGTTTCAACCCAAACAAGGGCATTAAAAGAAAGTAAACCACTCGCAATACCGTAGGTACCAGGGGCCAGTTGTTCAAAGCATCGTTAGCTTAACGAGCTCGTTTATGGTCAAATTGTTAACTGTTCTAGCAAGAACAATATGGAAAATTTTGGTATTTTTGCTTAAAAAATGTGAGCAGCTTTTGCGTCCACAAAAGCTGCTCACATTTTTTCAGCAAAACATTCAGCATATTTGCCATATTTAATGATCAAAATTTTAACGATACGTTAACTAACAACGTCGTTAGTTTTGAACAACTGGGCCCAGTTCTATAGTGATGCCCTGAAAATTCATTTTGTTCTAGAACTATTCCTCAGATGAATAGCCTTCACAGTGGAATAGCCTTCACAGTGGAATAACCAGTGGAAGACCGCAGAGGAGTTCAAAACCCGTTCAGTATTAGATTGCGATCCAGAGGTATGCGTTTAAGTATACCTGTGTTATTCAGACTCTAAATAGTTTTAAGGACTAATCCATTGTCTTTCTTTTTTGGATACAATCTAAATTTAGCTACGCATCCAACTGGGGTTTTGGCCAAATATGACCGGCGATTCGATAGACAGTGGTCCTTCTGACCCCTTACAGCGAGTCAGGCGATTATGCATGTATGTCATAGAGGATCTTACATGAGTGCTCATGTATTATTGAATTTATTAAACGAGTTGAGAAAAAGGGATAAAATGCGAGGCAAATATTAAACGAGTTGAGAAAAAGGGAAAAAATGCGAGGCAAAGCCGAGCATTTTATCCCTTTTCCTCAACTCGTTTAATAAATTCAATAATACATGAGCACGAATGCAAGATTCTATTTTTCATATGACATTAAAAACGAATTTTATTCACGGTTTGTTGACAAAAATGTCAATGCTCCGTCATTAGTAAACGCGACGTCGTACATGTAACGTTACGGGGCGTATCTAATTAATTTGCATATTTAATCCACTAGTGGATTATCGAATTTATTACCATGGCGTTATTACACTCTCAGACGCGACGTCATATGATGAACAGAAAAGACAGACTTGACAGTATGATGCAGATGAACAGAGAGGACAGACTTGACAGTATGATGCAGATTAGCCGCACCCGCCCATAGGGGCTTGAAGAAATAGATGGGCTGCATGATGCTTCCACGCAGAGCTGAATCCGGCCCGCACACTAGTACTGGTAAACCGCTTAGAGGATCTAAGCCTGTCCAAGAACCTAGGTGCGAGACCGACCGTCCGTGATAATAAACCCTATTGGTTTCATTGGACGACGGGGCTTGAGATGTCATTACATCTCAATGTCGGGTAAAAGTCCCACAAAATTGGAAGCGATGTCTCCAAAATGACCTTTACAGTGTTGACGGGGACGTTAAACCTCAAATCAAACAAATGATGCAGTTGAAAAAAAACGAGTTTCTGAAGTAGAGAACGTAGTACGGTCACATGCTGACAGACTTAAGCAGCAGTATTTGTCAGACTCGGGCAGGACCTATAGAAATGGTGATTTATATCATGTTCCAAAATATGAAAAATTCTAAATGCATTTGATTCCTTATGTGCTAAAACTAATAAAGCCAAAGCCAAAATGTGTTCTGTGAATCGTTACCATGGCACCAGCAGATCAAACATTTTACCCGAATAATCGCCTTTCCTTCTTTTCGAAACCTAAAATAGGAGAAACTTGCAAAATGCGATAAATCAGAATTCTGGATAAAGTTGAGACGCATATCGCCTTTTTGACATATATCGAAAAATATATTCAAGCACGGGAACTATGTTGCTATGGCAACAAGTAAAAGTGGTATGATGCGACTTTCAGTTTAAGTCCTAAAATTATCAGACCCTTGTCCACAATTTCTCATTTTAACAACGATCTCGGTTAATGACACTATCATAGCCATAGTCAGTTTAGCCACTGGAGTATCATCGTGAGCTAAAATAAAACGTTTGGAAAATATAACACGCCCCCGTTCCCATGACAACCAAGGAGGTGAATATCCAGAGAATATAAGAAAAAGCTCAAATATGTGAACCAATATGACCAATATGTCATTTAACAAATTAGACATTTCATATGGTTGTCTAATTATTAACTTGAGTACTTTACAGTTTTTTGTTTCGCAGCTTGGTTTCGGTCAAAATTTGGTTTCCATGGCAACTTGATTTCAACCACTTTTACCAACGATTATAGCATTATGAAGTAATAGTTTCTAATGCTATTAAAATCTAAAAGATAAATGCAACATGTTTCGGCACATCTGCATACCAAGTAAAAGTGGTATCAAGCAACTTCTAAAATGCTAAAAATGAACGAATTTTGTCATCGATTTCTCGTTTCAACTGCGATGTGAGGCAACTAAGTCGAACAAAGAGAAAGACACTGGAGCATTGAATTGTGTTCTAAAAAGGAAGTTAAACACGAAATCATCATCATCATCATCATCATCATCGTTTTTGCAAATCAATGCACATTGTTTCTGTGGCAACAAGTAAAAGTGCTATCAAGAAACTTATAAAAATGCGAAAAATTGCATACTTTTTGCAAACCAACTATGACATATAATTCATTAGCAAATCAAGATTTCCATGCAGTAGCTTTCATACTTCGCACTTGTGTAGCTTTATTTTCGGTCGATATTTGGTTTCCATAGCAATTTGAAGCCAATCGACAATAGAACGTTTACTGAATTTCAAGTTTAGATTAAATTTTAGTAACTATACTCTAGCAGTACTTGGAAGTTTCAGAAGTATTGCGTCTTATGCAATCACAACCTAAAAGGCAACGCCAACATTTTTCTTTCTACAAATCTATGCACTGTGTCATAGAAAAAAGTGAAAGTGGCATCCATTACGCAAACACGCCTATACAAATACATTGCCATCTTTATCGCCGAAAAAATGAAAATTTTATGATGAAAAATTGTGATATTTTTCTTATTTCTGCTCTAAAATATAGATTGTGGATACTCGTTAGAACCGCCTCGATGAGGCGGTTCTAACGAGTGCCTACAATCTATATTTTAGAGCAAAAATAAAACAATGTATACCCCCGGAAACCCCAGTTTTACTATATAAAAGTGGGGTTCAAGGGGGTCAAAATTATATAGACATGTTTTCGTGATGAAAAGTGCTAAACATTACATTTAGTTGTTTTTAACAAAATTATTATAATTGTGGAAAGAATTACTTCTTTCCAAGAAAGTGGCTAGCCAGTGAAATGGAGAAAATGCTCGATATGAATTGAACATTCTAACACTGGTCATGCACCTATATAGCCAATAGTAAAATTTAGTGGTAAAATATAGTGATATATTGAGTGATATAGGGCCCCCGCCCATAGGGGCTTGAAGAAATATATGGGCAGCATGATGCTTCCACGCAGAGCTGAATCTGGCCCGCACACTAGTACTGGTAAACCGCTTAGAGGATCTAAGTCTGTCCAGGAACCGCGGTGCGAGGCGGACCATCCATGCTAATAAACCCTATTGGTTTCATTGGGCGACAGGGCTTGAGATGTCATTTCATCTCAATGTTGGGTAAAAGTCCCACAAAATGGGATGCAACGTCTCCAAAATGACCTTTACAGTGTTGACGGGGACGTTAAACCTCAAATCAAACAAAACAAAATTGAGTGATAAATCACTGGGCGTAAGATCGCGATGAGAAGAGCCGCCTTTTCATCCCGTTCCATGGCGTCATTCAGAGTTACCTTATTGACGTTTGATGGTGTAACGTCGTTTTCCTGTATTATGTCATGAAAACAGATAAAAGCATGTGGTGCAATCAGTTATATTGGCGCCATTCCTTTAAGCGATGGCAGAAGAAAGGGAGAATCGGAAGGAATCAATAGCATATTCGTCGAATGTGTGTTAGAAACGAAATAGATCAGCTCGAGTGCCGTGATTTATTGGGAGTGATAAATCACAGTTTGTTGGTGAGTATCACTGATTCTAACACAGCGCGCCTATACAGGCAATGGAAAATAACTGTGTTTTATTCTGCAACAAATCACAGCTCGGAAGAGCGTGACGAGTGACGTCATTTAAAACTGCAAATTTATGACGTCACTAGTCGATTTACTTGACGTTAGACGGTGTAACGTCATTTTCTCGCATCGAAAACGTTAGAAAAGGATATAAATGCATGTGTTTCAGTCGATAATTTTAGCGGGATTTCTTCTAACAATGGCGAAAAGTTGTGAGATTTTGAAGGAAACAACAGCATTATTGACGATTTTTAGCGTGTTAGAATCGAAATAGATCAGCTCTAGCTAGTGATTTGTTAGGTAATAAATCACAGTTTGTCGGTCAGTTGTAAATAGACAAATCACGCGCGCTACGCGCTCGTGATTTGTCTACTTTACAACTGACCTCCAAAGTGTGATTTATTACTCAACAAATCACAGCTAGAGCTGATCTATTTCTTAAGTGAATATTCAGTAGCATATTGAAATATTGACAATCTTTGACTCATCTTACTTGGTTACAGAGGAACTGGGGCATGAACCCATTGGGGACACAACATTGAAACAACATTCACAACATCGAAGCGTATTCAATTTTGTTTAATTCTTGCTGTTATTCTACATAAAACATAATGGCTAGGGGCCTATGTTAGAACACCGACTCTTAATCATTAGGAGCCTCACTGCTGTGGTTCGAGCCAGGCTCGGGTCACATGTGCGACGTCAAGCTCTGCAACGGAAAGTCGGGTGGTTTTTCTCCGGATACTCCGGTTATCGCCCACCTTCGATTAACGATCGGCTCGATATAAGTGAAAACATCTTGAAAGAGCCGTAAAAACAAAACAAAACAGCAATAAAAAAATAAATAAATAAATAAATAAATAAATAAATAAAAAATAACAGCTAACTACATTTCAATGCAGCGGCCAACGTTGTTATAGTTTACCTCTGTACATTACGAAAACACGCCTATACAAATACATTGCCACCTTTATCGCCGAAAAAAATGAAGTTTTTAAGACGAAAAATTACGATATTTTTCTTATTTCTGCTCAAAAACATAGATTGTGGGTACTCGATAGAACCGCCTTGACGAGGCGGTTCTATCGAGTCCCCGAAATCTATGTCTTGAGCAGAAATAAAAAAAAATATCACAATTTTCCATCTTAAAATTTCTAATTTTTGGCCAAAAAAATGCAATGTATTTGTATAGGCGTGTTCTCGTAGTTGGTGCTATTTATTCAATAAATGTGTGTAAAATTTCCAATTAGTTAAATCACTATCTTGACTAGCACTGCTTCAGATGTAGCCTAGCCACTAGGCGTTAAAATGGATATTATAGAATTAAAATCAGCTTTTGTATTAAAATGAACAATGTATAAAAGTTTAGCTAGTCTAGTCTCTCAGGCTCATTGATAATTCTGAGCTTGGAGACTCTACCAAATAGACTTGCCATTACTAAGAAGGTGATAATTTTTTAATATTATAAAACTTTGATAATCAGACTATAGTAGCTAGTCTACTTCAGATGTTATGAGTTATAGCCTGCCAAAACCAAACATGCACATGCTGGGAGTTCATCTTATTACAGCTCAGTAAACTATGAGATTCTGTCCATTACGAAAACATGCCTATACAAATACATTGTAACCTTTATCGCCGAAACAATGAAAATTTTAAGATGAAAAATTGTGATATTTTTCTTATTTCTGCTCTAAAATATAGATTGTGGGTACCTGTTAGAACCGCCTCAATGAAGCGATTCTAACGAGTACCCACAATCTATATTTTCGATTTATGGATATCCACAATTCGATTTATGGATAAATATAATTCGAATTATGGATATCCATTATTCGGCTGATTTATGGATATCCATAATTCGAATTATGGATATCCATAAATCGAATTTTGCATATCTATATGGATTAATTGGGCCCCGTCAAGCGATTTTGGTATATATCGCCTATGCGAGCAGCGAAGGTTCAGGCGAGCCTGCGCATCCGCGCAGTCTCGTCAGAACCTTCGCGGCTCGCTCATACAAGCAGTGAATCAAGGGGAGCCTTCAGACAGAAAGCCATATCCCTGGCCCCTCTGAATGGCTGGGCATGCGCAGTTAAAATTTGTCATGACGAAATGCTCGAAGACACAAATTCGCTTGGCGGGGCTCAAATAGTAAAACGGCACCCCATATTGCTGGGCGCCTATATACATGTACGCGATAATCACACTTTTCTTTTGATTTTCCCATCTTACATAATTACACTAAATACGAGTCACGTTTGAAAAAGCAAGTATTCGGATACGCAATAGTAACCTTAATAATGTAAGGAGAATGCATTTCAACGTTTGGCAGTTCAATATGTTCAGTAATCTTTAGGAAACGTAAAATGGCGGGTAAGGATTTTGTTTCTTAATCAATTATTCTCTATGAATTGTGCGTGCTTGTGTATGTGCGTGTGTGCTTGCATGCACGTGTATGTGTTAACAAAGAAGAGCGACATATAGTGTTTTTGATGCTTCCACGCAGAGCTGAAACTGACCCGCACACGAATACTGGTAAATCGCTTAGAGGATCTAAGCATGCCCAGGCAAAGCGGAGCGAGTGTCGGAACGTCCATACTTATAAAACTTATTGGTTTCATTGGGCGACAAGGCGTGAGAAGTCATTTCATCTCAATGTCGGGTAAATGTCCCACAAAATTGGAAGCAACGTCTCCAAAGTGACCTTTACAGTGTTGACGGGTTCGTTAAACCTCAAATCAATCAAACTAGATCAAGTTTCTATGTTAACGCAATACTACATCAGTAGCGTGAGATTATTGATCCCGTGAGATTCTTCAGTCATACCGGAAGCGGCTGAAATCCCTCACGGAGGGGTGTGAGAGAATTCTGTCGTCAGAAGTGTAATGCGATAACTCTATAAGAGGTTGGGGTATCGAAACTCTCTTGTATATTGAATGATAAATTATGCTAGCACATGAATTAAACTAATTGTATACTGGAGAAGTCTATCTAAGGAAATTAGAAGCTGTGTTACTAGTGATTTTATCATATGATAATATTTATTTATTTATTTATTTATTTATTTATTTATTTATTTATTTATTTATTTATTTATTTATTTTTATTTATTTATTCACCAAGCCCCGATTGGCGGGGGCCCAATGCCAAACAGATACATTTGTACTATAGAATGTAGAAGGATATTATCTTGATTAAAGACAAGTCTGTCAAACTGAACTTATATTGTGGTCCGACTTGACCAAAGCTGAACTGCAACGTCAGGGCGACTGGACTTAGGATCGAAATGGCCCGTATTCAACACTGTATAAGGTCATTTTGGAGACATTGCTTCCAATTTTGCCCGACATTGAGATGAAATGACATCTCAAGCCCTGTCGCCCAATGAAACCAATAGGGTTTATAAGCATAGACGGTCCGACACGCACCGCTTTAGATCCTCTAAGCGGTTTACCAGTACTCGTGTGCGGTCGGTTTCAGCTCTGCGTGGAAGCATCGTGCAGTCCATCTGTTTCTTCAAGCCGCGATGGGCGGGGGCAAGCTGACTTCTTACTTCTTACTTCTGCTTCGACGTTGTTTAGGTAAGTAAGTAAGTAGGTAGGTGGTTGGGTGGCTAGATCGGTATGTAGATTGGTGGCTGGGTAGGTAGGTAGGATTGATTTGAGGTTTAACGTCTCCGTCAATACTATATAGGTCATTTGGAGTCTATGCTTCAAATTTCGTGGGACCCGACTTTGAGATAAAAAGACATCTCAAGACCTGCCGCCCAATGAAACAAATAGGGTTTATATGCATGGACTGTCCGACTCGCATCACGAGCAGGCTTAAGCGGTTTACCAGTACTCATGTGCGGTCGGGCATCATGCAGCCCATCTATTTCTTCAAGTCCCGATGGGCGGGATAGATTTAAGTGGGTAGGTAAGGAGACAAGTCTTGTTGGGAAGCTAGGTAGGCAGGTAGGTAGGTATGTTTGATTTGAGGTTTAACGTCCCCGTCAATACTATATAGGTCAATTGGAGACGATGCTTCCAGTTTCGTGGGACCCAACTTTGAGATGAAAAGACATCTCATGACCTGCCGCCCAGTGAAACCAATAGGGTTTTTATGCATGGACTGTCCGACTCGCATCACTTTGCCTGGGCAGGCTTATGCGATTTACCAGTACTCAGGTGTGGTAGAGAATCACGCCGCCCATCCAGTTCTTCGGGGTAGATTAAGGTAGGCAGGTAAGAGGGGTGTCTTGGTGGGAAGGTAGGTAGGTGTTTGTTTGTTTGTTTGTCTGTTTGTTTGTTTTGACTTGACATTAAAAGTCCCCGCCATCATTGTGAAAGTCATTTTGGAGACATTGCGACCAATTGCGACCAATTTTGTGGCCTTTTACCCGACATTGAGATGAAATGACATCTCAAGTCGTACCGCCATATGAAATAAATAGGGTACTTATGTAGGTAGGTAGGTAGGTAGGTAGGTAGGAAGGTAGGTAGGTAGGTAGGTAGGTAGGTAGGTAGGTAGGTAGGTAGGTAAAAATAAGTAAATGTATGTTTGACCGTCCGTTCCCACGTGGAAAGAAGCCTCCGTGGTGTAGTGGTTATGTTTCTGGCCTCATAGACCTTGGGTCATATATTCGATCCCGGGTTTTCACAGATATTCGGATGAGTCTTTTAACCGAGGTCGCGTCTCCGTAGGTGGGACGTAAAATTGAATGATCAACTCTTGCTGTCGAGTCCTCGCCGTTGTTTCATCGCTGTGGTTGTTTGATTTTTGTGTTCACGGAGATGTTGCACTGATGAATTAGGAGGCCTTCATGCAGACTGAACAAAATATTTGTGTGAATCGTGACGGAAGTTTCACTGACCGTTCCAAGGCGGTTCTTCAGTCGCGGTTTATTTTCGATATGTCTTTTCTTTTAGTGTGTGTACCGCTTATATTATTTTGTTCTAGCTAGCCAATTTGCCATTTTGTAGGAAAGTAACTGTCCTTTTGACTTTCTGCTATTGATGTTTCCATCAGGGTCTAGTTGTTTCATTTTTATGTTTCTTTCCATTTGGTGTTTCTGATGGGAACTGTGGGTTAATTGTATTGATTCCTGATCATTGCATTCAGTTCTTTTTTACGTACGATCCTACCCAACTACCTATATACCTACCGGCCTGCCTGCCTAGATTCTTCCTACCTCACCACCATCCCACGCCTACCGTTCGAACCATATGCACCAATTTCCTTACCTACCCGTGATCCTGCCTGCATACCTACCTACCTGTGAACCTACCTACCTCGCCGACAACCCACACCACCTACCTACCTACATATATTTATACCTTTTTTCCCCACCTACCCAGCGACACACCCATCACACCTACCTTCCTTTCTACGTAAGTACGTGCGTACCTACGAACGAACGTACCTACCTACAACGTCGAAGTTAGAAGACAGACGGTTTGAAGTCAGCGGAAAGAATAAAAAAAAATAGAATAAGAATTTCGAAATTAGAAAAATTAATTAGGTAGGTAGGTAGGTAGGTAGGTAGAAATGTCTGTTTGTTTGTCCGTCCGGCCGTCAGTCCAGACCTACCTACCTATCTACCTATACCTAGCCACTCCACCACCCTACCTACATACCACCCTACCTACATACCACCCTACCTACATACCACCCTACCCACCTACCTACTGCTTAGCTACATTCCTACCTACCTATCTATACACCTATCTCCTATCGATATACGTACGTACACACCTACTTACCTACATTGCTACCTACCAAAACATACATAACTACGATCCTACCTACCTACGATCCTACCTAACTACGATCCTACCTACGACCGTCCTAACTACCTACCCACCTACCTACACCATCATCATCCCACACCTACCTACCTACTTACCAAAAACATACATGCCTACGATCCTAGCTACCTACGATCCTACGTACCTACGTACCTACGTACCTACCTACCTACCTACCTACCTACTACCTACGGCCTTCCTCCCTCTGTTCCTCTCTACCTACCTACCACATGACCATCCCGCACCTACCTACCTAACTAACTGCATTCCTACCTACCTACCTGCCTTCCTACCTACCTACCTACCTACCTCCCCACTACCTATCTACCTACCTACCCACTTTCCTCGTCCGACCGTTCGTACCTACCTATCTACCTACCACCAACCCAAACCTGTCATTGATACCTACCTTATTACATGTCTTCCTATCTACCTACCTCCCCACTACCTACCTACCTACCTACCTTGTCCGTCCGTACCTACCTACCTACCTACCCACCGAGCCACGAAGCCACCTGACCATTTACCCTACCTACGTATCTACCTGCCTACCTAGCTACCATACAGTCCATCTATTTCTTCAAGCCCCGGTGGGCGGGGCCGGACTGCATATCTACCTACCTACGTACATACCGACTTAGTCGCCCCCGCACATCGGGGCTTTGATAAATAGATGGGCTGCATGGTGCTTCCACGCAGGACTGAAACTGACCACACATGGGTACTGGTAAACCGCTTAGAAGGACTAAGCCTGCCCAGGCAAAGTGGTATGAGTCAGTCCGTCCAAAGCCTTTTGGTTTCATTGGGCGACAGGGCTGGAGCTGTCATTTCATCTCAATGTCGGGTAAAAGTCCCACAAAATTGGAAGCAACGTCTCCAAAATGACCTTTACAGTGTTGTCGGGGACGTTAAACCCCTTATCAAACAAAACAAACAAAATTGAAACGGTTAAGAGAAAACCTGTTTGGTTAATATAAGGCATTATTACCCCATATAAGCAGAAAGGTGAGGAAATTAGTCAGTGTGTTTTGATAAGCATGGGGAAAACAGGAAATGTCAAACCATAAATCACACGTGTTAATCACCTTGGTATATAGCTAAAATACCTATGGGGCTTAAAATGTAAATCATTTGCTCTGTCTTACCCCCTTATAATCATACATTTTGTCAAATGCATGTGCGTAGCCAACTAAAACGCATCTTCTCTTCTACATATCCGAGAGCAGCAAAGGCTCTGCTAAGGTTGCGCGTACTCACAGGCTCGCCTGAGTCGGTGCCGGTCGCCTTTGTGAAAAAGACCAATGTCATGCCCATGAAGCCGATGCCACGTCTTGACGTTGCATCGAGTCGCTCTAAATAAGCACGATTTTCCTGGTAAGACTTTTAAGGAAACTGTTTCAGTGTTAGCTGTCTGTCTTAAACCATTGAAAGGAGGACAATGTACGTAGAAACATATTCACGGACCCGACAGGAGCGAAACCGCAACGTCGGTGCGCATCTAACTTTATAACTGTAATGGTTAACAAACGGCATTTATGAACAGTTTTGTTTGATTTGAGGTTTAACGTCCGCGTCAACACTGTAAAGGTCATTTTGGAGACATTGCTTCCATGTTTGTGGGACTTTTACCCGACACTGAGATGAAATGACATCTCAAGCCCTGTCGCCCAATGAAACCAATAGGGTTTATAAGCATGGACTGTCCGACTCGTGCGCACCGCTTTGCTTTGGCAGGCTTAGATCCTCTAAGCGGTTTACCAGTACTCGTGTGCGGGTCGGATTCAGCTCTGCGTGGAAGCATCATGCAGCCCATCTATTTATTCAAGCCCCGATGGCGGGGACCGCCTTTATGAACAGCGACGGCTAAATGTTGCGAGCTGTCACTCGCACAAGTTTTAAGCTGGTGGAACATTTGTCAGAAAAGACAGAACCAGGTTAAGCTTTTAAATTACTCGTTTGACACGCAATTTGATTTCAGAGATGAAGAATGGCATGTTTTGTAAAATTGACCACGTTGGTAGGATATGAGGTCTCTTTCTGCCTGAGTTCGATGCACGATCGAGAAAAGTTCGGCAATGGTTTGAAACTGTCTTTCTCTTCACCCACCGCTTATAAAGGAGCGGTTTGTAATGTTCCTAAATAAATGAAGAAAAAAATGACATATCACTTCTTGATTGATTTACTTCGTGAAATACAAATAAAAATCAAAAATGAGTTCCTTTAAGAGCAATGAAAACATTCATAAGAAAGGAGATGGGTCATACTACGTAGTTTCGGCTAATAAAGCCTCATCAGTGACCCTGTAATGATCCGGCAAAGAAAGCCAGAGGAAACATACTGCAATTTTGCGAATTTCGAATAGGCAGTCGATACAAAGACTGATATAAATCAAAATGGGGTCCAAATAATTAAAAACCTGTCTAGAATATGAGTCTAAACCAATAATTTATTTCTGAATTCTCAGAATATTCACGCTGATCTCAAAGGACCAAAAGTAAAATATAAACTGCACTATGGTTGATGTACGGGGAGACGTTTTACCGCCACCACACGGCACAACACCAGCTGCAGTGAAGGCAAATAAAAATCAAAAATGAGTTCCTTTAAGAGCAATGAAAACATTCATAAGAAAGGAGATGGGTCATACTACGTAGTTTCGGCTAATAAAGCCTCATCAGTGACCCTGTAATGATCCGGCAAAGAAAGCCAGAGGAAACATACTGCAATTTTGCGAATTTCGAATAGGCAGTCGATACAAAGACTGATATAAATCAAAATGGGGTCCAAATAATTAAAAACCTGTCTAGAATATGAGTCTAAACCAATAATTTATTTCTGAATTCTCAGAATATTCACGCTGATCTCAAAGGACCAAAAGTAAAATATAAACTGCACTATGGTTGGAAAAATTGTTTTACACAACAAGTTATCAGCTAGTTAGACTATCTGCTTGTAACGGAAGTTTGCAAAACTATTTGGAAATTCTGAGTGACAATGAAAAGTTTAAGACTCCGAGAGAAGTGTGACTCAAGTGACAGAATTAACTTTTGTAATCTATAGGCATTTTTTTTTCTTTATTTTTTTCAAATCCTTAAGAAATCAACAAGTCCGTGTACTGAACAACGATGATCTTGTTGTTAAGGTAACCGGGCACTAGAAGCACATTGAGGCTACCCCATATGTACTGAACAACCCTATAAACCCAACTTTACATAGAGAATGTTGGGTGTACAGGGGTACATTATTTTCCTTTTTTAGGGGGTTCAGAACACCGAACACTGACAATCTATATTTGTAATAGAAAAAAAAAAGAATATTTTTTCATATCACGAAAACACGCCTGCCTAATGTTGACCCCTAGACAGTGGGTATTCGTTAGAACCGCGTCATGGAGTCGGTTCTAACCAGTACCCACAATCTGTGTTTAGAACAGAAATATGAAATAATCTGATTTTTTTTTTATCGGACAATTTTCGGCCCAATTTTCATTTTGGTGGCAAAATTCTGTATATATTTGAATAGGCGTGTTTTCGTAATGAACTGAAAATGCTAGTTACATAGATGTTTTATAATGATCCCAAGGCAGAAGACCATAGGGTTAGTTTCGCATATTACGTCGAATACGGCAGTTAAGATAATTTCACCATCCATACATTGACGAATTAACCCATATATGCCTAGCGGCCCTTTTTGAGATATTGGCAAATAGTGCAGACCCAGATCAGACGCCGCATCTGGTCAAGATCTAAACTGTTTGCTCAACGTACATGCATTTTTGTAAAACTTACCACAAAAAATGACACCCTATGCTTAGAAATGGACCACTCAAGACTTATAAAAGTGGATTATTTTTGGCACCTATGGGTTAATCATGAGGACGAAAGTGAAAGTAGGATCTGGTTCTGCTCTTGGTTTGACTTCTTGGAAATGCTTTATAAATACATATCTGGAAACGCTTTATAAATAGACATCGACGGGCGCTGCATATTCCTGTTTATTCCGAACCAATTTTCACTGCGTAAATATGTGGAGAGCAGTCTTATCTGTAGGGCTTTCCTAGTTACGTCATAAGACGGTTAGAAATAAACTGAGGTATCACCAATCCAATCTAAATGGCTTCCAATCGAAATTGGAAGCCAAAAATAGTCCTTATGACCCAGCTTGTCTGTTCTGGCGTTAGCAGCCATAGTCTTTGAACTCATTGAATATCAAAAGACCTGATTACATGTATAAAAAAGAATACATTGACTTTTAAGCGGTGCTATATTTATATTTGAAGAGTAGAAGTAAAACAAAGATCAGGAATCGGTACAATTAACTTTCTCCACCCATCAAAGACACCAAAGGGAAAGAAACACAAACATGAAGCGACCAGACCATAATGGAAACCTAAACAAAGGAAGGCCATAAGGACAGTTACTTTCCCACAGAATGGCCGAAATGGCCATCCAAAATAGAAAAGACACAAGTGATACACACAGTAAGTAACAAACAAACAACAACATAAATAAAAAACAACAGAAGAACCGCATTGGAACGGTCAGTGGAAAGAATTCCACTGGGGGGGGGGGGGCATAATCCTCGCCCTAACCTCTGTCGCGGTATACACTAATTTTGTTTAGTCCGCATGACGGCTTCCTAACTCAGCAGTATAACATCTCCGAGATCATACAAATCAAAAAACTACAGAGATGAAACAAGGTTGAGGACTCAACAGCATACAAAAGAATTGCTGGAGCAAACGAAAACCAACAGTTAGACTCCGAAGACCCTCAAATGGGTAGATTCCTTTCTTTGCTACAGAAAACAGCGTGTTGTTGTTAATGGTGACTCTTCAGAGTGGGCTCCAGTTTAGTTTGGAGTCCCGCAAGAGACTGTTCTTGGTCCTCTATTGTTCTCCCTGTACATCAATGATATTTCCACTGACATTGACTCAGAAATAAGACTGTTCGCAGACGAGTGTTTGTTACCGGGAAATTAGAGATACAGATGACTCCCTGAAACTTCAGGCTGACATGGATAGATTAGGCTGTAGGGCCCGAAAATGGGGCATGAGATTTCAGCCAGTTAAATGCAATATTATGCAGATAACTAGGAAGAGATCTAATAAAGTTGAGGCTTCTTACACCTAAGGCTTAGAGGGAACGGTCATCGAGATTGTGGACTCCATTAAATACCTTGGAGTGACAATCACACACAACTTGAGATCGAATACTCATATTAGCAACATGCGTACTAAGGCAAATAGAATGCTTGGTTTCCTGAGGCGAAAGCTTCATCAGTGCCCTCAGGATGTAAAAGAGGCAGCATATAAAGGTCTTGTTCGTCCAATCTTGGAATATGGCAGTTGTATCTGAGAACCCAGTGGAATGGTCCTTAACGATGAAATTGAGAAAGTTCAGAATAGAGCTGCTAGATTTGTAACAGGCAATTACTGCTTTGAAACTGGGAGCACAACTGGAATACTTGGAAAATTAAAATGGGAGTCGCTCAAGAAAAGGAGAAAAGACAGTAGACTCATCCTTTTATACAAAGGTCTAAAGGGTGCTGCCAGCATTCCAACAAATGACCTTGTTCCCCCAGCTAGACACTGTAGAAACCACCATTCGTTGGCGTTTCAGACCCTTACTGCAAGAACTGATATTTATAAAGAGTCGTTCTTTCCCAGAACCATTAGAGATTGGAATGCCCTTCCCGATTCGATTATTTCGACAGCAGAAAGTGCTGATAATTGTGTAGCTAAATTAACCTCTTTGGTTAGAGCGAGGGACTAACTTCCCACATCACAGGTCCTGGTGTATGAATGTCATTTGACGTGTCACCAGTAACAACTCTGATTCTGATATCCCATCTCGAAAAAAAAAAACGCCTATCTAATTTTGACCCCGTCAAAACCAACTTTTATATTATAGTTAAACTGGGGTTTGCAGGGGTATACAATATTTTCTTAGCCGAGGCGGTTCTAACGAGTATCCACAATCTATGTTTTGAGCAGAGATAAGAAAAATATCACACTTTTTCATCTGGAAATTTTCATTTTTCGGTGGTAAAATTTACAATGTATTAGTATAGGCGTATTTTCGTTATGCGACTTCGAAAACAACTGATGTCAAATTGGAGGGGGTGGGGGTGATGTTAGATGCCTGATGATGCTGGTCTTTTCGGCACACATTTCAGAAAATGAAGAACGCTTGGAGCTGACTTAAAAGTTCACGGAATACGCATGAGAAATGAACAAGAACGTTTTTGTTTTTTTTGTACACCAGACTTGGTTTTATACGCTTTATTACAGTTCGCATCTGATTGATTTTGTTGACATTTAACGATATGTCAACCCATGTGGATCATTTTCTGTCGTTTTCCCAGAGAAAAGGCGAAAAGAGATATCGGAAGGTATTGTAGTTAAGGCTGACACGATTAATCGTATAATCGATTAATTGATCGATAAATTCAACAAAAATGATTATCATTTCTGATTCCTCTTAATCGATTAATTGATAGGTACAATTTACTACCCAAAGTTATGCCTAAAATAGCTGGATGAGTGGCAAACAGTGCAGACCCTGATGAGACGCCGCATTCTGCGGCGTCTCATCTGGGTCTACACTGTTTGCTCAGGCCTGTCTGTTCAAACATAAATATGGTAAAGTGCGACATATGGTAAGAGTCATGCTCAGAAGAAAGCCAGACAGGGTAAAATTATGACAAAAACCTTAGCGATTACTAATCGATTATTGATCGCAACGACAGGACTGATAATCGATTATCTTTTGAGCTCCGATTAGCCCTAATTGTAGTAGATGAAAGAGTAGGATAGGGGGCAGGAAATAAATGAAATTGAGGAAACAGAAGAAATAAAAAACATCACCCCTTTTACCATTACCAACTACGAAGATAGTTTTGTTTTCATTACGATAACACAGCCGTGCGACATAGTGCATTTTTTCGCATCTCCAAAATGGCTACTTTTCGGATGAAAATCCATGATATTTTTTTATTAATACTGCAAACATAGGTTATGGGTGCTCGTCAGAACCGCCTCAATGAGGCGGTTCTAACGAGTACCCACAACCTATGTCTTGGTGTAAAAATAAGAAAAATAATGTTTACCCCCGTAAACCCCAGTTTTCTCTATACAAACTGGGGCGTAAGGGGGTGTTCATTTCTCGGACTTGTTCACGTGACGGTTTGCAACTCTAATTATATATTCCTCATATGTCATGTATATGACCTGAAATAAAATTCCTATATTAAGACCACCTTTAAGGCTGTTCAATAGTGGTCTTTAAGACCACTTTTGAACAGTCCCAAAGGTGGTCTCTGACCAGAGGACAGTGTATGCAGAAAAGACAAAGAAAGAATAATTGCAACCTACTAAATAAACTTCAACAAGCAATTTTAGTCTTAATTTTAGGTGGTCTTAATAGCGATATTTTACTGTATATGTCTGTTCTGTTTGTTTGATTTGAGGTTTAAGGTCGCCGTCAACACTGTATAGGTCATTTTGGAGACGTTGCTTTCAATTTTGTGGGACTTTTACCCGGCATTGAGTTGAAATGACATATCAAGTCCTGTCGCCCAATGAAACCAATAGGGTTTATAAGCACGGACGGACCAACTCGCACCGAATTGCCTGGATAGGCTAAGATTCTCTCAGCGGTTTACCAGTACTCCTGTGCGGTCGGTTTCGGTTCTGCGTGGAAGCACCATGCAGCCCATTTATGTCTTCAAGCCTCAACCCGCTTGGGCTGGCTACGATGATAGCAGGCATTTAATATCCGTTGGACGCTCCAGTGACATACTATACACGATACCTTCCCCTAACCCAACCAAACTCTGAATTTGAAGTCACCAAGTAATACATGTATTTCAACTGACCATCCCAGCGTGATTGTGTTTCCTTATTGGGGATATCTGTATTCAAAATTGTCATTTGGTTGAAGTTCCCACTGACCATCTCAACGTGGTCATTACGATAACACACCCGTGCGATAAAGTGCAATTTTTACATCTCCAAAATGGCTACTTTTCTGACGAAAATCTGTGATATTTTTCTTATTTATACTGCAAACATAGGTTGTGGGTACTCGTTAGAACCGCCTCATTGAGGCGGTTCTAACAAGTACCCACAACCTATGTCTAGGAGCAGAAATGAGAAAAATATTGTTTACCCCCGTAAACCCCAGTTTTCTCTATATAAAGTTGGGTGTAAGGGGATGTTCATTTCACAGACTTGTTCACGTGATGTTCTTTCTTCATTAGGGATTTGTCATTTGGGGAGGTAAATAGGAAGTTTCACGGGTAGAAACCTCGTTTTACGGCGACGCGGCAAACAAACACCCATAATTAAATGGCAATTACCGAGATAACAATTACATCACGTGAACAAATCAGTGAAATGAACACCCCTTACACCCCACACTGGGGTTTACGAGGCTAAACATTATTTTTCTTATTTTTACTCTAAGGCATAGGTTGTGGGTACTCATTAGAACCGCCTCAATAAGGAGGTTCTGACGAGTACCTATAACATTTGTTTGCAGTATAAATAAGAAAAAATATGGATTTTCATTCGAAAAGTAGCCATTTTGGAGATGTGAAAAAATGTACTATGTCGCATGATGTGTGTCATCGTAATTTAAATGTAGATCATCAGCGACAGCTTATTACATCTGCTCTAAACATAAGAAACATATTACACCAATGTGACATTATGGAAAATAAAATATCTATAATATCATCAGATAAAATGAATTCTTTAGCCAACTAAGGGAACAATATGCGTCATTACCAAGACATTTCCGACTCGTACTTACGGATTTACCCGAACAGTTACCTGTACCAATCCGACTCAGTGCTACATAGATATATATAGGAAAACAAAACAGAAATTAATAGAACCTGAATTTTTGATTTAACGATAGTTTTTTTTATAAGTTATTTTCCAAATCTACATTTATTGCATTTTAACAAGGTATGAACATTTTGAAAATAACTTTGCAGAATTTTGAAAATATTTGAGGGTCACTGATGAGGCTTAAGTGGCCGAAACTAGCTAGTCTGGCCAAGAAAACATGTACACTCCATATTTTCCAGTTCTGTGGTGTACTCCTGGCTTCCAAAGGACAACCCTTTATAGAACATATTTAATGTCACTACAGCTGGTGTCTGGGAATGTGTGGTGGCCGTAAAAGGTCTCCCTGCCCTACATTATAGTGTAATTTATATTTTCTTGTCCTTTGGGATCATTGATTCCATTGTGGAATTTTAAAAATATTTGAGGGTCACTGATGAGACATAAGTGGCCGAAACTAGCTAGTCCGGCCCAGAAAACATGTGCACTCCATATACTTCACTTCTGTGATGTACTCCTTGCTTCCAAAGGATAACCCTTTATAGAACATATTCATGTCTTAGTTCTTCAATTTATGTTTGAAATAAAGACTGTGTGCGCCTATATATTATCTTTACGTTTTGTCATAACTGATCAATACCCTAATTTTAGCCTCAATTTTTAGACATTTGCCTTTTCTAGCAAAGTGTTATAAATTATCATCACAGAAAGATTTTTCTACAGTTTGTATTGAAATAAAACATTGTAGAGTAAGTATATTCCTTCATTCTTCCATTTTTGCTCTAATCTTCTGATATTAAGCTTTCTCAGACTTCTGAAAGTAAACTGTCACAGACACTCACCAACTTCCAAATTATACCTAGAGATGTCCTAAGGGAAATAACTGTCTAATGGTATTCGGTTTCAACAGCTAACGGGTAGAAGTAGTTGACGAATATTGTTCGAGATGAGTATTCTTCCATAATCACTTTTTAGCACACTTGTGCTTTTAGCTCGCCTGAATATGGCAAGGCTCCGTCATCTGTCGTCTGTCTGTCATCTGTCTGGCAACATTTTCAAACATCTTCTCCTACGAAACCACCGGGCCAAACGAAATCAAATTTCATTGGATGGTGGAACGAAATTTTGTTCGCGAGGTCCAGGTCACATGACCAAGATAGCCGACATGCCAATATAAGGTAAAACCCCTTCAAACATCTTCTCTGCTAAGAGTTTATTTTTCTCAATCTAGACTAACAGCACACATTGAGAAAAATAAACTCTTAGCAGACGAACAATCAGGTTTTAGGAAATATAGATCTACCATTGACCAAATCACCAGACTAGAATCCGCCATCCGAAAGGCAAAATTAATCAAACACTCACTGGTAGCGGTTTTCTTGGATTTAGAAAATGCTTTCGACATACTGTGGATTAGTGGGGGGGGGGGGGGGGGGGGTCCTTCTAAAACTAAACAAATTCGGAATTCATGGAAAAATGTTAACCTGGATCAGAGACTTTTTGACTGATAGAAAAATGAACGTATAAACAGTGAACGATGTGTCCGGTTTTTATGAATGCGAGAATGGTTCCCCCCCAGGCGTCGGTGCTATCTCCTATCCTCTTCAACCTACTAATGGGAGCTTACCACTAAATATTTTCCATAGGCGACAATAGTAACCTTTAACATGCTCCCACAAAAACTACACACACAAAACTTTTCAAACCTTACTCATTTATAGAGCCATCCTAGCTCAACAAGTTGATGAGAAAAAATCCACATGTTGCCCGTCTCATTTTCAAGTTATGATCCGCCATGTTTGTTTACATGCAGATTCGCAGTGAATACAAGCCGGCTATTTAAAGGAGAGGTGACAATATAAAATCAGCAACAATTTCTTTGAGCTTGCAGATATAATTATAAAACACACATCATTTTATTTCCTTATAACCATCCTTTTCTCACATTGAAATGAAACATGGGATATTTATCCAATGGAAGCCTGCCTGGTATTTAGACTGCAACTAAAAGCTCTGTCCCAAAGTGATAAAATCCAGTACCTCCCGTATTTAGTGCAAAGCTACCTATACCAAACCCGTTTTGTCTTTATGATCCATCAAAAGCATTGTCAAATAGAAATTTAGATCATATCGAATAATTTAAGCATGCATAATAAATGTTCAGTGGCAAAGAATCTTTGAAAGTTGCGAAAAAGTTATCGCTTTCAGATTCTACAATGAAAGCCGAACAAACCATATTTTGTGAAAAAGCGCAAATTTTACCTCTTTCTGGAATGGAACCCAGACACCGGCTTGCATCAGTGGTTCTTCTCCTATGTCTTTGGAACACTTCAATCCTAAAATGCACTAAATTATGCCTTAATAGCATACCAACTGGTATTTATGGCTGATTTCACACCTATACCCCCTATTTTATGTAAAAATGGCATTTTGAGGATATTTTGATGATAAAACTTTGACAAAAATGATTATAAATGCCTAAGTACCATGTGAAACAGTGGATATATATCTGTTCAGATCCTTTAACATGATCTAATCAATTAGAACCAATAACAGATGAGAAAACTTATCGCGATATTGCAGCAGAGACATTTTGAAGTTTTGATTTGGCTAGAGACAAAGGCCATAAACCATGTAACCTTACTGTTAAATTCCAGATGGAGTAGATTCTTTCTCTTGTGTATCCGGTTATACACTTACTGTAAGCCTTTTTCCAAAACAAACCCAATAACAATTGATTAACATGGCTTTAAAGTAACCCCCCCCCCCCCCCCAATGCACAGATCAGAAGCAAAAACTGATCAAATACACCCAGTTAGACTTATTTACCACTAATCTTACACTTTTTTACAGTTTCTGTGGCAAACCACATGCCAGGAATATCCATTTTATGATGCAGAATTGGATAGAACCTACCAATGTGTGAAAATATGATGTAATGACTGAAAACTGGAGTCTGGGGCTAATTGTTCAACTTTTGGTATATGGAGCTTACCACTGAATATTTTCCATAGGCGACAATAGTAACCTTTTACATGCTCCCACAAAAACTACACATACAAAACTTTTCAAACCTTACTCATTTATAGAGCCATCCTAGCTCAACAAGTTGATGAGAAAAAATCCACATGTTGCCCGTCTCATTTTCAAGTTATGGTCCGCCATGTTTGTTTACATACAGATTCGCAGTGAATACAAGCCGGCTTTTTAAAGGAGAGGTGACAATATAAAATCAGCAACAATTTCTTTGAGCTTGCAGATATAATTATAAAACACACATCATTTTATTTCCTTATAACTATCCTTTTCTCACATTGAAATGAAACATGGGATATTTATCCAATGGAAGCCAGCCTGGTATTTAGACTGCAACTAAAAGCTCTGTCTCAAAGTGATAAAATCCAGTACCTCCCGTATTTAGTGCAAAGCTACCTAATGAAACACTGCAGGAAACACTTCACGCATTACCGCTGGAAATATCCATGTTCGCAGATGACGGCTTAGTATGGAAAACCGCGAGAAAACCAAAAAGTGCCATTCCTGCACTACAAAAAGCGCTACATGCTATACATGATTGGGCTACAAACTGGGGTTTCAAATTATCAACTGAAAAAACAACAGTGATGGTTTTCAATAGAAATTTCGCAGACACAAAGGGCATGCCCAGCCTGGCGTATGACGGGCAGGAAATAAAGTACGCAAGTCATGCCAGATTCCTGGGCATGTACTTTGATAGCAATTTATCATGGAGACTGCACATTGAAAATCTGGTGTCCAGGTCCCAGCGGGACCAAAATGTGCTCAGGGCGGTCTCGGGGGCAAACTTTGGAGCAGACAAGAAAACCCTGATCAAAATGTACACAGCACTCATAAGAAGCAAATTTGATTATGGCTGCCAAGCATACGCGTCTGCGGCGCCATCACACCTGAAAAAAAAATAGATAGCATACAGGCCGCAGCCCTCAGAATCGCTACTAGGGCATACAGGGGAACGCGGAACCTGGACCTGGAGATTGAATGTAGCGTCATGCCCCTGCACCTGCGGAGGGATGAACTGCAGCTCAAGTACTGGACCTGCTCAAGCAGTCTTAGGGAAAGTCTCCCCATAAACCAAATGATCGCCGACATGCCCAATCATGTTAAAAGAGATAGGTTAAGAGGAAAGATCCCCTATGTTATCAAAGTCCAGGACCTTATTAAAAACCATGACCTCGAACAGGTCAAAACAGCGGAAAAAACATATCCGGAAGTTTTTAATTTAAGAATCCTACGCGCAAAAACAACACTAACGGGTGTCATAAAGAAAACTGAAACAACACGGAAAAAATGCAATGAGATCGCAGAATCATACATCAATGAAAACTATAAGCAAGCGCTTAAAATTTTCACTGATGGAAGCAAAGATGCTGACAAAAAAGAAACAGGGTGCGCTTTCACAATACCAGAATTAAATTTCGACCAAAAATTCAAACTTAACCAGCACCTCACAGTCTACTCTGCAGAACTTATAGCCATACAGAAAGCTTTGGAATGGATACAGGAAGAATCAAAGCACTGAGAGTGCTGATGGAGCGTAGCTTTGATAATTTGATTTAGCGTCTGATTGGTATTTTAATTCAGGCTCATATTGATCCAATGGACATAGCTGTTTGAAGCTATTCTGGGCCAGAAGTCGTGTTAAAGCACCAAGACCTAAATTGAAATTAACTCACGCTTAGGTGTAGACCCCGCAACAACCATCACGAAAACACGCCTGTACAAATACATTGTCAAATTTTTGGCAAAAAAAATGGAAATTTTAAGATACATAATTGTGATATTTTCTTATCTCTGCTCAAAAAATTGATTGCGGGGACTTGATTGAACCGCCTTGACGAGGCAGTTTTATCAAGTACCCACAATCAATGTTTATGAGCAATATAGCAACCATCCAGTTCTACAGTTTACTTGAAGATTTCTGCTGAGCTATAGTTCGTGCAATAACTGTGGCTTGCGCAATAGTTTTGCGGCTTCAAAGTCTGCTCAAAACATTGATTGCGGGGACTTGAGTGGACCGCCTTGACGAGGCAGTTTTATCAATTACCCACAATCAATGTTTTTGAGCAATACAGCAACCATGCAGTTCTACAGTTTACTTGAAGATTTCTGCTGAGCTATAGTTCGTGCAATAACTGCGGCTTGCGCAATTGTTTTGCGGCTTTAAAGTTATTTTATGTAATCAGGTTTCGAAAAATTACCTTGGGGAGGTTGTTTATCTTGCATTAGACATTCTCCTTGGTTACGCCTTGATGATGTTTATCTTCATGTGAAAAATTATCATAATTTTCCCAGCAGTTTATAAATTATACATTCGTAATCATTCTTTAAAATTGCCTCGGTGAGGCTGTTTATAAAGCTATCTGGATTAGACTATATCATTAGCTTGATCCTGTCAATTTACATCTGCATGCAAAACATAATAAAAATATTCCCGTCGGTTTGAAAGTTATACGACCGTGTAAGTGGGTGAATTTTTTACCTTGCCGAGGCTAAAATAAAGAAATTGGACATTCAGGAATCGCGTTGGTTAGATCTGTACATTATCTACCTGTATGCTAACAGTTGTCAAAAATATTCCAAGTAGATTAGAAGTTACACTTCGAAATAATTTTTCATGTTGCCTAGGCGAGGCCGTTTGTAAAGTCATTTGGCATAAGGCAATTTTGCGGGTTATGTATTGTCAATATCAACCTATATGCCGAAAAATGATCAAAGCTTGGTTTAGATGTTATACTCCGTATTCATTTTTATATTATTTTGCCTCAGCGAGGCCATTCATAAAGTAATCTTGCATAAAACAGCCTCATGGGTTGGGTATTGTCAATATCAATCCGAATGCCAAAAATGATCGGAATATTCAGAGAGGTTTGAATATTATACTCGGTTAACATTTTTCTAAATATATATTGCATCGGTAAGGCCATTTATGAAGTGATCTTGCATATGACAGTTTCTTGAGTTAGTTATTGTCAATATCAATCCATAGGAATATTTGAAGAGGTTTAGACATTATACTCCGTTATTATTATATAAAAATAAATTGCCGCGACGAGGCCATTTATGAAATGATCTGGCATTAAGGCAATTTCTTTGATTTAATATTTTACCGGAAACCAACAACTGCCCTTCTTGAATCAGCGAAAAGGATAGAATCACCGTGGAACAGATTTCACGATCAAACTCCTGGAAAGAATGTTGCCGAACCCGGCAGGTATCGAACTTGCGTCTGAGCTGATAATTTGCTTTATTTATGGTCACATGCCTAGAACGCAGACAGGTCGCTTTAAAAAAGTAACATTGCCCCCCCCCCCACACACACACACACATTAACCCACACTCTGAGTATATGTCTAACAGCCTTTTTAGGGACAAACATAGCAGACCCAGATCAGACGCTACAACAAGTGGCGTCTCATCTGTGTCTAAACTGCAAAATTTAATGCTAACAATATAAGCCTTGACGTGCACCTGTCCAAACTCATTCCAACTGTCTTATTTTGGTAATACATTATCGATCCACACTGCGTACTTTTAACCCATTTTAAACGAATGGAATTCTCAACACCTTATACCAGAATGGAATGAGTTAATTTTAAAATCAGGGATGTCAGATTGTGGCTTCCACGAAATATTTGGCAAAATTGGCTGAAGCTGTTTGTAAGTATGCAGTGAAGGTCATAATGAGACTCCGCGTTCTGTGGTATCTGATCTGGGTTTGTCCTGTTTGCAAGTTGCCAGGTTTGGGATTTTATGGTACAAATGGGCTGTAAATCTGGGTTATATGAACTGAACTATAAAAAATTAGACTACTACACACTTCATCTATTAAATTTTTTTATCTAATCCGTTTGAAATAGGTTGTCTGTGAAGCAGTCTATAAGAAGATACCGCATGGCGTGATAATCTTCTACGTTAACAGGGGGTACTATGTTCTCACTGGTGATTGGGTCATATGCAGTAACACCGAAAGTAGTGCGGAAATCACTTCTCATCTCACTGGAGCTACGCTGCAACAGCTACGCTCCAAAAACCCGATAGTGTTGTTATACTAACGGACTCATTAAGCTCAGTACAATGCATAAACTCTGGAAACAGCACTACAAGACCGGATATACTGCAGGACAGGACATTCATATCCTAATACACAAAATACTAAAACAAGGCATCACCCTGAACATAGATTGGATCCCCTCCCACTGCAACGTGCAGGGGAATGAGCGCGCAGACACGCTGACCAAAGAAGCTCTGACCCGGGGGAAGGAACTTGACTACCTCCCCACCCCACAAGAAGTCTACACAATCATTAAGGCCAGCATCAAAAAGGAATTGGCGCGCATATGGCAGGGACAATACGGCTTCAGACACTCGATCTGCCAGTCCTTGACCTCGAAAATAGTTCAATACAGCGACAGCCGAAAGCTCGATCGCATATATACACGACTAAGACTTGGGGTCAACGGACTAAATGCATACAACATCTTCTATAACGCGGCCGATCCATTATGCGGGCACTGTGGCGGGGTGGAGAGTGTTCAACACTACCTCGCAGAGTGCCCCGCACACGGCCCCGCTAGAAGGGAACTAAAGGGAGAACTGGCAGCACTATGATACCAAGGGGAGATAAACGCGATTACTTTGCTCAATCTAATGTCACAGGAAATGAGGGACGCGGTTTTCAATTTCTTTGAGAAAACAAACTACCTGGACAAAATATAGGGGAAAGCTAAGGGCGCAGACTAAATTTATTGCACTGTTACGAGAGATACACCCCGTACGAGGTTACACACAAACATGTCTGAAACCAAAACCGTTAGAGACCCGATTTCAGAAACAATAAATGATTTAACCGCACCTTGGACGCTTCCAACCAAAAAGGAGCGTTGTGATCAAAGGGCGGCCGTCTCACGGCGAAAAGGGGAACAAAGTCAACGGTAGGCACTGTGGTTTGCGGCCTCGGCTTTGCACTTAGGAGTGCCTAACGGTGACAGCGATCCCTGGATCACTGTGAGAAGACCATAACAGAACGGGGCATGGACCCGCCACAAGGAAAGTCCATAGCCCCGACCCACCCTCCAAAGGGGTATGGCAAGCGAGAGGTTAAGACGAGGTGTAGCGTTGTGGTTGCGGCCCACTGGCTTTGCACTTATGAGCGCTGCACCAAAGTCCTAGCTGATCGGGAGCCACACTGCCCAAAAGAGGATCACATGAGAACACGCCGGGACTGGGCATGGATCCATCACAAGGAAAATCCATCGCCCGGCCTCTCCGGAGGGGGTAAGGCAAGCGTGAAATCAGGACGAGATGTAACTCTGGGGTTTGCGGTCTTTAGACTTTTGCACTTAGTAGCGTTGCGTCAAAATCCTGGCTGATCGAGAACCACACAACCCAAAGGAGAACGGCATACCAACACACCAGCAAACAAAAGGCTCTCCTTCAGGAATGCGCATAGATGAGTAGGACAGAAATAAGAAACAATAGGCTTATCACATCTCTTTGTTTTTCTTTTTTTTTTTTCGCAAATTTCACTTTCGATTAAAGGATGTACATTATAAGGTTACCCAAACGGAATGATCTGGGGGCCCACAAAAGGACCCTTTTATAAACACCCTGACTAGCAGAAAAGTCGCAGGAAGGCCCTCTCTAAACACACATGGTATTGCTTCTGTCCCTCCCTTGACAAATGAATACGGTCCCTATAATAGTGCCTGTGGAGGCGGCCATCGCTGTCCCAAATTTTCCCTCGGAAAATATGAAACGCTGTCCCACAAGTCAACATCATAGCTCGCCACGCGCATACCACCACGGCCGAAAAAAACGAACCTCGCCTGGTACATCAAACAGCCCTAGGTACTGTCCTTGTCGTTTAACATAAGAATCTCCAAAAACAGCAATTCGTGCCATGAACGTAATTAAAACGGACGGTCAAGACGGCCATATATTTATACAGATAAGGGAAATTAACTAACTAACTAGGGCATGACTGAGCGCGACCCTGAAGGAGGGCATCAACACACAACCACCCACGCAAAACTAAAACAACATACATCCACCCACGCAATGCTCAATTAGGTAGATATAGCGATAGTTGTAGAATATTTGTAGAGTAGGAATCCCGTAGAGAGGATAGTATAGGAAAAGAGAGATCAAAAACCTTGAGATAGAAGAAGAAGAAGAGTTTTTTTCCCAAAAAGCGATTTCAAACATTGTTAACTGTAAATATGACACATAAAAACAAGATCGCATAGGAGTGCTCGACTGCGCACATGCGCAGGCGGACGCTTGTATGCGACCTACATGATTATATGAATTTGTACTAACTACATTGCTAACGAGATCGGCACACGATATCTCGGGCCCTCAAACGACTAGGTAGGAATACAATTCCTCCTATGGTGCCTTCCTTCACGTAGGATGCGATAATGACATGTAAACATGGCGACTCAGAATGACCCACTTACGATCCCACAGAATATGACATCCTACGTGGAGGAGGGCACCACATTTTCCTAACTTTAACAAAAAATGCAGAAAAGGGGATTGACCTACTACCACATCCTCCGCGATAGAGGACACCCACAAACTAAAATAAACACGAACTTGGGCCCGAGACGGCGGAGGCTGTCACGCTATACTATTTGTTGTATGTACAGAATAAACAAAAATCACAAAATATAATCTACAAGCACAACCTTGCAGGTACAAAAACTGTCCTACCCAGCAATAGAGAGCGGGTGGGCTTGCCCCAAAACGGACAACACCATCTTTAAAGCACAAGAAAAACAAACACGACAGGTCCGTGGCGGGGCGAGCACATCCGCCCGCATATATTCTCAATAAGGTGGGGGCACAGACCAAATAATGTAAAAATGTACATACGTTACAAAAATATGCAAAAATCAAACAAAAAATAAAAAACAAAAATACCAATATCAAAATTGATACAAAAAGCGAAGACGACATCCATAGACATGGTGCTGGCGTGAGGGTGTAGATGCGGCTGAAGCTACAAGCTAGAAGAAAGAAATGGATGGACTCTACAATTTTGTGGTGCAAATAAGCACCACAAAATGGCTAAAAACTTTGTCTCGAATCCCCTGATTGGATATAAGGTGCATAACACGTAACATGGAAACGTGTATAGCAATCTTTAGAAACGTCTTCCAAATCGCAATGAAACTTTCAAACAAAATTAACTGCTAAACGATCTCCTTAATGATAAGTTCAAACTCGGAGCCTACCTTGTTACACAAAACAACCCACACCCCTTTGCGGCAAACCGCAAAAACCCAAGGCACAGCACTGCTATAACTTAAACGCAGGCAATCACGTAGCCAAAACTTTAGAATGGAGTTCCAAATTACTACAACTAAACTATGTTGCACCAAAACAAAGGCTCACATTGGAACTGTGCAACACATCCACAGCCCTTGGAAAATGAAGCACGCCTAGCCCAGAAACTCCAACAAATAAAGATGCCCTTTAGCGACAGGACACATGCACTCCTGAAGCAAACGGGAAGACAAAATATAAGCCCCACCGAGACCTGGAAAGGTCACGGCACTGTTTCACAAACCCCTCAGGACGGAGCTCGGCGATTGGCTACAGGGCAAGGGGATGCCCGTGGGCTCGGAGACACCTGAGACGTGAGACGACAAACACGAGACGGACGGGGCTGGAGCCGAGCGATGGTCTCCCTGTTCACCGGCAACGGGGAATAGGGGTACCACCGAACGGCTACGGTGTAGTGCCAGCATGGATTCGTTCCCTGGGACCCAACCAGCTGACGACCCGCGACACGGGGAAACTGGAAAACAACAACTACAACATCTTCTCCGGAATCAGTGGGCCGATTGTCATGAAACTTGGTATGAAGCATTGTAGTCTAGGGTCCATCATAGTTTGTTCAAATGATAACCCTCGAAAGACGTTGACCTATTTGACGCCAAGGTCAAATTTGGTCACATAGATTTTGTATTGGGAAAGGTCAAAACTGAGTATTTGAAACTATTGCAGCCTGTGATCTGAAAATTGGTAGATGCAGGTAGCTAAATGAGTACATGCAACTACAGGAGTATTCAAGGTCAAAGTCATACACTGAACTTGGCCCAAGGTCATTCAGATATGAAAATTGAAACCTACTTTCCACAGAAACCACTGGCCCGTTTGTTACCAAATTTCATAAGAAAGCTTTAAGGAACAAGCAACTGAAAATTATTAGAGTTTGGTCGCACGAACAAGATGGTCGCCATGCCAATATAAGGTAAAAACCCTTAAAAATCTTATTCTCCGATACCAGTGCGCCGACTGTAATGAACTTTGCATGTAACATTAGGGACTTGGGCCCATAATAGTTTGTTCAAATGATGACCCTTCGATGACCTTGACCTATTTGTTGCAAAGGTCAAATTTGGTCACATAAACTTTTATGGGAAAAAGTAAAAACTGATTTTTTAAACAAATACAACCTGTGACCTAAAAATTGGTTAGCTAAATGAGTGGATGAAACTACAGAAGTAGTCAAGGTCAAGGTCATTCCTTGACTTTGGCCACCAGTTATTTAGATTGAGAAAATAAAATTTGTTTTCCACAGAAACCACAGGGACATTGTAACCATATTTCATAAGAAAATCTTTAAGGAAATGAAATTTATTTAATTTTTTTTTGTTTGATTTGAGGTTCAACGTCCCCGTCAACACTGTATAAGTCATTTTGGAGACGTTGCTTCCAATTTTGTGGGACTTTTACCCGGCATTGAGATGAAATGACTTCTCAAGCCCTGCCACCTAATGAAACTAAAAGGGTTTTTAAGCATGGACGGTTCGACTCGCACCGCTTTGCCTGGGCAGTCTTAGATCCTCTAAGCGGTTTACCAGCATTCGTGTGCGGGTCTGTTTCAGCTCTGCGTGGAAGCATCGTGCAGCCCATCTATTTCTTCAAGCCCCAATGGGCGGGGGCCTAACTGAAAAGTAATAAATTTGTGCTTGGTCACGTGACAAAGATGGCCGCCGTGTTAAAAAGTCTTTGAAAATCTTCTTCTCCGGAACCAAATAGACAAAAATGTTGGTGTGTAGCATTGGAAAAAACATAGAAATGAAGGCAATGATCAGGAATCGATACAATATATCCACACCTCCCATCAGAGACACCAAAGGGAAAGAAACACAAACATTAAACAACTAGACACTAATTGAAACATCAATAGCGGAAAGCCAAAAGGACAGTTACTTTCCCACAAACTGGCCAGTTGGGGAGCTTAAATCGATTTTACGCGGCCGCAATACTCGCCCTTAATTCCATCGCCATAAAGACAAATAATTGTTCAGTCCGCATGAAGACTTCCTTTCTCATCGGTGCGACAAAGAAGTCAAACAACGGTGAGGACTCGACAGCAAGAAAACACTGAATTGCTGGAGCAAAAGAAAACCAACAGTTAGACTTCCATGGGCTCAACCAGAGACAGAGCATTAGGTACCAACCAACAATACATACGCTGGAACCGTATAAGAATCTGAATCCTGGCCCACCGGCGTTCAGTTAAAGGAAGCAAAAGTTATCAACCGTGATTGGGTTAACTACCATGCAAGTATATTTTTTGCTTTTATATACTAAGTCACCATAAAATTCGGGTTGCGACAGCCCTCTATGCAGAAGAGATTTAAGTCCAACATTGAATTTTGAAACCAAATCGGAATGACGTCAAATCGGAAAAAAAAACTTTCTGTTGCTTTCTCATAAGGGTAATCTCCGCTTACACTTAATTCAGTTCCATTCAAATAAGGGCCATGCTTTATTATGAGCTTCGTATCTCAAATATCCCTGAAGGCCAAATTTATTGGCCTCGTTTTATTGGCACTTAACCGTCCAAGCATGTGTGCTTTTTCTAGGTAAATATCAATGTCGATCTTAAGCTGATCGTGTATTAGGTTCCTGTATGTAACTTCATCAAAGCAATTCTCGTGCCTGTTTTCCGCAATACCTTTCACCTAGAGGTTTTTTCTCCTATTTCGAGCCTCAATATAAAATGAACTATATTCTGTCAGCATGTGACCGCACTACGTTCTCTCCTTCAGAAACTCGCTTTTTCATCAGCATCATACTGTCAAGTCTGTCTCGGATAAGCTTAACTCTCTGTTCATTTTCATAGTTGACACACATGAATAATCGCCTGTCTCGCTGTAAGGGATCAGAAGGAACGCTATCTAAAAAGCTATCGAATCGGTCATATTTGGCCATTACCTCAGTTGGGTGCGTAGCTACATTTAGATTGTAGCTAAACGAAAGTCACCGGATGAGTCCTTAAAACTATCTACAGTCTCAATAACACACATATACTTAAGCGCATACCTCTGGATCGCAATCTAATACTGTATGGGCTTTGAACTCATCTGCGGTCTCAGCATTCATCGCAAAGAGAGAAGGCTATTCCACTGAGGAATAGTTCTGGGAAAAAACGGGGTTTTAAAGGCAGTACTATAGGACTGGTACCTACGGTATTGCGAGTTGTTTACTTTCTTTTGATGCCCCTGTTTTGGTTGAAACTGTCGCAGGGGTCAAGTATGCGTCTTTATTAAAGGCCACTGTATCAGAGTGTATCTTATTGAAAAAGGTTAAAGAGGACTGCTCACGACAGGCCTCTAGGGACGGCCGTTCTAGCTCGTTACCAATTTGGAAATAGGTCAACTACAACCTCTCCGTTTATGCAAATATTCACGGGGTCACTTTTCATGGGTCGTTGTCTCTAATCGATTTTAATTGATTCCCTAACGACTGTCTGGCTGTTGCTGTCTCATAAGGGTAATCTCCGCTTACACCAAATTCAGTTCCCTTAAAATTAGGGGCCTGATTTTTTATGAGCTTCGTATCGCAAAAATCCCAGAAGGCCAAAATTATTGTCCTCATTTTATTGAGGACATTTTATTATTTTACTAAACCCGCCAAGTCTGTATGCTTTTTATAGGTTTCTTAAGCCGCTCGTATATAAACTTTATCAAAATAGTTCTCGTGCCCGTTTCCGCGCTACCTTTCAACAACAGGTTCTTTGTCCTCTTCCGAGCCTCCATATCAATTGACCTATTTTCTAACAGTTTTAGTCTGTCAGTTATTCTCTACTTCAGTAACTCGTCTTGGATAAGCTTAACGCTATGTTCATTTACAGATAATTCTGCCAAACTCAAGGTATTTTTTCACCAGTTGACAAATATGTATAATCGCCTGACTCGCTGTAAGGGGTCAGAAGGACCACTTTGGCCACTGCTACTCACCCTCTGCCGCTTTGATGTATTCCCACGTACTACGATCCACTGTCCTATCATTATCATTATCGTTGTCATTGTCAATGTTCACGAACAAATAATCAGACATACAATGCATGTCGCAACATTTGTTTGAGTCCTCAGGACCACAAAAAGCACTGAATCCGACTAGGCTTCACAGCTGTTGCAACACTAGATCCGCGACCAAATTACACCGCGGCCACGAGCTATCCCTGATGCCATAATTCCAATAACAAACAAATTTAAGCTAAAAGTGTCACCGCTAATTTCAACATGCCTGCTTGCCGCCATAACCGGAAGTTAATCTAGGTAAGATCATTTACATGTACATCGATATATTTCCAATTTAAAAGTGCCATAGAATGCCCCCTTCTGGCTTTCTTTCAAAGCGTGGGAAGCTCCGTCTTGAGTCTCAGCCGAGCGTTACAGGACCACTGATACTCACGGTTATAAAAGTAGAGTCAAACACGATGAAAAAGAAATTATTGAGAAACCAAAAATATACATATTTTTTCATATACGATTGCGCAGCAAGTATTACGGCAGGACGCACGACACCTGCCACGCGGCTGCTGCGCAGTCTCGTCTTAGCCCTTTGCTGCTAGCCTGTGCGATAATGACCCGTTTGTGCATGCTCGCCTTTGCCTTTGCTGATTTCCTTTGGGATAAACACCTTTTTCTCATAAACAGACCTAGTTACACATCTCATAATTCTCGTCCTTCACCCTGAATTAATTTATTAAAGCTTTATTCGATTAAGGGCGTGACAACACCTACAAGAGAAATAGATTGGGCTCCACGGTGCGTCCAAGCAGAGCTGACACCGACCGCATATGAGTACTGGTAAACCTCAAAGAAGGTCTAAAACAGAGGTGGAGGCAATGATCAGGAATCGATACAGTTAACCCGCAGCTCCAATCAGAGACACCAAAGGGAAAGAACCACAAACATAAAACAACAGATCCTAATGGAAACATCAACAGCGGAAAGCCAAAAGGACACTTCCTTTCCCACAAAATGGCCAATAGGCTATCCAAAATAAAATAATATAAGCGACACAAAAACCTAAAGACAAACCATAACAAAATGAATGCCAAAAAAGACCATTAGACTGCCCCAGCTAGGACCGTCCATGCATATAAACACTATTGGTTTCATTGGGTGGCAGGGCTTGAGATGTCATTTCACCTCGCTGTTAGTTCAAAGTCTCATAAAATTGGAAGCAACGTCTCCAAAATGACCAAAATAGTATTCTAACACAGTGCGCCTATATTGGTAGGGTGACAATCTGGACCAAAAAAAATGGGAACCCATACCCTCCCCCCCCCCACCCCCCCTCCCCCCCCCCCCCTCACCCGTATAACAAGACAAGTCATATACCAAAAAGTTTGTCAGGATCCGTAGTATCTGAAACTGCCGGCATAAATTGGCATAAATGATGGCGAGCTGAGAAATCCAAGATGGCGTCCAAGATGGCCGCCATAGCTGTAAATATCAGTTTTTCATAAAATATGAATACAAATACCACAAATCATCTTACAAACTTATTTTAATTTATTTTTCTGGTGTAAAAAGAAGATTTGTGCTAGTATATAGATCAATTTTTTTAGGTTTGACTTGAAAACCGGCGAATTAAAATGATATTTTATTGTTTTTGTGTCTAGTTTCATAGGTGGTACATAAAAGCAATTCTGATGTTTCAAAATTTAAACAGTTTTTTACATATCTATTGTTTTATTTTAACTAAGACACTATTCTAAAATACATTTTACACTATTCTAAAATACATTTATGGTTGGTTATGACTTTTTTACCATCAATTTAGCCCCAGGATTTCCCCACCCACTCAGTTTACTAGTAAAATTCATTCACATAAATGCTCACACACAAGGGATTTGTAGGCGTGTGCTTCATTTTAGACAATTAAGTAGTAGAGGACATTCACAATAATGCTTCATTCTGATTTCATATCGCCACGAAAGCATGCCCATATGTTTTTGACCCCCTTGACCGGCTCTGATTTGATGTTTAAAGTCCCCGTCAACACTGTAAAGTCATTTTGGAGACATTGCTTCCAATTTTGTGGGACTTTTACCCGACACTAAAATGAAATGACATCTCAAGCCCTGTCGCCCAATGAAACCAATAGGGTTTATTAGCACCGCGGCTCCTGGACAGGCTTAGATCATCTAAGCGGTTTACCAGTACTAGTGTGCGGGCCGGATTCAGCTCTGCGTGGAAGCATCATGCAGCCCATATATTTCTTCAAGCCTCACTTTTATATAGAAAAACTAGGGTTTTCAGAGGTAAGCATTATTTTTTTTAATTTATGCTTAAGGACATAGCTTGTGGGTGTTTGACAGCATCACCACGTTGAGAGGGTTCTAAAGAGTCCCCGCAATCTATGTTTTGAATAGAAATATCATTTTTATATGGATTTTTTTTGTGGGGGTGGGTGTGTGTGTGGGGGGGGGGGGGGGTGAGGGGGTGGTAGTAAACTCTTCCAATGGATTTGAATTATGCATGTTTTCGTAATGTTATGTATTTAGCCATTTGAAACACCACCTCTTTATAATACTGTTTTCTGAATCCAAGCATAAACCTCTTAGTTAAACAGTGTTATATCCAAACAAAAAGGCAGAATAGTGTAAAATAACTTCCTTTACATGTTTTTTTGTCATTGTTTCAATGCAATTATATAGGGGTTTGGGCTTTGAACAGTGTTATATAAAAATGTGTTATAAAACGATTGTGCTGTACTAATAGGCCATATAAGACTACAAGTACATGTTTTAAAACTGTCATAGTCCTCGGTATGAACATGAGCTAGTATTGTAAACAAGTTCTTACAAATGTTAGTTTTTGTTTGTTTGTTTGTTTGAATTGGGGTTTAATGTCCCTATCGACACTATTATGGTCATTTTGGAGGCATTGCTTCCAGTTTTGTGGGACTTTTACCCGGCATTGAGATGAAATGACATCTCAAGCCCTACCGCCAAATGAAACCAGAAGGCTTATATGCATTAGATCTGACACACACCGCTTTGCCTGGGCATGCTTAGTCCTTCTTAAAAGCAGTTTACGAGTACTCTTGTGTAGTCAGATTCAGCTCTTCGTGGAAGCAGCATGCAGCCCAATCTATTTCTCCATGCCCCTATGGGCGGGGGCGACTTACAAATGTTAGTATGCTTGTTTGTATTGGGGTTTAACGACCCAGTCAACACTATTTAGGTCATTTTTGAGCTTGTCAGTTTACTTATCCACACTATTCCTGGGCAGGCTTATACGTACGTGATTACCCAGTACAGTGCACATTCTTTCGCAAGAAACTGACAACTGCCCTTCTTGAATCAGCAGAAGGGAGAGAATGATCAATCTCCACGAAAGAATGTTGCCGACCCCGGCAGGTATCGAACCCGCTTCCTACTGATCACCATTTAGGCACTTACAAATGTAAGACCTATTCAAACATGCTTTACTACTTGCAAGCTTGAGTACATGGTTGTACTTTCTTTGAGCAAATGCAGTCATCACTACACTGATAAGGCTATTTACAACCATATCAGTTAATAGAGGGAGGCTGCTTGTGTCTGTGTTGAATAACCCAGTTTCAGGATCAACCATATGCCCTAGGTCTATAGGGCCTTTTTTTTTTTTTTTTTTTTTTTTTGGTTTGGGTTTTACGGCCCTTTCAAGATTATTTCACTCACATCGAGCCGATCGTTAATCATAGGTGGGCGAAAACCGGAGTACCCGGAGAAAAACCACCTGACCTTCCGTTGCAGAACTTGGCGTCTCACACGTAACCCGAGCGAGGCTCGAACCCACGGCGGTGAAAAACATAATGACTAAGAGTCAGCGCTCTTATCCATTAGGCAACGGAGGCCCG
Source organism: Lucinisca nassula (assembly GCA_963580285.1). Taxonomy (NCBI): domain Eukaryota; kingdom Metazoa; phylum Mollusca; class Bivalvia; order Lucinida; family Lucinidae; genus Lucinisca; species Lucinisca nassula. Next base: position 91,459,720 of record OY757020.1, on the reverse strand, counting down.
TCATGGCCTATAGGGCTAGGCAAATTAATCTTAGATTTTATAGCTCCCCATCAAATCAGTAGCTGATATGTACACCTGTACAAATGGAGCAAAAAAAACTATTAGTCGGTGGTATATGACTAGGTCTAACTCTGGATTTTTGGAGCACCATTGTTGTCTAAAGTGTTTGTCTGAACAGCAAACCTACAGAAAAATTGCTGCTGCCTTAACTGGCCCAGAGACATTTGACTCAATACCAAGATCTGAAATCTCTTGAAGCTTGAAGTCTGATTTAGGCATTCTTCTTGCCTATACTATGTAAAGAAGAGCAGGTATCACATCTTGTAAGGTAATACAGACAGCATAATTTCCCTTTCATCTGGCTGTAGCTTCCTGAAAACAGTGTGAACTGAAATACCTGGTGCAGTCAGCATGAATACCCTTCCTGCCTGTCCTGAAGAATATATTATCAACATTAAGCTGGCTAAAGTGAAGCACAACGAAAACATGGGTATATGGACTGACCAGAACAGCTGTGTTAACTCCCAGAGAACCTGTAAACTGCAGGTGCAAAATCATTCTACTATCGGCTTCTTCATAGTTGTAATCGAGTTTATGCTGAGCAGCAACAACCTCACTGGATACTTTCAGAGATTTGTTCTCAAAATAGAAGTAAAGCAATGATCAAGAATCGATACAATTAATTTACACCTCCCATCAATGACTCTAAAGGGAAAGAAACACAAACATGAAGTAACTAGAACTTAATGGAAACAACAACAGAGGAAAGCCAAAAGGACAGTTACTGTCCCACAAAATGGCAAACTGGCTATCCAGTTATCACAGTGAAAAATGAACAAAATAAGGACAAATACGCAATGCGAATTTACACCAATACATACTGATACACTGGCAATACAGTACGTATTTACGTCCGTCTTGTGCGCAAATACGGAAATAATAAGCAACTGGTGTGACAAAGTTTACGCAACAAAACGCGTGCGTATTGGAGAACGTATTTTTGAAAAATACAGAAGAAATAAGCAGCGGATGCAACAAATGTTACGCAGCAAAATGTGTATGTATTGAAGGACGTATTGTTTAAAAATACAGAAAAAATACGCAGCTTGTGCGGCAAACCTTGCGCAAAAACGCATGCATATTGGTTTATATACATTTGAAAAATACGGAAAAATACGCTGGTGGTTTGACAAAGAATTCGGTTCGTGTTGACATGTGTATTTATGACAGAATAGACAAGAAAAACTACCCTGTCAGTTTCACGTTGTGCAGCTATTCGCATACGTATTGTTTATATGGATCACAGAAAGTAACTATACATGCATATGTCCTAGCCTAGGCTGGGAATATTGTACTTTTAGGCCAAGATTTTGCAGAAACGTACATATTTTGTATATTATTTAAATACAGGGTGTCCAAAAAGTAAGTTAACAGTTTTAACCCGTCATAACTTTTTTAATTTTAAAGCTATTTTGATGAACAATATTCCAAATTAACGCACATATCCTAAAGTTTTTATACGACATAATTAAAACGCGCCAAAATAATTGACGTTGTCGCAAAATGACGTCATTTAAAATCTTGTTTTTTCCAAGATGGCGCGTTTGACGTTAGCCCAGCGTATTTTCATTGTAAAGAACTTTTACGAAACTAAAAGCGCTACAGATGTTCAAAGAAAATTTAAATATTCATTTAATGGTGATACTGTAAGTCGACTAAATATCTACAAGACTATCAGAAAATTTGAAGAAACGGGATCGGTGAAAGACGCGCAAAAGTCGGGACGGCCGAAGACCAGTAGAAGTGATGAAAATGTGAGCACGCTTCAAGAACTTATGCAAGACAGTCCTGAAAACTCAATTCGGCGTACATCCTCGGAGACAGGTATCCCCAAATCATCCGTTCATAACATAATAAGAAAAGATTTAGAACTTTATCCATATAAAATACAAATTATGCAGAGCTTAAATATAACGGATCAAGTGGAAAGGCTATCATTTTGTAACTGGGCATCAGACGTTATTGACACTTACGCCGATGCTTTTAATGATGTGTGGTTTAGCGATGAGTCACATTTCCTTTTATCAGGACATGTTTGCAAACAGAACATGAGATTTTGGGCAAATGAACAGCCCCACCAAATAGCAGAAAGGCCACTCCATAGCGATAAAATTACAGTTTGGTGTGCTATGTCATCCAGGGGAATCATTGGACCGTATGTGTTTAGCGATACTGTTAATTCAGACCGCTACATGTCGTTATTAAACAACAAGTTTTTACCGGAATTGCGGAAACGATCAACTGACATTAACAGTGAATGGTTTATGCAAGATGGAGCAACACCACATACGGCTAACAAAGTGTTAGATATGTTACATGACACATTTGATGAGCGGGTAATTTCCAGACGATATCCCGAAGTGAAACAATGCGGCGTAACTTGGCCTGCGCACAGTCCAGACCTGAACCCCTGTGATTTCTTTCTTTGGGGTTATCTTAAATCGGTTGTTTACAAGCCCAGACCCACAGATACTGCTATGTTATTAAAACAAATACGCAGGGAAGTCAAGAAGATAAGTGTTGGCACTTGTGCTAGAGTAATTGAAAATTTCAAGCAGCGAGTACGGGAAGGAAAACGTCGAAAGGGGCGGCATCTGGAAAACGTCATAAATTACTAAATTGACGTCACTGGACAAATTTGGTATTTTTTGTTTATTGTTTGTTATTTTTTTATGCTTTAATGGATTTGTATGAAATTTTATAAGAAAAAACTTAAGGATATATGCTATGTCTGTGAGAAATTTTATACCGCTTTCACAAAGTTATGATGTATTAAAATCTCGTCAAAACTGTTAACTTACTTTTTGGACACCCTGTACAATGCATGTCCGACAAGAATTTCACAGCAATATGATCATAGTCTACATGTAGACAAGGAACACCCAAAGATTCTTGGTTCATTCTGATTCAACATTACATCACGAAAACATGCCTATATGATTCTTACCCCCATGAACCCTCCTTTTATAAAATAAAACTGTGGTTTACAGGGGGTAAACCTTATTTTTCTTATTTCTGCTCTGAATTATAGATTGTCGGTAATCGTTAGAACCGCCTCATTGCGGTGGTTCTAACGTGTAGAACCGCCTCATTGCGGCGGTTCTAACGTGTACTCACAATCTATATTTTGAGCAGAAATAAGGAAAATATCACAATTTTTCATTTAAAATTTTCGTTTTTAGATGGTAAAATTCACAATGTATTTGTACAGGCATGTTTTCGTAATGAATTCCAGAGTCAGGCCTACTAATGAAGCTGAAGCTATTAAACAACAAGAAGCAACCTCTAGCCCTTTCTTTGTATGCGCAGCTTAGTAACGCCCCGTCAAGGAAGTTAACTCTGTTGTTGTCGACATTCTATTGTTAGGTTAGCTTGTCTAAGATTTCGGCGGTAAGCAATCGCCAACAAACGATCGATCTATTGGCTTGAAAACCTGTCAATCAATTCTTGCGCAGGACTAAATAGGCCCACTCCGGTTATAGCTGATAAGACAGGGGTGCAGATTGCCTGCGGTCAAAAATCTTCAAGTTTCAGAGCCAATACACTATATCTGGCATGGGGTTACATTGAGGTTAACTGCATATTACATATTAAAATCCATTCCTGAAGTGAAAATGAAATTGTGCAGATTTGGTGTGTAAAATGCTTTAACAATGGTTACAAAAGATAGGTCTGGAGAAAATGTTGAAGTGACAATAATATGCCACATATGCAGGCTGTGACCTTCATTCTTTTCCCAAAGCAAAGCGTAGACTATGGAAATTGTAGGTTTAAAAGATTAAATAATGGAATAGTCTGTACTGTTTCGACTGATAGATTAAAATGACAATTTGATATAGTATCCACATTTTTCATCACTTTACAACCAATCTTTGATCAACGTCGAACTAACATCGATTCGATGTTTAGTTTGTTTGTTTGATTTGAAGTTTAACGTCCCTGTCAACACTGTAAATGTCATTTTGAAGACGTTGCTTCCAATTTTGTGTGACTTTTACCCGATATTAAGATAAAGTGACATCTCAAGCCCTGTCGCCCAATAAAACCAATAGGGTTTATAAGCATGGACGGGCCGACTCGGACCGCGTTGTCTAGGCAGGCTTAGATCCTCTAAGCGGTTTACCAGTACTTGTGTGCGGGCTGGTTTCAGCTCTGCGTGGAAGCATCACATCACGTGAATAAGTGAATCCACATAACCCCCACTATATATAGAGAAAACTGGGGTTTACGGGGTATACATTATTTTTTTCTTATTTCTGATACAAGACATAGGTTGTGGGTACTCGTTAGAACCACCTCATTGACCGCCTCAACGAAGCGGTTCTAACGAGCACCAACAACCTATGTTTGCAGTTTAACTACCATGATACGCGCCGGAATTTGGAAGAAACGCCTGTAAAATGACCTAAATAATGTTTGCAGGGGTGTTAAATATCAAACCAAACAGCTGAAAAAAAGAAAAATAGTGTATACCCGCTTAAAGAGTGACCCCATTCTTCCAGGGTGAATATCAGACAGACACACAAATTACTCTCCGAACGGTCTGCACACCTCCCATGAGACTCATTGCTGGCCATAATTTACCTGCAAATGCCCGAGTTGTAAAATTAACTCCACCACTTGTGTTATCTTATAGGTTTTCAGAAAGTCAAAGGGGAACTTGAATACAATTTGCCCACTCTGTATAGCTACCATTTTCTTATTGATAACTTGAAGTGCAATATCATTCCATGATAATCATATGACCATGTGTTACACACACACACGCACGCACGCACATGCACGCCGATGGAGTGAGAGAGTATTGAAATTAAAAGAAAAATAGACACTAGAGGCAATATACAATCTAATCAGCCAAAAAAAAAAAAAAAAAAAAAAACAAGGGTACTGATCAGACTGCATGGATGTTCAGGTTGATCTTCAACTTTTTTGGCTTTGAAACCACAAAAGCCTTTTTACATTTAGGTTATTATTCTATCACCTGTGTAACATACTGGTGAAAATCTTTTCAAACATAAATTGTAAGCGCTCGTCAAAACTGCGTAAACGAGGCGGTTGTCATCGGTACCCACAATCTAGGATTCCAAAACTCTTCGTAAATTTGGGCATAGGTACATTGTATGATTTGTGATGCATAGCATATCTTTATAGCCATGTATGCTATTTTTTAAGTTTATATATGGAATAGATGACATGTGTTTTTTTTTATTTTGGTCTCTCTCTCTCTCACCGGCCCCGATAGCTCAGTTGGTAGAGTGTCCGCTCCGGGGAACGGGAGGTCTCGGGTTCGATCCCGGGCCGCGACATACCAAAGCCGTTAAAAATGGTACTAGCTGCTCCTCGTTTGGCACTCAGATTTACGGGGTAGAGCTAGGACTGGTCGATCCAGTGTCAGGATAATGTGACTGGGTGTGGTATCATGTAATGTGTCTGGGACATGATACTTCAGTGAGGCAGCACTATAAACGTGAGCATTGAGCTCCCTGTCGCAACCAGACACCGTCGTGATATGACTGAAAAATTGTTGAAAGCGACGTTAAACCCGAATTCACACACTCTCTCTCTCTCCCTCTCTCTCTCTCTCTCTCTCTCTCTCTCTCTCTCTCTCTCTCTCTCTCTCTCTCTGATTATGTCCCTTTCATGAGATATGGCCCTTGTGAAATTTTTTGATGAAATCTCGTCGGCAATATAACTCAAAAAGTATCAAAAGTGCGCCTTGAAAGTTAATGAATGGATCTCACTTATTACCTTTTCAACTAGAAGCAAGCAGTGTTGGGGGCATAGTGTTTCATAAACACCAGCTCTAGTTTCTCTTATTTCGACCCGAGGTGTGCAAAAACCGGAGTATTCGGAGAAAAACCTCCTGACCTTCCATTGCAGAACTTAGCGTCTCATGAATGGATTGGAAGTGATGGGTAGACATTACGCTAACACATCCTTGCGACATGGTGCATTTTTCATATCTCCAAAATGGCTAGTTTTTAGATGAAAATCCCTGATATTTTTCGTATCTATGCTGCAAATTTCTCTAAAATAAAGTGGGGTTTATTGGGGTGGGGGTGGTGTTCACGTGATGTTGACATTGTAGGTACCGATCCGAGTCTTGAACACATCGTTTCATGATAGTTAACATTTCTGCCAAGTAATTTCAAAATTCATTCAGGAATAACAAAGTTGTTAACTAACCATTTTTAAACTTTGACCTCTACGTATGACCTTGGACCTCGATGTACTGACTGAGTCTTGTGCGCGAAACATCGTCTCATGATGGTTAACATTTCTGCAAAGTGATCCGGGAATAAATCAAAGCACTGAGAGTACTGGTGGGTCGATCGTCTCTGAGTGTAGGTTGGGAAAATAGTCCTGAGCTGAGAATCGAACTGTTCGTTTAACTTGAGCTAGCACAGTAGATCTGATCAGACATCGCGTTATGTGGCGTCTGGTTATGTAGATTCTGTTTGCCAATGCCCAAGTGCACAAGCACAGTCCACCCGCGCCCGCCTATCGGGGCTTGAATAAATAGATTGGCTGCATGATGCTACCACGCAGAGCTGACGGTCCCGTAACATTGGAAGTGACGTCTCCAAATAACCTATACATTCTTGACGGGGACGTTAAACCTTAAATCAAACAAACGAGCACAGTCCAGAATTTTTTTCTTACGCTGCGCTCTGACGTCTAAGTGTAGTACTTGGGTTTTGTTCAACAGAGTGGGGAGGGTGCAAACGCAGCCCCACCCATCTTTTGGAAATTATCTCAGATTCATGCAGTTTTTCACCCTCTGCAAAATACCTGAAATTCGCATCCTCAACCTGCCCCTTTTCAGAGTCTGCGTACGGCCCTGAATCATGTTCATAACTGTTATTGCATACATACATGGCGAACGGTGCCGACCCTGATCAAAAGCAATATACTCTAAAGCCGATCTTGGTCTACGCTGTATGTCTAAAAACGGTACCCCCTATAAAGTCTGCGCGACTCATTTTTGACATTAAACATTTCAGGGACGGGCCTCCGTTGCCTAGCGGTAAAGAGCGCTCACTCTTGATCATTAGGTCTCTCACCGCTTTGGTTCGAGCCTCGCTCGGGTCATATGGGAGACGCCAAGTTCTGCAACTGAAGGCCAGGTGGTTTTTCTCCGGGTACTCCGGTTTTCGCCCACCTCTGATTAACGATTGGCTCGATATGAGTGAAATAATCTTGAAAGGGCCGTAAAACCAAAACCAAAAAAAAAAAAAAAAAAAACATTTCGGGGCTCTAAAATTAAGTTCTTAGCAGAAGTGCGAAAAGTTAATTTTTACTCGACTTGGCATACATTTGTGTAACAGTTTAAAAATGGAGTTTCCGAAAGACGTCACGTGACAGTGTGGCCTGGATTAAGTTATTGTTTTTCTCTCATTACGAGAGCAACCTGGCAATTTATACTATTTCGTTTAACCCTCAAATGCCACTATTTAAGCAAACAGTGTAGTCCCTGTGCAACCGGCTGAGCAGACGCCACATTCCGCGGCGTCTGATCTGAGTATTATACAGCACACGATTCCTGTCAAGGCTATAGATAGCTCTTGTTATAGCCTAGCCACTAGGTGTTAAATGAATAATATGGAATTAAAATCATCTTTTGCATTAAAATGAACAGTGTATAAAAGTGTAGCTAGTCTAGTCTCTCTGGCTCAATCTTAATCTAAGATTTGAGACTCTACCAAATAGACTTGCCATTACTAAGAAGGTGATAAATTTTTAAACCAATAAAAAATACCAACAAAAAATGATCAGACTTTTATTATCAAACTAGTAGCTAGTCTACTCTTGTTACATCGATAAAAATAGCGCAACGTTTAAAGTTCTATTAATAAAACATAATATTGGTTTTCCCAAATCAGTGATGGTCACGTGGACAACTGCATAAATACCGTTTGCCATTTAGTAAATTTGGGCCGATCGTAAACCGATCGATCCAAAACGCTATTGACTGAACACGAAAAATGACCTTTTTTGACATTTGACCACTGTGACCTTGACCATGGAGGTACCGACCTGGGTCTTGCGTGCGACAAATTGTCTCATGATGGTCAATATTGCTGCCAAGCTATTTTCAAATCCATCCAGGAATAACAAAGGTATTGACAGGACACAAGAAAATACACTTTTCTTTACCTTTCACCTCTATGACCTTGACCTCGGGGGTACCGACCTGGGTCTTGCATACGACACATTCTCTCATGATGGTTAACATTACAGCCCAAGAATTTCCAAATCCATCAAGAATAACAAAGATATTGACGGACGGACGGGCAGTCGGACGGACAGCGCAATGTCATAATACATGTACTTCCTTTTTTCCATTTGTCGATTGATTTGATTGATTGATTCGAGGTATAACGTCCTCGTCGACACTGTAAATGTCATTTTGGAGACGTTGCTTCCAATTTTGTGGGACTTTTACCCGTCCTTGAGATGAAATGACATCTCAAGCCCTGTCGCCCAATGAAACCAATAGGGTTTTTAAGCATGGACGGACCGACTCGCACCGCTTTGCCTGGGCAGGCTTAGCGGTTTACCAGTATTCGTGTGCGGGTCGGATTCAGCTCTGCGTGGAAGCATCATGAAGCCCATCTATTTCTTCAAGCCCCGATGGGCGGGGGCCATATTGTCGATTGTATTGGAGTTTAACGCCCAATCAACACTGTTTTAGGTAATTTCGGAGCCGGTCCGTTTACCTATCCACCTTTTTCCTGGACAGGCTTAAACGAAAGTGGTTAACCAGTACGGTGCATATTCTTTCGCAAGAAACTGACAACTGCCCTTCTTGAATCAGCGGAAAGGAGAGAATGGCCGTAGAAAATATTCCATGATCATTCCCTCGAAAGAATGTTGTCAACCGTGGCAGGTATCGAACCCGCGTCCTCCTGATCACCAGTCAGACGCGCATCCGACTGAGCTACCGAGGCCGGTTTTTTTTTTTTTTCAAAACTGGCGTATAAAAATCAAAGCACTGAGAAATCTGGTTGGTCGATTGTCCCTGAGTGTAGGTCGGAGAGACAGTCCTGGACTGCGATTTAAATTGTTTCATTTAACCCTGAAATTCTCGATTTTAAGCAATTAGTGTCGATCTTGATCAGATGCCGCTTTCTGTTGCGTCTGGTCTGGGTCAATGTTTGCCAAGTCAAACCTATGATTCTAAGATAACCCTCTTTCGCAACCCTCTGACCTCAAGGCGGCTACTGTAAAACCTGGTATAGTGGCCACCTCTATTTAACAAGCAAACCTGTCATAAGCAAGCATACCCTCGGTTCCCAAAATTGGAAAATGCATTAAAATTCACCTGTATTAAGCCAAGCACCTGTCCTAAGCAAGCACAGTCTGATCATCTCTTTGGTGATCTCTCTCTCTCTCTCTCTCTCTCTCTCTCTCTCTCTCTCTCTCTCTCTCTCTCTCTCTCTTGTGACAATAGGATGACAAATCCTGGCGACAATATGCATTCTTTCATATTTCCATAACGGTTTCTTTACTGATCAAATATGGAGGCACTTTCCTTTACTCGTACAAATGTTTTGGGTTCTCGTACGAACCGCCTCATTCAGTGCTCACCATTGTGATACGGTTGATAGAAAAAGAAAATGCACTCACTCAGTAAAATGTCATTTATACGAACCTGTTAACGTTCTCTCTCTCTCTCTCTCTCTCTCTCTCTCTCTCTCTCTCTCTCTCTCTCTCTCTCTCTCTCTCTCTCTCTCTCTCTCTCTCTCTAGAAATACTGTAAATCCAGGGAGGAAACCATTCTCACTAAAGCTGGGATCAGTCTGGATGATCATAATCTACTCCTTTCGCATAAAGTATAGCTATTTAAGGGTTCGACGAAAGGCGTTCAAGCTCAGGATCCCTTTTCGAGCCTAAACGCAGAGACAATCAGCCATCCCATGCGTTTAGTAATTTGATTTCAAAAGCTGGTAAGAAGAAGAAGAAGAAGAGGAAGAAGAAGAAGAAAAAGAAGAAAAAGAAGAAGAAGAAGAAGAAGAAGAAGAAGGCAGAGCTGCAAATGTGATATTGCGAGAAATCAGTTGTGTGTTACTCTATCTGCCATAGAGAGTTTAATAATTGAGAGCCCCCGCCCATCGGGGCTTGAAGAAATAGATTCGGCTGGATGATGCTTCCACACAGAGCTGAAACCAAACGCATATATGAGTACTGGTAAACCATTAAGGTCTAAGCCTGCCGATGCAAAGTGGTGCGAGCCGGGCCGTCCATGCACATATAATTTATTGGTTTGATTGGGCGGCAAGGATTGAGATGTCATTTCATCTAAATATCGCGTAAAAATCCCACAAAATTGGAAACATCGTCACCGAAATGACTTTAATAGTGTTGATTGGGACGCTAAACCTCAAATCAAACAAAGCAAACAAAGACTGAAAGTTTGTTAGATTAATTTTCATTGCACATTGAACTGATCATTACGGTAATACATCTGCGCGGCATTTTCCACATCTCCAAAATGGCCACTTTTGATGAAAACCCATGATATTTTTGTGCAAACATATAATAACGAGTACCCACTCCCAATTACAGAAATACGAGAAAATAATAATGTTTATCCTTGTAAACCCCAGCAGTGGCCGGTTCCGGTAGCTCAGTCGGATGCGCGTCGGCAGCATTCTTTCATGGAGATTGATCATGAAATCTTTTCTACGGTCATTCTCTCCCTTCCGCTGATTCAAGAAGGGCAGTTGTCAGTTTCTGGTGAAAGAATGTGCAGAGTAATGTGTAACTTTAAAATCTGGACTGGACTTGTGTACTTAGACATTGTTCAAGCCTAGGAAACTGATTAGAGGTTCTAAGCCTGCCCAGGAAAAGTGGCGCGAGTTGGCTTGTCCATGCATATAAACCCTTTTGGTTTTATTTGGGCTTGAGATGATGTCATTTCATCTCAATGTCGGGTAAAACCCCTACAAAAATGGCCCATGAAGTGTTAACAGAGAATTTAAATCTCAATTCAAACGAATAAATTGTTCAAGCCTACTCTCAGAATCAATTGCAGTTACATCATACATTTGGTTTAGAAGCCTCCGTGATGTAGTGGTTACGCTACCCGCCTTGTAAACCAGGGGTCGCAGGATCGATCCCGGGCTTCTCCAGACTTTCGGATGAGTCCTTAAACCGAGGTCCCGTCTCCTATGACCTTAGCTGATGGTGGGACATAAGACTCAAACACTCACTCACTGATTTGAGGTTTAACATCCCCGTCAACACTGTATAGGTCATTTTGGAGACGTTGCTTCTAATTTTGTGGGACATTTACCAGACACTGAAATAAAATGACATCGCAAGCCCTGTCGCCCAAAGAAACCAATTGGGTTTACAAGCATGGACAGTCAGACCCGCACCACTTTGCCTGGGCAGGCTTAGATCTTCTAAGTAGTTTACCAGTACTCGTGTGCGGTCGGTTTCAGCACAGCATGGAAGCATTATGCAGCCCATCCATTTCCTCAAGCCAAGATGGGCCAGGGCCGGTTACATCATAGAACCCCAAAAAGTGTAAACAAGTCGAAAATAATGTTAGCGAGCCGATGGGTGGGTAGGTTCCACTAGGAACAAGATTGAAATAAAGAATTTATGAGCATTAAAACACAAAATAGGAACCCGGAAGTAATTTTTATTGTTGCATTCCTCATGTTAGTTATACGTCCACCAAAGCTAAGTCATACGGCGACGGGACCTCGGTTTAAAGACCCATCCGTATTACGAAAACACGCCTATAAAAATACATTGCAAACTTTACCGACGAAAAAACGAATATCTTAAGAAGAACAAGATGTGTTTGTGAAACACGAATATGTCCCAGGGCATGGTCATTTTTTCTTCGAAGCTGATCACGGGTCAAGATCAAGGTCACAGGTCAAGATCCAGGTCACAGGTCAAGACCAAGGTCACAGGTCAAGATTTTTTGTTTGAGTAGGAAGACATTGTCACAAGGAGCCTACATGCTCAATATAAAGTTTCGAACTCAACAGGGTCAAAAGATATAACCAACAATACTTTTATCTTTTGGTTGGATGTTGTTGGTCGTCGTCGTCGTCTGACATCGTATGTCTTCTGACGTCAACACTTTCAAACGACATCTTCAAATGACAACTCCTGTACCCTTTGCCCAATTTCATTCAAACTTCACAGGAATGTTGGCTAGGTGACTCCCTACCAAAATAGCTAAAATTGTCCAGATGGTCCTCAGAGCTAAAAATAGAAAAAATTCAAACGGCAACTCCTCCTGTACCCTATTCCCAATTTCATTCTAACTTCATAGGAATGTTGCTTTGGTAAACGTCTACCAAAATAGCTTAAACGATCCCGCTTCAATGAACAAAATGACCACCAGAGCTAAAAACTAGAGAAACTATCAATAAAGGTGATGATTAATACCCCCGCCTCAATACTTGACACAGAAAGCAAACATAAACAGTGTCCACTGAGTCCATTCAGGGGCAATAACTCCATAATTGTTGGACAGATTCTCCTGAAATTTGCGTCTAGCACATCTACTTATCCTAGTGAATAAGTGCGTCAAGTATCCATTGAATCCGACTGATAGTGAAGGAGGAGTTCAGCGGACAAATTTTTGCAGCAACCACTTTTCAGTGATTCAGGGACAATAACTCCATAATTGTTGGACAGATTCGCCTGAAATTTGCGTCTTGCACATCTACTTATCCTACTGAATAAGTATGCCAAGTATCCATTGAATCCGGCTGATAGTGAAGGAGGAGTTCAGTGAACAAGATGTTTGCAAGCAAATCAGGGTCAAGAAAGTATGTTTCAAATTGATTTAGGGGCCATAACTCCGTAAATATAAAATTTGCGTCTTACAAATATACCCCTCCTTGTGAACAATTATGGCAAGTATAAATTGAATCCGACTCATAGTGAAGGAGGAGTTGAGCGGACAATGTTTTTAGCACATTTTTTAGCAAATCAAGGGCCATAACTCCGTAATTATGGGACAAACTTGAGTGAAAGCTGCGTCTTGCACATCTACCCTTCCAGGTGAACAATTATGGCAAGTTTCAATTGAATCCGACTGATAGTGAAGGAGGATTTCAGCGGACAATGTTTTAGCACATTTTTTAGCAAATCAATGGCCATAACTCCGTAATTATGGGACAAACTTTAGTGAAATTTGTGTCTTGCACATCTACACCTCCTGGTGAATAATTATGGTAAGTATCAATTGAATCCAACTGATAGTGAAGGAGAAGTTGAGCGGACAAAATTTTGCAGACAGACCACCCGACCACCCGACAAACCAACCGACAGGCTGATTCCAGTATACCCCCTTCAAACTTCGTTTGCGGGGGTATAAAAAGAAAATCATCGTAAATTTGCTTCAAACGCGAACTCCTCCTAAAGCCTTAGGCCATTGTGATTCAAACTTCATAGGAATGTTGCCTAGGTGACTCTCTATCAAAATAGCTAACTCGTTCCGCTCTGACAAACAAGATGACAACCAGAACTAAAAATAGAAAAATCTTGAAACGACAACTCTTCCTTTACCCTTGGGCCGATTTCATTCAAACTAATGCTAAGATGACCATCTACCGAAATAGCTAAAACGATTTTGCTCGGATGAACAAAATGACTGCAAGAGCTAAAAATAGGAAAAAACATCGTAAATTTGCTTCAAACGCGAACTCCTCCTAATCCCTTGGGCTAATTAGATTCAAACTTCCAAGGAATGTTGCCTTGATGACTCACAACCAAAATAGCCAAAATCGTTATGCTGTGACAAACAAGATGGTCGCTAGAGCTAAAAATAGAAAAAAAATCTTCAAACGACAACTCCTCCTCTACCCTTGAGCCATTCATACAAACTTCGTAGGAATATAAATGACCTTCTACCAAAATAGCTTAAATGATCCCGCTCCGGTGAACAAAATGGCCACCAAAGCTAAAAATTGAAAACATTATAAATTTGATTCAAGCCAGAACTCCTCCTAAACCTTTCGGCCAATTTGATTCAAACTTTGCAGGAATGTTACCTAGGTGACTCCCTTTCAAAATTGCTAAAATCCTTCCGCTCTAAGGAAAAAGATGACCACCAGAGCCAAAAATAGAATGTACTAGAGACAGTAATGCTCAGGTGAGCGAATCAGGGCCCTCTGGGCTCTCTTGTTCATTAGACCTACAACTGTTGACTGGGTGGTAAAACCAAAACACACATATTGAGGCGGTTATAAAAAGTACCAACAATCAAATTTTAGCAGAAATTTTCATAATTACACCAAACCTTAAGAGCCTTACCTGAGCAGTTTCGGGATATTTTGCTCACCAGCTCTCCCTGTGTTAAAATGCCGAAGTCCAATGACGGAGGCTGCCAAACTATAAGCCCCCCCCCCCACCCAGAGCCGTCGACTCAGGTGAGCTAAAAGCTTCATGCGGATGCAGATGACAGATCCACCACGGCAGCTCCTGCAGGGAGCACAATGAGCCAAGACAGCAAACTCTACATGACTGTGTGCACAGTGAATATTGAAAATAGCCTGCACACGTTCACGTTTTGATCAAAGGCTTCACTTGACTTCTTCATGCTGACAATGAATACCCTGACCGGACTGTGCCCATGTGCAAGCTGATGTGTGTTTACAGAAAAAACTTCAATATTGTATATATACATTTTGCTGCACCCCCGCCCATCGGGGCTTTGAGAAATAGATGAGGCTGCATGGTGCGCCCAAGCAGAGCTGAAACCAACCGCACCTGAGTACTGGTAAACCGCTTAGAAGATGGAAGCCTGCCCAGACACAGCGGTGCAATTCTGACCGTCAATGTATATAAACCCTATTGGTTTCATTGGGCTTGGGATGTCAATTCAAAGTCCCAACAAGGGGACAATGATGGCCCTGGGTCGCTCACCTGATTCATAGTGTAACAAGTTGACCCCGGGGACAGGTCCCAGGGCTATAATTTGCATAATCTTGGTAGAGGTCTAAACGGAGATGCTTTCATACCAAATACCGAAGACCGGAGCCTTCTGGTTTGAGACATACAGATTTTTAAAGGTTTTCCATATATGAGTCAATATAAAACCTGTGGTTCCCGGGACTGCGCCATTTTGGCCCAAGGGCTATAATTTGAACAATTTTGGTAGAATTATACAAGACGAAGCTTCATACCAAATATCAAAGACCTTCGCCTTCTGGTTTCAGATACTATTTTCAAAAGTTTTCCCAATATAAGTCTGTGTAATCAACTGGGCCGTGGGGTGGGCCCATTTTAGCCCCAGGGGTACAATTTGAAAAAGGTTGGTTGAGGTCCACTAGATGAACCTTCATACCAAATATCAAAGACCTTGGCCTTCTGGTTTCAAACCAGGACATTTTCAAAGGTTTTCCCTGTATAAGTCTATGTAAAACAAGTGTGCACCGGCATGGACCCATCTTTGGACCCAGGGCTATAATTTGAACAATTTGACCTAGGCTTTGTGATTTCAGACAAGAGTGGGCCCGTGGCAGAGCCGTTTTTGGCCCCAGGGCTATAATTTGAACGATCATGATTGAGGTCCACTAACAAAGCTTCATATTAAATATCAAAGAACTGAGCCTTCTGGTTTCAGACAAGAAGATTTATTAAGATTTTCCCAATATAAGTATATGTAAAACCAGCGGGCCCAGGGGATTGGGCATTTTTGACCCCAGGTCTGTAATTTGACAATCTTGATAGACGTCCACTAGACGAAGCTTCATGTCAAATATCAAATACCTGCTACTGCTGTTTTAGAGAAGAAGGCTTTTAAAGACATTACCTATCTAAGTCTATGTTTAACCAAGGGGCCCGGGGCGGGGGCATTTTTTACCTCAGGGCTATAATTTGAACAATCTTGATAGAGGTCAACTACATGTAAATGAAGCTTCACACCAAATATCAAACACCTGGTCATTCTGTTTTCAGACGAGAAGTGTTTTAAAAAGTTTTCCCTATAAAAGTCTATGTAAAACCGGTGTACCCCGGGACGGTGGCAGTTTTGGCCCTAGGGATATAATTTGAAAATCTTGGTACAGGTCCATTAGACACAACTTCATACCAAATATCAAACACCTGGGCCTTCTGGTTTCAGACAAGAAGACTTTTAAAGGTTTTCCCCCATTTAAGTCTACGTAAAACCGGTAGGCTCTGGCGCCGGGGCATTTTTTGCCCCAGGTTACAGTGAACAATCTTGGCAGAGGACAACTAGATACAACTTCATTCCAATTATCAAACACCTGGGCCTTCTGGTTTCAGACAAGAAGATTTTTAAAGGTTTTTTCCCTATATAAGTCTATGTGGGTGGGTCTATTGGTGGGCCCCAGTGCGGGGGCATTTCTGGCCCAAGTAATATCATTTGAACAATCTTGGCAGAGGTTCACCAGATACAACTTCATACCAAATATCAAACACCTAGGCCTTCTGGTTTCAAAGAAGATTTTTAAAGATTTTTCCCTATATAAGCCTATGTAAAACTGATGGGACCCGGACCGGGGGGCATTTTTGGCCCAAGGGCTATAATTTGAACATACTCGGTAGGGGTCCCATAGATGAAGCTTCATACCAAATAACAAAGTCCTGGGCCGTACGCTTTCAGAGAAAAAGACTTCAGTAAAAAAAATCATTTTTTTTTGCTCCTGTGATCTAGATGTCCAACGGACCAGAACCGTTTGAACAACTTTGAAAGGAGACCACCTAAGGATAATTCCTGTGAAGTTTGGTCAAAATCCAATCAGTGGTTTAAAGAAATTGTTTACGCACGCCCGGACGCACGACGGACGACGGACAAAAAGTGATCCTAAAAGCTCACGTCGTCACTACGTGACAGGTAGCTATTTTCGAAGAGGGTTTAGAGATGAACCCCTAAGATGCCATGAAAAAAATATATCGGAAAATGTTGTCTGTTGCATCTTCTTGCAGGTTTTGCATCCTGGCAAACTTTGTGGACCCTGATCAGACTGTACCTCTAACAGCGTGGACATTGATCAGACTTCTCCTAGCATATTTTGCTTCTAATTTTTTTGCGTTTCCTTACCTAGGTCGATAGTTGCTAAATGCAGTATTTGAGAGCGTCTACAATGTATGAATACAAAAGATTGAAATTATTATTTCTGTCAGATTAACCTTAAACTGGAAATGGCTCTGCTCACTCAGGAAGAATTCATTTGGCAGAAGTGTGTGAATATATAGTAAATATTGCAATAACAGTTGAAAAAAGTCAGCTTGGTCTTCTGCTCTGAATCATGTTTTTTATTTTGGTTTTACGGCCCTTTCTAGATTGTTTCATTCAAATCGAGCCGATCTTTAATCAGAGTTGGGCGAAAACCGGAGTACCCGCAGAAAAACCACCTGACCTTCCGTTGCAGAACTTGGCGTCTCACATGTGACCCGAGCGAGGCTCGAACCACAGCGGTGAGAGACCTAATGATCAAGAGTCGGCGCTTTTAACCACTAGGCCACGGAGGCCCGTTTCTGAATCATGTACATGTACTTTCATTTCGTGACTATTATATCTAAAGCATGATCACACAATGTGCTAGTAACTTATCCTGTCTAGGAACAGTGAAGGGAACTGACTGGCCCAACATGACCTTAGCTGTTGACTGGGTATTGAAACAAAAATTGTATCAGAGAACCCTTTTATTCTGTTTATTCTGTTGCAGTGTGTTGGAGTTTATCTGACTTAATATCAGGGAACTTCAATTAAGAAGGGCAAGAGGTTATTCCCTACTGTTTAATTGCTTCAAGCCTAGCTGACACTAGAATTTACTAGAATTTAATGATGCATCAAAATGAGCTAAGAATCTGCCTACATGTACGAGTATAGTGCATCTTGCTTGGTTGAAGAAGAAGAAGAAGAAGAAGAAGAAGAAGAGAGAGAGAGAGAGAGAGAGAGAGAGAGAGAGAGAGAGAGAGAGAGAGAGAGAGAGAGAGAGAGAGAGAGAGACAGACAGAGAGAGAAATCCAGATGAAAATAGGGGCTAAATTGCCCTTTATGAGACATTATCACTGTACTGGCTGAGAATGAAGTAAAATTTATCTATCTATTTATTTATTTTCAGTTTGTTCGTTTCATTTGAGGTTTAACGTCCCCGTTCACATTGTAAATGTCATTTTGGAGACGTTGCTTCCAATCTTGTGGGAATTTTACCAGACGTTGAGATGAAATGACATCTCAAGCCCTGTTGCCGAATGCGTGGAAGCATCGTGCAGCCCATCTATTTCTTCAAGCCCCGATGGGCGGGGGCCTTATTTATTTTAAGTATAATGGCCCATTGCGAGGCGGTTGAAACCAGTACCCACAATCCATCTTTTTTGCCGAATAGGAAAAATAATGTAAACCCCAGTTTTACTGTATACAAGAAAAACGCCAAATGGCATTATGGACGGTTTTTTTTAAAAAAGGTTTACCAAAAGGTAAACCGAAAAAGGTAAACCGGGACGCGGACGCCCGGCCGCCCGCCCGACCGCCCGCCCGCCCGTACAGACATCGCTATTCTAAAGGACGGAATTTTTCCTTGAAAAAACCCGTCCAAAATGTGGGGTCAAAATTATATAGGCGTGCTTTCCTGATGATAAAATGTATTCGCTAGATGGCAAACGGTGTGGAAGCCATCTGATCTGGACCTACATTGTTTGCAAAGGTAGACATTTTCGTGTTCAACGGGATAAGGACTCATAAAGGACAGATAGACGCACAGAACCGTAGCAAAACAATGTGTCTCCTCCCCCTTCAGGGGAAGGGGCATAATAATAATAAAATAAATAAATAAACTGTCAATGAAAAAAAATGAACCTATGAATTCCGTCGTTGAGACTGATCTTGAAATCTTTTCCTAGTCATTCTTTCCCTTCCTCTGATTCAAGAAGCGCTTCTGGTGAAAAGGATGTGTGCACGTATACTCAAAATAAATAAATAGATAAATAAACTTTACTTCTGTTATCGGCCCCGCCCATCGGGGCTGGCTGGATGATGTTTCCATGCAGAGCTGAAACCGACCCGCACACGAGTACTGGTAAACTGCTTATAGGATCTAAGACTGCCCAGGCAAAGCGGTGCGAATCGGCCAGTCCATGCTTATAAACCGCTTATAAACCCTATTGGTTTCATAATTGGGCGACAGAGCTTGAGATGTCGTTTCATCTCAATGTTGGGTAAAAGTCCCCAAAAAAATTGGAAGCAACGTCTCCAAAATGACCTTTACAGTGTTGACGGGGACGTTAAACCTCAAATCAAACAAAATTACTTCTGTTACTCAGAGATATTCTTAGCCAATGGCCCAATGCAGTGATAATGTCTCCCAAAGGGCAATTAAGCCCCTATTTTCTTCAAGACCGACTCTAGCTATCTAATTGCTTAATCAGTGGCATTCGAGAGAAATGGCCATTAATCTGACTTTAATATAATTTATGTTGTTGTACTGGTCAGTTGTAAGTTGATTTCTTACACACTGTTGCAATATGTAACTGATGTCAATGGCATGTACTTTGGTGTGTGTGTTTACGGCCCTTTTAAGATTATTTCACTCATATCGAGTCGATCGTTAATCAGAGGTGGGCGGAAACCGGAATGCCCGGAGAAAAACCACCTGATCTTCCGTTGCAGAACTTGGCGTCTCGTACGTGACCTCAGCGAGGCTCGAACCCACAACGGTGAAAGACCTAATGACTAAGAGTCAGCGAGGTATGTACAAGATAGCCTGCTCCAAACAAAACGACTAAATACTTCATTATATGTACATGTCTGGGCAAACAATGCAGACCCAGATCCGAGAGGAGCAGTATAAGGATCTGCATTCTTTGACATGTGACGCCTATTCAAATATATTGGTAAAATGTTTGCACCAAAATAAATAAATAAATAAATAAAAATAGAACCAAACTTTTCAGATAAAAATCGTAATATTCTTAATGTTTCTGCTCGAAATACAGGCCGTAGGCACTCGAGAGAATCGCCTCGGCGAGACTGTTTTTATGACTACCCACAATCTATGTTTTTGAGATAAAAATCCTGATAGTTTTCATGGTTCTGCTCAAACCACAGACCGTGAACACTCAAAAGAATCGCCTCGGTGAGGCTGTTTTTACGATAACCCACAATCTATGTTTTTAAGCAGAAAAAGAAAAATAATGCTTAAACGAGTCAACTCCAGTTTTTCTATTTCAAAATGGGGGTTAAGGGGTCAGAATTATATAGATGTACTCGTAATTTGTGACAATATACAGACCGCGAAGGTAAAGAAAATAAAAGCCAAATGTGAGCCAAGCCCCCCACCCCCACCCCACACACAAAAAATAGCCGTGTTTTCGCTAACCCAACGACCCTGCTTCAGACACTGACTCTACTAGTTTTATCAATAAAGAACAAAATAAAAATTAAAACACCAACCCTACCATTTTCAATATCCGATCCTACACAGTGTCGTCTTTGCATTTTCCCATATTATTCTTGCGTTTTAAGTACATTTTTTTTAGTTTTTGTCATTTAGTACCTTCAAAAACACAGAGCTGACTTTTTTGAGCATTTAAAATGAATTATGATATACAATCAAAGTCTCAACATGACAACTTTATTGACAAAAAACATGTACAAAAACAAAAATACATAAAAAATACAAGCCCGATCCTGTATTTTTCGAGGTAAAAAAAAATAAAATAATAAAAAAAAGTTTCTCGCACCTATTGACCAAACTTTTTTTCAGCATGATAGTAGAAGCACAACTATGTTTTACGCCTAGGTCAAGATATCAAACACTTGTTCTTAAACATCGAGGCGGCTGCGTTTTTGTGATTGTCGTATTTCAAATCCGCAAAACGCGTTTGTGTCACACACTCAATGCGTATTGTTTTTCAATAAGTCCATCTGCGTCAGCATGCATACGCAATGTGTATTGTTTATCGATACGCTCAATGCGTCTGCATGATTAAAACTTCACAATACGCGCATTGCGTATTCGTTTCATATACGCACAATGCTTTTGCACACGTAAACTTTGTCACACACGTATTTGCGTATTTTTGTTTATTTTGGCGACTTTTTCCTGTGTATATTATAGGAATCACCCACAATGAAGTTATGAACAAGCCCTTATAAGATGGTTTTTATCACAACTCATTACTGCTAAGTATGCCATGCATAGTTGCAAGCTCTACCAAACACCATACCAATACACAGGCCTATAGTAAGTCTATTATTTATTTCACAATGACAGTTTAAAATTTATTGAACCGTTTTTCCTGACATTTGGACAATTTTGTTTGTTTGTTGTTTTATTTGAAGTTTAACGTCCCCATCAACACTGTATAGGACATTTTGGAGACGTTGCTTCCAATTTTGTGGGACTTTTACCAGACATTGAGATGAAATGACATCTCAAGCCCTGTCCCCCACTGAAACCAATACAGCTTATAAGTATGGATGGTCCGACCCGCACCTCTTTGCCTGGACAGGCTTAGATCCTCTAAGGGGTTTACCAATACTCATGTGCGGTCGGTTTCAGCTCTGCGTGGAAGCATCATTCAGCCCATCTATTTCTTCAAGCCCCGATGGGAGGGGGGGGGGGCGAAGACATTTGGACAATATAGCTACTGGAGATGAAGTTCCTCAAGAGATAGAGAAGTTTGATAAGTTGCCTAAAATGGGTCAAAAGCCATTTGAGTCATTCATGCAGGAAAGGCTCATACCCATAGCTTGTTAGGCCGTCCAAAGAACAATCTTATGAGCCTTTGCCTGGGTCAAAAACTCCAGACTATGAGTGATATCAGGTCAATGGCACAGGTGTCTGGGGAAACCAGTTTGAGGAACTGACTGCCACCGGTGAAGAGATATATGCTTTCTATACATCAGTTCATTCATTCAAGGTCTTGTCTTTCAAAAATGCTCATGATCACGCGAGATTGTTTACAGATTTTAAGTCGGATTTGCTGGTTGTATAGTATTTGACGGGATGTCTGTACTTTAAATGTTACAGCAGTCATCATGTCTCAAACTGACATATCAACAGATGGCTGCTATGTCTTGGTCTTACAGTCTTCTTACCGTTATTTGGGTAGCTACCATTCACGTCGGTTTTGAGAGGAATGAGGCAAACAGTCTCAAATTACAGACCCAACAAAAGTGTGGAAAGAATGTTTCTTCACACGCGCCTGTGTCTACGAGGAAAAATATAGTAACTGGTGATTGATAGATACTTTCAAGCAGTAAAAGCAAGAACTTTACACTAGATAGCTTAACGAAAATTGCCATGAGCTTCTTAAGAAGAATGCTACTGTTGTTGGTGCAGGTTGACTTGAGAACACGGCTCTGCAAATTCGGCTGATGTTGTTCCTGTTCAGCATGAACTTTATTCCAACCGTGAAGAAGCTGATAGTAGAATGATTTGCAACTAGCTTTTGCAGGTTCTCTTGTTGTCAGTTTTGATACCGATGTTTTCTTTCTACTTGTGCATCGCTTTAACCTGCTTTATGCTGGTGACAGGCAGAAAAGGTATTCATGCTGACTGCAACAGGTATATTCCAGTTAACACTGTTTTCAGGAAACTAGAGCCAGATGAAAGGGCAATTATGCTGTCTGTATTACCTTATGGGTTGTGATACCTGCTCTTCTCTACATAGTACAGTCAAGAAGAAGGCAATTCATGTTCTGCCTAAACCAGACTTCCAGCTTCATGAGATTTCAGATCTTGGGACTGAGTCAAATGTCTCATGGCTAGTTAAAGCAACAGCAATTTCTTTTTAGTGCACAGGTGTGCATATCAGCTACCGATTTGATAGGGAGCTATAAAATCTAAGATTAATTTGCCTAGCCCAGTAGACCTAGGGTATACAGAGTAAACCGCTTGGAGATTCTAACCGTGCCCAGGAAAAGTGGTGCGAGTTGGACCATCCTTGCATATAAAACCTTTTGGTTTAAATGTGTGGCGGGGCTTGAGATGTCATTTCATCTCAATGTCGGGGAAAGTCCCACAAAAAATTGGAAGCAATGTCTCCAAAATGCAAAATGACTGATACAGTGTTGACGGGGACGTTGTACCTCAAATCAAACAAAACATAACCTAATTGTATAGCATATCCTCTTTATAACACATTTTAATAACACAGTTTTGGATATAACACTTTATAAACCCCAAAACCTAGCCAGTTACACAGCAAAAATGACAATAAAAGTCATTTTAGATCAATTTGATAAACCCTATTTTGCTATTTTGTTTGGATGCAGCACTGCTTAATTAAGACGGTTAATGCTCATATCCCGAAAACAGTGTTATAAAGAGGTGGTGTTACCTAATGGTTGATCATATAATATAGTATGAAAACATAACTAAGCATTAGTTTCAATGACCTCTTCTACTTGTAAAATGAAATCCTCGCCTGCAAATCCCTTGAGTGTGAGTATTATGTGAATGAATTTTACAGGTAAACTGAGTGGGTGGGGTAATCCTGGGGCTAAATTTATGGTAAAAAGTAATATCAAACCATGAATGCACTTGGGAATAGTGTTAAATGTATTTTAGAATAGTGTCTTAGTTAAAATAAAACAATAGATAAATAAAAACTGTTTAACATTTTGAAACAGCAGCATTGCCTTTAGGTAACACCTATGAAGCTAGAAACAAAAACGATGTAATGTCTTTTATTTCACCGGTTTTCAAGTGAAACCTAAAATGCTGATCAATATTCTAGCACAAGTAGTCTTTTTATACCAGAAAAATAAATTAGAATAAGTTTGTAAGATGATTTGTGGCAATATTATGTGAATGAGTTATACTGGTAAACTGAGTGGGTGGGGTAATCCTGGGGCTTAACTGATGGTAAAAAAAGTCATAAATGTACTTCAGAATAGTGTTAAATGTATTTAAGAATAGTGTCTTAGTTAAACTAAAACAATAGATATGTAAAAACTGTTTAAATTTTGAAACATCAGAATTGCTGTCATGTACCACCTATGAAACTAGACACAAAAACAATAAAATATCATTTTTTTCGCCGGTTTTCAAGTCAAACCTAAAAAACTGATCTATATTCTAGCACAAATCTTCTTTTTACACCAGAAAAATAAATTAAAATAAGTTTGTAAGATGATTTGTGGTATTTGTAATCATATTTTATGAAAAACTGGAATTTACAGCTATGGCGGCCATCTTGGACGCCATTTTGGATTTCTCAGCTCGCCATCATTTATGCCAATTTATGCCGGCAGTTTCAGATACTACGGATGCTGACGATCATTTTGGTATTTGACATGTTTTGTTATACGGGGGGTAAGGGTTACTACCAGAAATAGTGGACTTTTTGGCCCGTTGTCACCCTACCATATAGGCAATAAAACTGAGCAGTGATTTATTATGCAAATAAAAAATCACTAGTCGAAAGAGGGTGACAGGTGATGTCAGTAAAAGACGCCGTTTTATGACGTCAGTCGTAGATTCCTTGACGTTAGCCGATGGAACGTTATTTTCTCACATCAACAACAATATATATGTCAATAATGTTTGCAGGCTTTTTTCTGACAATGGCACATTACGAAAATACGCCTATACAAATACATTGCAACCTTTATAGCCGAAAAATTGAAAATTTTAAGATGAAAATTTTTGATATTTTTCTTATTTCTGCTCAAAATATAGATTGTGGGTACTCGTTAGAACCGCCTCATTGAGGTGGTTCTAACGAGTACCCACAGTCTATATCTTAGAGCAGAAATAAGAAAAATAATGTTTACCCCTGCAAACCCCAGTTTTACTATATAAAAGTGGGGTTCAACGAGGTCAAAATTATATAGGCGTGTTTTCATGATGGAAGGTTGGGAGAATTTGAAGGAAGCAACAGAATCATTGTCTATTATAGTGTGTTAAAATCGAAATTGATCGGCTCTTGTGTGTGATTTGTTGGGTAATAAATCATGGCTCATCGGTCAATTGTAAGTAGACAAATCACTCGCGCTACGCGCTCGTGTTTTGATCTACTTTACAACTGACCTCCAACCTGTAATTTATTACTCAACCTCCCACGGCTAGAGCTGCTCTGTTTCTTAATTGGCGTGAAAGTTAAGCCTCAAATCAAATAAACAATTCAAAACCTACAAAAGCGCGTGTGACTGGAAAAGTCCTAGATCAACCTGTTCAAACGATGTGTGGCCCGCACAGCCCCATATCCGCCTCTGCATCTACATAATGTGTGCAAAGTCTTCCATGTTCGTATGAGCCTTTTACGGACGTTAATCTTTACAAAAAAGCAAAACCAGACTGTGGTGCTACATGTATTTATCTTTAACACTTTCATCTACTAAATGTCAAACAAACCGCCCATACGATAACGGATCGTTTCGCCCGTGAGTCGTTTCGCCCATGAGTCGTTTTGCCCGTG
This sequence comes from Lucinisca nassula, assembly GCA_963580285.1. NCBI lineage: Eukaryota > Metazoa > Mollusca > Bivalvia > Lucinida > Lucinidae > Lucinisca > Lucinisca nassula. The sequence goes on along the minus strand of OY757020.1, from coordinate 91,434,283 downwards.
GGTCATTTCGCCCTGGGTCGTTTCGCCCTGGGTCGTTTCGATCTATTTGGTGGGTCGTTTCGCCCATATTTTTACTATGGCCCTACGGATTGAATTATGGTATGCTGTTGTTTATAACTGAGTCAATGGGGATATGGGGCGGCCTGTTTATTCAGTATGCACCCCCATCACCCAATGCCATGAACCGTGAAACATTGTTTTTATATAGATAGATAGATAGATAGATAGATAGATAGATAGATAGATAGATAGATAGATAGATAGATAGATAGTATCGCGTATGAGTTTGTGTGTGTGAATTTGGGCAACGTCGCTTTCAACAATCTTTTCAGTCATATCACGGCGGTGTCTGGTTGTGACAGGGAGCTCAATGCTCACTTTTATAGTGCTGCCTCACTGAAGTATCATGTCCCAGACACATAACATGATACCACACCCAGTCACATTATCCTGACAATGGGTCGACCAGTCCTAGCTCTACCCCGTAAATCTGAGTGCCAAGCGAGGAGCAGCTAGTACCATTCTTAACGACTTTGGTATGTCGCGGCCCGGGATCGAACCCGTGACCTCCCGTTCCCCGGAGCGGACACTCTACCATCTGAGCTATCGGGGCCGGTATATCGCGTATGAGCTTTATATTGTAATATCCTCGGTGCAGCTGAACGACCTGCTGACGACTTCTGCGTTAGATTTGGGCAACTGAGCCAACAAATATTTGTTTGTTTTTTGTTTTTTTTTGTTTTTTTTTTTAACTTCTTTAACGTCCCCATCAACACTTATTACATTATTTTGGAGACGTTGCTGCCAATTTTGTGGGACTTTTACCCGACATAGAAATGAAACAACATTTGAAGCCCTCTGACCAATGAAACCAATAAGGCTTATATGTACCAGACGATGTGGCATGCATCACTTTGCCCGGGCAGGCTAAGGCCTTCTAAGCGTTTTACAAGTACCCTTGTGCGGCCAGTTTCAGCTCTGCGTTGAAGCATCATGCAGCCCAATCTTTATCTCCAAGCCCGATGGGCGGGGCAAAAATGTTTAAGAGAGAGATGTGACCCGACAGTACATTAACATGCCTATGATTTTATGGATGTGAAAATGACAATTTGTAGATGATTTCTCATTTCTGCTCGACACATAGATTGTGGGCTAAAACCACTTTATTGTCTATGTTTAAGAACAGAAATAAGAAAAATGATGTATACCTGAAAACCCACTTAATTTCCGCTGTAAAAATGGGGTTTAGGGGCCTTCATTGCACATTACATCAGCATACATTGGAACATGTCCAATCCGCAAAATATCTTGGTATCACCATCACTGATAATCTTGATTGGGGTCAACATCTTTCTGAGATTACATCTAAGGCAACTAGGACATTAGGGTTTCTTAGACGCAATTTGGCTTTTGATCCTAGGCAGACAAAGGATGTTTCATACAAAACCCTGGTTCGACCTCAACTCGAGTATGCATCACCTGTTTGGCATCCCCATGTTAAAACTCAGGTTCAGCAGGTTGAGAAGGTTCAGAGGACGGCTGCCCGATGGACCTGCAGGCGATGGCGGAACAGAAGTAGTGTTGGTGAAATGCTCGATGAGCTGCAGTGGCCATCTTTGGAGGCCCGTCGTGAGCAGTCCTCTTTAACTTACTTTTATAAAATACACCCTGACACAGTGTCTCTTAATAAAGAAAAATACTTGACCCCTGTGACTACTTCAACTCAAACAAGAGCATCAAAATTAAACAACAGTCAATATCGTAGGTACCAGGCCTATAGTGATGCCCTGAAGAATTCTTTCTTCCCTAGAATTATTCCTCAGTGGAATAGTCTTCCCTCCTCTATGGTAAATGCGAAAAATGCAGAGGAGTTCAAAGTAGAAGTAAAACAAAGATCAGGAATTGATACAATTAACTTACTCCACCCATAAAAGACACCAAAGGGAAAGAAATACAAACATTAAGCGACCAGACCATAATGAAAACCTAAACAAAGGAAGGCCATAAGGACAGTTACTTTCCCACAAAATGGCCATATGGCCATCCAAAATTAAAAGACACAAGTGATAGACACAGTAAGTAACAAACAACAACATAAATAAATCGCCACAGAAGAGCCGCCTTGGAACGGTCAGCGAAAGATTTCCACCGGGGGGGGGGGGGGGGGGGGGGGAAGGGGGCTTAAATCGATTTTACGTGGCCACAATCCTCGCCCTTACTTCCGTCGCGATTTAGACAAATAATTCGTTCAGTCCGCATGAAGGCCTCCTAACTCATCAGTGCAACATCTCCGTGAACACAAAAATCAAGGTGAGACAACGGTGAGGACTCGACAGCAAGAAACCACTGAAATACTGGAGCAAAAGAAAACCAACAGTTGGACTCCGATATCTATCTATCTATCTATCTTTCTATAGTCCGCATGGTGTAGATTGGGACCCAGAGGTGTGCGTTTTAGTACACCTCTGAAAGCAGATTGTAAATAGTTTTAAGAACTCATCCAGTGATTTTTTATTTTTTTTTTGCTAAATTCTAAATTTAGCGCACCACCCAACTGAGGTAATGGCGAAGTATGACCGACTCAGTATAGATAGATAGATAGATAGATAGATAGATAGATAGATAGATAGATAGATAGATAGATAGATAGATAGACTTGTTAACATTATGATTTATTTATTTCCATCCCGTCCGTCCGTCCGCCTGTCTATCCACGCACCACGCCGTCCATTTACCCATCCATCCCGTTTCCCGTTTTTACCCATCCGTCCGCTTCCCCATCCACCCTGTGTCCCTTTACAAAAATATAATTGGGGCGAAACCACCCACGGGCGAAACGACTCGCGGGCGAAACGACTCACCTCATAAGGGCGAATCGACCTACCTCCAAAATCAGGGCGAAACGACTCAGGGCGAAACGACCCGGCGAAACGACCCATGGGCGAAACGACCCGGATTCGTCCATACGCTCATTGTTAATGATATTTTAGCAGAGTACCATTTGTCTCGCAAGTCGACGGAAGGCGTTGTGTATACCGCAAATCTTGTCGCTTATTTGGAAAGTTAAGATGCTTACGGCGGTGGTATAGCGTCATGAACTGCGAGACACAAAACAGAAATAAATTTCATTGATAGTAGGCTAATGGGCGTTAGATATCGCGACGAAATAATTACACGCCATGTTGTTACATTTATTCGACGTATTAACGGAATATTTCAGCAGGGTAACGCTCATACCCACGCTGTTCGCGAGTGTGCAAATTAATAACAGCGTTCTTCCTTGGCCGGCAATTTCTGCAGACATGTCGCCCATAGAACATCTTTAGGAGATGTGAGTTCGACGTGTTCTTCAACAACGTCAATAGCTACAGACTCTAAATTACCTTCGATAAGCTTTTACCATTCAGTGGCAATGCCTTCTCCAACGCTTTGTTAGACAAAGAGGATATTTGATTTTTTTTTTTTTTTTTTTTTTTTGGTGTAAGATCGATTTTCATTTCATCGAATAACCACCAAAAGAAGTATTTTCACGAGTGGCGAGGCCATAATAAAAAATGATCTTACACTGAAAAAAGATCTGTTTCTGTTTCTTGAAAGCTGTAATTTGTAACGCAATTTCAAAGCGCTCATCGCAGAGAAAAAGCAAACATAAATGTCAAAGCCATCATCACAGATAGAATGGGTTTTTTTTATTCTCAACCTTTAGATGTGATCAGCGTGTTAACTGGGTATTTGTTTGTTTGTTTGATTTGAGGTTTAACGTCCCCGTCAACACTCTAAAGGTCATTTTGGAGACGTTACTTCCAATATTGTGGGACTTTTACCCGACATTGAGATGAAATGACATCTCAGGCCCTGCCGCCCAATGAAACCAATAGGGTTTATAAGCATGGACGGTCCGACTCGCACCGCTTTGCCTGGGCAGGCTTAGATACTCAAAGCGGTTTACCAGTATTCGTGTACGGGTCGGTTTCAGCTCTATGTGGAAGCATCATGCAGCCCGTCTATTTCTTCAAGCCCCGATGGTAAACTGGGTATACTATTCTGAAAGTTTGCACCTGGAGAACAGCATGGAATGTTACTTTCCCAGTAGCACTTTATTCGACAACAACGGACAAGCTTCTAAACCTTCATTACCAGGAACAACTAACCAAATAGCAAAGTAACATGTATTATAATTGCCATAAGCACATGGACAGAAGACTAAGCGCTTTAACAGACGACTGAGATAATTTGACAGAGTACTGAATAACTCACTGACGTGAGTATTAACATGAAAACCAAACCGTCAAATTATTAACTTACATCTCTTGAGTATATTAGGCATTTTTCTATCTTTAAAGTAAACTTGAAACAATGTAAATTTCAAACACCTACTCTAACACAGCGCGCCTATATAGGCAATGGAAAACGGCTGTGTTTTATTCTGCAACAAATCACAGCTCGGAAGAGCGTGACGAGTGACGTCATTTGAAACTGCTAATTTATGACGCCACTAGTCAATTTCCTTGACGTTAGACGGTGTAACGTCATTTTCTCGTATCGAAAACGTTAGAAAAGGATATAAATGCATGTGTTTCAATCGATAATTTTAGCGGGATTTCTTCTAACAATGGCGAAAAGTTGTGAGATTATGAAGGAAACAACAACATTATTAACGATTTTCAGCGTGTTAGAATCGAAATAGATCAGCTCTGGTCTGAGATTTGTTGAGTAATAAATCACAGTTTGTCGGTCAGTTGTAAGTAGACAAATCACGCGCGCTACGCGCTTCTACTTTACAACTGACCTCCAAACTGTGATTTATTACTCAACAAATCACAGTTAGAGCTGATCTATTTCTTAAATAAACGAAAATACAATCCATCGATTATGTGAAATTCTCCAAAATGTCATCACTAACACATGCCTATATAATTTTGAACCCCTTGAAAAGTAGAAGTAAAACAAAGATCAGGAATTGATACAATTAACTTACTCCACCCATAAAAGACACCAAAGGGAAAGAAATACAAACATTAAGCGACCAGACCATAATTGAAACCTAAACAAAGGAAGGCCATAAAGACAGTTACTTTCCCACAAAATGGCCATATGGCCATCCAAAATTAAAAGACACAAGTGATACACACAGTAAGTAACAAACAACAACATAAATAAATCGCAACAGAAGAGCCGCCTTGGAACGGTCAGTGGAAGATTTCCACTGGGGGGCTTAAATCGATTTTACGTGGCCACAATCCTCGCCCTTACTTCCGTCGCGATTTAGACAAATAATTTGTTCAGTCCGCATGAAGGCCTCCTAACTCATCAGTGCAACATCTCCGTGAACACAAAAATCAAAGAACCACAGAGGTGAGACACAGTGAGGACTCGACAGCAAGAAACCACTGAAATGCTGGAGCAAAAGAAAACCAACAGTAAGACTCCGATGAGCCCGACCAGAGACAGAGCATCAGGCACCAACCAACATTATCTCTCTAATTGTCGATAAGCCTTTACGTTGGAGCCGTCAGAGAATCTAAGGCCTGACCCACCGGCGTGCAATTAAAGAGGGAAGCAAAGTTGCCAACCGTGATTGGGTTAACTACCATGCATGCAGTCTGTCGTATAATATCCATGTTGTACCCAATCTTTTTATATCGAAGAATGATTTTACGAAATTGGGTGCTTAAGTCATTGCGGTTATATATTTTTCTGAATTTATATACTAAGTCACCATAAAATTCGGGTTCCGATAGACCTTGTTGCAGAAGAGATTTAAGTCCAATATTGAATTTTGAAATTAAATCAGAATGGCGTCAATAAAATTTTGAAAAGGCTTTGCGTAGTTTATGGTACCGATAACCCTGATTAAGGAGTTTAGCCGTTAATAATTTATTACGAGTGTTGAAGTCAGTTACATGACTACACACTCTAGCAAATAGAATTAATTGCGAAATGTAAACGCAACTTTATATAGTAAAACTGGGGTTTGCAGGGGTAGCCTTATTTTTTCTTATTTCTGCTCTAAAATATAGATTGTGGCTACTCGTTAGAACCGCCTCGATGAGGCGGTTCTAACCAGTACCCACAATCTATAGTTTGAGCAGAAATAAGAAAAAATATCACAATTTTTCAACTTAAAATTTTCCTTTTTTCAGTGGTAAAGTTTGCAATGTATTTATAAAGGCGTGTTTTCGTAATGGAAAGTAAAACTATGTTAACAGCCGCACTGTCCAAAATAGAAGTGAAGGCAATGATCAGGAATCGATACAATTAACCCACAAAAAAGCACAAACATGTAACAACTAGACCCTAGTGGAAACATCAATAGCGGAAAGCCAAAAGGACAGTTACTTTCCCATATAATGGCCAATTGGCTATCCAAAACAAAATAATAAGCGATACACACACTAAAAAACAAACCATAACAAAAATAAACCGCAACAGAAGAACCTATTTGGAACGGTCTGTGAAACGAATTCCACTGGGAGGCTTAAATGGATTTTACGTGGCCACAATCCTCACCCTTATTTCCGACGCGATTAAGACAAATAATTTGTTCAGTCCGCATGAAGGCCCCCTAAATCATCAGTGCAACATCTCCGTGAACACAAAAAGCAAACACTCACAGAGATGATGAAACAACGGTGAGGAAATAACAGCAAGAAACCAACGAAATGCTGGAGCAAAAGAAGATCCGAGGGGCCCGACCAGAGACAGAGCATCAGGCACCAAACAACATTGCATAACATTAGATACTCTCTAAATCTCAGTAAGTCTTAACGCTGGGACTGTCATAGAATCTGAGGCATGACCCACCGGCGTGCAATTAAAGATGGAAGCAAAGTTGACAACCGTGATTGGGTTAATTACCATGCATGCAGTCTGTCGTATAACATTTATGTTCTACCCTATCTTTTTACATCGAAGAATGCTTTTACGAAATTAGGTGCTGAAGTCATTGCATTTATTTTTTTTTTCTGAATTTATATACTAAGTCACCATAGAATTCGGGTTCCGATAGATCTTGTTGCAGAAGAGATTTAAGTCCAACATTGTATTTTGTAATTAGATCGGAATGACGTATATAAAAGTTTGAAAGGGCTTTGCGTAGTTTATGGAACCGAAATCCCCGATTAAGAAGTTTAGTCGTTAACAATTTATTACGAGTGTTGAAGTCAATTACATGACTAGACACTCTGGCAAATAGAGGGAATTTGGAGCTGGTAAAGTGGCTGCTGGCTGGAGGAGAGAGGTGGCTGCTGAGCAGGGGTTAAATATATAGTAAAATGCTATGGGAGGAATAAATGTGGCTGCTGAAGACAGGTGACTGCTAAACAGAGGTGACCATAAGTGGAGGTTTTACTGTACTACTTATGAACAGCCTCAATGAACTGCCAGTCACATTTTTTTCGTTGACTTTTGCTTGTATCGAAAAGCAGCATTTATTTCTATTCATGTTAGTTGTAGAAAAAGGTCATAATATGTTTTTCCGAGACTATAGCTCAACTTAATCATCTATCAAGAGGTACAACTGGATTTATATATGAGCTATCCAGTACGGCGAGTAGGTTTTTAATGTCGTAGAATATTTTCATAAGATATGCTTAAACAGGGTACGTTTAGAGAATATTATTCATTTATTGGCCAATGTGTGAAGGGAATTTACGATTTGTTCACCCGAACAGCCCCGAAGGCAATATTACCTGTAAAGGGTGAACAAATCGTCAAATTCCCCTCACACAAGGACAACAAACGATTAATGATACTGATTTCTGACTTCTTGAGATTCTTTATGTGAACGAACTTGTGTATTTAAGCAGTGACGTCAGAGGTGGAATATTGCAGGGCAATATGGGGCGCCGTTTTACTATTTAATTCGTACTTATGGATATCCATAATTATTTATGGATATCCATAATTCAAATTATAAATATCCATAATTCGAATTATCGATATCCATTATTATTTATGGATATCCATAATTATTTATGGATATCCATAATTCCAATTATCGATATCCAAAATTCGAATTATTGATATCCATAAATCGAACTGAATTATTGATATCCATAAATCGAATAATGGATATCCATTATTCGATATATTGATATCCATAAATCGAATTATGGATATCCATTATTCGGCTGATTTATGGATATCCATAAATCAAATTATGGATATCCATAAATTAAATTATGGATACCCATAAATCAAATTATGGATATCAATAAATAGAATGATGGATATCCATAAATCGATTTATGGATATCATTAATTCAGATCGAAATATGGATATCCATAAATCGAATTATGGATATCCATAATTCTCCTCAGCAAATAAACCTAATGAATAATTACTGCTCCCTTTGCAAAAAAAAAAAAACGACTATTCCCGTCAGATTTCCGATTTTGATGTGTAACAAAAGCCGGGATGGAGGTAGAGGTAATGTAGGGTGGGCTTAGTGGTGGCCTATCATGTGGGAGAGATATGTTTTGTTCGATTTGAGGTTTAACGTCTCCTTCAATACTATTTAGGGTATTTTGGCGACGTTGCTTCCAATTATGTTGGGCATTAAGCCGACATTGAGATGCAATGACATCTCAATACCGCCGGCCTCGGTCGCTCAGTCGGATGCGCGTCTGACTGGTGATCAGGAGGACGCGGGTTCGATACCTGCCACGGTCGGCAACATTATTTCGTAAAGATTGATCATGCAATCTTTTCTACGATCATTCTCTCCCTTCCGCTGTTTCAAGAAGGGCAATTTTGTTTCGGAGTCATCAAAACATTTACACATCACTTTCACAAGTCCGTGAAATGAATACCCACTTACACCTAGCCCAGCAACTGGGCGTTAAAATGGTTAATATGAAATTAAAATCGTCTTTTGCATTTAAAGGAATAGTGTATAAACGATTAGCTAGTCTAGTCACTCTGACTCTAAGTTTGGAAATTCTACCAAATAGACTTGCCATTATCAACAAGGTGATAAATTTTTAATATACCGTATTCGCCCTAATTACCGCACATGCTCCTATAAGCGCACACCAAAGCTATTTTTGAAAAGGAAATGCATAAGCGCCCACTTTACAGTAATCTCCCCTTGAAGCTCTCATAGTACATCTATAAAAACTTACCATTATTTCTTCCAACAGTGAAGGCAATGCTTAAGTATCTTTTTCTGTCCCATTAAATACCAGTATACATCATCTTGGAAGCTGTTGTTTTCGTATCAAGTGTGCGCTAATTAGGTAGATTGTTCACCATGATTTTATGACACGATTTTGAAAAACTAAGCGCACGGTGCGGTAATTAGGGCGAATGCGGTAATAAAAATACTAAAATTGATCAGACTTTAATTATCAGACTAGCAGAGATTGATCATGAAATCTTTTTCTACGGTCGTTCTCTCCCTTACGCTGATTTAAGAAGGGCATTTGTCAGTTTCTGGCGAAAGAATGTGCACTGAACTGGTTACATGTAACTGCTTACGTATAAGCCTGCATAGGAAAAGTTTGGATAGGTAAACTGGCCGGCTCAAAAATTACCTAATTTGTGTTGACTAGTGTTGACTCATGCAGCCAAATCTATTTCTCCAAGCCCCAATGGGCGAGGACCAGGAGATATATCTGAATCTGTCTGGTACTCCATACATCTCTAGTAGAGTATTATAGGGATATATGTTAAGACTATATATAACGAAAATGTGCATTTTTCTCCAGAAAGCTTGCACGGATTCCCCGTTTTGATCATTATAATCTTTCGTTCGACTTTCAGTGTCCGTTTGTGCGCAGTCCTCATAGAGGTGATTTCCAGATCTTACGACTGGTTCTGATATTTAACTGCACACATGGCGGGCGTTCAGCGTCTGGCGTCCGTTGCTTTGGAAGCCTTAGGGGCAGAAAAGGCTGCACGGGAGAGAGGTCCCTTTGACTGGCCATCATCTTCCAGCGATAATGAACACCTTGAAGATTTTAAAGATTTTTACAATAAACAATCACGTATCTTAGCGAGAAATCATTAAACCAAAAGCTTTGGCGGTGATTTATGAATATCCATAATTCGAATTATGGATATCCATAAATCGATCTGAATTATGGATATCCATAAATCGAATTATGGATATCCATAATTCGAATAATGGATATACATTATTCGGCTGATTTATGGATATCCAAAAAATCGAATAATGGATATCCATAATTCGATTTATGGATATATATAAATACGGATTAAATAGTTAAACGGCACCCCATAGGGGAATATGGTAATTTATGGCTCTACGCGTGTCTTCTAGAGATTCTTGCAGTGAATGCGCTTGTACTTATGAGCAGTGACGTCAGAGTGGAATATTGCAGGGGAATACGATAATTTATTGCTCTGTGTATGGCATGCTCTTCACCAATCAGAATTAATCTAGGAGGCACACAATGTGTGATCAATGACGTAACAACGTCGATACAACGTTGCATGGTTGCATCGGTGTTGATGCGACTTTGCTTAAAGGGAATGGGAACACCTTTATGGGAGGCAACTCCTCCAACCGTATTTCTTGTCTCCCATGTCAATAGGGGTCAACTCTTAAAGCAAAGAATTTGCTCCTAAGGAGCAAATTCTTTCCTTAAAGAGAAGACCCCTTTTTCAGCGGGACTGAGCCTATAGAAATGCAAACAGGACGTCCCGAAAGTTGTCTCCCTTTGAAAATATGCGGAAAATATGCTATGTGTTACAATTCCCCTTCAACAACCTCATGTTCACAGTTGCATTATAACTTCATTTCGTTTCAGGCAAACGTATGATACGCAAGACGATGGTTTTGTGCTTTTCAATAGGCATCCCGACACTTCTTTATGTCTTTATTTGGCGAATCTTTGATAGCACTACTATCACCCCATTAAAAACACCACCAACCCAATTAGATAGAGTTAATGTGCCTGCTGTCCAAGCCGATGATCTGGAATCACAGAGTGAGACATTAAACAAAGTGAACCTGAATCTCAACCACGAAACAAATGTTTTTGAGTTCTACAAATTAGATCTGGTGTCACATAACAGAATGGTGAATACTCTGAGTCTGAAACTTAAACGTGACTTTGAAGTGATAGAAGAAGCGCAAAGAATTCATTGGAATATATTTAGAAAACTTATTGGGAAATATAAGCACGCAATGTTGTTTAATATTGCTGGATTTGAAAACAAAGGCGACCCTGCCATTGTAGTAGGAGAGGTAAACCTTCTTCGAAGATTAAATATTGAACTAGTTTTCCACCTTGAAGATAGTAGACATACTAAAGAAGCTATCAAGTATGCACGATATGTTAGCAAAAATTATACGAACGAGACATTAGTCATTTTGCTACACGGCGGAGGAAATTTGTTGTCATATGCGAGCCACGATGTCTTTCGTGAAAGCATTCTCGAAATGTTCATGGATTATGAAGTGATCCTGTTTCCACAGAGCTTGTGGATAAACTCATCGGAAAAACACGTGGAACATTTTAAATCGGTTTACAGTATGCACCCAAGACTAACATTTTGTTACCGCGATCAGTTTTCATTTGATAAGGGGTCAGAACTTTTTCCCAAAGCACGTCCTCTTCTGGTACCAGACATGGCCTTTCAGATCGGCAAAGTGGAGCGCTTTATGCAGCCGATTCATGATATAATGTGGATAAAACGGGGCGACAAAGAGTCCCCACATTACAAAGTACCAGTGAGCGCCAAAGCTCCAGAAGTCATTGTAGCCGACTGGCAGCAATGGATTACCCCACGGGAAAAACGAACTATTGAAAATGATTTTCTCATAACCGCTAATGGCATGATGTTCCTTTTGCGAGGGCGAGTTGTAATCACCGATCGACTGCATGGACATATCCTGTCAACACTGTGTGGAATTCCTCATGTTATTCTTGATCCCATAAACCACAAAATATCAGACTATAGGGACACATGGACACAGGGTCTGAAGAATGTGGAATTCGCAACTACACCGGAAGAAGCCCTGGACAAAGCAAGAGCATTGCTTAAAAGACTCGACAAAAACAAAACACTTCCAAAAATCCTTACTTATCATAACAGTACTGAGTATCATAAAAATTTAAAAATCCCACAATAAGTAAGTGTTTGAGTCTCACAATAAGGCAACTAGTTTTTGTTTGATTTGAGGTTTAAAGTCGCCGTCAACACTGTAAAGGTCATTTTGGAGACGTTGCTTCCAATTTTGTGGGACTTTTACCCGACATTGAGATGAAATGACATCTCAAAACCTCCCGCCCAATGCAACCAGTAGGGTTTTTAAGCATGGACGGGCCGACTCGCACCGCTTTGCCTGGGCAGGCGTAGATCCACTATGCGGTTTACCAGTACTATGTGCGGGCCGGTTTCAGCTCTGCGTGAAAGCATCATGCAGCCCATCTATTTCTTCAAGCCCCGATGGGCGGGGGCGACTAGGAATAGCGGTAATATCGCACCAGTGGTCAACAGTGCTAAATTTCAACCGTATGCACCCCAATCTCTTGGATGAATGGATGAAATGCGGCAAACCCTGTAAACTATATCATTGCAACCTACCGAAGATTTGAGTAGATTTTGGTGACCTTGATCTTATGTTCAAGATCACATGCACCCCCCACCCCCCCCCCCCCCCCCCCCAACCTCTGACACAAACACAACGTCACGAAAACACAACGTCACGAAAACAACACGCCTGTATAATTTTGACCCCCCCCCCCCCCCGCCCCATGGACCACACTTTTATATAGTAGTAAAACTGGGGTTTCAGGGGTAAACCTTATTTTTCTTATTTCTGCTCTAAAATATAGATTGTGTGTACTCGTCAGAACCGCCTAATCGTCTTATTTCTGCTCTAAAATATAGATTGTTGGTACTCTTTACAACCGCCTCATCTTCTTATTTCTGCTCTAAAATATAGATTGTGTGTACTCGTTAGAACCGCCTCATCTTCTTATTTCTATTCTAATATATTGTGGGTACCCGTTAGAACCGCATCGATGAGGCGGTTCTAACGAGTACACACCATCTATATTTGCAGTAGAAATAAGAAAAATATCACAATTTTTCTTCTTTAAATTTTAGATTTTTGGCGGTAAAATTTACAATGTATTTGAATAGGCGTGTTTTCGTAATGTGTATTCTCGAACCAGTAATAAACAGAAACACTCTACGAAAACTTCAAAAATGGCAGGCTTGTGCAACCGCTACCAGGAGCAGGATACTAGCACGTTGCCAGGGGGTTGGCAGTGATATTTCTGGGTTTTACCGTTACTAGGCGCGCGGGAAGAAACATTTAACCATTACGAAAAAAACACGCCTATACAAAATGCATTTTGTCATATGATGTCGCGTCTGAGAGTGTAATAACGTCATGCAATAAATTCGATTATCCACTAGTGGATTAAATATGCAAATTAGTTGGATACGTCCCGTAACGTTACATGTACGACGCCCTTAACGACGTCGCGTTTACTAATGGCGGAATATTGACTTTTTTGTAAAACAATCGTGAATAAAATGCGTTTTAAATGTCATATGATAAACAGAATCTTGCATTCGTGCTCATGTAGTATTGGATTTATTAAACTCGTTGAGAAAAAAGGATAACATGCTCGGCAACGCCTCGCATTTTATCCCTTTTCCTCGACTCGATTAATAAATTCAATAATACATTAGCACTCATGTCAAATCCTCCATGTAGCCTTAATCGCTGAAAAAATGAAAATTTTAAGATGAAAAATTTTGATATATTCCTTATTTCTGCTCAAAATATAGATTGTAGGTACTCGTATGAGGCGGTTCTGACGAGTACCCACAATCTATATTTCAGAGCAGAAATAAGAAAAATAAGGTTTACCCCTGTAAACCCCAGTTTTACTGTATAAAGGTGGGGTTCAAGAGGGGTCAAAATTATATAGACGTGTTTTCGTGATGTCAAATTCATATGCACGATTGTCTCTCCACTTATTGGTATATAATACGATGTAGAACATTTCGGCCGTGGACTTTCGGCTTCTAGATTTGAAGCCTCGGTTCATAGATACATACAAAGAAATTGAGCATCTAGTTTTTGCATAAATATCTTTATAAGCTGTTAAATAATCGATGCCCAGTTCTTCAAAAATAACCTTGTCGATTGTAAACACATCAGTAAAAATCGATAATGTAATACGGCGAAAATACTAATATTTCTATGAATTTATTCAAAATTTCATGACAGGAATCGTACATACATCTTTTCAACAAACATATACTGACCGGAAATAGAAACTATACACTTTTAAATTGTCTCGCCTGACGAAACAAGTGGATAATTCAGTTAAAAATTACTGGTTAAGGATTTGACTAACTATAGACATGAATCCTGTACCAATTTAAAGAAAATCTGGTGTTCAAAATAAAAGTTTTTGGGGAAAATGTAAAAAAAATGCATTTTTCACAAAATCTGTTTGTAATCGAATTTGACTTCAAAATTTGTCCGTATAGGTAATAAGTTCATAGCAAGGAATAAAAAAATAACATAAAATCTATAAATTATCAATAAACAAACATTTTATTGAAATCTCAAAAACTGCTTTTTTTCAGCGAAATTATCAAAGTGGATTTACCTCAAGATCCATATAGATAAAAAACGACTTAAATTGGGAGTAAAAGTCAACTTAAGTTTACTTTGTTTATCCCGTGTATTCTTTTCAACTGACGGTATTTCGAAATACAGTCGAACTTCAAAGGGCTCGAACACCTTTGGGACCATGAAAATCTGTTCGAGACAGGGGTAGTTCGAGCCACTGAGGGCTAATGCCAGGAGGCATTACGATATACTTTAGGACATCGTTTTCTGTGTTCTATAATGAAAAATGTATGCTGTGTGTACTCATTAGAATCGCCTCATCGAGGCGATTCTAATGAGTACACACAGCATACATTTGCAAGATAAAAGACGAAAATATCCAATTCTTACTTTCCCTATTTCTTACGTACAGAAATTCTCTAGGGACTCAATAACGGGTTCGACTCAGCCATGGTAAACGAGCCATCGATGTTCGAGCCATCGAAGTTCGACTGTATTTTTCTTATTTACTCTTTACATTTCAATAATAATAACGGTGTGGCTGGTGACAGACGTCTGTCAGCTGCAAATTCCACGTGAATTGGCTGGTGACAGACGTCTGAAAATAGCCAATTTTCGCAAAACTTTCTGCTGACAGATGTTTGCTGTAAACTTACCTTAAGAAAGTTACAACAATGCCTACTCACAAATTCATTATGACAACCATGCAAAGAGAACAATTTGATCAGACTGACAAATTTGCCGGCTTCGGTGGCTCTGACTGATACGCGTCTGACTGTTGATCATGAGGTCGCGTGTTTGATACCATGCAAAGAGAACAATTTGATTATTTTTCCTGACAAATAAGCTTGCATCCGTGGCTCTTTCACATGTAATGGCCATGTCAACACAATTCAGGTCATATCGAACTGATTAACCTAATCTCCCTTTTCTGTGCAGTTAAATAGCATTGCAAACACGCCTATTCAAAAATATTAAAAATTTCACCACCAAAAAAAAAATAAATAAAAATAAAAATTCAGAGGCGGTTCTAACGGGATTACGGGGGCCATAATTATAAAGGCGTGATTTTCTGGGCCCAGTTGTTCAAAGCATCGTTAGCTTAACGAGCTCGTTAGTGGTCATATTGTTAACTCTTCTAGCAAGTACAATATCGTAAATTTTGGTATTTTTGCTGAAAAAATGTGAGCAGCTTTTGCGTCCGCAAAAGCTGCTCACATTTTTTCAGCAAAAATTTCAGCATATTTGCCATATTTAATGATCAAAGTTTTAACGATACGTTAACTAACGGCGTCGTTAGTTTTGAACAACTGGCCCCTGATGTACAATGAAACGCTTTCGAAAAAAAAAAAAAAAAAAAAAAACACTTAAAAGATATCATAGAAAAGAAAAACTGTTGCCGACCCGTCATACCAGCAACCACCTGATCCCTGTCAGACGCGCGCAACCCACTGGGTTACTAGAGGTCGGCCTATCGAATTGAACTGTTAAGATATGCACATACGATAACATGCGGACTAAGAGATTGAAAATTTTTCCGGGAATCCGTGATTCGCTTTCCACAGCTTCGACTATTAATAGCAATTCAAATATTTTCTCCTAATGTAATATTCAAAGTTAAAATGAAAATGAACGGGCCTCCGTGGCCAAGTGATTAAGAGCGCTGACTCTTGATCATTAGGTCTCTCACCGCTGTGGTTCGAGCCTCGCTCGGGTCACATGTGAGACGCCAAGTTCTGCAAAGGAAGGTCAGGTGATTTTCTCCGGCTATTCCGGTTTTAGCCCACCTCTGATTAACGATCGGCTCGATATGCGTTAAATAATCTTGAAAGGGTCGTAAAACCAAAAACAAAAAAAATGAAATAAAATAAAATGATATCATAATTCGCATCATCTGTCAGCAGCAAATTTTACGAGAACTGGCTGGTGACAGACGTCTGTCAGCAGCAAATTTCACGTAAATAATAATCGACCTTATTTATAGAGGGTATCACATTTAGTACTAGTACTTATCTTCCATGTTGCCCTCTTTTCCTAGGTATGAACCAGTACTAAGCCAAACGGAGCCAAAACTGTCATTAAATAAATGGAAATTTAAGAAAGATATATACGTACTTGATAGTAAAAGTTTCAAAACATGAGGTCACACACGTAGTCTCTCTCTCTCTCTCTCTCTCTCTCTCTCTCTCTCTCTCTCTCTCTCTCTCTCTCTCTCTCTCTCTCTCTCTCTCTCTCTCTCTCTCTGTCACGCACACATGCACACGGGCACGCACACACACGGACTATGCAGAAAATACAATAGTTAGTCCGTCTTCCCTTTCATGTAAAGTCTGAATGTTATTGATTTTGTTTGTTTGATTTGAGGTTTAACGTCCCCGTCAACACTATTTAAGTCATTTTGGAGACGTTGCTTCCAATTTTGTGGGACTTTTATCCGACATTGAGATGAAATGACATCTCAATCCCTGCCGCCCAATGAAACCAATAGGGTTTATAAGCATGGACGGGCCGACCCGACTCGCAGCAATTTTCCTGGACAGGCTTAGACGTTCTAAGCGGGTTACTCATGTGCGGTCGGTATCAGCTCTGCGTGGAAGCATCATGCAGCCCAATCTATTTCTCCAAGCCCCGATGGGCGGGAATGTTATTGATTTTTTATTCTTAATTCCAGTACTGTTAAATGTATGTTCCATTATATTGTTCATATCTACAAATTTGGTTTAACCCTTATCTTGCTGAATATTCATTTAAGACACGCCCATTTCTGCCTATCAACCAATCAAATTACTAGATGTAATTTATTGCTGCAAATTTATAAACTGAATGCCAAACAGTGTAGATCCTGATCAGATGAAGCCATCTGATCTGGATCTACACTGTTTGCAAAGATAGTGGTTGTCGTGAACAGCAAGATAAGGGTTAACATGTTATATGTTGCGACTCGGGAAACAGATTCAAATAAGTCGATCGACTTCTTTCTGAATTCCTTCATATATCTCTTATTGTTATGAACGTTTATATATATTCTATGTTTTGTATTATCAATATATTATGAATAAATTGTGTTTCATTTTGTTTGATTTGAGGTTTAACGTCCCCGTCAACACTGCAAATGTCAGTTTTGGAGACGTTGCTTCCAATTTTATGGGACTTTTACCCGACATTGAGATAAAATGGCATCTCAAGCCCTGTCGCCCTGATCCTCTAAGCGGTTTACCAGTACTCGTGTGTGGGTCGGATTCAGCTCTGCGTGGAAGCATCATGCAGCCCATATATTTCTTCAAGCCCTCATGGGCGTGGGCGGGGAATGTTATTGGTTTATTATTCTTAACCAGTGCTTCAGCTGAAGTGCACGACCCGCCGGATGCTTTTAGCTTTATGAGTGTTACCATATATGGGTATGGCGACCATTTTGGTCATGTGACCTGGACCTAAAACGGTTCCCCCAATAAATGCGCCTTATCGTAAGGAGCAAACATATATCTTATACTTTAGTACTGTATTCTGAATCGTTTGCAGGATAAAATGCATTCTCACTTGTCCAATACAAATGCATATGTGTCAAAGTTTGACCTAGGCATAAAGAAGGTCAGGGTCAACCCACGGTCACCATTTTAGCAATTTATGATGGGCCTACGTCCCTGATGCTATTTATCAAGTTTCGTGGAAATCTGCCCTGTGGTTCTGGAGAAGACGTTTTTGAAAGGTTTTTACCATATATGGCTTGGTGGCCATTTTGGTCATGTGACCTGGACCCCATGAGCAAATTTTAGTTTCCCCCATCCCTTAGAGGCTCCATATGAAATTTGACTTCAATCGGCCCAACGGTTTCCGAGGAGAAGCAGTTCGAAAATTTTCACATTTTTGCCACGGCGAGGCTATACTAAATGGAATGTAATATTTCGCAAGTTCATTGGTTAGATCTCATTGATATCTATCAGTATGCAAAAATTGTTTAAATATTCCAAGCGGTGAAGTCACTATCACCAATTTTCACAAACGGGTTACGGACGGACAGACAGACAGAATGACACGGTGATTTCAGGGCACTCTTAGAAAATCAACCGATTTCAGTCGGTCGCTTTTTCTGCGGGTCGTGCAATTCCAGTGTTGTTAAATGTATGTTCCATTATATTGTTCATATCTACAAATTAGGTTTAAGCCTTATCTTGCTGAATATTCATTTAAGCCACACCCATTTCTGTCTATCAACCAATCAAATTACTTGATGTAATTTATTGCTACAAATTTATAAACTGAATGCCAAACAGAGTAGATCCTGATCAGATGAAGCCATCTGATCTGGATCTACACTGTTTGCAAAGATAGTGGTTGTCGTGAACAGCAAGATAAGGGTTAACATGTTATATGTTGCGACTCGGGAAACAGATTCAAATAAGTCGATCGACTTCTTTCTGAATTCCTTCATGTACCTCTTATTGTTATGAACTTATATATATTTTCTATGTTTTGTATTATCAATATATTATGAATAAATTGTGTTTCATTTTGTTTGATTTGAGGTTTAACGTCCCCGTCAACACTGCAAATGTCAGTTTTGGAGACGTTGCTTCCAATTTTATGGGACTTTTACCCGACATTGAGATAAAATGACATCTCAAGCCCTGTCGCCCTGATCCTCTAAGCGGTTTACCAGTACTCGTGTGTGGGTCGGATTCAGCTCTGCGTGGAAGCATCATGCAGCCCATATATTTCTTCAAGCCCCGATGGGCATGGGCGGGGAATGTTATTGATTTATTATTCTTAACCAGTGCTGCAGCTGAAGTGCACGACCCGCCGGATGCTTTAAGCTTTATGAGTGTTACCATATATGGGTATGGCGGCCATTTTGGTCATGTGACCTGGACCTAAAACGGTTCCCCCAATAAATGCGCCTTATCGTAAGGAGCAAACATATATCTTATACTTTAGAACTGTATTCTGAATCGTTTGCAGGATAAAATGCATTCTCACTTGTCCAATACAAATGCATATGTGTCAAAGTTTGACCTAGGCACAAAGAAGGTCAGGGTCAACCCACGGTCACCATTTTAGCAATTTATGATGGGCCTACGTCCCTGATGCTATTTATCAAGTTTCGTGGAAATCTGCCCTGTGGTTCTGGAGAAGACTTTTTTGAAAGTTTTTTACCATATATGGCTTGGCGGCCATTTTGGTCATGTGACCTGGACCCCATGAGCAAATTTTGGTTTCCCCCATCCCATAGAGGCTCCATATGAAATTTGACTTCAATCGGCCCAACGGTTTCCGAGGAGAAGCAGTTCGAAAATTTTCACATTTTTCGCCTCGGCGAGGCTAAACTAAATGGAATGACAGAATGACACGGTGATTTTAGGGCACTACAACCGACTTCAGTCGGTCGCTTTTTCTGCGGGTCGTGCAATTCCAGTATTGTTAAATGATGTTCCATTATATTGTTCATATCTACAAATTAGGTTTAACTCTTATCTCGCTGAATATTCATTTAAGCCACACCATTTCTGTCTATCAACCAATCAAATTACTTGATGTAATTAATTGCTACAAATTTATAAACTGAATGCCAAACAGAGTAGATCCTGATCAGATGAAGCCATCTGATCTGGATCTACACTGTTTGCAAAGATAGTGGTTGTCGTGAACAGCAAGATAAGGGTTAACATGTTATATGTTGCGACTCGGGAAACAGATTCAAATAAGTCGATCGACTTCTTTCTGAATTCCTTCATATACCTCTTATTGTTATGAACTTTTATATATATATTGTATGTTTGTATTATCAATGTATTATGAATAAAGTGTGTTTCATTTTGTTTGATTTCAGGTTTAACGTCCCCGTCAACACTTCAAAGGTCAGTTTTGGAGAAGTTGCTTCCAATTTTGTAGGACTTTTACCCGACATTGAGATAAAATGACATCTCAAGCCCTGTCGCCCTGATCCTCTCAGCGGTTTACCAGTACTCGTGTGTGGGTCGGATTCAGCTCTGCGTGGAAGTATCATGCAGCCCATATATTTCTTCAAGCCCCGATGGGCGTGGGCCATAAGATGTGTTTCACAAGATGCCATTAATATTAACGCACTTTTATTAAACGTAGCCTTGCGCCCTGGTTTTATAATCACTAGAGCCCCAGGTATGTATTCGGAACTTCAGGAATCGATGAAGACTCTTGTCACTAAGGTATCAATATGATCGCTTATTATATACCCAGAAAATGTCCCGTTTACTTTGTACAGAAGTTACCGGTCAATATTTTTCCATATTGCCCGTAGTCAAGTTCATATTGCCCGGAGATAAGCAGTCTCGTGCATGACAGGACTACTTTCAAATCTATGTAATTCAAGATAAAACATCGGCAGCCATCTTGCCGTACGCATCGACAGAACAAACGCAAAACAAAACAAATATAGGTTCTGACAAAGTGCATAAAGCGCATTTTATGCTGTCCAATGTGACCTACCTGCAATCTGTTTAAATTTTCCCTACTTTCTTCTAAGAAATCAGGAGTATTTTGAAAGAAATATAACTGACGCTTCGGAGAAAATGGCGTCCTGCTTTGGGAAACGTCAATGTTTTAAATGACGTCACATCCACCAACGTTAACGTCGTCTCCGCTTTGGCGCCATTGGGCGTGTTTTCAACTTGTAGGGAGACACTTAACGACCTTCATTGTTTTCCATTTCAAACCGCTTAAAGATATGTAATCGGATTTTACAATCAGATTTCTATACCAGGCAATGCTGAATTCTAGTAGACAGTTCAAGTTTTGGGTATATAATAAAAAGGTTATTGGCTTTATATTGTGAAATATTCGGCACTCGTTCATATGGCGAAGACGCACTCGCAAGCTCGTGCGTCCTTCGCCATATGAACTCGTGCCGAATATTTCACAATATAAAGTCAATAACCTATAATTATCAGTCACCCCCTATATTAACTGCATTGTAGCACATTGACCTGATAAACATATGCTATCTCAGGACAAGTGAGTTTTATCAGGTCAACGTGACATTGCACTTCTAAGAACTGGACTGCTGAAAAAAATTGCAAAAATGTAAGAATGTATAATGGGATTAACTGATAAATAGAATACCAGGTGAGTGTCATTTGATGTCAAGTTTATCAGGCTCGGCTTCGAGAACGCATGTAGAATCGCTCGGCAAGCCTCGCGATTCTACAAGCGTTCTCCGAAGCCCTGGCTGATAAACTTGATATCAAAAGACACTCACCTGGTTTTCTCTATTTACATCACGAAAACACGCCTATACAAATGCATTGAAAACTCTGCCGTTAAAAAACGAGCGAGTGAGTTTTTTAGTTTTACGTCCAACCAACAGCTAAGGTCATACGGAGACGGGACCTCGGTTTAAAGAATCATCCGAAAGTCTGGAGAAGCCCGGGATCGATCTTGCGACGCTTGATTTACAAGGCGAGTAACGTAACCACTCTATCACGGAGGCTTCTCCGTTAAAAACGAAAATTCTAGTCGCAGTAGGTCAGTGTGACTAAGGTCTAAAAAATAGCTGTGTTTCCGCTAAGATGCCGAAAAAATAAAGGTCGGTAGGTCGATTTTACTTTCTACAGTCGAACTTCGATGGCTCGAACACCGATGGCTCGTTTACCATGGCTGAGTCGAACCCATTTTTGAGCCCTAGGGAATTCCTCTGCATAAGAAAAAGTGTGGGATAATAAAGGAGAATTTCGACTTTTATCTTGCAAATGTATGATGTGTGTACTCATTAGAATCGCCTCAATGAGGCGATTCTAATGAGTACACACAGCATACATTTATGTTACAGAACACCGAAAAGAAGTCCAAAAATACCCCCGTTATGTTTTCTGGAAGTATGCAACAGTAGCTCGAACTTCCGCTGTCTCGAACAAATTTCCATGGTCCCAAAGGGGTTCGAGCCATCAAAGTTCGACTGTACTTTTTGTCAAATTTTATTTGATGGAAAAAGAGCATCTTTATAAGGGCTTAATTCAAGCCATATTACCAGAAACCATTCAATTAATGATGTTTAAAGAATCAAGGAAGCAAAAGAACAGGGTACTTTAAACCTTCTCTTGCTGAATATTCATTTAAGCCACACCCATTTCTGTCTATCAACCAATCAAATTACTTGATATTATTTATTGCTACAAATTCATAAACTGAATACCAAACAGTGTAGATCCTGATCAGATGGCTTCTTCAGAAGCCATCTGATCTGGATCTACACTGTTTGCAAAGATAGGGGTTGTCGTGAACAACAAGATAAGGGTTAAGTATAAATTTTGCTTTTTTGACTGTTTCATGAAATTAATTTTATCAAGCGTGCTAGAAAATATTAAGATCGGTAGTTATTTTTTTCAAGATGGCCATAAAAATTGCAGGGTCGGCACAAAAAATCAGGGTCGGTCGGGTTAGCGGAAACACAGCCATTGGGGGTTGGGGGGGGGGGGGTAGGGAGGGAGTTAAGCTTCTTAATTTTCAGCCTCGTATTAAACCATTTAACCCTTGTCCGCTGAATAAATTAACTATGCTACTCCCATTGCTGATTATCAACCAATCACATTACTTGATACAGTCGATGGCTCGAACACCTTTGGGACCTCGAAAATCTGTTCGAGACAGGGGTAGTTCGAGCCACTGAGGTTACTGCCAGGAGGCATCACGAGATACTTTTGGACATCTTTTCGGTGTTCTATAATGAAAATGTATGCTGTGTGTACTCATTAGAATCGCCTCATCGAGGCGATTCTAATGAGTACACACAGCATACATTTGCAAGATAAAAGACTAAAATCTCCTTAATTATCCCCACTATTTCTTATGTAGAGGATTTCCCTAGGGGCTCAAGAATTGGTTCGACACATCCATGGTAAACGAGCCATCGGTGTTCGAGCCATCGAAGTTCTAATGTATAATATATGTGTTCTATTCCTAAACTGCATGACAAATACTGTTGATCCTGATCAGATGGCTTCTTGATCTATATACACTGTTCGAAAAGGTAGGGGTTGTCGTGAACAGCAGGATAAGGGTGCAGTCACCTGCGACCGAACTTATCTTCCAGCGATGTTCATTCCCTTGTTTAGTAATGGAATAACCCTTTTTGTATCAAATGGAATATTCCTCCTTATATATAGCATGAGTTCATTTCAAAATTTAGGTGTTCTTCAAAAACGTTTTAAAAGCAGTGTAGGCCCTGATCAGACGCCGCGTTCTGTGGCGTCTGATCTGGGCCTGCACTGTTTGCCAACTACCCGTTTTGGGGTTTCCGGTACAAAATGGGTTAATGGTAGACCCTGTTACTACTGTTCTTCTGAGGGAAACCGGTCGAAAAAAAAATCTTCCTTTCAACACTAGAAACAAATCAGAATGCAAAAGATTGTTTTTGTTTCTTTGTATTGGAGTTTAACGGCCCAGTCAACACTATTTAGGTCATTTTTGAGCCGGTCAGTTTACCTCTCCTCACGTTTCCTGGGCAAGCTTATACGTAAGCGGTTAACCAGTACAGTCAGAAACTGACAACTGCCCTTCTTGAATCAGCGGAAGGGAGAGATAGACCATAGACAAGATTTCATGATCAATTTCTACGAAAGAAGTACCCACAATCTATATTTTGAGCAGAAAGAAAAATTTCACAATTTTTCATCTTAAAATTTTCATTTTTTCGGCGGTAAAGTTTACACTGTATTTGTATAGGTTTGTTTTTGTAATGTACAGTCGAACTTCGATGGCTCGAACACCGATGGCTCGTTTACCATGGCTGAGTCGAACCCGTTCTTGAGTACCTAGGGAATTCCTCTGCATAAGAAAAAGTGTGGGATAATTAAGGAGATTTTTACTTTTTTTCTCGATGAGGCGGTTCTAATGAGCACACACAGCATACATTTATGTTACAGAACACCGAAAAGATGTCCAAAAGTACCCTAGTTAAGTTTCCTGGAAGTATGCAACAGTGGCTCGAACTACCGCTGTCTCGAACAAATTTCCATGGTCCCAAAGGGGTTCAAGCCAACGAAGTTCGACTGTATTTATCTCCCTTTTTAAAGATTAGGTGACATTTGCTCTGCTCCAGTCTTCTGGGATCTGTCTTGTCTTGAGTGATTTTTTGTGGGGAAAATTACCTGAATAATGCGGGCCATTTCCACACGGAGTTCCTTTAGTAATAATGATTCGAGCTTGTCTGGGCCCGCCGCCTTACCTGGTTTCAATTTGTTCGGTAACTTAAGTGTGTGTGTGTGTGTGTGTGTGTGTGTGTGTGTGTGAATTCGGGTTTTACGTCGCTTTCAACAATTTTTCAGTCATATCACGACGGTGTCTGGTTGCGACAGGGAGCTCAATGCTCACTTTTATAGTGCTGCCTCACTGAAGTATCATGTCCCAGACACATTACATGATACCACACCCAGTCACATTATTCTGACACTGGGTCGACCAGTCCTAGCTCTACCCCGTAAATCTGAGTGCCAAAGCGAGGAGCAGCTAGTACCATTCTTAACGACTTTGGTATGTCGCGGCCCGGGATCGAACCCGTGACCTCCCGTTCCCCGGAGCGGACACTCTACCAACTGAGCTATCGGGGCCGGTTCAACGGAAACTTAAGTTAATCACTGATAGATACATGTATATGAGCCATCGCACGAAAAACCTACAATAAGACATGTGCACCGACCGAAAACTCTGATCGGCGCAGTCTGATCAAAGTCTTCCTTGTGCGCTCTATAGATAGCTTAGGGCTCAGTGCTCCTTCATGCAGCAAGAAAAGTCTCTGGTTAGACTATATGAGCCCCGCCAAACGAATTTGGGTCTTCGAGCATTCCGTCATGACAACTTTTAACTGCGGCATGCCCAGCCATTCAGAGGAGCCAGGGATATGGCTTTCTGTCTGAAGGTTCCTCTTGATTCACTGCTTGTATGAGCGAGCAGCGAGGGTACTGGCGAGACTGCGCGGATGCGCAGGCTCGCCTGAACCTTCGCTGCTCGCATAGGCGATAAGTACCAAAATCGCTTGACGGGGCCCATATGGCTGCATAGGCTGATCTGATTCTTCGCTAGGCGTTCAGGTAAGTTGTAGGAAATGCTGTGCTCCGGCTCTTATCTCGCTTTAGAGGAGTTCGATATTTTGGTGGTTTGGTAGCGGGGTCCATCCTCCCAGAGTCAACATTAACTTGTCATGGAATCCACGTTGTACTACTGTTCGAACTGTCTCGGCTCGGTGACGACGTCCCCCGCCCATCGAGGCTTGAAGAAATAGATGGGCTGCATGATGCTTCCACGCAGAGCTGAAATCGACCGCACACGAGTACTAGTAAACCGCTTAGAGGATCTAAGCCTGCCCAGGCAAAGCGGTGTCCATGCTTATAAATCCTATTGGTTTCATTGGGCGGCAGGAACTGAGATGTCATTTCATCTCAGTGTCGGTAAAAAAAAAAAAAAAAAAATATTTTTTTTTTTTTTTTTTTTTTTTTTGGTACTAGATATTAGAGACGTCTCTATTATAGTACCAAAAAAAAAATTTTTTTTTTTTTTTTTTCATTTTTTTCATGATTCAAGCCCCTATGGCTAAACTAAGGAAATCTCCCAATTATCCATGTTGGAATTTTAAATGTATAATATAAGCGTGTTTACGTAATGGAAATGCATGATTACATTTATTATTGGTATCTACATGTATTCATTTTTGCAAGTCAGGTGTACAACAGGGATTTAATGTCAATTTTATCGCAATTTCGCGAGATTTCACGATTTTCCTATTGCTTAAATTATTGCTCACATATAAGTGTAAGTTGTATTTAGGTAATTTTGCATTTTACATTGAAAAGAAAAAGATTAGAAAACCGAGGTTGAGTGGCGAATCCGGTACATGCGCACCAGACATTTGACCAAATACGTCTTAACCATCGTCTATGTAAATTAATGTTAAGATGTTAAGTGGCTAAGTCCGGGGGGTCTCTGAATTTTGCCTGGGACCAAGCATTTAGTGCTCGACCCCCCAAAATACCAAGATTGCCAGTGTACCAAAA
Organism: Lucinisca nassula; assembly: GCA_963580285.1. Taxonomy (NCBI): domain Eukaryota; kingdom Metazoa; phylum Mollusca; class Bivalvia; order Lucinida; family Lucinidae; genus Lucinisca; species Lucinisca nassula. The sequence goes on along the minus strand of OY757020.1, from coordinate 91,407,696 downwards.
CACAATATCCAATATATCATTAGACAGAAAAAATAAATAAATAAATAAATAAATAAAAATATCTGCGCATTTTAGCATACCCCAAAAATATTCCTAAATTATACTCGCTTGCCTTCTGTAAAGAAAACAAAATGGGCTTTAACTATTTTCTGCCTATAATGAATGTATTTGGTAAGAAAAGAACTTTAAACAGTTTCTAACAGCACAGCTCTGCAATTACTATAAAGCCACTGAACTGTTGTGCAGCAAGGAAAATAAAAACATAAATTAAAAACTTCTAATATGAGTGATATAATGGGTCAACAATATGCATGGAGCATTAAAGCCAACAAAATACCCAATATATTTGATATTCAAGTCCCCAAAATACTAAAATTTAAAATTTTGAACCCAAGAAAATAGTCCAAGCCTATGCAGTAGGCAAAGTTCAGAGTACCACCCCCCATCCCCCCGCCAACCGGGCCAATGCTCCAAAATTCTGATGAAGAAGAAGAAGAAGAAGAAGAAGAAGAAGAAGAAGAAGAAGAAGAAGAAGAAGAAAGTTTATTATTGCATAAAAATCAGTGCCGCACGATATTAACAGCCATGCATTGACCAGCAAAAAAAAACGCATGTATTATTAAGGCAATTCACGTGCTGTTGGTGACCGGTGAAGTTGCTTGAATTATGCTCTTACCGGGCCCACAGAAGTAAGAAAAAAATGGACGCCATTAATTGCATATGGCCTTAAACCCCACTTTATATAGAGAAAACTGCGGTTTACGGGGTATAATTTATACATTATTTTTCTTATTTCTGCTCTAAGACATAGATTGTGGGTATTCGTTAGAACCGCCTCAATGAGGCGGTTCTAACGAGCACCCATAACATTTGTTTGAAGTATAAATAAGAAAAAGATCACGGATTTTCATCAGAAAAGTAGCCATTTTGGAGAAGTGAAAAAATGCACTATGTCACACGGGTATGTTAGCGTTATGAGTGTTACATGATAAAATACAAATAACAACATGGCACAGTTTATTTTTTTTTTCATGATTATTATTTTTTGTTTTTAGGTTTAATGCCCCCTTCAAAATTATTTAGGTCATTTTCGAGACATTGCTTCCAATTCTGTGGTATTTATCCGACATTGAGGTGAAATGACGTCTCAATGCCTGCCGCCCAATGAAACCAATAGGGATTATATGCATGGACGGACCAACTCGCACAACTTGGCCTGGGCAGGCTTAGACCGTCTAAGCGGTACTCGTGTGCGGTCGGTTTCAGCTCTGCGTGGAAACATTATGCAACCCAATCTATTTCTCCAAGCCCCGAGGGGCGTGTAGGGGGGGGGGGGGGGGGGGGGGGGGCAAGGTAGAGTGTTTGATCTTCGGCCGAGTCCGGCCTATCAGACACCGTGAATATTACAATGAATACAAATACATGCTGTAAAAATATAAAAATTAAACGTTATCATAAATACTAAGTTGAATTCCTCTTATTGTAATTACTTTTCATACAGTACACATTTAACCCATAAAATTCCTATTACGACTATTGTCGTCTGCTTTGCCGTTTGCCGGTTACCTTAAAAGTATTTTTTGCAAATAGTGTGGACCCAGATCAGACTGCTCCTGTAGGAGCAGTCTGATCTGGGCTCACACTGTTTGCCTGTATGCAAAAGTATTTTTTAAAAGTTTGCAAAATATTCAGCAAACGATATAAGCGGACGACATTTTCAGATGTAGTTTTTCTCGGCGTCTTAAGGGTTGAATAATATGCATTAAGTTGAACATTATGATACCCTTATAAACAAGAGGCCCAAGAGGGTCTGTCGCTCCACCGGCTAACTTCAAACAATTGTCATATTAATTACATTAACCAATTGTATACAAGTGGACTCTTCTATTGCTATATGTTGCACCAGTCCATTTGTCATATAAGGGGTGTCAGGCCGATTTTTCTATTTTTGATGGAAAATTCTGTTAGCAAATAGTGCAAGCCCTGATCAGACACGGTGTTCGGCGGGGTCTGATCTGGGCCATCACTGTTTGCCAAGGTACCCGTTTAGGGTTTTCTCGCATGCAATGGGTAAAAAAAACATGTGATCCATCCAAGGAATGTCCATTCTATATAACAATAGGAACCATCCAATTGACCATTTTGAAGATTTTATTCTAAATCCTAGGAGCATAGTCGGCTTAATTTATGTAGGTGACCACATAACATTGCTACATTCTAAATATCATAGCTCAGGGCCTTACGGTTTCAGAGACGATTTTATTAAGTTTGTTCCATTACAAGTCTGTGGGAGCTAATGAGCCCCTAGGAGTGGCCAATTAGGACCCCAGAGGCATGGTTGGCAGGATTCATGAAGGCGACCACTTACCTTTGCACCATACTATACATCTGGGCCTTATGGGGCTTGGAGAAATAGTTTGGCTGCATGGTGCTTCCACGCAGAGCTGAATCTGACCACACACGAGTATTGGTAAACCGCTTAGAAGGACTAAGCCTGCCCAGGCAAAGCAGTGTGTGTCAGATCGTTCAATGCATAGATGCCTTCTAGTTGCATTGGGCGACAGGCCTTGAGATGTCATTTCATCCCAATGTCGGGTAAAAGTCCCACAAATTTGGAGACAATGTCTCCAAAATGACTTCAATAGTGTTGACAGGGGTGTCAAACCCCTATTCAAACAAACAAACATCTGGGCCTTATAGTTTCTGAGAAGCAGTTTTTCCCATAATAAATCTATCTAGGGGGAGGGGGGGGGGGGCAAGGTAGTGTGTTTGATCTTCGGCCGAGTCCGGCCTATCAGACACCGTGAATATTACAATGAATACAAATACATGCTGTAAAAATATTAAAATTAAACGTTATCATAAATACTAAGTTGAATTCCTCTTATTGTAATTACTTTTCATACAGTACACATTTAACCCATAAAATTCCTATTACGACTATTGTCGTCTGCTTTGCCGTTTGCCGGTTACCTTAAAAGTATTTTTTGCAAATAGTGTGGACCCAGATCAGACTGCTCCTGTAGGAGCAGTCTGATCTGGGCTCACACTGTTTGCCTGTATGCAAAAGTATTTTTTAAAAGTTTGCAAAATATTCAGCAAACGATATAAGCGGACGACATTTTGCAGATGTAGTTTTTCTCGGCGTCTTAAGGGTTGAATAATATGCATTAAGTTGAACATTATGATACCCTTATAAACAAGAGGCCCAAGAGGGTCTGTCGCTCCACCGGCTAACTTCAAACAATTGTCATATTAATTACATTAACCAATTGTATACAAGTGGACTCTTCTATTGCTATATGTTGCACCAGTCCATTTGTCATATAAGGCGTGTCAGGCCGATTTTTCTATTTTTGATGGAAAATTCTGTTAGCAAATAGTGCAAGCCCTGATCAGACACGGTGTTCTGCGGGGTCTGATCTGGGCCATCACTGTTTGCCAAGGTACCCGTTTAGGGTTTTCTCGCATGCAATGGGTAAAAAAAACATGTGATCCATCCAAGGAATGTCCATTCTATATAACAATAGGAACCATCCAATTGACCATTTTGAAGATTTTATTCTAAATCCTAGGAGCATAGTCGGCTTAATTTATGTAGGTGACCACATAACATTGCTACATTCTAAATATCATAGCTCAGGGCCTTACGGTTTCAGAGACGATTTTATTAAGTTTGTTCCATTACAAGTCTGTGGGAGCTAATGAGCCCCTAGGAGTGGCCAATTAGGACCCCAGAGGCATGGTTGGCAGGATTCATGAAGGCGACCACTTACCTTTGCACCATACTATACATCTGGGCCTTATGGGGCTTGGAGAAATAGTTTGGCTGCATGGTGCTTCCACGCAGAGCTGAATCTGACCACACACGAGTACTGGTAAACCGCTTAGAAGGACTAAGCCTGCCCAGGCAAAGCAGTGTGTGTCAGATCGTTCAATGCATAGATGCCTTCTAGTTGCATTGGGCGACAGGCCTTGAGATGTCATTTCATCCCAATGTCGGGTAAAAGTCCCACAAATTTGGAGACAATGTCTCCAAAATGACTTCAATAGTGTTGACAGGGGTGTCAAACCCCTATTCAAACAAACAAACATCTGGGCCTTATAGTTTCTGAGAAGCAGTTTTTCCCATAATAAATCTATGAGAGCTAATGAGCCTCGGGGCATGGAAAATTAGGACCTAGATACATGGTTGGCAAGATTTATGTAAGAGACAACGATGCTATTCATTAAAAATCAAAGCTCTGGGTCTAACAGTTTGAGAGACAAATATGGCCATTTTGGACCCCAGGGACATGGTCATTTTGGACCCCAGAGCCATGGTTGGCAGGATTTATGTGAATGACTATTTGGCGTTGCTCCGTTCTAAATATCTAAAGCTCTGGGCCTTACGGTTTCAGAGAAGAAGACTTTTTAAGTTTTTCCTATTATAAGTCTATGGGAACTAATAAGCCTCTGGGCGTGACCAATTCTTTACCCCAGGGGCATTGTTGGCAGGATTTATGTGAATGACCACTTGACGTTGCTGCATACTAAATATCTAAGCTCTGGGCACTGATGGTTTCAGAGAAGAAGATTTTTGTCAGTTTTTCCCAGTATAAGTCTATGGGAGCTAATGGGCCTCAGGGTGTGGCCAATTTGGACCCCAGGGGCATGGTTGGCAGGATTTATGCAGTTGAATACTTCAAGTTGCTACATACTAAGCTCTTGGCCTTATGGTTTCAGAGGAGAAAAGTTTCAAGATTTTTTCACTATTAGTCTACGGGAGCTATTAAGCCCCGGGGTGTTGCCAATTTGGACTACAGAGGCATAGTTCGCAGGACTTAGTAGGTGACCACATAACTTTGATACATACTAAATGTCTTAGCTGTAGGCCTTATGGTTTCAGAGAAGAAGATTGTTTAAGTTTTTCCCTTTATTGGTCTATGGAAGCTAATTAGCCAAAGGTGGTGGCCATGGCGGCCATGTTTTTGTCTGATCAAAATTTCTTCAAGGAATCTGACAATGGTCCACACAAGGAACATTCATGCATTTAGCGGTTTTGGAGGAGAAGATTTAAAAAAAAAAAAAAAAAAAAAAAAAAAAAGATCCCTTTATAAGTCTATATAGAAGCTAATTAGCCAATGGGCGTGTCCATGGTGGCCATGTTTTTTGTCTGATCAAAATTTCTTCAAGGAATCTGACACAGGTCCACCCAAGGAACATTCATGCAAAGTAAGAATGAAATCCATTGAGCTGAGCGGTTTTGGAGGAGAAGGTTTTTAAAACTTTTCCCCTTATAAGTCTTTGAAAGCTAATTAGCGAAGGGGCATGGCCATGGCGGCCATGTGGGGCATGGCCATGTCGGCCTTGTTTTTTGTCTGATCCAAATTTCTTTAATCTTTAAGGAATCTGACAGAGGTCCACCCAAGGAACATTCATGCAAAATAAGAATAAAATCCAATGAGCGGTTTCGGAGGAAAAGATTTTTCAATATTTGTTTTTGGTTTCGATGCCATCGCAACCGGAGTTCTGCATGTAACAAAATTCTTTGAATGAATTTAGAAGAGGACTATGTGAGAAACATTCCTGTGAAGTTTGGTTATAATCGACCAAGTAGTTAAGGAGATGTTTAAAGAAACAAGAGGCCCATGGGCCACTATGCTCACCAGAGCTCAGGTGGGCACTGTCCAATGAGAGCCATGTATTTTAACATGATACCATTTTAATCTACCACTTATAAAGTCTCCCAAAATAACCCCTATATCTAAATGAGCATCCATATGGACTCAGTATCTAAAACATTGAGCCTTTTATTAAGTAGAGGGTGTAGGGCATGGACCAAATGGAGCCCTGGTTGGTATCATTCAATGCGTCTTATCATTAGGAATAAGAATATATATGGTTTAGCAGGGGGCATCTGTATGCCAGAGTTATAAGGCCTCCTAAGCGGTGGAGGGATTGGGGCATGTCCTGTTGATCCCAAGAAAGCCCAAGATTGTTGTCCCTATAAGGACAAAGAATATATATATATGGTTTATGGGTGGGAATCTGAATGATTTCTGATATATTAGGCCCTTCTATGACGTGGAGAGGAGAGGAATGGCCCCTGCGACCCCCAAGTGGGTGTGTCATTTATAAGGAACAAGAACATAATTGATTATGGGGTGGGGATTTGAATGTTGTTGTTTTTTTACTGAAATATATGGCCTTTTAAAGTGGAGGGGTTTACAGGGATGGACCTTATTTTACTTATTTCTGCGCTAAAATATAGATTGTTGGTACTCGTTAGAACTGCCTCGACGAGGCGGTTCTAACAAGTACCCATGATCTATATTTTGAGCAGAAATAAGAAAATATGTCACAAATTTTCATCATAAAATTTTCATTTTTTCGGCGACAATGGTTACAATGTATTTGTACAGGCCTGTTTTAGTAATGAGTATATCTAGTGACTTTGGACCAGGGCCTGACAAAACCTACAATAGGCATGTATGACCAATGAACTGAGTTTCTGATCAGTACGTGCGTCCACACAGTCTGTTCAAAGTCTTTGATGTTCGCACAAGCCTTCCAAACACTGGCAGCACTGGTGGGGTGCCGCTACTAATAAATTTCTGAATGCAAACAGTGTAGACGTCTGATCTGTTATTAAACTGCGGCCCTTTTCTTGGACGTTGGCAAACAGTGCGGACCAAGATCAGACGCCACAGAACGCGGCGTCTGATCTGGGTCCATCCGGTTTGCTTAAAGAGCATTCATTTTTTTTTTTTTTTTTTTTTTTTTTGAGGGGGGAGGGGGGGGGGTATAAATTTGCGACAAACAAAAACAAACCTGACCCCCTATTCTGGAAATGGACCACTCGAAACGTACCATTGGCATATGAGTGGGTTAGATTATGCCCTAGGAGTTTAAATGCACGTGTGGGTTGTTTACTGTTACTAGTACATAATCAACGCACTGAGAGTACTGGTGGGTCGATTGTCTCTGAGTGTAGATTAGGGCTGGCTAATCGGAGCTGAAAAGTTAATCAATTATCAGCTGTGTCATTGCGATCGATAATCGATTAGTATTCGCTAAGGTTTTTGTCATAATTTTACCTGTCTGGCTTTCTGTCCGAGCATGACTCTTACCATATGTTGCACTTTACCATATGTTTATTTGAACAGACAGGCCTGGGAAAACAGTGTAGACCCAGATGAGACGCCGCATTCTGTGGCGTCTCATCAGGGTCTGTACTGTTTGCCACTCATACAGCTATTTTAGGCATAACTTTGTATAGTAAATTGTACCAATCAAGTAATCGATTAAAAGTAACTCAGAAATGATAATCATTTTTGTGGAATTTATCAATCGATTAATCGGTTATACGATTAATCGTGCCAGCCTTAGTGTAGATTGAGAAAATGGGTTTGAACGGGGACTTAGACTGTTTCGCGTAACCCTTCCGTTCAACCCTTAAATTCCTGTACTGTACGCAAACGGTGTAGACACTGATCAGACGCTGCGTGTTCGGCGTCTGACCCCTAAATTACTTAAAGGAAACAGTGAACATCCGGGTCTGTCAAGTCCAAACTATGGTTCCAGCCCAGATTCTACAGATAACCCTTTTACGCAAACATGCTCACCTCACTACGATTAAATTCTATAAATTAGTTACATGTACATGAATTTCCTACAAATAGGTGATAGTCACGTGGACTCCAGCACTAATAGAGGTTTCGTCCTTATAACTTTGGGTCGATTGATAAACAATCGACCCAAATACACAGACGCGGTCGAAGACCGAGCCCGGACCACAGGTCCTGGAGTGTCTAGAACTGTGCACATGTAGTTTGGTGCAATATGTAAAGGTGTGAAAAATAGACGGGCCAGGCTGGGCTAGAAGCCGGTCCGCTGGAGTGATACAGTGTGTTTCTAAAACATTTGCTCACCAGATAAGGACATCCGTGATTTTAACCCGTGTTACGAGCCAAGCGTATGTGTGTGTGTGTGTGAATTCGGGTTTAACGTCGCTTTCAACAATTTTTCAGTCATATCACGACGGTGTCTGGTTGCGACAGGGAGCTCAATGCTCACGTTTATAGTGCTGCCTCACTGAAGTATCATGTCCCAGACACATTACATGATACCACACCCAGTCACATTATCCTGACACTGGATCGACCAGTCCTAGCTCTACCCCGTAAATCTGAGTGCCAAACGAGGAGCAGCTAGTACCATTTTTAACGACTTTGGTATGTCGCGGCCCGGGATCGAACCCGAGACCTCCCGTTCCCCAGAGCGGACACTCTACCAACTGAGCTATCGGGGCCGGTGAGAGCCAAGCGTAGCAGAAAGAAAAAGCAAACAAGCATTTTAGAAAAAAAATCAAAGCACTGCAAGTACTGGTGGGTCGACTGTCTGAGTGTAGGCTGAGAAAAATAATCCTGGACTTAGACTTTTCGTTCAACACTTAATTCCAGTATTTCAAGTGTAGGCCTGATCAGACGCCGCGTTATGTTGTTGCCTTGTGTGGCGTCTGTTTTTGTATCTAATCACGGTTAGCTAATTCACCAGTCAGGCTGATAGCATTTTGAAGGTTCTCCTGTTTATTTATCTGTTATGTTATATGCATTTATTTATTTACTTTCTTGACCTTGCCCAGATTCTTTTAGGCTTATCCGTGTGCCCTTCTGCACTAAATAGGAGCAACACAATAGATTCATCTTACTGCAGTTACAATAGTCCATTGGAAGTGCTCAAGCGCAAATGCAAAGCAAGCTTTGCTGGAAAGTTTTTTTTTTATTATTTTCATGTTAAAACATTTTAACTTAACTTTCTATTTAAATGTATGTCCTAAGGCGTGTTTTGCTGGTAGGAATCAAAACTATCTGTATATAGCTCAGAATGTTCAATAGTTTCCGTTAAGCGCCCGCTGAATTCCGTCAGCGGGCTTCGGTTGATTTCGTCTTCATACGATAGACGCTTATGATGCCAATTACAACAATTCTCGTCTGCTTTGTTGTCTACGGTCATTGTTGCAAACAATGTGGGCCCAGATCGAACAGCTCCACTATGAGCAGTTTGATCAGCATCCACACTGTTCAAGTCAGGTGTCACGCACGGCCATGGAAGACTGGCGATGTTCTGCTGTGTTTGTACTCCTGGATGATGCGAGCACGATGTGATCTAGCATTGTCATCCTGCAGCACCATATTCTGGCCCTCGGGTGAGTTCAAGAAGGATCGAACGACAGGTTTAAGAATCTCGTCCCGGTACTTTTGAGAGTTAAGTGTCTAATGGTAAAATATGGTCGTAGGAGAAGGCACCCCATACCATCACGCTACCACCACCCCCCAGCAACAGTTCCTTGCAAACAGGGATCGATGTACCGTTCACCGGGCAAGCGTCGAACACGTACTCGACCATCAGTATGGTACAGACAGAAACGGCTCTCGTCAGTCCAAAGAATTTTTTCTCCAGTTGCGCAAACGCCAAGCCTGTCGCTGTCTCGCCCAGTTAAGTCTCTTACTTTTGTGTCGCACGGTCAGTCTTGGGCGTTTCGTCGGGCGTCTTGCTCGGAGTGGAGGCCTCCATGCGGACTGAACAAATTATTTGTCTTAAGCGCGACGGAAGTTAGGGCGAGGATTGTGACCACGTAAAGTCGATTTAAGTCCCCCCCCCCCTTTAGTCGAACAAAAGATATCTTATAGGAGTTTTTCTGAACTCAGGCATATTTAGGACCTGGGTTGGCTTTTAGCCACATAGTCGTGCATAATATCCTATGGACATAGCTGTTCGAAGCTATTCTTAAAAGGGCCAGAAGCCGTGTCCACACAGCACAACCCCTGTTCAAATCATGAAATTCACGTGCTGTTTGAACATGTGTTTAGTACATTCGATATCACAAAATGGACCTAGCTTTGTATACATTACCTTGTGCGACGAAACGTTGAACCCCTGTACGAAGTGCTGTAATAAAGTCAGAACGTAATTGCGGATCTGATGTCATTGTTTACAACCATTTGAGCCCCGTCAAGCGAATTTGTGTCATCGAGCATTCCGTCATGACAAATTTTAACTGCGCATGCCCAGCCATTCTGAGGGGCCAGGGATATGGCTTTCTGTCTGAGGGTTCCTCTTGATTCACTGCTTGTATGAGCGAGCAGCGAAGAACCTTCGCTGCTCGCATAGGCGGTAAGTACCAAAATCGCTTGACGGGCCCATTTAAACTAGCTGCCATGTTGGTTATACTGCTGAATGTGAATAGTTTATTTGGAGTTTGGGGCTTTTTTTTTTTTTTTTTTGTGTGTGTGTGTGTCCTAATTTGGCGTTGGAATCGTAAACTAGAAATGGTGTTTGTAAAACACAATGCCCCCAACCTTTGCTTAACCTTAGCTGGCAAAATATTCAACAAATATTGTTAAAGACTCAAAAACATACAACAAGAATTCCCCCGAAGGCTATGTCGCGCCTCTGGGGGTGCAAAGTCACCAAACCATGAAATCTAGGTCAAGGTCAAACATGGATGCCTGCATAAAAATTTCACTCCTAGTTGCAAGCATGTGCCAAGTAACTCTTAAAAACATACTCTTACATCAGGGTCAAAGTTAGGGTTGTCACACTATTTTACAAAGTCAGTGAACCATAAAATGTAGGTCAAGGTCAGAAATGGATACTTGCATTGAAGTTTCAATTCCTAAATGCAAGCTTGTACCAAATACAATTAATGAAGCTCTAATAGATCTTGAGAAATGGACTCTTATATTAGATAGAAAGTCAGGGTGGTCGCAATAATTCACAAAGTCAGTGAACCATGAAATATGGGTAAAAGTCAAATATGGATGCTTGCGTTGCAGTTGGAATTCCTAGATGCAAGTTTGTACCAATTATAATTTAAAAGCTTTAATAGTTTTCGAGAAATGGTGAAAGTCAGGGTGGTCGCAATAATTCACGAAGTCAGTGAACCATGAAATATAGGTCAATGTCAGATATGGATGCTTGCGTTGAAGTTGCAATGCCTGGATGCAAGTTTCTACCAAGAATGATTAATGAAGCTCTAATAGTTCTCAAGATATGGACTTGCTGACAAGATTTTATTAAAAAAAACAAGGCATCGCATGCGATACAAATCCCCTCGCACAAGACAACTTCGTGTGTGGAAAACACTGAAATGGCAAAAGTCCAACTTGCTTGAGATATTATCATATGCAACATTTGTGTAAAGTTTGTTTAAAAATCCATCCATAAATGTAGGTTCTAGAGTGATGACAATATTTCTCTAAAAATAGTCATAGGGACCTTGACTTGAGGCCATGGCCGCGAAGTAGATCTTGCTCAAGATATTATCATAAGCATCTTTTGTGTGAAGTTAGATTAAAATCATAAATGTAGGCGGTAGAGCAATGACAAAGTTTTTCTAAAAATAGCCATAGTGACCTTGACCTTGAGGTCATGACCAAGCAACTCGAGATATTACCATAAGAAACATTTGTGTGAAGTTCTATTAACATCCATCAATAAATGTAGGCACTAGAGCGATGACAAAGATTTTCTAAAAATAGCCCCAGTGACCTTGACCTTGAAAGTCGAATAGTTCGAGATATTGTCATAAGGAACATTTGTGTGAAGTTATACTGAAATCGGTGAAGAAATGTAAGCGCTAGAGCCATGTCAAAGTTTTTCTAAAAATAGCCACAGTGACCTTGACCTTGAAAGTCAAACTCACTCGAGGTATTATCATAAGGAACATTTGTGTGAAGTTATATTGAAATCAGTGAAGAATTGTAGTCGCTAGGGCGATGACAGTTTTTTTTTTCAAAAAATAGCCACAGTGACCTTGACCTTGAAAGTCGAAATCGCTACAGATATTGTCATAAGGAACATTTGTGTGAATTGATTTTGAAATTGGTGAAAAAATGTAAGCGCTAGAGCAATGAAAAAATAGCCACAGTGACCTTGACCTTGAAAGTCGAACTCTTTCGAGGTATTGTCATCAGGATCATTTGTGTGAAGTTATATTGAAATTGGTGAAGAAATGTAAGCGCTAGAGTATTGACAAAGTTTTTCTAAAAATAGTCACAGTGACCTTGACCTTGAAAATGGAACTCGCTACAGATATTGTCATAAGGAACATTTGTGTGAATCTATTTTGAAATTGGTGAAAAAATGTAAGCGCTAGAGCAATGAAAAAGGTTTTCTAAAAATAGCCACAGTGACCTTGACCTTGAAAGTCGAACTCTTTCGAGGTATTGTCATCAGGATCATTTGTGTGAAGTTATATTAAAATCGGTGAAGAAATGTAGGCGCTGGAGCGATAGCAAAGTTTTTCTAAAAATAGCCATTGTGACCTTGACCTTGAAAGTTGAAATGGCTTGAGATATTGTCATAAGGAACATTTGTGTGAAGTTATATTGAAATCGGTGAAGAAATGTAAGCGCTAGAGCATTGACAAAGTTTTTCTAAAAATAGCCACAGTGACCTTGACCTTGAAAGTGGAACTCGCTAGAGATATTGTCATAAGGAACATTTGTGTGAAGTTATATTGAAATCAGTGAAGAAATGTAGGCGCTAGAGCGATGACAATTTTTTCTAAAAATAGCTATAGTGACCTTGACCTTGAGGTCATGACCCTGAAAGTCGAACACACTTGAGATATTGTCATAAGGAACATTTGTGTGAAGTTATATTGAAATCAGTGAAGAAATGTAGGCGCTAGAGCAATGACAAAGTTTTTCTAAAAATAGCCACAGTGACCTTGACCTTGAGGTCATGACCTTGAAAGTCGACCTCGCTCAAGATATTGTCATAAGGCACATTTGTTTGAAGTTATATTGAAATCAGTGAAGAAATGTAGGCGCTAGAGTGATGACAAAGTTTTTCTTAAAATAGCCACAGTGACCTTGACCTTGAGGTCATGACCTTGAAAGTCGAACTCGCTGAGATATTGTCATAAGAAACATTTGTGTGAAGTTATATTGAAATTGGTGAAGAAATGTAGGCCCTAGAGCGATGACAAAGTTTTTCTAAAAATAGCCACAGTGACCTTGACCTTGAGGTCATGACTTTGAAGTCGAACTCGATCGAGATTTTTTTATAAGGAACATTTGTGTGAAGTTATATTGAAATTGGTGAAGAAATGTAGGCACTAGAGCGATGACAAAGTTTTTCTAAAAATAGCCACAGTGACCTTGACCTTGAGGTCATGACCTTGAAAGTCGAACTCGCTGAGATATTGTCATAAGAAACATTTGTGTGAAGTTACATTGAAATTGGTGAAGAAATGAAGGCGCTAGAGCGATGACAAAGTTTTTCTAAAATTAGCCACAGTGACCTTGACCTTGAGGTCATGACTTTGAAGTCGAACTCGCTCGAGATTTTTTTATAAGGAACATTTGTGTGAAGTTATATTGAAATTTGTGAAGAAATGTAGGCGCAAGAGCGATGACAAAGTTTTTCTAAAAATAACCACAGTGACCTTGACCTTGAGGTCATGACCTTGAAAGTTGAACTCGCTCGAGTTTTTTTTATAAGGAACATTTGTGTGAAGTTATATTGAAATTGGTGAAGAAATGTAGGCGCTAGAACGATGACAAAGTTTTTCACAAATTAACCGGTACCGAAATGACAAAGGGCCATAACTCACAAAGTATTTTTCGGAATTTTGTCATAAGTTAATCAGTTCATCTACTCATCACCACCAATCTATTCACCAACTTTCAAGGCTCTAGCTCCAATAATTTTTGAGATATCTTGCTGACAAGATTTTATTAAAAAAATTTCAAAGGGCAATAACTCTTAAAAAGGGGCATAATCCGGACGAGAAAAAAAATACGCGTCAGCTAATTTTCCATGAGGAATCCATATATGAAATTTCAAAACCCTAGCATACACGGTTCTAAAGATATGCTATGCATCACTTTTAGCATACATTACAATGGGCACAAATTACCAAAATGACAAAGGGCCATAAGTCACAAAGTATTTTTCGGAATTTCGTCAAAAGTTAATCAGTTCATCTACTCATCAACACCAATATATTCACCAACTTTCAAGGCTCTAGCTCCAATAGTTTTTGAGAAATCTTGCTGACAAAATTTTATAAAAAAAATTTCAAAGGGCAATAACTCTTAAAAGGGGCATAATCCGGACAAGAAAAAAAAATACGCGTCAGCTAATTTTCCATGAGGAATCCATATATGAAATTTCAAAACCCTAGAATACACGGTTCTAAAGTTATGCTATGCATCACTTTTAGCATACATTACAATGGGCACAAATTACCAAAATGACAAAGGGCCATAACTCACAAAGTATTTTTCGGAATTTTGTCAAAAGTTAATCAGTTCATCTACTCATCACCACCAATCTATTCACCAACTTTCAAGGCTCTAGCTCCAATAGTTTTTGAGATATCTTGCTGACAAGATTTTATTAAAAAAATTTCAAAGGGCAATAACTCTTAAAAGGGGCATAATCCGGACGAGAAAAAAAATACGCATCAGCTAATTTTCCATGAGGAATCCATATATGAAATTTCAAAACCCTAGAATACACGGTTCTAAAGTTATGCTATGCATCACTTTTAGCATACATTACAATGGGCACAAATTACCAAAATGACAAAGGGCCATAACTCACAAAGTATTTTTCGGAATTTTGTCAAAAGTTAATCAGTTCATCTACTCATCACCACCAATCTATTCACCAACTTTCAAGGCTCTAGCTCCAATAGTTTTTGAGATATCTTGCTGACAAGATTTTATTAAAAAAATTTCAAAGGGCAATAACTCTTAAAAGGGGCATAATCCGGACGAGAAAAAAAATACGCATCAGCTAATTTTCCATGAGGAACCCATATATGAAATTTCAAAACCCTAGCATACACGGTTCTAAAGATATGCTTTGCATCACTTTTAGCATACATTACAATGGGCACAAATTACCAAAATGACAAAGGGCCATAACTCACAAAGTATTTTTCGGAATTTCGTCAAAAGTTAATCAGTTCATCTACTCATCAACACCAATATATTCACCAACTTTCAAGGCTCTAGCTCCAACAATTTTTGAGATAGCTTGCTGACAAAATTTTATTAAAAAAATTTCAAAGGGCAATAACTCTTAAAAGGGGCATAATCCGGACAAGAAAAAAAATACGCGTCAGCTAATTTTCCATGAGGAATCCATATATGAAATTTCAAAACACCAGCATACACGGTTCTAAAGTTATGCTATGCATCACTTTTAGCATACATTACAATGGGCACAAATGACCAAAATGACAAAGGGCCATAACTCACAAAGTATTTTTCGGAATTTTGTCAAAAGTTAATCAGTTCATCTACTCATCACCACCAATATAATCATCAACTTTCAAGGCTCTAGCTCCAATAGTTTTTGAGATATCTTGCTGACAAGATTTTATTAAAAAAATTTCAAAGGGCAATAACTCTTGAAGGGGGCATAATCTGGACTGGAAAAAAAATACGCGTCAGCTAATTTTCCATGAGGAATCCATATATGAAATTTCAAAACCCTAGCATACACGGTTCTTTAGTTATGCTATGCATCAAAAGCGTAACGGACGGACGAACGGACGAACGGACGAACGGACGAACAGACGAACGGACGAACGGACGAACGAGGCAGAAGCAATATGCCCCTCCAACTTTTTCAAAGTTGGGGGCATAATTATGCAAGAATAGCGATCATCTATCAATGGTTATTCCTATAATGTTATAAATCACGAGATTTCATATTGGCCCAGTTACAGGTCCGGGGTCTGCTGTATTTGCCCGAGGCCGAAGGCCGAGACCAATACAGCTGACCGAGGACCTGTAACATGGCCTATACCAAAGTACTTGATTAATGACAATTTTATTAATTGAAACCATTAAAACATTATTATTGATTTTTGACCTCAGTGATAATATAAATTACCTCCCAACATTACAGGATAGTCTAATAAATACCAATAACATTTGCCGTGTCCCTCGGAAGATATCCGAACACTAGGCCTAGTCGGCCTCGTGTTCAAACAGCTTCCTCGGGACCCGGCAAATGTTAATGCATGATCGCTATAAAAGCATATACATGTAGCATGTTGCAAAACTAGCAAGTACAGCAGACTTTCGATGGCTCGAAGACCGATGCCTCGTTTACCATAGCTGAGTCGAACCCTTATTGTGTCCCTAGGGAGTTCATCCGCATACGAAATAGTAAGGGATAATTTAGGAGATTTTGAACCCGGGAAGATGTTATGCGAACAAGATATTAAGTTGTGCGAACAAGATATTATCTTGTGCACACAAAATAATATCTTGTTCGCACAACTTAACATATTGTGCACACAAGATATTATAAGGTTTGCACAACATCTTAAAAAACTTTACATGATATCTTGTGCGCAAGTGCGCATAAGTTTTTATCTTGTTCGCACAGCATATTTTCTTGTTCGCATAACATGTTATTTTTTTTGCACAACATAGATCTTGTGTGGACAAAATGATATCAAGTTTTCATCTTGTTCGTGCAACATATTATTTTGTTCACATAACACGCATAACATGTTATCTTGTTTGCACAACATAGATCTTGTAGGACAACATAATATCTTGTTCGCACAACATCTTAAAAGAAACTACATGTCCCTTCCCGGGTCCCGTAGATTTTCATCTTTTATCTTGCAAATGTATGCTGAGTCAAAAGAATGTGCACTGTGCTGGTTAACATGATAATGATAATTAAGCCTGCCCAGGAAACGTGTACTTTACCAAAACACGCCTATACACATACATTGCCACTTTTATCGCCGAAAAAATGAAAATTTTATGATGAAAAATTGTGATATTTTTCTTATCTCTGCTCAAAATATAGATTGTGGGCACTCGTTAGAACCGCCTCATGCGGTGTGAATCAGACCGTCCAATGCATATAAGCCTTCTGGTTTCATTGGGTGGCAGGACTTGAGATGTCATTTCACCTCAATGTCGGGTAAAAGTCCCACAAAATTGGAAGCAACGTCTTCAAAATGACCGAAATAGTGTTGACAGGGACGTTAAACCCCGAATTTGCTAAGTTGCACGACCCACAGAAAAAGCGACCGACTGAAGTCGGTTGATTTTTCTAAGAGTGCCCTAAAATCACCGTGTCATTCTGTCATTCTGTCAGTCTGTCTGTCCGTCCGTAACCGTTTGTGAAAATTGGTGACAGTGACTTAACCGCTTGGCATATTTAAACAATTTTTGGCATTTGGCATACTGATAGATATCAATGAAATCCAATCAATGAACTTGCGAAATATTACATTCCATTTAGTATAGCCTCGCCGAGGCGAAAAGTGTGAAAATTTTCGAACTGCTTCTTCTCGGAAACCGTTGGGCCGATTAAAGTCAAATTTCATATGGTGCCTCTATGGAATGGAAGAAACCAAAATTTGTTCATGGGGTCCAGGTCGCATGACCAAAATGGCCGCCAAGCCATATATGGTAAAAACCCTTCAAAAATAGACTTCTCCAGAACCACTGGGCAGATTTTCACGAAACTTGATAAATAGCATCTGGGAGGTAGGCCCATCATAAATTGCTAAAATGGTGACCCTGGGTTGACCTTGACCTTATTTGCGCCTAGGTCAAACTTTGACACATATGCTTTTGTATTGGAAAAGTGAGAATGCATTTTATCCTGCAAACGATTCAGAATACAGTACTAAAGTATAAGATATATTTTTGCTCCTTACGATAAGGCGCATTTATTGGGGGAACCGTTTTAGGTCCAGGTCACATGACCAAAATGGCCGCCATACCCATATATGGTAACACTCATAAAGCTAAAAGCATCCGGCGGGTCGTGCACTTCAGCTGAAGCACTGGTTCTGGCTCATTAATGATCAGGGTTCGCCTGTATATACTCAACAATGCAACGAAGTGTCAAATTACACGACTTGAATATTAAATGTTACAGACATTTTAACAAGTCCGTAAAATGCATTAACTCTTTTTGTACCAAATGGAATCTTCCTCCTTATATATAGCAGGAGTCCACTTCAAAATGTAGGGGTGACAGGTTGTGTTTTTTCTTCAAAATCTATTTGGAAAATAGCTGAACTTGTTTGCAAACAGTCTGCTCCGGGGGAGCTTATAGGATGGCAGCCTCTGTCGTTCGTCCTCTTCCGTCGTCGTCCGTCGTCCATACTTTCAAACTGCAACATCTTTGTAGTCTGCAAGCAGATCTCATCCAAATTCTATATATAGCATGTCTTTGGTGAATGATTGTTTGCATATGTTTGTTTGTTTTTTTTTTCAGGAAATTTGCTCAAGAACTTTGGTTGCCATGACAACTGATATGTCCCATAGGCATACTATGGGAAAATGATTGCGAATATCTAGGATTTTTTTTTTTCAATTTCTTGCTGGATCTTCATGAAACTTGCAGGCGACAATGACTTGGATAAATTATCGGAAAGTTCGTAAATGGTTAAGATCGGACCAACACTGGCAGAGTTACGTCCCATGTGAACAGCGTAGCTTTATGTTTGTTTTAATCTTTTTGAAACTTACATACATAAAATCTCCGAAGAGTTCGAGAAAAGATCAGATCGGACCAACAGTGGCAGAGCTTCGTCCCCTTGATTATGCAAAATGTCCGTTTTCGACCTTGTGAACAGCACAGCTTCTTCATTTTGTTTTTCGGATCTTAATTAAACTTGCAGATAACAATGTCATGCATAACATCTGGGATCAGTTCGAAAATGGGTTAGTTTTGACCAATAGTAGCTGAGTAATGTCCCTTTGATTCTCAAAAAATGTCCATTTTTGACCAGCGAAGCATCTTCATTTTTGTCGGATCGTAATGAAACTTACGGATGCAGTGACATGCATAAAATCTCGGACGAGTTCGCATTACGAAAACACGCCTATACAAATACATTGTAAATTTTACCTCCTAAAAACGAAAATTTTAGAGGAAAGAATGTGATATTTTTCTTATTTCTGCTCAAAATGTAGAATATGTGTACAAGTAAGAACCGCCTCATCGAGGCTCAAACTATAGAATATGTGTACAAGTTAGAACCGCCTCATCGAGGCGGTTCTAACGAGTACCCGCAATCTATATTTTAGAGCAGAAATAGGAAAAATAAGGTTTACCCCTGCAAACCCCAGTTTTACTCTACAAAAGTGGGGTTCACGGGGGTCAAAATTATATAGGCGTGTTTTCATGATGAAAATGGGTCAGATGGGACCAACGATTATCGAGTTACGTCCCCTTGATTCTTAGAAATAGCAAGTTTTGACCTTGTTCACATCGTAGCTTATTCATTTTTTTTTTTTTTTTTTTTTTAGTTTAATAAAACTTGCAGATAACAATAAATGCATAAAATCTCGGGCAATTTCGAAACTGGATCAGATCACAAATACAATAGCAGAGTTACATCCCCTTGATTAAAAAAATGCCCATTTTTTGGGTCGATTGTTTTTCAATCGATCCAAAGTTATATAGAAATTAAATTAGAGCTATTGTTCACGTGACTATTACTGGTTAGGTTATGGTCATATATAAAAAAATGGTCGCGCTATTTTTATCCATCTCCAACTATTTTAATACTGGCAAATAAAGGTAAATCAGGGGAATTAACTCTTATCCTGCTGTTCACGACAACCCTATCCTTGCAAACAGTGTAGATCCAGATCAGATGGCTTCTGAAGAAGCAATCTGATCAGGATCTACACTGTTTGGCATTCAGTTTATGAATATGTAGCAATTAATTTCATCAAGTAATTTGATTGGTTGATAGACAGAAATGGGGGTGGCTTAAATGAATATTCAGCAAGATAAGGGTTAACGAAGCTTTGTTACATCACAACAACACACTCGTGTGAGATAGTGCATTATTTCATAAATTTAAAATGGCTACTTTTCTGATGAAAATTTGTGATATTTTTCTTATTTATAGTTCAAACGTAAAGGCTTTTATGATACTAAAATTTATCAAGTTATTTACGAGTTACTACCTGAAGTGGTAAGCTAGAACTTTATACTACAATTTGCATTTCAAGCGTCAACATAGTTTTTGCACGACGTCATTTAAACTAAGCACTGGTCAATAGTGGAAATAAAAATCTTTTGAGGTGTGGGCGTGGGTCGGGGACAAGCCAAGGGGCTCAACCGTCCCTGACATCAAGTAAGCTAACAAGTAAGCAGTTTGCCTGTATGCTACAATGTGTTTGAAAAGTTTGCAAGAAGATGCTGCAGATGACAAAAATAAAGGATATTTTCAAATGCAGTTTGTCTTGGCGTCTTACGAGTTTAATATCTTGCTAACAAGTCCATGAAATGAACACCCACGTAAACCCCACTTTATATGGAGAAAACTTGGTTTAGGGGTTATTCATTATTTTTCTAACTTTTGCTCCAAGATATAGGTTGTGGGTACTCTTTAGACCCGCCTCGATGAGGCGGTTCTAACGAGCACCCACAATCTATGTTTGCAGTATAAATAAGTAAAATATCATGGATTTTCATCAGAAAAGTAGCCATTTATTAGATGTGAAAAGCTGCACTATATCGTACAGGTGTTTTGTCGTAATGAGAAAAACTTTGCTGCTTAGAAGCAAATTCATTGATTTAACATTTGCCACTCACCAGACGTATTGAGCAGACGATAAATTGGTAGTATTTTTCTTTATTTCCCCCCAAAACGGGTTTTGACATCTCCATATTGCAAATTGTCTCCATAATTTGCATGAAATGTCTAATCCTGTTTCTTAGAAAACCAGAGATTCAACTTCGGTGAAGTTGATGTCGCACCTGCTCCCCACCTGCCCCACACAAAAAATAAAAGTTTATTTAAGGCAGCAGAAATGAATATAGGGCTTTGAGAAGAATCCATAGCCTATATACGTGAGGTAAAAACTGACTAAGTTCACAATGTGGACAAAGAGATAAAAATTGATCCCAAAATAAAGTGCAAACCACATGCACATCCTCATACCATAGCAAAAACACAAAGTTTCAAAATGATCAATGTAAAACTGTAAGAGGAGTTGCGATGACAAGAGGTACCTATCATATAGCAAATGAAGCTTAAAGATGGCTAAGTCCACAATGTGCGAAAAGTGAAAAAAAAAATCTGAGAATAATGTAGAAACTACATGCACAACCTCATACCATGGCGAAAGCACACGCAAAGTTTCAAAATGATCGGTATAAAACTGTAAGAGGAGTTGCGATGACAAGAGGTTCCTATCATATATCAATTGAAGGTTCAAAATGACTAAGTTCACAATGTGGAAAAAGTGACAAAAATTTATCCGAAGATAAAGTCCAAATCACATGCGCATCCTCATTTCATGGCAAAAACACACACAAAGTTTCAAAATAATCGGTATGAAACTGTAGGAGGAGTTGCGATGACAAGAGGTACCTATCGTATATCAAATGAAGCTTAAAAATGGCTAAGTCCACAATGTGCAAAAAGTGAAAAAAAAAAAATTCTGAGAATTATGTCGAAACCACATACACAACCTCATACCATGGCGAAAGCACACGCAAAGTTTCAAAATGATCGATATAAAACTACAAGAGGAGTTGCGATGACAAGAGGTACCTATCATATATCAATTGAAGGTTAAAAATGACTAAGTTCACAATGTGGAAAAAGTGACAAAAATTGATCGGACGATAAAGTCCAAACCACATGCGCATCCTCGTACCATGGCAAAAACACACGCAACGTTTCAAAATAATCGGTATGAAACTGTAGGAGGAGTTGCGATGACAAGACACCCAGTGTAAAATGTTGACGGAAAGATGGACGGACAACCGGATGTTCTGACGGATGTATACTTATGTAGCTATTTTTTGCAGGATTGATACTTAAGTGGCTACTTTTAGCCACAGAAAAGAAGTTTTTTCGGTGTCTAACGGAGTAAATCCCATAGACTTACATTGTATCTGTCCATTTACATAGCCACCTACATGTAACTATACATTTGTTGGTGCGGACGGACGAACGGACGGACGGACAGACAGACAACCGGACGGACGGAAACGTGCACGCCTATGTCTTCCTGCTAAAGCAGGTGGGACAAAAAAAGGAAACATTGTTTCAAAATGCCATCGTCTGAAAAATTTACCCGGTATGCAGAGCATATAAAATCATTACGAAAACACACCTACCCAAATACATTAAAAATTAAAAACTTCACCACCAAAAAATGAAAATTTTCAAATAAAAAAAATCTGATATTTTTATACTTCTGCACAAAACATAGATTGTGTGTACTCGTTAAAACCACCTAGGTGGTGGGTGGGGCGTTCTAATGAGTACTCACAATCTAACTGAGTGAGTGTTTTGAGTTTTATGTCCCACCAACAGCTAAGGTCATACGGAGACGGGACCTCGGTTTAAAGACACATCCGAAAGTCTGGAGAAGCCCGGGATCGATCCTGCGATCCCTGGTTTACACGGCGAGTAGCGTAACCACTACACCACGGAGTCTTCTCACAATCTAACTAACTGCAAGTACCCGCAATCTAAGTTTTGAGCAGAAATAAGACAAATAAGGTATATCCTTGTAAACGCCTTTTTTACTATATAAAAGTGGGGTTTAAGGGGGTCAAAATTATAAAGGTGTGTACCCCAACTATCAAGGGAGACAAAACTGTTTTGCAGGAGTCACATCCCCTAAAGGTGTATCCATTTCTGCGTACAGGATTTCATTACGACAACA
The DNA here is from genome assembly GCA_963580285.1 of Lucinisca nassula. Taxonomy (NCBI): domain Eukaryota; kingdom Metazoa; phylum Mollusca; class Bivalvia; order Lucinida; family Lucinidae; genus Lucinisca; species Lucinisca nassula. The sequence continues at coordinate 91,385,002 of OY757020.1, read as the reverse complement.
CGCCTATCTAAATATATTGAAAATTTTACCATCCAAAAAATGAAAATTTTCTGATCAAGAATTTAGATTTTTTTTTATTTCTGCTCGAAATATAGGCTGTGGGTACTCGTTAGAACTGCCTCGCTGAGGCGGTTCTAACGAGTACCCACAACCTATGTCTTAGAACGTGAATAAGGAAAATAATGTTTACCCCTGCAAACCCCAGTTTTACTATATAAAAGTGGGGTTATAGGGGGTCAAAATTATATAGGCGTGTTTTCGTGATGTGAAAGAAAAGCTTGTAATAGAAAGAACTGAAGATGGAGAAACTTTCAAGAGTGGCCATTTCTTATGACATTTATGAAAAGAGCAAACATTTCGTATGACATGATCACGAGTAAAATATTCTGTTAAACATATAACACTTTTAAATGGGCATTAATGGACGAAGACATTCAATTAAGAAATGAATTTTATTTTTCTGCTGTTCATGAAAGTAAACTTTGCTAGTGACCTGCTGTCTTTCATACTTTCATGAACAGCAGAAAAATTAACTTTATTTCTTATCTTATATTTACATTCCTCATCACTGGGCGAAAAAAAATCTTGTAGGGCAAACATTTAAGCTGAAAAAAAATTTACACGCTGTTTTTCTATAAAGATCGGAACAGAGTTGATGTCGCCAACGCCCAGTCAGATAGTAGAGAACCATGGTTTAGACTGACGTCACTTGGCGTCAACGGAAATCATGTGAATCGATGCGTTCATGAAAGTATGTAATACATTGTTTTTTATAGGTTTACATTAGGCTTTACACTGGAAATGTAAATATAAGAAAATAGAGTTATCAGGCGTGGTTATATGATTTTTGACATGAGGTTACCCACTCATAGTAAATAAGGGCTTGAAGAAATATATGGGCTGCATGATTCTTCCACGCAGAGCTCAATCCGGCCCGCACACTAGTACTGGTAAACCGCTTAGAGGATCTAAGTCTGTCCAGGAACTGCGGTGCGAAGGGGACCGTCCATGCTAATAAACCCTATTGGTTTCATTGGGCGACAGGGCTTGAGATGTCATTTCATCTCAATGTCGGGTAAAAGTCCCACAAATTGGAAGCAACATCTCCAAAATGACCTTTACAGTGTTGACGGGGACATTAAACCTCAAACAAACAAACACTCATAGTAAATAATAGCGACGTCATATGATCAGAATTGATTTTATTATATAAAATAACTTGGTTATTGAAATAACTCAACCGAGACACACAATTCTGTCTTATGAATGTTTTCATTGCTCTTAAAGGAACTCATTTTTGATTTTTATTTCTCGTCTCTTATGTTACTAATATCTATTATTAATTGATTATCCTATATTACACAAGGTCAACCAATATTCAAAAATCATAATTCATATTTTTAATTCCATCAATTAATAAAATTTTCATTAATCAAGTAATTTCGTATTGGCCCAGTTACAGGTCCGAGGTCAGCTGTATTGGCCTCGGCCTTCGGCCTCGTGCCAATACAGCAGACCTCGGACCTGTAACTGGGCCAATACAAAATTATTTGATTAATAACATTATAGTACTGAAAACATGTTACATTTGAGCCGGCGCATGACAAAACCTACAATAAGACTCGTGCTATGGTTGAAAACTCAGTTCAGCCGGCCTGGTCGTGTCAGATCAGTCTGGTCGGAGCATTCTCTTGTTGCCCTATGAATAGTCCAGAGGCTATTGAAGGCTCTGACATGCGATCAGCGAAGACTCTGATCAGACTGCGCGGATGCGCAGGCTGATCTGAGTCTTAGCTGGTCGCCCAGGTCTTATTGTAGATTTTGTCGTGTCTTGACTCATTTGTCATAATTTCTGCTTCATATTTAGATTGCTGGAACTCATTAGAACCATCTTACTGAGACAATTCTTAAGAGTACATGTACCACAATTTGAATTTTAAACCAGAAAAGGGAAAAAAACTATGAAAAACATTGTAATAACCCCTTTTTCTGTATCGTGAGTGGAGTTAACATGCAGTAGAAGATAGCCATAGCAAATTATATACTGCGAATGTGCAAATGCCCCGCGGCCCAGTCCCCCCCCCCAAAAAAAAAAAATAGCTATCAACATACCAAATAGGAACTCAATTCATCAAATGGTTTGGAAAATATGAGCTCTTACAAACGTTAACATTAAACATTTCTAAGTCTGCAACCTTGACCTTAAGGTCATTGGGCAGGGGCGGGGTTATGGCTGAATGAAACTTTTGACCTGTATCTATCATCATTCCAAATATGTAGAAAATCGATCGCATGGTTCAGGAAATATGAACTCTCAAAAAATATAATATAAAAAAAAATTTCTATGTCTGTGACCTTGACATTGAGGTAAGGGATGGGGGTATGGCTCAATGAAACTTTGGACCTGTAACTATTGCCATACCAAATATGAAGCAAATCCATTATAAAGTTTGGAAAATATAAGCTATTAACATACTTAAATTTGAAAATTTCTATGTCTGCGACCTTTACCTTGAAGTCATAGGCATGGATGGGGTATTACTGAATATAACTTTGGACCTGCATCTATCATCAAACCAAATAAGAACCAAATGAATCATAAAAGTTCAAGTTCAACGTGGTACAAATACCTTAACCTGAGTCGTAAACATTAAAAATTGTCTAAGTCTGTGACCTTGATATTGAGGCCATGGGTATGGGTGGGGGTATTGCTGAATAAACCTTTGGACCTATATGTATCAGCATACCCAATATGAACCAAATTCATTACACGGTTTTGAAAATATGAGCTCAAGTTCTACCTGGTACAAATACCTTAACCTGGGTCCTAAACATGAAAAATTTCAAAGTCCATGACCTTGACCTTGAGGTCATGGGTATGGATGGGGGTATTGCTGAATAAAACTTTGGATCTATATCTATCATCATATTAAATATAAACCAAATCCATTGTATGGTGTTGAAAAAATGAGCTCAAGTTCAACCTGGTACAAATACCTTAACCTGGGTCTTAAACGTAAGGTATTTCTAAGTTCATGACCTTAATTGAGGTCTTTGTAATGAGTGGGGGCATTGCTCAATAAAACTTTGGACCTATATCTATCATCATACTAAATATAAACCAAATCTATTGTATGGTTTTGAAAATATGAGCTCAAGTTCTACCTTGTACAAAAACCTTAACCTGAGTCTAACAGGATTACGTACGTACGTACGTACGTATGTACGTACACACTATCGTACATTCGGACGCAAGTACGCACGTGCGCACGTATGCACATACGCACCTACCCACGGACGCACGTACGGAAAAACGAAAAACTCTATGCCCCCGGCATCATCCGATGCGGGGGCATAAAAACGAAAATTTTAAGATGAAAACTATTATTATTTCTGCTCAAAATAAAGATTGTGAGTACTCGTTACAACCACCTCACCGACGCGGACTTAAAGAGTACCTACAACAATGAGGCGTTTCTAACGAGTACCCACAATCTATATTTTGAGCAGAAGTAAGAAAAATAAGCTTTACCCATGTAAACCCCAGTTTTATTATATAAAATTGGAATGCAAGGAGCCAAAATTATAAAGGCGTGTTTTCGTGATGCAAACAGATGAGGTGTGTGTGAGAACCATCTCTCTCATCAGAACCCGAGGTAAATGTGTCTGAGAGACAGAAAGAAAGGCAGAAATTGGCTAACCCTTTAAACCCTACAGACGGGTACACATACCTTTGCCAACACTGTTGACCCTGATAAGCAGCCTCATAGTGAGTCGTCTCGTCAGGATCAACACTGTTGCTTTTCCAAACCCCTATATACAAGTTCTATAATGGCCGGCCGCGACAGCTCAGTAGGGTGAGCGTCTGACTGTGATGTTCAGAAGGTCGAGGGTTAAATACCTGCCGGGTCGGTAAAATTATTTTGTGGAGATTGATCATGAAATTTTTGTATTGTTTATCTCTCCCTTTTGCTGATTCAAGAAGGGCAATTGTCAGTTTCTGGACCGCTAAACTCCAAAACAAATAAACAAAACAGGTACAAGAAATTGGAATCGTCCATTGTATAATCTCAGGGTGAAAGGGTTAACTCCATACACAGAGGTGGCTTGTCTGTCAGTCTTTCAGAAAAGAAGAACCTTACATGGGTATGAGGGTTGGATGGAAAAATCTAGGAACTGGCTGCTGACAACCGGTTGTCACCAGCCTGTGAGGCTGCTGACAACCAGCTGATATAAAACCTGTTTAATAAATAGGCTTTATTTTACATGATGTGAAAATAGAATGCTTAAGTTATATTTGCTATTCTTTCACAAAATGGGGCTGATACTGGCTGCCTGAAGAACAGATTCAATTCAGATGTGGAAAAATACTTGATATTCTGAAGGACATGTTTTCAATTTGCAACTGAGGTTTTTGTTTGTTTGGCAGTTATTTCTGAATGGCCTCTAGTGTTAAATAAGGTTTTGGATGGAAATGTACATGTATTTGCCAGTAACCATAAAAACCAACAGTCAATCAGCCCATCAGGCTTGAAGAAATAGACTGGACTGCATGGTGCTTCCACGCAGCGCTGAAACTGTCAGACCACACAGGAATACTGGTAAAACACTTAGAAGGATTAAGCCTGCCCAGGCAAAATGATGTAAGACAGACCGTCGAATGCAAATAAGCCTTTTGGTTTTATTGGAAGGCAGGGCTTTTGATGTCATTTCATCACAGTGTCAGCTAAAAGTCACACAAAATTGGAAGCAACGTCTCCAAAATGACCTAATTAGTGTTGACGGGGACATTAAACCTCAAACAAACAACAGTCAATCAGACTACCAGTATGCGAAACTATCAGTTTGTTTCAAAGTTTGAGCCTGGAAAAAATATCTAACAAATGAAAGCACTGCAATTGGTGGCCATTGGTGGATTGTTAAATGGTTCTGAATTTTGACTTTAGACTGTTTCATTATTTCATCATTCTGCAATATATATACTGATTAATGGGCTGAGTCAAATATTTGACCACCCTGGTACTTGAAAAGACAAATTCACTAATTTAGCAACCGCAGGACCCCCACACACCCCTCCCCAGGGGATATGCCTTCTCAGAAACCATTCAGATCCCCACCCCTCAACCCCCTCCAGTTCACTATTGACTGAATATCTTGGAAACTGTTCAGATCCAGACTGCTAAACAATATACATTGTATATTGTTGTTCCTTTTGATAAGATGCATCCAGTTGTACTGACAAGGGAATTCCCTTGGAGCACGCCTCACCCCTCCAGTTCACATAAAGCTTAATATCTTGGAAAACGTTTGGAAAATATTCAGATCCCCATGCCTAAATTGTTACTATTATTTCTCCTTATGACGCCTCATTTACTTGCACTGACCAGGACCCTAGATGCTATGCCCCACCCCATCCAGTTTAAATAAGGTTAATAGCTCAGAAACTGTTCAAATCTCCACCCCTGAAACATACACATGTATATTGTTCCAAATGATAATTTTAAGATGCACCAGGTTATGCACTATCCCCTCCAGTTCATATAAGGCTGAATATCGCAGAAACCACTTAGATTACCACCCCTAAACCATTCATTGCGCATTATAATTAGGCACATTTGGTGACAACAACCACGGGTCACCTAGGGGTATGTCCTACCCTCTTCAGATTCCCTGTCCTAAACCATCTATATTATTGTTTCTTATGATAAAAAGCATTTATCCATGGTGTTGACTGGGGGTGCCCCTTCATGGAAAATGGAGTCCACATTGGTGTTCATTTAAGCAGTGGTGTTTTGTTTGGGAGACTGGAGTTCATTATTTGGTTCAGAAGACATACTAATTGATAAGCTGGTTTTCGTTCACCTGATTAAAATTCAGCTTGAAATAAGTGAAATAATGTTGAAAAGGCCGTAAAACCAAAACCAGAAAAAATAATATTGATTCATTCGGCAAGGTATTCCATATGCATGATACATAGAATATTTACTGTTTTGACTCTTTTCAACTACCGTAAACCAAGGGTGCCTTTCTGGGAGGAAATGGATTAAAAGTTGTGACTTTATAGCATTTTCTGCATTCAAGGACACATATCTCATACCCGGTAGTCTTATAATTATCACAGAGCTTTTACAGAAATCTTCCATTATCTTAGTTACAGTCTCCTATCATTGACAAATTCGTCAGTCAGAGGTACTTTGTACAATTCTGTTCTTGATAGAGAAATGTGGGTTTTCGCAAAGATGGGAAGTGCAAATATTTAGTAAAGTTCACAAAATGCAAATAAAGTGATATATTTTAGCATAATTTGGCAGCATGCAAAGGATCCTAAATTTATCTTCTCAATATTTTTCTACAGCTTAACAATTATACATTGTATGACTTAACCTTAAGTCAATTGATTATTAAAGATCATAAGTCCCAAGTTAGTTCTTCCAGGTCTTGGCTGATATGGATTTACCCCTCCCACCCAGACCTCACCATATCTAATGATAATTTCTGGACTTTTTATCCACATATATGTGGTTTAATTATGATCACATACCAGCAGATACTGCTGCAGATTTGTATTTATTCAAAGAACATCAGTGCAACCTACAATATATAGCAAAACTGACCCATAAGGATGCCAAGAAACACCCCCAAAAAGTTTATAGGAAAGATAAAGTCATTCAAAATATATCAGTTAAGAACAAAAGACAAAAGAAAAAAAAAACTATTAATTTCAGGTTTTATATAGCTGGTTGTCCGCAGCCTGTGAGGCTACAGACAACCGGTTGTCAGCAGCCTCACAGGCTGGTGACAACCGGTTGTCTGTAGCTTCACAGGCTGCTGACAACCGGTTGTCAGTAGCCGTCGCCAAAAATCTATCCCGAGGGTCACTGTCCGGCATCACGAGGCTTGCCGAGTGATGCCGGACAGTAATCCCGAGGGACGGATTGTTCTATCCACCCCTCATACCTATGTAAGACTCCTCTTCTTGCATACCTTCCATTTCTGGTCGCGGATTTTTAATACTGCAGTCACTTCGGTTGCCGACGTCTGCCATATTGTAATGACACTACCATGATGTTTAGTTGCGTCACGTAACGTACTGTGACGTCAACCTTAACGACGGCGCCTATGAGGTAGTATTCAGCCAGTGCATTTATCAAACACGCGAGAATATTCGATTTTGGAAGAACACCAGGGTTAGAACAGAATTTCTATCCCAGGCTAAAACCACGGATTTCTTTGTCGGGTGTGCAAGAAAAACTAATACACTCCATACTTTCAGTTCTACGCTGCATTCCTTGCTTCGAAAGGATAACCCTATAACCCTTTTATTGAAGACATTTATCCAGTTTAGTGAGCGGCCCCGCCGTTCGGGGCTTGAAGAAATAGATGGGCTGCGTGATGCTTCCATGCAGAGCAGAAAAACGACCTGCACATGAGTACTGGTTTACCGCTTAGAGGATCTAAGCCTGCCCAGGCAAAGCGGTGCGAGTAGGCCCGTCCATGCTAATAAACCCTATTGGTTTCATTGGGCGGCAGGGCTTGAGATGTCATTTCATCTCAAGGTCGGGTAAGTCCCACAAAATTGGAAGCCTCGTCCCCAAAATGACCTTTACAGTGTTGACGGGACGTTAAACCTCAAATCAAACCAAAATCCAAACCAGTTTAGTGAGTGCAACCCCACCCACCTTGCGAATACACAAGAAGCTGGTATCCCTGCAGGCACAAAACGTTGACTCAACGTTGAACTAACGTTGAAACAACGTTTTCAACCTTGTTTCAACGTTAGTTCAACGTTGAGTGCCTGCTGGGAATCTTCTTCATTCACCTTCTTGATTCCATGAAAAATTCATTTAACCTTTTCAACCCGGCAGACCAATAATATGCCCGTTTATGATTTTGACTATGCCATACCCCTATCTCCGACCCCCGGGCCACAAACTATTTTTAAGAATGGACGTATCCGAATTCAATGATAAATGGGTCCACTCAGAAACTCTGGATTGAAAGGGTAAAAATATTCCTTATTATGAAAACGCGCCTATTCAAATATGTTGAAAATTGTATCACCGAAAATGAATTTTTTAGACAAATAAATTCTGATATTTTCACATTTCTGCTCAAAACAATGGTTGTGGGTATTCGTTAGAACCGCCTCAGCGAGGCGGTCCTAACGAGTACCCACAAACTATGTTTTTGAGCAGACCTAAGAAAAATTATATACACCCCTGTAAACCCCAGTTCTACTATATAAAAATGTGTTAAAGGGGGTCAAAGTTATATACACGGGTTTTCGTGATGGTCTGAGAAGGGTCCATGAAGACACTGCACACCTTGAAGCATTACGATTACCCACCCGTGTGACTTTGTGCATTCTTCCATATCCCCAAAATGGATACTTACCCCCACTCACCCCCCACCCCACAAAAAATGTGATATTTTTCTTATTTAAATTCACACCATATATTGTGGCTGCTCGTTAGAACTACCTCATTGGAACCGCGAGGCAGTTCTAACGAGTACCCACAATTTATGTTTTGGAGCAGAAATAAACAAGGTTATGTATACCCCATGTAACCCCAGTTTTCTCTATATCAAGTGGGATTTAGAGGGGTGTTCATTTCACGGACTTGTTAACATGGTGGTTTCTTAAAATTATTATCCTTTTATCCACTATATTGGAGACATCTGACATGTTTGTGTGCACAAAGTTTAATCATTTTCATCTTTTCATTACGAAAACACATATATACAAATACATTATATACATAATCGCAAAAACGAAAATTTTAAGATGAAAAATTGTGATATTTTTCTTTTTTACGGACAACATATATTTTAGAGCAGAAATAAGAAAAATAAGGTTTAACACTGTAAACACCAGTTTTAGTATATTTGTTTGTTTGATTTGAGGTTTAACGTACCCGTAAACACTGTAAAGGTCATTTTGGAGACGTTTCAGTTTTACTATATATAAGTGGGGTTCAAGGGGGTAGAAATCATATAGACGTGTTTTTGTGATGTCATTTCTAAATGACGAACAGATCAGGGATTTTCAAAAAAATTCATAATCAATCTTCATGTATAAAAACTTGAAAACATCATATTGTAACGTAATTCTCCTAAAGCCAAACACATATTTACTCATTATGTGAACAAGTCCGTGAAATGAACACCCCGTTAAACCCCATTTTATATAGATAAAACTGGTGTTTAAGTGGGTATATATTATTTTTCTTATTTCTGCTCCAGGACATAGGTCGTGGGTACTCGTTAGAACCGCCTCAACGAGCACCCACAACCTATATTTGCAGTAATAATAAAAATACCACGGATTTTCATCAGAAAAGAAGCTTTTTGAAGATTTGAAAAAAAAATGCACTATGTCGCATGGGTGTGTCACCCTAACGTGCTCAAAATACATTGAGATTCTGTTGATAATCAGCCTGTGTGCCTCCAGCATGGAAGTTTACCCTGAGGGTATAACGTCATCTGCAACCTCTCACTTGGAAGTACTTCTGTGAAGGTGGAAATGAAAATGTTATTGCTGTTGAGAAACATGTACGTTGATCCCTGCATTTTAGTGAATATTTTCAATAAGCCTGTTTTTGGCTATAAGTCTGTTGTCTTATCAGTTGCGCCCTCTGTACTCTTTGCTTTCACCGGTTCTCTAGCTACATTTGCTTCAAATTCCGACTCCCTGAAAGACCCGTTCACAAATGACATATGCTTGCGCTCGCTTTCTCTTGGATGTAACGTCACACCGAACTCATTTTCCTGTTCGCTTTTCGGAGGTTTATATGTGAAAAATGCCACTGAGAAAAATATAATAGACACTATTTTTATTGATATTGCTATCAAAAAGTAGTTCCGGCTAACGGCGAAGTTATCGTAAATCCAACAGGAAGAGTTTTCGCCGCACTCTGTTTGCCAAATAAGGCACGCTGTATCTGTAACTGCACCAAATATAACTGGCCCTGGTACTGTACCTGTAAATATATTCGTTAAACATATACCGTGGCAGTCGTGCGTTGATAAATCGAACACCTTTAAGACCATGAAATTTTGTTCGAAATAGGGGTAATTCGAACTTATGTGCGTTACATATACTACCAGCCCATGAGGCATATTGAGGATGACCTGAGGATATATTTTCGACTTTTTATAAAATAAAGGTTTTGTTTGATTTGAGGTTTAAAGTCCCCGCGAACACTGTATAGGTCATTTTGGTGACGTTGCTTCCAATCTTGTGAGACTTTTACCCGACATTGAGGGGAAATGACATCTCAAGCCCTGTCGCTCAATGAAACCAATAGGGTTTATAAGCGTGGACGGACCGACTCGCGCCATTTTGCCTGGGCAGACTTAGATCCTCTAAGTGGTTTACCAGTACACGTGTGCGGCCAGTTTCAGCTCTGCGTGAAAGCATCACGCAGCTCATCTATTTCTTCAGGCCCCGATGAATAAAATAAAGGTACATGTATGTTGTGTGTACATGTACAGATAAGAATCGATTCTAATGAATACACTCAACATGCGTTTCAACTTTAGATTATACAATTGTCCATAAATTAACCTAAACGCATAGATATCAGGGCCCAGTTGTTCAAAACTAACGACGTCGTTAGTTAACGTATCGTTAAAACTTTGATCATTAAATATGGCAAGTATGCTGAAATTTTTGCTGAAAAAATGTGAGCAGCTTTTGCATCCGCAAAAGCTGCTCACATTTTTTCAGCAAAAATACCAAAATTTTCAATATTGTACTTGCTAGAAGAGTTAACAATATGACCACTAACGAGCTCGTTAAGCTAACGATGCTTTGAACAACTGGCCCCTGGAGATAAAGGAACAATTCTCTAGGGATCCAAGAGTGAGTTCGAATTCTCAATAGTTAACGAATTTTATCATATGACGTCGCGTCTGAGAGTGTAATAACGCCATGTATTATTTTCGATAATCCACTAGTGGATTAAATATGCAAATTAGCTAGATACGTCCCGTAACGTTACATGTACGACGTCCTTAACGACGTCGCGTTAACTAATGGCGGAATATTGACATTTGTGTTAAACAATCGTGAATAAAATGCGTTTTAAACGTCATATGATAAATAGAATCTTGCATTCGTGCTCATGTATTATTGAATTTATTAAACTCGTTGCGGAAAAGGGTTAAAATGCTCGGCAAAGCCTCGCATTTTATCCCTTTTCCTCAACTCGTTTAATAAATTCAATAATACATGAACACTCATGTAAGATCCTCTATATCCATATTCGAGTTATCAGAGTTTCACTGTAATTAGCCTTTTCATACTGTAGGACCCGAAATGTGCTCTTATCGGCGATAATGTGCACGTGTCTAGATCGATTGCTTGCATTATTGTATTTTTATGATTTGATGTGAGATCTGTCTGGCGCTATGTAACAAGGACAGCTTATGATCATGTAATCGGCTACAAATAGAGTTAACACTACGTTTGGTCAGTATGTGGTTGTTCAATTTATTCAAATTCTGACAGGGGAAAAACGGAAGTAAAACCTATGATCAGGAATCGATACATTACCCCACACCTCCCATCAATGACACGAAGCGGGAAAGAAACACGAACATGAAATTACTGGAAACATCACTAGCGGAAAGCCAAAATGGCCTATTTGCTGTCGAAACAGAAAGATATAAACGAACTATAATAGAAATAAACCACGATAGAAGAACCGCCTTGGAACGGCCAATAAAAAGTAAATTCACTGGGCGGGCTTAAATCGTAGCCCCAATTCTAGCCCTTACTTCCGTCGTGGTGTATACAAATGATTTGTTCACTCCGCATGAAGACTTCCTAACTCATCAGTGCTACACCTCCGGGAACACAAAAATCAAACAACTAAACTCCGTTCAGAAAATCTGAATCATCGATTTTTTCGTTTCTTCCTTTTAATACTCATTTTAGCCCATACATCACTATGGGAAAGTTTTAGACCTGACCCTCCGCCGACTTCTCCAGCAAGCCGCATGCCTCTGCGACAGTCAGGAAAGGCTGTGATTATTTGGAGAAAATTGCAAAACAAAGAAATGAGACCACAGACTAAGTCCATTTGACGATGACTGTCAGGTGAAATAATAAATATTCAAATACATGTGACACACTATATAAATAGATATCCAATTACGACACACTTTACATTCGAATGGCCAGATAGAGGCTCACTATGAACATGGAGCCTCTAGCAAAGTCATTCTTCTTGATACGTTTTCTTAGTCCTTTCGGCCACCTGTCTATAGGTCAGTCATTTGAAAATTCAGACGGGTATTCTATTGGATTGGGGAACGGATGTTTGTTCCCGTCATTCGGGTGAATTGACCATGAGGGCCGCTACGCCCATGTATGGTCAAACACTTTGAAACTCATCCTGTCTGGGATCAAACTGTCAGCGGTATTAGAAATTGGTATGCAGCATTAAAGTCTGTGACTCCGAAAGGGATCGTTTCCAAATGAAGATCATATTGTTAACAGAGGTCTCATGGGAGACTTGGTCGTTGTGGCATGGCGGGATAGATGGATAAGGATGCCGGGATGGGATGTATGTATGTATGTATGTATGTATGTATGTATGTATGTATGTATGTATGTATGTATGTATGTATGTATGTATGTATGTATGTATGTATGTATGTATGTATGTTGTTCGAGCAATAAAGTTAAACTTTTTATTTATTTTTTTTTTTATTTTTTTTTTTTTTTATGGATTTGGAAATTACTTGGCAAAAATATTAACCGTTACGAGACGATGTGTCGCGCGTAAGGCCCAGGACGGTTCCTTCAAGGTAGGGGTCATTCTTAGAGGTCAGAGGTTAAATAGCGATTGTTTTCTTATCCGGACAAAAACTTGCTTATGCCTGGATGGATTTCCAAATAATGTTAATGATAATCATTATAAGACTATGTGTCACGCGAATGGCCCAAGTCGGTACCTCCAAAGTCATGGTCCTACTTAAAAGTCAAAGGTGTTTTATCATGTCCGATCAATAACTTTTATTATTATTTTTAAAATGGCAGAAATGTAAAACCATCGTAAGACGATGGGTCGCGCGCAAGACATATGTCGGTACCCTAGGTCAAAGTCATCCTTAGAAGTCAAAAGGCATTTTCATTGTCAAGCCAGTAACAATCGTTTTTGTTAACCATCCTCAGAAGTTGTTTTTTTGTGGCTTGCTAGAACCAGGTGGATGCCACCAAGGCCAAAGTCATCATTAGAGGTCAAATATCAAAAAGGGTCTTTTTGAGTCCTGTCAATAACTTTCGTATTCCTGCATGGATGTTAAAATCACCTGGCCAAAATGTTAATCATTATCAGGTGATGTGGCATACGAAAACCTCAGGTCCGTGGCTCAAAGGTGAGGTCATAATTTTTTTTCCTCACACAGACTATACATAACACTCATTTCTGTGTCCAATGTCATATGGCGGGGCATCCGTGTCCTATGGACGCAATTCTAATTTTTCTTCTTTTTCTCTATCCCGTCATTCGATGGTAACTTTGTCGGAAAACGGCTTAAGATGAACGGCTCTACTAGGCTCGGCCGTTGACCACCGGTTGTTATCCGGGCGGGTGTGGGGGGTGCGATCTTACATCAGTACTTGTAACTGGCCGGCCCGACGATGCTTTAACAGCTGACCAAAAGTCATAGCATTCACTGTCGTAACAAATTAATTATCACTGTTTCGCTCACCTTCGTGCGTATTACAGAGAGAGAGAGAGAGAGAGAGAGAGAGAGAGAGAGAGAGAGAGAGAGAGAGAGAGAGAGAGAGCGAGAGACGAATATAAAGGGTTCGCAAAAATGCTTTTCGTGTGCAATTTATTCCAAGGCCGAAAAAAGACATTGTACTTTGAATCTGAGAATAAAGTTGCACCGGTGTATACATATGTCTCGTGATAGAATTTCTGCAGCACATACGTCAGTTCCGCCCCCGCTCATCAGGGCCTGAAGAAAAAGATGGGCTGCATGATGTTTCCACGCAGAGCTGATACCGACCCGCACATGAGTACTGGTGAACCGCTTAGAGGATCTAACCCTGCCCAGGCAAAGCGGTGCTAGTCGGCACGTCCTTGCTTATAAACCTTATTGGTTTCATTGGGCGCCAGGGCTTGAGATGTCATTTCATCTCAAGGTCGGGTAAAAGTCTCCAAAAATTGGAAGCAACGTCTCCAAAATGACCTTTACAGTGTTGACGGGGACGTTAAATCTCAAAACAAACAAAAAAACAAATCATACGCCAGTCTGTGGCAGTCCTTTAAGTTTAAACTATACAAGAAAGCAGTCTGAGGAATAGCCAAATCACCCGCCTCACTTAGTATCAGGGCTCAACCTTGTGACCTTGACCTTGAGTTGGCATGGTTTATTTATGGATACTGCCAAATCAGCTCACTGAGGGGGTATATTTCACAAGACTTTAATGAAAAGCCTTCCATAGGTAAATGAGATATGGAACGGACACAAAATTCCAAGTTTCAAACTCGTGACATTCACCTGTGAACTTGACCTTGAGTTGGCATGGTTTATTTATAGGTTCTGCACATCAGCTCACTAAGAGTGATATTTGATGAAAGTTTAATGAAAATCCTTCCAGGGGAAAAGGAGATATGAAACGCACACAAAATTCAAAACAATTTCTAAGTTGTGAACTGTGACCTTGACCTCGAGTCGGCATGGTTCATTTATGAGTTCTGCACATCAGCTCAATGAGACGAATAATGGACCAACGTTTAAGGAAAATCTATCAAAGGGTTAAGGAGCGGACAAGAAAGTGTTACGGACAGACAGACAGACATATGGACGGACGGACGGACAGAAGGACAGACGGACAGACGAAGGACATTCCTATAATCCCCGTTTCGCTTCGCGGCGGGGGATAAAATGCGATGTACTGTCAACAGTGGTCAAAAAGAATTATAACGATATCAGACGTGGTGTCACAGCTAATAATTTTTCATGAAGTGACCGTGCAAATAAACCATATACGCCCTTGTACTTAACAAGAGTAGTAACCCCTTCTATATATGGTTTAAATGGGTGTGCCGAACCTGTCAAAATGTCTTAGTCTGTGAAAGGAAATTTCGATTTTGCATTTTTTTCCAAATAATCACAGCCTTTCCTGGTTGCCACAGAGGCATACGACTTGCTGGAGAAATCGGCGGAAGGTCAGGTCTAAAACTTTCCCATAGTGGTGTATGGGCTATATTGAGTATTAACAGCAAGACACGAAAAAATCGATGATTCAGATTTTCTGAACGGAGTTTAGAGATGAAACAGAGATGAGAACTCGATAGCATGAAATGACTGAAATGCTGGAGGAAAAGAAAACCAACAGTGAGACACCGATTGGCCCAACCAGACAGGACATCAGGTACAAGTACCAACAAACATTAACTAAATTAAATTTCAAGTAAGCCTTTACGCTGAAGCCGTCATACAATCTGAGGCCCGATCTATTATCGTGCAATTAAAGAGGGAAGCAAAGTTATCAACCGTGATTGGGTTAACTACAATGCATGCAATACTTATGCTCTACCCGATATTTTCATATCGAAGAATGATTTTACGAAATTGGGTACTGAAATCATTGCAAACATACGTCACGAAAACACGCCTATATAATTTGGACACTCTTGAACCCTACTTTTATATAGTGAAACTGTGGTTTACAGGGATATACCTTTTTCTTATTGCTGCTCTAAAATATAGATTGTAGGCACTCGTTTGAGACGAGGCGGTTCTAACGAGTACCCAGAATGTATATTTTGAGCAGAAACAAGAAAACATGTCACAATTTATCATCTTAAAATGTTCGTTTTTTTTTTCGGCGGTCAAGTTTTCAATGCATTTGTATAGGCGTGTTTTCGTAATGTATTTTCCTGAATTAATAAAATTCGGGTTCTGATAGGAGTTGTTGCAGAAGCTGAATTCTGAAACTAAATCGGAATGCCGTTTATAAAAGTTAGAAAGGGCTCTACAGAGTTAATGATACCATAACCCTGATTAACCCATTCAGTACCAGAAACCCCTAAATGGATACCTTGGCAAACATCGCATGCCCAGATCAGTTGCCACAGAACGCAGTGTCTGATCAGGGCTTACACTGTTTGCAAAAAGTCCAGCCATTTTCTAAATAAATTTTGAAGAAAACACAACCTGATACCCCTATGTTTTGAAACGGACTCCTGCCATATATGAGAAGGAAGATTCCATTTGGTACAAAAAGGGTTAAGGATACTCATCACGTGACCAAGTCCGTGAAATGAAGACCCCCCTATACCCCGCTTTATATAGAGAAAACTGGGGTTTACAGGGGTATACATTATTTTTCTTATTTTTGCTCCAAGACATAGGTTGTCAGTACTCGTTAGAACCGCCTCAATGAGGCGGTTCTAACGAGCACCCACAACCTATGTTTGCAGTGTTTATAAGAAAAATATCACAGATTTTCTTAAAAAAGTAGCCATTTTGGAGATGTGATGAAATGCACTATGTCACACGGGTGTGTTATCGTAATGTGTTCAAGTTAAACAGTACCAACACTCGCTTAATTTGTCAAAACGCACGAAATTCCTTCATCATAAGCCATCCCCAAGAATGGTCTCTAGGTAGTCAGGTAGTTTATAACGGATTGACACTGGACAGTTTATTTTACAATCCAGTTTTGCCATTTGCAAATTATTGTTGTTGTCAGTGTTTTTTTTAGTTTTTTTTTTTTCTGAAAGGAAATATTTCTGATATTTAACACAACTTTAAAAATTTATCTATCTAAAAATAAAAAATTCGAATTTCCACCAAAAATAAAAATTAGTACATTCAAGAAAAAGAAGTCTAAAGGACGACGTAACAAAATCATTCTTCCTGTCAAATAGATATAAAAGCGTGCTCACTCCTCCATGTGTTAATCAAAGCGCCAAAAGGCACTGAAATGACAGATTCTGTGAAAAACCAGTGCTTCAGCTGAAGTATAAGACCCGCCGGATGCTTTTAGCTTTATGAGCGTAACCATATATGGGTATGGCGGCCATTTTGGTCATGTGACCTGGACCTAAAACGGCTCCCCCAATAAATGCGCCTTATCATAAGGAACAAAAATATATCTTATACTTTAGTACTGTATTCTGAATGGTTTGCAGGATAAAATCCAATACAAAAGCATATGTGTCAAAGTTTTACCTAGGCACAAAGAAGGTCAAGGTCAACCCAGGGACACCATTTTAGCAATTTATGATGGGCCTACGTCCCAGATGCTATTTATCAAGTTTCGTGGAAATCTGCCGAGTGGTTCTGGAGAAGACTATTTTTGAAGGGTTTTTACCATATATGGCGTGGCGGCCATTATGGTCATGTGACCTGGACCCCATGAGCAAATTTTGGTATCCCCCATCCCATAGAGGCCCCATATGAAATTTGACTTCAATCGGCCCAACGGTTTCCGAGGAGAAGCAGTTCGAAAATTTTCACATTTTTCGCCTCGGCGAGGCTCTACTAAATGGAATGTAATACTTCGCAAGTTCATTGGTTAGATCTCATTGATATCTATCAGTATGCCAAAAATTGTTTAAATATTCCAAGCGGTTAAGTCACTATCACCAATTTTCACAAACGGGTTACGGACGGACAGACAGACAGACCATATATGGCTTGGCGGCCATTTTGGTCATGTGACCTGGACCCCATGAGCAAATTTTGGTTTCCCCCATCCCATAGAGGCTTCATATGAAATTTGACTTCATTCGGCCCAACGGTTTCCGAGGAGAAGCAGTTCGAAAATTTTCACATTTTTCGCCTCGGCGAGGCTATACTAAATGGAATGTAATATTTCGCAAGTTCATTGGTTAGATCTCATTGATATCTTTCAGTATGACAAAAAATGTTTAAATATTCCAAGCGGTTATGTCACTATCACCAATTTTCACAAACGGGTTACGGACGGACAGACAGACAGACTGACAGACTGACAGAATGACACGGTGATTTTAGGGCACTCTTAGAAAATCAACCAACTTCAGTCGGTCGCTTTTCTGCGGGTCGTGCAATTCAGATTTACTTTCTTAAGTGATAAGGACAATGGCGCTGGAGTGCTGATTTTTAGTTTGGTTCACAAAACTGAGGTGAAACACTTTCATCTTCATTTTACTTGGATATTATAAATAAAACAACATGCAAATGACTACCCAGCAGGCACACGTCGCTAGGGCAACGTCAAATCAACGTCGATGCAACGTCATGACGTTGCACCGACGTTGATGTGACGTCACAATTACGTCATGTGCCTGCTGAGATAGTTGCCAGTTTTATGACAACATATAGCCGCAACTTTCTTGTAAAAGCTTACACTTGTTGACTGAGATGTGTTTCGCGGCTTAGTCAAGAACCTGCCTAATGTCGTGCGCTACAATAAAAGAAAACACTTTTTGTGCGATGTTTGAAGTTTTGCGGCATGTGACTAATTATTTATCACAACATTGTGCTTACATATTCAGTTATTTAGACCTATACAACAGAATTGGACAGTGATAACTGTTAGGAGTTTATTATTGCTGGCCCTTTATAGCCAAGTACAGGTACCTACAGATGCAAACAGTGTAGAACCTGGTGAGATGGCTCATAATGATACACCGCATTCGGTTCTACATGGTTTGACATGCTATTGACGACTATTGACTAGACACCCAATTTACATGTGTACGCGTACAAATTCAGTGACTGAAGAGTGAACTGGAGAAACTCGTGGGTTGAAGGGGTAAAATCTTAACCTGGCCTGTAACTGTTGTGTGCGGGTCAGGACCAGACAAAGCGGCTTGGCCGATAATCAAAAGTTAAATACAGCTTATTATACGGTCTATTTTCTTTATTTTTCAAAGTTTATCTAGATACTTAAATGGTGTGCACTGATTGTAGCTCTATACATATTGTTTTTTTTTTCTTTTCTAAAAATATACAAAGGTACTTTAATGGCGTATTGATACAAATATAATTAATCATAACCCATTTTGTACTGAATGTAATACTATCACTTATCTGACGAAGATTTCATTTCGAAATCCCGGTTCAAAATTAAGGGGCGTCAGCTAGAAATATAGGAATTAATTTAGGAAAAAATTGGCTAACTTTCGACAACAGTGAAGCCCGCAGTGAAGGCCGTGGTTAGACGCCGCCTCCAAGATTCGCCAATGACCCATTATGCGGTCGTCTGTATAAAATGGGAACTTTCCTTATGCATATTCAATTAACTTTTCCCGTTTTGTTTGTAATTTAAGAAAGATCATTTTTTGTATTTTGATTACAAATGAAACAAAACATGTAATCAAAATGCGGAAATAATGCCATGAGAAATTAGTTTTGAGACAGCGAGCATGAAAAGTCAACAAACAACGGACTATTTGCGCGGAGTCATATTTCAAAAGTAGTGGAAGCCGGAAGTTCGGACGTTAAAATTGTAAACATGCAGCACGACGAAGAATGACAGAAAGAATCTGTCATTAAAAAAAACACACCAAATAGCGAAATAAATGAGGTTATCTTTCTTGATCCTCATTTCTGGTCATGCCTTGAAATCATCAGTGCAAGTAGGTCACTTTTGATTGCATAAAGTACGCTATATCCCAGTAAGCATTCTACATAAATCTACAGCGGGCCTTTAGCGGCCCGTCAGGGTAGCTGACGGGCCGCTAACGGCCCGCTGTAGATTTATGTAGAATGCTAGTAGGGATGCACGTTGTCACAGCCTATATTCGTTTTGTTTTATGCTCTTTCAGTCGATACGCACGACAAAATGGCTGCCGATTTTTAGTATCGCAATGGGACAAATTTGAAAAGTAGTCTGCTTATCTACGGGCAATACGGGCAATATGGAAAATTATTAATTGACTATTCTGTATTGATCGGAGGTCATCCGTATTAACACCAGGTCAACCAATATTTACTGAGGTCAAGTGAGGTCAAAAAATCTTTAATCATGATTTGTTAATTGTGTCAATTAATAAAATTGTCATTGATCAATTAATTTCGTATTTCGACCTCAGTCCAATGCAGCAGCCCGAGGACCTGTAACTGGGCCAATATGAAATTACTTGATAAATAACATTATAAATATTGACCGGTAACTTCTGCACAAAGTAACCTGGATATTTTCTGGGTGTATAATAAATAGCAGAATATATTGCCGTAAATTTTTGACGCTATCCAATCAGATGTCACGTTACATGCGCATGAGAATATGTCATCCTAAAAGTCAATCTTACCTAGGAAACGTATAAACATCCATTTGATGCCCATACTGAAAGTCCTGTGATTCTCATGAATACACCTGTAATGAAAATGAAGAAGTTATCATCTTTTGTACTGAATGGAATCTTCCGTCTTTTATCTTTTCGAAACTAAGGAGTGTCATGTTGAGTTATGGCTAGAATATAAGAATCTTAGATGGATGTGAGGGGTGGATGGAAAAATCCGTCCCGAGGGTCATTGTGCAGCATTATG
The DNA here is from genome assembly GCA_963580285.1 of Lucinisca nassula. NCBI lineage: Eukaryota > Metazoa > Mollusca > Bivalvia > Lucinida > Lucinidae > Lucinisca > Lucinisca nassula. The sequence continues at coordinate 91,364,491 of OY757020.1, read as the reverse complement.
AGGCTTGCTGAATGATGCCGGACAGTGATCCCGAGGAACGGATTTTTCCATCCACCCTTCACATCCATGAAGGATTCTTTTAATTGCATACCTTACATTTCTGAGCCTAGGTTTTTAATACTGCAGTCACTTCGGTTGCCGACGTCCGCCATATTGTGATGACACTACAGTGATGTTTAGTGACGTCACGTAACGTGATGTGACGCCAACCTTGAAGACGGCGCATATGAGATCGTATTCAACCAGTGCATTTATCAAACGCGAGAATATTTGATTTTGGGTAAGAACAAAATTTGTATCCCAAGCTAAAACTATGGATTTCCTTATCTGGTGTGCAAGAAAATTATTTCCTAAATGGCCAAAATGTCTGGCAACCAATGTAGGCCCGGGACTGGGCTGATCAGGGCCCACACTGTTTGTTCGAGTCCCGTGTTGGCGATTCCGTACTATGTCAAGTGCTATTTTTGCGACAATGCTACTTTTATATATGCAATTTCTTCATGTACTCAGAAAGAATGACACACGGCACCCCTGGTGGGTCGACTGAGCATAGGATGTAAGATGTTCCTGAACAAGCGACTGATTCGTTTAACTCTTAGATTCCTGTACTTTATGAAAACAGGGTAGAAGCTGATCAGACACCGCAGTCTTGGTGTACACTGTTTGCTAATACCCCTTTCTAGGACCCTAAGTTTGTACAAAGCACCCTTTACTGGCCTTAAATGAATCTTTGTTTATCAAACACCATGCTGTATTGAAAAGTTACTATGCATTGCAAAACATAATGTAAAACAGTCGGACAGATGGGAAACTTGAGTCCCCAACTGCGTCATACTGTCAAATAATACTGACCAATCAGAAGGGATGACTGCCTACGGTCCATTTGCATATTTAGATCATGAAAGTTTGTACAAAACACCCTTTACTGGCCTTAAATGAATCTTTGTTTATCAAGCACCATGCTGTATTGAAAAGTTACTATGCATTGCAAAACATAATGAAACACAGTCGGACAGGTGGGAAACTTTAGTCCCTAACTCCATCATACTGTCAAACAATACTGACCAATCAGAAGGGATGACTGCCTACGGTCTGTTTGCATATTTAGATTAACCGGGCCATTGCATGCGGGATACCCCTAAAGGGGTATCTTGGCAAACAGTGCAGGATCAGACTGATCAGGGCCTACACTATTTGCTTAAAGAATTTTTCATAAAAAAGGAATGGAAACGAAAAAAAGGCCTATTACTCCAAACCCCACAGATGACAAATTGACTTGTCCAACATATAGCAGTGGGAGAGTCCACTAGCTTACAGATGGTTAATCGCCCACAAAATTTAACCGTCACAGATAAAATATCCAGATGCGAGAGAACAGCACATAGATTGGAATTCCGGGAATTAACCCTTCTCTTGCTGAATATTCATTTAAGCCACACCCATTTCTGTCTATCAACCAATCAAATTACCTTATGTAACTTATTGCTACAAATTCATAAATTGAATACCAAACAGTGTAGATCCTGATCAGATGGCTTCTTCAGAAGCCATCTGATCTGGATCTACACTGATTGCAAAGATAGGGGTTGTCGTGAACAGCAAGATAAGGGTTAACCATATTCGAAAAATGAAAGAGAAGGTAATACACAAAACACACAAACACACATCCCGCAATCCTACACATTACAATAACGCACCCGTGCGACATAGTGTATTTTTTTCACATCTCCAAAATGGCCATTTTTCTGATGAAAATCCGTGATATTTTTCTTATTAATACTGCAAACATAGGTTGTGGGTGCTCGTTATAACCGCCTCATTGAGGCGGTTCTAACGAGTACCCACAACCTATGTCTTGGAGCAAAAATAAGAAAAATTATGTATACCCCCGTAAACCCCAGTTTTCTCTATATAAAATGGGGTATAAGGGGGTATTCGTTTCACGGACTTGTTCACGTGATGAAATGTTCGTTCGCAGTCGTCGAGTTTGTGAAACAGACTGTAATGACTGCTCTAAATTTGCACCCAAAAATAACGTCAATAACACACAGTCTACATGACAAAATGACAGAACAAGTGTTGCGCGTAGATCACTCGGTTTGCTTAATCTTTCTGCAATGCATAGTATTTTTTCCAGTCTGGTCTGAAGCTCAAAGGCATTGTCAACACTACATGTTCGAAGGTCTCGAGCTTCTCAGATAGGTGTAGGTGCGTCTCGAGCTTCTCAGATGTATTCTTTGCTTCCAAAGGATCTAACAATTCAGAACTTATTTATCTTCACTGCTGCTGGTATTGTGCCGTGTGGCGGCCGTAAAAAGTCTCCCCGTACATCATAATAGTGAAGATTATATTTTCTGGACCTTTGGGATCAATGAGTTCATTTAGAACCATTTTGAAAATAGAGTTCTGTTTAAGCCGGTGCTAGAGGGCGTGGCCTGTGTTGCACGTTTCAGTACTGGTCATGAACAGACTCAATAAAATCGAGTCTGCTATTTTCGTTTATTTGGTGTATTCTTTGCTTCAAAAGAATCTAAGTATTCAGAATTTATTATGCATAAACGGATAACCAGTGCAGTGCACATTCTTTCGCCAGAAACTAACAACTATCCAATCAGTATTATAATTAGGTTTATCATATGACGTCGTTGATAAGCAGTGAATAATTTCGTGTAATAAAAATCGTATGATCACACGTGTAATAATACTTTGGCGGGATTAAGTAACGTCATGACGACGTCCATGTCAACCATGCATTTTTTTGTGGAAAAAATATCAAATTTTAGGCGATAAAATCCAACTTAAAGTGGTCATAAGATAAATAGGATCTTACTCGTGTAAGATCACGAGTAAGATCCTCTATTTATCATATGACGTCGTGTCTGAGAATGTAATAACGTCATGTAATAAATTCGATAATCCACTGGTGGATTAAATATGCAAATTAGTTGGATACGCCCCATAACGTTACATGCACAACGACCTTATAGATGTCGCGTTTATTAATGGCGACATGTTGACATTTTTGTAAAACAGTCGTGAATTAAATGCGTTTTAAATGGCATATGATAAATAGAATCTAGCATTCGTGTCATGTATTATTGAATTTATTAGTCGAGTTGAGAAAAAGGGATAACATGCTTGGCGAAACCGAGCATGATATCCCTTTTCCTCAACTGGTCTAATAAATTCAAAATACATGAACACTCATGTAAGATCCTCTATTTATATGTCTGTATTTAAACCATGTATGTGTTTGAGTTTAAGCCTCACCAGCAACTAAGTTCCTACGGGACCTCGGTTAAAAGACACATCCAAAAGCCTGGAGAAGCCCGGGATCGAACCCACTCACTGGTTTATGAGGCGAGTATCGTAACCACTACACCACAGAGGCTTCTATTTAAAAGCGTGATATTGACAAGTGGTTTTTCTAAAATTACATAAGTTTTTGCCCACCTCTGATGAACTCGAAATAAGTGAAATACTCTTGAAAATGCAATAAAATAAAAATAGAACTGCGCTGTCTGTGTAAATCCAAAGCCGTGTTTTATACGAGGGTGGGTATTTTCAGCAGACGACATTTTGAAATATTTTTCTTGTTTCCCAGAAAGCAAGATTTGACATCTCATGCAAATTGTCTCCACAGGCCATAGGGGACAATTTGCATGAAATGCCAAATCCTGTTTACTGGGGAAAATAAGAAAAATATAAACAACTTGTCGTCTGCTGTGTTAGCCAAGAGCTTGGTAAAGGTTTTTGTGTACCTCAAAGTTGCTGCGTCACTGGGAGTCGAAGGCAGGAACGTTACAAATATCACGCAGAAGAACAGGACTATAAATAGATACATAAGGCCACACCCACTGTCACAGTTGGCAGCTGACACTGATGATACATTGGCCCCAGCAGCAACATCAACACAGGTACAGTTCGAAAATGTCTGAAAATAGTACAACATGAACGGATTCGCGTCGGGAGACAAACTGTTTAATACTTCATCTTTATTACATTTCAAACAATGAATTACCTATTTTTCTCAGTGAAAGATAACCCGATAAACGCTCAACAGTGAATTATTTCATTTCTCATTTTCGAACATTTAAATGTCATAATTGCTAAGCGACGTTGCTGACCTCGTTGATAACAACAATAACTCTATATAACACACCTATATAATTTGACCGCCTAGAACCCCCCTTTTATATAGTAAAACTGGGGTTTACAGGGTTAAAACATTATTTTTCTTATTACTGCTCTAAAATATAGATTGTGGGTACTCGCTTAAATTGAGGCGGTTCTAACGATTGCCCGCAATTAAAATATAGATGTTGGGTACTCATTAGAACCGCCTCGATGAGGCGGTTCTAACGAGTGCCCTAAATCTATATTTTGAGCGGAAATAAGAAAAAATATCACGGTTTTTTCAGTGCTAAGGTTTACAATGCATTTGTATAGGCGAGTTTTTGCAATGTAGCAGTGTTATCAACGCATAGCTAAAACGAATAATATATGATCTTTTCAAATTATGAAAAATACCAATGTTATTTTCAAAGAAGCAGGGCCCGGGCTAGTAAATTAGAAGTAGAGGCAATGATCAGGAGTTGATACAATTAACCCACAGCTCCCATCAGAAACACCAAAGGGAAAGAAACACAAACATAAAAAAACAAGACCCTAATGAAAACATCAATAGCGGAAAGTCAAAAGGACAGTTCCATCCCCACAAAATGGCCAACTTGCTATCCAAAACAAAAAGATATAAACTTTCGTTCAAATCCACAGAAATGTGGTTATATCATTAAGAGAACACATCCATGTGACGTAGTGCATGTTTCATATCTCCAAAATGGCTCCTTTTCTGATAAAAATCATAGATATTTTTCTTATACATCATCACGTGGACAAGTCCGTAAAATGAACACCCCCTAAATATGTTCTGGGAAGGGTTATCCTTTGGAAGCAAGGCATACACCGCAGAACTGGAAAATATGGAGTGTACATGTTTTCTGGGCCAGACTAGCTAGTTTCGGCCAATTAGGCCTTATCAGTGACCCTCAAATATTTTCAACAAAGGCATCAATGGTCTCATAGAACAAGAAAATATAAACTACACTGTGATGTAGGGTAGGGAGACTTTTTACGGCCGCCACACATTCCCAGACACCAGCTGTAGTGACGTTAATTATGTTCTATAAGGGGTTATCTTTTGGAAGCAAGGAATACATGTAGACCACAGAACTGGAAAATATGGAGTGTACATGTTTTCTGGGCCAGACTAGCTAGTTTCGGCCAAATAGGCCTCATCAGTGGCCCTCAAATATTTTCAAATGTCAACAATGGAATCAATGAACCCAAAGGACAAGAAAATATAAACTACACTATGATGCAGGGTAGGGAGACTTTTTACGGTCGCCACACATTCCCAGACACCAGCTGTAGTGACGTTAAATATGTTCTAGAAAGGGTTATCCTTTGGAAGCAAGGAATACACCACATAACTGGAAAATATGGAAAGTACATATTTTCTGGGCCAGACTAGCTAGTTTCGGCCAATCATGAGGCCTCAGTGACCCTCAAATAATTTCAAAATTCAACACGAAATCATCATCATCATCAACAGTGGAATCAATGATCCTAAAGGACAAGAAAATATAAACTACACTAGATCCCACTTTATATAGAGAACATTGGGGTTTACGGGGTGGGGGTATTCATTATTTTTCTTATTTCTGCTCCGAGACTATAGGTTACGGGTACTCGTGAGCACCGCCTAAATGAGGCGGTTCTAACGAGCACACACAATCTATGTTTGTTGTATAAAAAAAAAATATATATATCATGGATTTTCGTCAGAAAAGTAGCCATATTGGAGATGTAAAAATGCACTATGTCACACGGGTGCGCTATCGTAATGTACTGTAACGTTAACATTTAGCATTTAGCATTACCCCTTGAGACAAAGTTTGACCACAAAGAGCAGAAGAAAATTTTCATAGACTTTCTGATATATCTACATTATCTATATACGAGATGTAACAACTGAAAGGCCCTTAACACTGGTAACAAAATGGCAGTCCTGATAAATAAGTGGGAACGGACGGACGGATGGGCAAAGTGGACAATATAAATGTATCAAAGGGAAATAAACATAGGACAATAAGAAGAAGAACCTAGCTAGAGTTATTGTTGTGTTCTTGTTTCAAGCAAAACAAACTAAGAGTCCCGATAAAACTATTGGGAGTCTTTTCATACCAAAAACAAAAAAATTACAAAAAATAATAATAACATGCTTTAAAAATATAATTATTTTTAATTTCAGCTTGCCTTAAAAAGAAATTTCGCTGTTTGTCTTGCATAAATTTCACTTATCCGTTTACTAGCTTTTTAAAAATCTTTTTCGGGGCTGCTTAAAAGCCATATGAGACGGCGCATGACAAAACCTACAATAAGACCGGTGTGACCAGCAGAGACTCAAATCAACCTGCGCACCCACTCACTATGATTAAGACCTTTAATTTGCTTATGTCTCTTTGCATAGATATTAGCCTATAGTAGGTACATGCGATCATCGAAGACTCTGATCAGACTGCGCGATTGCGCAGGCTGATCTGAGTCTTTGCTGGTCGCTCAAGATTTCTTGTAGATTTTGTCATGCGCTGGCTCATTTGTGGACTTACCTCGCCATCCTCAGAAACCTCGGCACAACCCGCGTGACAGCTACTGAAAAATTTGATCCCGTTTCCATCACAGACAGGATCATAAAACTCTGTTGTACAACTGCAATCTGCATTACAAGAATCTACCAGGGAATTCTGGGAGCTATAATCAAATGCAAATAAAAATGACAGTGTCATCAGCATATAGTTTTATCGCATTTCGAACAACCATATATAAATATTAGTGTGTTTCACGTGAAACTTCGGTAAGAAGGATTGCGGGGGAGGGGGGGAGGGGGATTGACTCCTTTTGTACTGCTTATAATTATCAAAATACCAACGAAATATACCGGCCCCGATAGCTCAGTTGGTATAGTTGGGAACGGGAGGTCACGGGTTCGATCGCGGGCCGCGACATACCAAAGTCGTTAAAAATGGTACTAGCTGCTCCTCACTTGGCACTCAGATTTACGGGGTAGAGCTAGGACTGGTCGACCCAGTGTCAGGATAATGTGACTGGGTGTGGTATCATGTAATGTGTCTGAGACATGATACTGCAGTGAGGCAGCACTATAAAAGTGAGCACTGAGCTCCCTGTCGCAACCAGACACCGTCGTGATATGACTGAAAAATTGTTGAAAGCGACGTTATAATCCGAATTCACACACACACACACACACACACACACCTATCTATCTTCTGATACTGCGTCGGTCACATTTGACCATTACCGCAGGTGTATATTACATAGACTCCAGGTTTTGCAGGATGAAAGCCTAAACAGTAATCATGTAATTGCGGTAGGGATCTTTAACCTGCACAGGGGATGGTTCTCCCTGCAGAGGGGGCCTCCAGTTAACGTCCCGAAGGACGGTGCGCTTTATGACATTCATCCCTGCAAATGATGCCAATGGAGCTTGTTCGGACACCGAAATTTTATCCCGCTGCCGGGGATCGAACCCGGGACCTGTAGCATCAGAGGCAAGTGCACTAACTACTGAGCTATCACCCTCCACACCAACATAACAGATTCTTTTCCTGATTATATCAACATTTAAGGAAGATGATCTAAGTCCTACTCATAATAGACTGCCAAAAGATTTAATTTTATGTTCGAAGAAGCAGCGCATGATAAAAATTCATGATCTCGAGCCCAAGCTCATTAATCTTTTTAATGCTCAACACACTTGAGCGTGAAATTTGTATATTCGTAAATTTCAAATTGTCCAACAATTGTTTAACGTTTAACAGGACAAATATGGGGCGCCCCTTTACTATTTATTCCCTATTTATAGATACCCGTAATTATTTATGGATATCCATTATTCGAAATATGGATAGCGATAATTATTTATGGATATCAATTATTATTTATGGATAATCATAATTCGAATTATGGATATCCATAATTCGAATTATGGATATCCATAATTCGAACTATGGATATCCATAAATCGATCTGAAATGCCCAAATGGAATCCATAGTCATGAAAGATTCTTGTAATTTAATAGTCCAAGGAATATATGTTATAGATATCTGTTAGAATCGCTTCATCGAGGCGTAGAGGTAAAAAATACAAGGATGGCAAACAAAGTGAAGAAACAGAAGAAATAGGAACACAGAAGAAATAGCACCACCCCCCCCCCCCCCCCTCTACCATTACCTGCTGCAAGGACAGCATGCCTTGCCCAACTGTAAGCCAAAATCAGTGGCTCGTATGACCTCGGCGAAATGCTGTTGCATTGTATGACTTGGGCTTCGCATCGAAAGACTCAAAGATAACCGACAAGGCTATCGAAGCCATCGATATCACTGTCGATTACTCTAGGTCCTTGTTTCAGATACCACTAACCAGACTGTATTTACATTCAGTCTGACCAGAGTTTCAGTATTGGTCACATTATCACGTGCCTCAACTCCAGTGTCACAAATAATATTTACTATTTATAAGTTACCCCCTATATTAATTGCATTGTAGCACATTTACCTGATAAACATATGCTATCTCAGGACAAGAGAGCTTTATCAGATCAACGTGACATTGCACTTTTAAGACCTGGACTGCTGGGAAAATTTGCAAAAATGTAAGAGTGTACAATGGTATTAACTGATAAATAGAATACCAGATTCGTGTCATTTGATATCAAGTTTATCAGGCTCGGCTTCGAGAACACATGTAGAATCGCTCGGCAAGCCTCGCGATTCTACAAGCATTCTTGAAGCCTTGCCTGATAAACTTGATATCAAAAGACACGAACCTGGTATTCTCTATGTAGCATGCGACTGTCAAAATAAATACAAAACAATAATGACTGCTTTGAAGCAGATGCATGAGAAAAAAAAAAACGGCCTTAGCATTGAGAGGTTGCTTATGACAAAGAGGCCCTTGAAAACCAGCCGGGGTGGGCCGGGGACACCCAGGCTGGTTTTCAAGGGCCTCTTTGTGCATTCTGAACATTAGGTATGTTTATTAAGTAGAATTATCTCGAAACCATGATTGCTTCATTCTTTCAATTCTGTTATTTGTCAGTTTGATCAAAAGTAATGAATAAAACCTGCCTGGTGAATCAAGGGAGAATACTCTTACTTATCTGCACGGTGTGTCAGCCATTTGAACCATTCTGAACTGATGGAATCTTCACCTTTGTGTTCATTTCAAAACATATGCTGTCAATTTCAAATATTTTCAGAAAATTATTTAGATCTGCATACAGTGATGGCCCTGGGCAGACGCCACCTTTAGCGGCGTCTGATCTATGCCTACACTCTTTGCAAATGACACGTTTTGAGTGTGTGTGCTCGTTAGAACCGCCTCATTTAGGCGGTTCTAACGAGTACCCACAATCAATGTTTATGAGCATAAATAGGGAAAATAATTCATACCCACAGAAACTCCACCTTTTTACTAAGTGGTGATTCGGGGATGTTCATTACATGGACTTGCCTCCACTACTATTTTGTTAACGCGATTTCTACTTCAAATAAATATACAGTTGAACTTCAATGGCTCGAACACCTTTGGGACAACGAAAATCTGTTCGAGACTGGGATAGTTCGAGCCACTGAGATTACTGTCAGGAGGCATAATGGGATACTATTAGACATCTTTTCGGTGTTCTATAATGAATATGTATGTTGTGTGTACTCATTAGAATCGCCTCATCGAGGCGATTATAATGAGTACACACAGCATACTTTGCAAGATAAAAGACTAATATCTCCTTAATTATCCCCCACTATTTCTTATGTAGAGGATTTCGCTAGGGGCTGAAGAATGGGTTCGACTCAGCCATGGTAAACGAGCCATTGCTGTTCGAGCCATCGAAGTTCTAATGTAATGGGTGTTCGTTAGAACCGCTTCATTTGGGCGGTTCTATCGAGTACCCACACTCTATGCTTATGAACAACTCTATGCTTATGAGCATAAATACGGAAAAAATGTATACCCCAAAGAACCCACTTGTCTCTATATAAAGCAGGGTTTAGGGTTGTGTTCATTACATGGACTTGATAAGTGATTATTTATTTCATACTGACCCGCCTTTGTATGGGTGATTTATTCCCGCCATTTTCACATCATCACATTTAATCCACAGCAAGGTCACTAATAATATTGTTATTCCACAGGTAATGATGGCGAACTTCAGCATCCCTCGAACCTTTAGTTTCATCTTGTTACAGATAAATCCTCCGAAGAACATACCCCCAGCAGCCCCGGGGACAGCCGCAGCCCCTATGGTTAGGAAAAATAATTAATTCAACACAGGAAACGCATAAATTGCAATATTGCTTTTCTGCATCAAGTTCTTCTCATAGATACTCAGGTGAGTGATCATAGGCCGAACTGACCTCTTGAGATTCGATTTTTTTGCACAGTTTTCCCACAGTCAAACATGACTGAGCACTAGAATAATCTGTTCAAAAAGCTTAATAATGTCTAGAAAGCTTACAAATGAAAGTAGTTGCGATGACTATATATAGCTCCTTTATGGACTTTGCCCATCGGGGCTTGTAGAAATATATGGGCTGCACGATGCTTCCACGCAAAGCTAAATCCGACCCGCACACGAGTACTGGTAAACCGCTTAGAGGATCTAAACCTGCCCAGCCAAAGCAGTGTGAGTCGCGGGACCGTCCATGCTTATAAACCCTATTGGTTTCATTGGGCGGCAGGGCTTGAGATGTCATTTCATCTCAACGTCGGGTAAATGTCCCATAAAATTGGAAGCAACGTCTCCAAAATGACCTTTACAGTGTTGACGGGACGTTAAACCTCAAATCAGACAAACAAACAAACTGGGATTTTCTGAAAATACGAGTTTGTATATTTGATTTATCATGGAAATATATATATATCATGTTTCCATGTTAATTACATGCAGTTAAAATGTAAGTGATGTGTGCCGGAAATTACGTCACACATGTTCGCATGTCACTGAGACAATGATTATGTCACTTTTAGCGCCGGTGTAGTTATAAATGCCCATGACACCAGCTCAGCTTAGCTAGCTACGGACATAATTTGTTTGCAAATTTCAAATGAACCATTCGTCAAACTCGTATTTTTCAGGTGTAAACTTTATTTATGAAACATTTTTTATATGCAGTTAACACCTTGTACATCTATAAAATGACGTGAAATGACCAAGGGAACAATTTGTTCTCTGTGATGAAGGCTGGCGCTTGAGAACTGCGTTAATAATAGCAGTTCAAAGCGAAAAAACAACAAAGGAATGTGCTAGTGACCGATGTCTGGTAATAGCGATGACAGATATGTGTCATTAGCGACCTCTGTAAATAATGCGTTTTACGGTTGTTGTTTTTTTCCCCTTTTTTGGCAATCTTTGCAATTCTGTTCTAAAGGTTGACTTTCGGTTATAACCAATCCAGAAACAGAAATTTGGATTTTTAGCTCGCCAAAGCCGAAGGCTCCTGGGGAGCTTATAGGCTAGGCAGTAGTCCATCGTCGTCTTCCGTCAACTCTTTCAAACGGCATCTGCTCTGAAGGCATTGGGCCGATTGGGCCTAAATTTCATCTGTAGCATAATTGGGAAAGTGGTATAAAAATTTGTGTTTGCTATGAAATTTGGCTTAGTTTGGTTGCTATGATGACTTAGATTTTCCATTACGCAAACACGCCTACACAAATACATTGCCACCTTTATCCCCTAAAAATGAAAATTTTATGATGAAAACTTGTGTTATTTTTCTTATTTCTGCTCAAAATATAGATTGTGGGCACTCGTTAGAACCGCCTCATCGCGAAAAATAAGGTATACCCCCGGAAACCCACGTTTTACTATATAAAAATATGGTTCAAGGGGGTCAAAATTATATAGGCGTGTTTTCGTGATGCCCACTGATTTATGATGGAGAAAATTGAAAAATGGCATTTACTGCCAGGCCTTTGCAGATATTTTGACAAAACTTTCATAGAAATGTTCCTTAAGCAATCTACTATCCACCATATGATTTTAGGCCTATTTCTCATTTTTATTGGTTGCATGGAAACAAAAATGCTCCCCAGAAATACTTAAAAGTTATCTCCTTAGAAAGAATACACTCTATGAGGCTGAGACTTGATGAAAATCACCATATTTGCCACAACAGGTTTTGTTGTGTTTTTTTTAATGAAATTCGGCTCTTTAGTTTGGTTGCTATGGCAACTTAGAGTTTCCATTGACTAATAACAGGGAAAATTAAAAAAATGCATTTATAGATATTTTGAAAAAAGAAACGTTCATAGAAATTCACTTTAAGCAATCATCTATTTGCCATATTATGTTAGGCCAACTGCTCAAGTTTATAGGTTGCCATAGAAACCAAATCGTCCCAAGCAAATAAAAAAAACGCTTTAAAATCATCTTCTCAGACCTTTCAAGATTATTTCACTAATATAGAACCGACCAATATTCAGAAGCAGGAGAATTCCGGAGAAAACCAGAGTTCCCGGCCTTATTTTGCTACGTCATACTGCAGTCTTACCTGTATAAAGAGCGGCACTCGCTGCCGTTACCCCAAAATGATTCTGGATAAACTTCGGTACGAACGTCGCAAAGCCCGACGTCAAAATTCCTTCTGACGCTCCAGCCAACATAGTGAACAAAAATGGTGGGTTCCGGATCAGGGACAAGATAACTTTTGGGAACTGTTTTACTGGCGGCCTCGTCGCTGAAATGGCTTGGGTGTGTTTCTTGCTGCCCTTATGCATTTGTGACACTCGTGTTTCTCGAATTTGCTTGGCAGCTGAAATGGTAAAATATATTTCATCAGGAAAACACGCCTATATAATTTTGCCCCACTTGAACTCCACTTTTATATAGTAAAACTGGGGTTTACAGGGGGAAACCTTTTCTTATTTCTGCTCTAAAATATAGATTGTGAGTACTCGTTAGAACCGCCTCGATAAGGCGGTTCTAACGAGTACTCACAATCTATATTTTAGAGCTTCTCAAAGCAGAAATAAGAAACATATCACAATTTTTCATGGTAAAAGTTTGAATATCTTGGGGGTAAAGTTTACAATGTATTTGTATAGGCGTGTTTTCGTAATGCAAAATAAGTGTGTGGGTTGGGGTAGGCTAAATGACCCTATCAAGATCATTTCACTTCAATAATCAGAGTTGGGTGGATATCAGAGTTCCCGTAGAAGGAACACCTGACCTTGACGTCTTGCATGTTCGAACCCACGGGATCCGAGCTAGGCTCGAACCCACAGCGGTGAGAAACATAATGTTTAGGAGAGAACGCGCTCAACCACCTCGGATGCACATTCATTACTTGTGTTCATCAAGGTACGTTATGACATGAGCCCATCATGATTTGTTTATTTTAATTGAGGTTTTGCACCCCCCTAAACACTATTTAGGTCGTTTTGGAGACGATGCTTCCAATTTTGCGAAACTGTTACTCGACATTGAGATGAAACGACTTCTCAAGCCCTGCCGCCCAAACAAACCAAGAGGGTTTGTATGTAGGGACGGTCCGACTCGCACCACGTTGCCCGGGCAGGCTTAGCCCTTCTAAGCGGTTTGCCAGTACTCGTGTATGGTCGCATTCAGCTCTACGTGGCAGCATCATGCGGCACATTTCATTTCTCCAAGCCCCGATGGCGGTGGCCCCGGTCCCATCTTACTATTTGCGAACAACATAGGTGCAGATCAGACTGATCAGCACCTATGTGTTCGCTGGTTTGGTAGTAAAATGACTCTAATGGTGTTGTCCTGCTGGGCAGATGCGTTTATTTTATACTCGTGGCAAGTATAACACTTTTGCGCTTTTGTGCTCTTGTGCAGTGAATACTATCACGCATGGGTGTTGGTTGCACGTTTTTTTTATATTCTGTATGGAACATTTTTTTGTGTCCTAAACTGAAAATATGGACTAGAGATGTCAGTCAATCTTACAAAGGCGCTTACCATCAGGTTCACAAATCCATGCAGTTGACACCCTCTCCACCCCTCACGCCCCACAACCCCAATTTACGCTGTTTTCTTATTTCTGCTCCTAGACATAGGTTGTGGGTACTGGTTAGAACCGCTTTAACGAGGTGGTTCCATGGCGATAACACACCCGCACGACAGAGTGCATTTTAACCCTTATCTTGCTGTCCACGACAACCCCTATCTTTGTAAGCAGTGTAGATCCAGATCAGATGGCTTCTGAAGAAGCCATCTGATCAGGATCTACACTGTTTGACATTCAGTTAATGAATTTTTAGGATGAAATTACATCAAGTAATCTGATTGGTTCAAAGTCAGAGATGGGTGTGGCTAAAATGAATATTCAGCAAGAGAAAGGTTAACATCTCCAAAATGGCTACTTTTCTGATGAAAAACCGTGATACTTTTCTTATTTATACTGCAAATATAGGTTGTGGGTGCTCATTGAGGCGGTTCTTACGAGTACCCATAACCTATGTCTTGGAGGAGATATAGAAAAAATGAAGTTTACCCCTGTAAAGCCCAGTTTTCTCTATATAAATTGGGGTTTAGAGGTGTGTTGATTTCATGGACTTGTTAACGTGATGCAAAACAGCACCTTCAACATAAATAAAAATAATATCACAAACATTCTTCTCAGGGTCTACATCCTTTATCTAAAAGGAATCGGTATAAATCCCCGTGCAGGACCATTTGTTCAGAGAAGATCGATCCGCAAGTTCTGTCAGTGCTTCGGTTACTTTCTTCCCAAGTCGATTTCTGGTTATAAAACTTTTTTGCATGCTCAACTCAGCTTAGCATGAAATTTATGATGCTCATGAATATTCAAATATAAATAAAAGAGACAATTTCCCTTCTAAGACCAGCGCAGAATGTTGTTTGTCCTGCTCATAAATTTAAAAATGCCAACATTTGTTGGCATTTTAAAATTTATGAGCATGACAAATTCATGCTCAAGTGAATTTAGCATGAAAAAAAAAAATAATAACCTCGGGGCCCGGCCACTGTAGCTCAGTCGGAAGCGTGTCTGACTGGCGGTAATATTTTTTTCGGGACAATACCTGTTTGGGTCTCGAGAAGTGTTTCTACGGGCATTCTCTCCCTTCCATAGTCTCAAGAAAGACACTTGTCTTTTTCTGGCGAAAGAACGTGCCCTGTACTGGTTGACCGCTTATGTATATGATTGCAGTTAGGTTAACTCTTTGCCTCGATATGACCTAAACAGTTTGACTTGGCCATTAAACTCCATTCTTAAGCACATGCGTATCTCGTCGTTTGATTGGATAACGGCAAACGTTAGCGATATACTGTCGGAAACCCGACGTCATTAAGAAACCTCGTTTTTCATTGGGCAGTATTTGGTTTTACAAAGCTCACAGCGCTTGCCTTGAGCAAAATAGTACAATTTTCAATAAAACTACGGATTATATGCATTAGAAAGGGGATACGTGTATTTAAAATTGTCTGTTGGGGAGGTAAATCGTCGGTTTTACGGTCGCAAATTCCGTTTTACGGCTCCACTGGCGCGCCGCCGAAGAACGAAATTTCCGACCGTGAAACCACCTATTTACCTCACCAAATTAATATTGTTTTATACAGAAGAACTTCAATGACTCGAACACACATGAATCTTTTACCATGGCTGAGTCGAACCCGTTCTTGAGTCCCCAGGGAATTTCCCTACATTAGCAATAGCGAGGGAAAAATTAGAATGTCTTTTGTCTTGCAAATGTATACTAGGCCCCCGCCCATTGGGACTTGAGGAAATAAATGGGCTGCATGATGCTTCCACGCAGAGCTGAAATCGACCAGCACACGAGTACTGGTTAACCGCTTAGAGGATCTAAGCCTGCCCAGGCAATGCGGTACGAGTCGGCCTGTCCATGCTTATAAACCCTTTTGGTTTCATTGGGCAGCAGAGCTTGAGATGTCATGTCATCTCAATGTCGGGAAAAAGTCCCACAAAATTGGAAGCAACGTCTCCAAAATTACCATTACAGTGTTGACAGTGACGATAAACCTCTTATCAAACAAAACAAATGTATACTGTGTGTACTCATTAGAATCGCCTCAGCGAGGCGATTCTAATGAGTACACACAACATAAATTTACATCATAGAAAACAAAAAAGAAGTCCCAAAATTATTCCCTTTATGCCTTATGGCAATAACTGTCAGAGGCTCTAACTACTCCTGTCTCAAACACAATTTCGTGGTCCTAAAGGCGTTCGAGCCATTGAAGTTCGACTGTAAAGTTATCCTCCAGGCCATCCTTTAAAAAATTTTGTTTGCTGTGCTCCTACCCATCAAATGTGAGGTGGGTAGGAAGGTAGGTCTTTTTTTTTTTTTAGATCTGAAAAGATATTTGACCCTTAAAGCACCATACAACAATTTCAAATACTTATTTTCTGATTTTTCAGAGAAAATCAGGCTTGATATTTCATTTGAATGGTCTGCTAGGCAGACCATTCAAATGAAATGTCAAGCCTGATTTTCTCTGAAAAAAAAATAAAGCAGCAAAAAAAAAACCCCAAGAATGTCATCTTCTTGAAATTTGGTTCAATGTGTTAAATTTGAGTTTAATCAGGATTTCAAAAAAAAAAAATATTTTCCTCAGAATGGTAATACAATTTTTTGGGTAGGGGCAATCTGTGTGGGTAGGAAGGAGCACAGCAAACCAAGAATATTTTAAGGATGGCCTCACAAACAAATCATTAAAATATACTCACACGGTAATTCAGCCCCATAACAGGACAATGGTACAGCTATCAGCATACAGGTTGAAAAGCTTACAAAGAATGAAGCCCACCATGCCCCAACCCATCTGGGGTCACTCGGAGTCAACTTTATCCTGAAAACAAAATCGACATGCATGGTTTTTATTTCACTGCAAACTACAATTTCGGATGTGTAGAGAATTTAATTATAACTGAAACTTCACTTACTCACACCATCACGTGTACAACTCCGTGAAATGAAGACCCCCCTAAACCCCACTTTATATGGATAAAACTGGGGTTTAAGGGGGGTATACATTATTTTTCTTATTTCTGCTCCAAGACATATGTTGTGGGTATTCGTTAGAACCGCCTCATTGAGGCGGTTCTAACGAGTACCCTCAACCTATGTTTTGAACATTTATAGCAAAAATATCAAGGATTTTCATCAGAAAAGTAGCCATTTTGGAGATGTGAAAAATGCACTATGTCGCACGGGTGAGTTATCGTAATGCACCCACTCTTTCACTCACTCACTCTGGAAATGGAATGTAAGCACACTTTACAAACATCTGTGCGCAAAAGTGAATTCTGTCAAACCTTGATAAAAAGTTGAGATATTGTGCGGGAGGCGGGTCTAACGTAGATGCGGGTCTAACGAGTTCCCACTACGTATGCCTTGGAGCAGAAATAAGAATAAATAGGTACCCCCTCCACACACACACACACACATACCCTGTAACCGGACAGAGTAACGCAAACTGAAGTTTTTTTTTTGTTTTTTTTTTTTTTTTGGTTTGGGTTTTACGGCCCTTTCAAGATTATTTCACTCATATCGAGCCGATCGTTAATCATAGGTGGGCGAAAACTGGAGTACCCGGAGAAAAACCACCTGACCTTCCGTTGCAGAACTTGGCGTCTCACACGTGACCCGAGCGAGGCTCGAACCCACGGCGGTGAGAGACCTAATGACTAAGAGTCAGTGCTCTTATCCATTAGGCCACGGAGGCCCGTCCAAACTGAAGTTAAGTAAAAAGTACACTTTAAATATACCCACAGAATTTCCAGGGTAACCACTATAGTCACAACATTATACGAAGAATGGACTGGACGACGTCGTTAGTTTAGAACAGTTGCCCTCAGTAGATGATTTTTTGGCGCCATTACATAAATACGCCTATTCAAATATGTTGAAAATTTTATCTCCACCCCCACACAAAAAAAATAATAAACTAGAAATGCGTCCATAGGACACGGATGCCCCCGCCCGAAAATATGTCTATGTTCGTATTCATCCATAGAAAGTTATTGACAGTGTTTAAGTTTTGGACCCTTTTTATGCCATTTGACCTCTAAGTATGACCTTGGAGGTACGGATCTGGGTTTGCACGTGACACATTGTCTCATGATGGTTAACATTTCTTCAAAATAATTTCAAAATCCATCCAAAAATAAGTAAGTTATTGGCTGCATTTAAGTTTCGGACCTTTTTTTGACCTTTGACCTCCAAGTATGACCTTGACCTTGGAGGTACGGACCTGGATTTTGCATGTGACACATCGACTCATGATGGTTAACATTTCTACAAAGTAATCTCAAAATCCATCAAGAAATAAGAAAGTTTTTGACTGCGTTTAAGTTTCGGACCCTTTTTTGACCTTTGACCTCCAAGTATGACCTTGACCTTGGAGGTACGGACCTGGGTTTTGCACGTGACACATCGACTCATGATGGTTAACATTTCTCCAAAGTAATTTCAAAATCCATCCAGAAATAAGAAAGTTATTGACTGCGTTTAAGTTTCGGACCCTTTTTTTGACCTTTGACCTCTAAGTATGACCTTGACCTTGGAGGTAAGGACCTGGGTTTTGCACGTGACACTTCGTCTCATGATGGTTAACATTTCTGCCGAGTAATTTTAAAATCCATCAAGAAATAAGGAAGTTATTGACTGCGTTTAAGTTTTTGACGCACGGACGCACGGACGAACGGACGGACGGACAGGGGCAACGCTTTATGCCCTTTCCACCATTCTTCGAATGGCAGGGGCATAAATAGTCAGATAAAAAAATCTGATAGTTTTCACATTTCTGCTCAAAACATATATTGTGAACTCTTTAGAACCGCCTTGACGAGAAGGTTCCAATGAGTAGTCATAATATAATTATGTTTCTGAGCAAAAATAAAGAAAAAATATATGCCCCTGATACCACAGTTTTACTGTATAACAATGGGGTTGAAGGGGGTCAAAATTACATAGGCGTGTTTTTGTGCTGATTTTCTGCATTACGAATAGAAAATATGGACCTGGTTGAGAAGAACAAACCAATTGCAAGGGTCGTGAGGTCGAATCCGAGCTTCTTCAGACATTCTGACGAGTCTTTAAACAAAGGACCCGTCAGGATATGACCATTGTTGTTGGTGAAACGTTACACTCAATCAACCAATTGATCAATCAATCAATCAATCAATCGATCGATCTATCAACAAAACAAAACAAGCAAACAAACAGATGAGAAAACAAACTTACGTGTCAGAATCGACTTTATCAAAGTCGACCCAAACATTGAGGAGTTGACCGCCAACGATGTAACCAATACCAGGTCCTAAAGCTGCGGTACCATACAGGATGCCTGCAAAACAAATTGACCGAATAATACGTTTACAATGTTCTATATAAAAATGGTCTAAGGGTATAGGAGGAGTTGTATTTCAACCTGTATTTTTTCTCTATTGTTAGCTGTAGTGACCATCTTGTTCATTAGAGCGGTAAAATATTAGCTCTTTTAGTAGCAGGTCATCCAGGCAACAGTTCTGTGGCATCTGAGTGAAATTGGCCTAAGGGTTTGAAAGAATTAGTACTATTTTCAACTATTTTCTTTTCACCATAATCTGAGGTGCACACAAGCCATTCACGGCTGGTAAACTCGCAAGGGGTAACCGTCGGTTATGCACTCAAAATCCTTACGGGAACTTCTGGTTATGCCTTCCGAGACCACAAATATGTCGACAAACAGGTGAGTGTTCCCGATATATGATTTTTAGTCAATTTTGCAAACATATTTTGAGAAATCGGGCAATGCTATTCTCAACACCTTTCATTTCTGCATCAGAAAAGATGGGTGTGGACATGAAAAGGCAAGCGGTCGATTTTTAATTTAATTTCTCCCTGAGGAAGGTAGTCAGATATTTCTGTTTTGACCTGTTTTCTAGTGTCGAATGAAGCGGCATTTTCCGATACCCGGACGATGCGAAACTAATCCAACAAGCCAAATAACACGTAATTCAAACCACTTTCATGTTAAAATACATAAGTTGCAAAATTTCCGCAGAATTTGTTCCAGGAGCTTTAACATTTGTGTCGATTATGACTTACGAGACCCATTACCCCTTACGGGAGCATTACCCCTTACGGGGACAGAAAAAAAGCTGTTGTCTGATTGAAATGCGTTTCTTCATTCAATAATCCACACAAACGGTTCATCAAAGCCCTGAAGACACTGCAGTTGCTCGGTACGACTGATAATACTGTTAACCTTAATCAGAACGATAACATAAAATCGAAATTCGTGCCCTCGTATGCATTGCACGTACGTATCCAAATTCATGTACTCGAACGAATTGCTGAAAACCTGATATTGCTATATTTTCAAGGCATTTATCTGATATGCTCGTACAGTAGAATAAATTTCATATTAGATACGCATTTTACTATACGCCCCCGCCCATCGGGGCTTGGAGTGCTTCTGCGCAGGGCTGAAACCGACCGAACTTGAGTACTGGTAAACCGATTAGGTCTAAGCCTGCCCAGGAAAACTGCTGCGAGTGGGAACGCTCCTTAAACTTCCAACATCAACAAAGCTGCTCCGATTAAGTTTGTACATCATCAGTAATGACTAAAAATAATCCGACATGCTAGTATTGGGACTGACACCGTAAGTGATAATGCTCCCGTAAGGGGCAATGGGACCTCGTCAGTCATAATCGACAGAAATATTAAAACTCCTGGAAAAAAATCTGCGGAAATTTCGCAAATTATTTATTTCAACACGAAAGTGGTTTGAATTACGTGTTATTTGGCATGTTGGATTAGTTTCGCATCGTCCGGGTAGCTGAAAATGCCTTCATTCGGCACTAGAAAACAGGTCAAAACAGAAATATCTGACTACCTTCCTCGGGGAAAAATTAAATTAAAAATCGACCGCTTGCCTTTTCATGTCCACGTTCTTCTTTTCTGATGCAGAAATGAAAGTTGTTGAGAATAGCATTGCCCGATTTCTCAAAATATGTTTACAAAAATGACTAAAAATCATATATCGGGAACACTCACCTATTTGTTGACATATTTGTGGTCTCGGAAGGCATAACCAGAAGTTCCCGAAGGATTTTGAGTTCATAACCGACGGTTACCCCTTACGAGTTTACCGGCCATGCATTGATGGTCCAAAACTAACAGTTTTCGGGAGGCTGTGACCTTAAAAAAGACAAGATCACCACTATCTGAGCCCCGCCAAGCAAATTTGTGTCTTCGAGCATTCCGTCATGACAAATTTTAACCGCGCATGCCATGCTATTCAGAGGGGCCAGGGATATGGCTTTCTGTCTGAAGGTTCCTCTTGATTCATTGCTCGCATAGGCGATAAGTACCAAAATCGCTTGACGGGGCCCATCTAATCTAATCTTTGGCAAGTTGTAATGATGTATTGTACCAAGTGTGACTATCATTCATCAATGTTTAGAAGGACTAAGCCTGCCGAGGCAAAGTGGTGTGAGTCAGACCGTCCAATTCATATAAGCCTTTGGCAGGTCTTGAGATTTCATTTCATCTCAATGTCGGGTAAAAGTTACACAAAATTGGAAGCAACGTCTCCGAAATGTCCTGGTGTTGACAGGGACCACAGGAGCTTGAAGTTCTGTCCATAATTAGTTCATAAGGTTCATAATCAAAAGTGACACTAAGCCATTTCGTAAGAATCAAAAGTGACACTAACTTTGACTAAGTCATTTCGTAACGAAATGGCTTAGTGTCACTTCTGATTATGAATCTAATGAAATACTTATGGACAGAACTTCAAGCTCCTGTGCAGGGACGTTATCCCCAATTCAAACAAACCATTATTCTTTAAGTCGTCCCAAAATTAACAGTATTTTGGAGCCTGTTATCTTAAAATGAAGGTAAAGGCCACCAAAATCTAATCAATTTTTATAGTTTGCAATGGTAAATTGTACCAAGTTTGACTTAATTTCATAAACTCATTTATCATATGACGTCGCGTCTGAGAGTGCAATAACGCCATGTAATATTTTCGATAATCCACTAGTGGATTAAATATGCAAATTAGCTAGATACGTCTCGTAACGTTGCATGTACGACGTCCTTAACGACGTCACGTTTACCAATGGCGGAATATTAATATTTTTGTAAACAATCGTGAATAAAATGCGTTTTAAATGTCATCTGATAAATAGAATTTTGCATTTGTGCTCATGTATTATTGAATTTATCAAACTAGTTGAGGAAAAGGGATAAAATGCTCGGCAAAGCCTCGCATTTTATCCGTTTTCCTCAACTCGTTTAATAAATTCAATAATACTTGAACACTCATGTAAGATCCTCTATATCAACAATTTATTTAACACGTTGAAGAAAAGGGATAAAATGCTCGGCAAAGCCTCGCATTTTATCCCTTTTCCTCAACTCGTTTAATAAATTCAATAATACTTGAACACTCATGTAAGATCCTCTATATATGAGATAGGGTGCAATCAAGTCAAATTTGACATTTTTCAGGCGTGTGCCCTTGCCCTTCAACTGAGGTAATGGCCAAATATGACCCATTACGCAAACACGCCTATACAAATACATTGCCACTTTTATCGCCGAAAAAATGAAAAATTTAAGATGAAAAATTATGATATTTTTCATATTTCTGCTCAAAATATAGACTGTGGGCCCTCGTTAGAACCGCCTCATCGAGGCGGTTCTAACCGATGAGGCGGTTCTAACGAGTACCCACAATCTATATTTTAGAGCAGAAATAAGAAAAATAAGGTATACCCCCTGAAACCCCAGTTTTACTATGTACAAGTGGGGTTCAAGGGGATCAAAATGATATAGGCGTGTTTTCCTGATGGACTCAGTATAAGAAGATAGATAGATAGAAAATAAGGTCAAGGTCACCAAAATCTTATCAAATGTTTGGTAGGTTGCAGTGATATATTGTACTCAGTTTGACCAAATTTTATCAACAGGGTGCAGGCAAGTCAAAACTGACAGTTTGTTGGGACCTGTGACCTTGAAAATATGGTCAAGGTCACCAAAATCTAACCAAGTCTTTGGTACATAATAGTTATATATAGTGTACTCATCAATTCTTTCATGAGATAGAGTGAAGACATATCAAAAACTAACGACTGTTTCTCCCCGTCCTAGTGTTGTATCCATGCAAGTTTGGTCAGAATCCATCAAAAGGTTTAGGAGATACAGTGCCTCAAACAGCCCAACGCCGACGCAAACGGGGCCCACACCAAAACCCACTTCCCTGGGTGAGGGGACAAAATAATTGTCATTAAAGTATATTCACACAGTAAGTCGGCCCAATGACAGATATATGGTACCACTATCAGCAT
The DNA here is from genome assembly GCA_963580285.1 of Lucinisca nassula. Lineage (NCBI taxonomy): Eukaryota > Metazoa > Mollusca > Bivalvia > Lucinida > Lucinidae > Lucinisca > Lucinisca nassula. The sequence goes on along the minus strand of OY757020.1, from coordinate 91,341,052 downwards.
ACACATTGAAAAGCTATAAATGAATGAAGCATACCCAGACTGTGTTGTTATGTGAATTGGTCGGTTGGAAATACCCTAATAGTGTTGACTGGGGCGTTAGAGTAATAAACACAAAACAAACCGAACCTAGATAAAGCGGAGAACTGGTCGCCTTAACACTATCGTCGATCAAGCCGACGCCGACAGTGTAGAGTGTGGAGCCGCCAATACCGTGGAGGATCATACCCAACATCAGAACGGCGAGGTAGTTCTGCAGTCCCGAGCTCTCACAAACCTCCTCCATTAACGAGGTACCTGAAAAAAAATAATTACAGTCAAACTTCAATGGATCGAACATCTTTTGAAATTTATTTCTTTGTGTTGAGGTTTTACGTCCCCGTCAACACTATGTACGTCATTTTGGAAACGTTGATTTCGACTTTGTTGGACTCGCATCCGAGACTCAGCCCAATCGCCCATTGCAACCGCTAGTATTAATTGATAGTCCGACGTGAACCACTTTTTCTAGGCAAAGTTAGACCTTCTAAGCTGTTTATCGGTACAGTACTCAAAAGTTCATTCGTTTTCAGCTCTGCACGGAAGCACCATGATCCAAGCCCCGATGGGCGGGGCGCTCACCTTTTGAAATACAGAGGACCCGCGTTATAACGACAGTATTTGTTCCCTATTATTGTGCCGTTATAATGAATTTGCCATTAAAAAAGAATCCCAGTCAGGAGTATGATAGGTTATAAAAGGTCTTTTCCACATCATTACGCTATAGACATTTGTTAGAATCGCCTCGGTGAGACGATTCTAACAAATATCTATAACATTTGTTTCTTGGAGTATTAAGTTACAAGAATCTTTCATGACTATGGATTCAATTTGGGCATTTAAAACCCGAGGTAAGCCCGGCCACTCGGAAACGAGGCTAAGCCTTTAGATAAGAAGTCATACCATCGAAATTGCCGTTCTGAGTTGTGCCGTTATAACAAATGTCGGTATAAAGAGGGTTGACTGTATTGTTTGTTTGTTCGATTTGAGGTTTAACGTCCCCGTCAACACTGTAAATGTCATTTTGGAGACGTTGCTTCCAATTTTGTGGGACTTTTACCCGATATTGAGATGAAATGACATCTCAAGCCCTGTCGCCCAATAAAACCAATAGGGTTTGTTAGCATGGACGGCCCGCCTCGCACCGCGGTTCCTGGACAGGCTTAGATCCTCTAAGCGGTTTACCAGTACTAGTGTGCGGGCCGGATTCAGCTCTGCGTGGAAGCATCATGCAGCCCATATATTTCTTCAAGCCCCTATAGGCGGGGGCCGCGAGGGTTGACTGTATGGATGGATATTTGTTCTGGAAAAGGGTTGTTCGAGCCACTGAGGGTCATTGAAAGCGTCGGGTCAGCAGGAATAACTAGGGTTTCATTTCGATAATCTTTGAAATAAAGGTATGTTGTGTGTACTCATTAGAATCGCCTCGCCCCGGCGAGGCGATTCTAATGAGAACACACAACGTACGTTTTCAAGTTAAAATCTCCTCAATTTATCTTTCGGGAACTTACGGAAAAATCCCAAGGGACGCAATCTTGAACGACTTCGAATAAATCGTGGTAAACGAGCCATCGATGTTCGAATTATTTAGGGGATAACGGTATTCAAAATTGTCATTTGGGGAGGTAAATCGGCGGTTTTTACGGTCGGAAATTTCGTTTTACGGCGACGCGCCAGCGGAACCGTAAAACTTAATTTACGATCTCGACGATTTTCTTTTGGGTGGAAAATGCATTCAAAATTGTCATTTGGACGATTTACCTCCCCAAATGGCAATTTTTTACTATAGTTATCCCGTTTCTAGTGAACTTATTCAGTTCTTCTGTTAAAATTTGTACTATATTGCTCAAAGCGGCAAGACTGTGAGTTGCACTAAACAAACAAGAGGGCCCTCTGGCCTTGAATCGCTCACCTGAGAATCAGTGTCTCTAGTACAGTCTTGGCCCAAGAGCTATAGTTAGAACAAACTTGGTAGCGGTCCACTAGATAAAGCTTCATACCAAATATGAAAGACCTTGGCCTTCTGGTTTCAGACAAGAAGATTTTTAAAGGTTTTCCCCATATAAGTCTATGTAAAAACTGGTGGGCCCCGGCGCGGGGGCATTTTTGGCCCCAGGGCTATAATTTGAACAATCTGGGTAGAGGTTCACTAGATGAAGCTTCACACCAAATATTGAAGACCTGGGCCTTGCGGTTTCAGAGGAGAAGCTTTTTTAAGTTTTCATTAAAAAAATTCTATTTTTGGCTCCTGTGACCTTGATGTGCAACGGACCGGATCTATATGAACCACTTTGAAAGGGGACCACCTAAGGATCATTCCTGTGAAGTTTGGTCAAAATTCAATCAGTGGTTTAGGAGGAGATGTCGTTTGAAGAAAAAGTGAACGGACGCATGCATGGACGGACGGATGCACGCACGCACACACGCACGGACAACGGACAAAAAGTGATCACAAAAGCTCACCTCGTCACAACATGACAGGTGAGCTAAAAAGCGACGTTACGTGTTGGCGTCTTCCGGCCAACGTTAGAAGCAAATATTTTACGCTTTCTAATAAGACATCGCGTTACATACGCAGTTAGATAAGAATAAAGTTTCACTTCATCTTCGCGGGCCGAAGTAAACTTTTTTGCAACGTACCTGGAGCACTCTTTATCTAAAACACGGATAACTCAAACTACTGAATTTTACGGCAGCTCTGGTTTAGTGAGAAATAAATTATTGGTTTAGACTCATATTCTAGACAGGTTTTAATTATTTGGACCTCATTTTGATTTATATCAGTCTTCGAAATTTGCAAAATTGCAGTATGTTTCCTCTGGCTTTCTTTGCCGGATCATTATAGGGTCGCGGATGAGGTTTTATTAGCCGAAACTACGTAGTATGACCCATCTTCTTTCTTATGAATGTTTTCATTGCTCTTAAATGAACTAATTTTTTATTTTTATTTGCCCTCACTGCAGCTGGTGTTGTGCCGTGTGGCGGCCGTAAAACGTCTCCCCGTACATCAACCATAGTGCAGTTTATATTTTACTTTCGGTCCTTTGAGATCAGCGTGAATATTCTGAGAAATCAGAAATAAATTATTGGTTTAGACTCATATTCTCGACAGGTTTTAATTATTTGGACCCCATTTTGATTTATATCAGTCTTTCTATCGACTGCCTATTCGAAATTTGCAAAATTGCAGTATGTTTCCTCTGGCTTTCTTTGCCGGATCATAACAGGGTCACTGATGAGGTTTTATTAGCCGAAACTACGTAGTATGACCCATCTTCTTTCTTATGAATGTTTTCATTGCTCTTAAATTAACTAATTTTTTATTTTTATTTGCCCTCACCGCAGCTGGTGTTGTGCCGTGTGGCGGCCGTAAAACGTCTCCCCGTACATCAACCATAGTGCAGTTTATATTTTACTTTCGGTCCTTTGAGATCAGCGTGAATATTCTGAGAAATCAGAAATAAATTATTGGTTTAGACTCATATTCTCGACAGGTTTTAATTATTTGGACCCCATTTTGATTTATATCAGTCTTTCTATCGACTGCCTATTCGAAATTCGCAAAATTGCAGTATGTTTCCTCTGGCTTTCTTTGCCGGATCATTACAGGGTCACTGATGAGGTTTTATTAGCCGAAACTACGTAGTATGACCCATCTTCTTTCTTATGAATGTTTTCATTGCTCTTAAAGGAACTAATTTTTGGTTTTTATTTCTGTACCATACATTTCAACTTTTTAACTGAAACTACTGCTATCTCATACTATTGCAATGTCAAAGCAAAAACTTCATGGTTAACCCTTCTCTTGCTGAATATTCAGTTTAGCCACACCCATTTCTGACTTTGAACCAATCGGATAAATTGTTGATATTTATCCCTAAAAATTCATAAACAGAATGACAAACAGTAAAGATCCTGATCAGATGGCTTCTTCAGAAGCCATCTGATCTGGATCTACACTGTTTCCAAAGAAAAGGGTTGTCGTGAACAGCATGATAAGAGTTAATCAGCCATGGCTGATGACTCATTGTTGGAGTCACTGAAGTCTGACTTACCATTAGGGCTACAAGTCTCCGTCAAATCCTCTCCCCATTCATAAAGCCCAGTAGTAAAATGAGGTAGTGCCATGATAAATGAACCCGTTCCCATGACAACAGCGGCAAAGGTCAACCATCTTGCCTTGAACCGACCAGATCCGAAGAAACTGACAAAAAGGCCGAATATTGCGGCGGCGAAATCATACGAGCTGGAAATCATCCCGGACCTGGAACTGGGTAGCTTGAACCTCCGCTCGACTGTCTGTGTATTAACATTGTTGACGCCGTTTACAACAAAACCTAGCAATATAAAAACAAAACAAATGAGCCTGTGCCCCGGCTCAAATGTAACTTCAATACCTCAAATACCTTGAGGGGAATGGGAGCACCTGGCACATTTGGCCGCCATTTTTCAAAGGAAGTCAAGTTTTGGGACTTCCTGTTCGCTTTTCTATAGGCTCAATCTTGCCGAAAAGGTGGTCTACTCTTAAAGGAAAGATTTTGCTCCTCAGGAGCAAATTCTTTCCTTTAAGAGTTGACCCCTATTGACATGGGAGACAAAAATACTTTTGGTGGAGTTGCTACCCTGACGGGGTTCCCATTTCCCTTAAGGACCATGAAAACAGATCTCGTACCTCGGATAGACTAAGATTTTTTTTTTGCGAAACCTTTAACCTTTATCCCACTGAACACGACAACCCCTACTTTTACAAACAGTGTGGATCCAGCTCAGATGGCTTCCGAAGAAGCCATCTGATCTGGATCTACACTGCTTGTCATTAAGTTTACAAATTGTAATGAATGCATTATATCGAGTAATCTGATTGGTTGATACTCAGAGATGGGTGTGGCTTTAAAAACGTATTCAGTATGATAAGGGTTAAAGCAAGAATTTGTTCGTTTGTTTGTTTGGTTTGATTTGAGGTTTAACGTCCCCGTCAACACTGTATAGGTCATTTTGGAGACTTTGCTTCCAATTTTGTGGGACTCTTACCCGACATTGAGATTAAATGAAATCTCAAGCCCTGTCGCCCAATGAAACCAATAGGGTTTATAAGCAGGGACAGTCCAACTCGCACCACTTTATCTGGGAAGGCTTAGATCCTCTAAGAGGTTTACCAGTCCTCGTTTGCGGTAGGTTACAGCTATGCGTGGAAGCATCATGCAGCCCATTTATTTCTTCAAGCCCCAATGGGCGGGGGCCAAGAATTTGTTCGTATTATTTGCTATGGTATTATTTTAATTCAAGCAATTATAGCATTGTTGCCTCTAAAATGACCATTTTCTGCTGACAAATCGCCATGTTTTCCTACCGATGCACCAGACATAGATTTTGGGTGCTCCTTAGAACCGCCTTATTGATTTGTTTGGTTTGGCGTTTTCAGTTGATACTATTTAGGCAATATCGAGCGGTCACTTTGCCAAAGGACACTTTTCCTTGATACATAAGCGCTTAACCAGTACAGTGCACGTTCTTTCGCCAAAAACTGAAAACAGTTACTGTCCTTCTTGAATCAACCGAAGAGAAAGAATGGCGTAAGGAAATCTCCGTGAAAAGAAAACACTGACGACCTGCAGGTATCGGACCAATGACTTCTTGATCAACATTCAGACGCGCATTCGACTAAGCTACCGAGGCCAGCAACCGCCTCGTACTGGCGAAAGAATTTGCACTTTACTGGTTAACAGCTCATGTATAAGCTTGCCTAGGAAATGTGTGGCTATGTAAATTGACTGGCTCGAAAAGTCATAAATAGTATTTACCGGGCCGTTAAACTCCAAACAAATAGGCAAACAGAAAGGCAGGCGATCCAAGTAAACAAGACAACCCATGTTTTCACTGAAAAAAAAAAACATTCACTTGTAAACCGCTTTTTTTTTGGGGGGGGGGTTGTTTCATGAACATGAACTGGGCCGCCCCCACCCATCGGGGCTGGGAGAAATAGATTGAGCTGCATGATGCTTCCACGCCGAACTGAAACTGACCGCACATGAGTACAGGTAAACCGCTTAGAAGGTCTAAGCCTGCCCAGGCAAAGTGGTGCAAGTCGGGCCGCCCAAGCATAGAAATCCTATTGGAATCATTGGGCGGCAGGGCTTGAGATGTCATTTCATCTCAATGTCGGGTAAAACAAGTCCCACAAAATTGGAAGCAACGTCTCCAAAATAACCTAAATAGTGTTATCGAGGACGTAAAACCTCAAATCAAACAAACACAATACATGTATTGGGGCTTATAAGGGTGGTACTGTCCTTACATGTGCTGGTCAATGCGACCGTCGACACCATATTAAGAGCCTCCTTGTAACTAATTAGACATACGCGACAATTTTCCTAAGGACCTTTAAGCGACATTCATAACTGAGACATGTAAACGGAAAATATGTCCTCCGTGACTGTTGTAATCTCTCTCTCTGAGTCTCTCTCTCTGTCTGTCTGTCTGTCTGTCTGTCTGTCTGTCTCGCTCTCTCTCTCTCTCTCTCTCTCTCTCTCTCTCTCTCTCTCTCTCTCCTCTCTCTCTCTCTCTCTCTCTCTCTCTCTAGAGAGAGAGTGCAAAGTGCAAAGGATATAGTGCAGCTAAGTTTCTCTCGTTTCTCTCTCTCTCTCTCTCTCTCTCTCTCTCTCTCTCTCTCTCTCTCTAACTCTCTCTCTCTAGAGAGAGAGAGAGAGTGCAAAGTGCAAAGGATAGTGCAGCTAAGTTTCTCTCGTTTCTCTCTCTCTCTCTCTCTCTCTCTCTCTCTCTCTCTCTCTCTCTCTCTCTCTCTAGACAGACAGACAGACAGACAAGACAGAGAGAGAGAGAGAGAGAGAGAGAGAGAGAGAGAGAGAGAGAGAGACAGAGACAGCAGACAGACAGACGGACAGACAGACACACAGACAGAGACAGACAGAGAGAGAGAGAGAGATAGAGAGAGAGAGAAAGAGAGAAAGAGAGAGACAGACAGATAGACAGAGAGAGAGAGGGGGAGAGAGAGGAAAAATGAGAGAGATAGAGAGAGAGAGAGAGAGAGAGAGAGAGAGAGAGAGAGAGAGAGAGAGAGAGAGAGAGAGAACTGACCGCCCGTGTTACATAGCACGTTTTCTCACGATACGGTCCATTGTGCTAACTTCTAAACAAGGCCACTTGTCTCAGACCAGTTAGAAAAGTGCATGATTTGACGGAAAATTGGCATCCGTTGTCATCTCCTCAATACTTGAGAATTTCCATTAAGATATCAGTACTTTTCAAAGAGAAAACCTGTTTTATGCCGTTTGCGAACCACCAAGGCTCTGATCAGACTGCGCGGATCAGCATCTTTTTTTATTCGCTGGTTGTATAGTACAATACATTTAGTTTCTATATGGGCCCCGTCAAGCGATTTTTGGTACTTATCGCCTATGCGAGCAGCGAAGGTTCAGGCGAGCCTGCGCATCCGCGCAGTCTCGCCAGAACCTTCGCTGCTCGCTCATACAAGCAGGGAATCAAGAGAAACCTTCAGACAGAAAGCCATGCCCCTGGCCCCTCTGAATGGCTGGGCATGCGCAGTAAAAATTAGTCATGACGGAATGCTCGAAGACACAAATTCGCATGGCGGGGCTCATATCAGAAATTTTTAGACTCTTGCTAGTCTGTGTAGCTGAGCAGCCTGGTTTGTAACTTACCTGGTCGCACATCCCAAAGACAAATATCACGAAAACACGCCTATATAATTTTGACCCCCTTGAACACCACTTTTATATAGTAAAACTGGGGTTTCCGGGGGGTATACCTTATTTTTCTTATTTCTGCTCTAAAATATAGATTGTGGGTAATCGTTAGAACCGCCTCGATGAGGCGGTTCTAACGAGTGCCCACAATCTATATTTTGAGCAAAAATAAGAAAAATATCACAATTTTTCATCATAAAATTTTCATTTTTTCGGCGATAAAGGTGGCAATGTATTTGTATAGGCGTGTTAGCGTAATCGAGGATCTTACAGGAGTGCTCATGTATACTGACCGGAAATAGAAACTATACACTTTAAAATTGTCTCGCCAGGCTGACAAAACAAGTGGATAATTCAGTTAAAAATTACTGATTAAGGCTTCGACTAACTATCGACATGAATCATGTAACAATTTAAAGAAAATCTGGTGTTCGAAATAATAGTTTTGGGGGAAAATGTAAAAAAGTGCATTTTTCACAAACTTTGTTTGTAATCGAATTTTGACTTCAACATGTTTGCGTATAGGTAACAAGTGAAATGCAAGGAATAAAAAATAACATAACATCTAAAAATTATCGACACACAAACATTCTATTGAAATCTCAAAATCTGCCTTTTCAGCGAAATTTTCAAAATAATGTTTGAAGCCAATAATCGACTCAAAAGTGCCAACAGTCGTTTTAGCATCTTCAACTGTGTCTTAAATATTGATAAAAACAAAAAACCGCAATCAGAAATGCCATACTTTTCTCTCACTTCCGGTGGTTTGGTCCAATAATTAAACGTCGATAACTTTTCAACCGTTGTGTAAATTTTCATTTTGTAAACAATATACCCAACGTTAGATGATGCGTAATAACTGGTAAACATGGGAATCACATTCGCGGCACAAAATGTTTGACTCAATGGAAACTTGAACAGCAAATTTGGACCCTTGCTTTGAATCTGTGGCTCTACCTGTTAAATCGTAGCTATCATTAAATATTTTATTCGACATATCAGACATGCCAATGATGATAATTTATATAATTGGAATTCAAATTTCATTAAAATGTTTCGCCAGTGACAACTTAAAATGAGTGTATAGTTTCTATTTTTGGTGAGTATATTATTTAATTTATTAAACGAGTTGAGGAAAAGGGATGAAATGCGCGGCTTTGCCGAGCATTTTATCGCTTTTCCTCAACGAGTTTAATAAATTTAATAATACGAGCATTATTGAATTTATTAAACGAGTTGAGGAAAAGGGATAAAATGCGAGGCTTTGCCGAGCATTTTATCGCTTTTCCTCAACGAGTTTAATAAATTTAATAATACATGAGCACGAATGCAAGAATCTATTTATCATATGATATTTAAAACGCATTTTATTCACGATTATTTTAAAAAAATATCAATATTCCGCCATAAGTAAACGCGACGTCGTTAAGGACGCTGTACATGTAACGTTACGGGGCGTATGTAACTAATTTGCATATTTAATCCACTAGTGGATTATCGAATTTATTACATGGCGTTATTACATTCTCAGATTTGACATCATATGATAAAGATTTTTTCATAGCTACAAATAATCATAACTGGCGTATAGTTTTTGTCAATTCTCCATAAAACCCTATGTTGTCCTGACTCAAAGAATGACATTTTAAGATGCTAAAAACCCCGGTTTTGTTAGATTGTGTATGTTGTTTCATTTAGGGGATTTAAATGAGCACCCTGACAAAAGTAAACTGACCGCACTGGTGGGTCGATTTTATCTTGATTGAGGCTTGGAAAATGGGCCTGAATGTAGTTAAATATGTTCTAGAAAGTGTTATCCTTTGGAAGCAAGGAATACACCACAGAACTGGAAAATATGGCGTGTACATGTTTTCTGGGCCAGACTATAGCTAGTTTCGGCCAATTAGGCCTCATCAGTGACCCTCAAATATTTTCAAAAGACTGTTTCATTTAATCCTTGAATTCTAGTATTTAAACCCCTTTTGTACCAATTGGAATCTTCCTCCTTACATATAGCAGGAGTCCATTTTAAAATTTAGAGTTGACAGGTTGTGGTATCTTCAAAATTGATTTGGAAAATGGCTGAACTTCCTGCAAACAGTGAAGGCCCTGATGAGACGCCGCGTTCTGCGGCGTCTCATCTGGGCCTGCATTGTTTGCCAAGGTACCCCTTTTGGGGTTTCCGGTACAAAATGGGTCAAGCAAACGGTGAAGTACCCTTCTCGGACGTCTGATCTAGGTCTACAGTGTTTGCCAATGTCGAGTCCGCTTTCTTTACACGGCATTCTACCGTCACAATCACAACTGTACTGCGTCTATAAATAACCGTTACCTGGATATCGTGTAAATAAGCAACAGTCATGTGGGCATCAGCACCGTAAAGGTACTGCGCTTAGTAACTATACAATTGACCCAAAAATGATATGCATGTACTTTTATAAGATCGGTATGTTTTATATCATAGCTATGTTTTTATATCGTTGCTATGGTAACACCATTGACATGGTTATGCGAAAATTCAATGCTTGGTAAAATACTCTTTTCATAGTCTGTCTTGTCGTGTTCGTGCATAAATACAGTGTTAAGTTTCAGCTGTTTGGCTGTCTCAGTAATTTGGCCAACCACATTTTTTTTTTAATCTTGTTTATACAATTAACAAAATGTAATCTAAATCCTACAGTAGAAAAAAAAATCACATATACGAGCATGTACTGCTATCAAGATTTAATGTCATTAAGATAAATAATATATAGAGAGGATCTTACATGAGTGTTCATGTATTATTGAATTTATTAAACGAGTTGAGGAAAAGGGATAAAATGCGAGGCTTCGCGGAGCATTTTATCCCTTTTCCTCAATGAGTTTAATAAATTCAATAATACATTGACACGAATGCAAGATTCTATTTATCATTTGACATCAAAATGCATTAAATGCACGGTTTTTCAACAAATATGTCAGTAATCCGCCATTAGTAAACGCAACGTCGTTATTGACGACGAACGTGTAACGTTACGGGACGTATCTAACTAATTTGCATATTTAATCCACTAGTGGATTATCGAATTTATTACATGAAGTTATTACACTCTCAGACGCGACGACATATGATAAAAATAAATAAATTTGTATAAATAAATTTAATTAAGTTTTGATTTTAGGGTCCTTATAGGGATATTTCACTTATTCCGAGCCGATCTTTCATCAGAGTTGGGCGAAAACCAGAGTGCCGAGAGAAAAACCACCTGACCATCAGTTGCAGAACTTGGGAGTCTCAAATCAGACCACTGCGGGGCTCGGACCCAGAGCGGTGTCAGATCTAATGATACAGAGACAATGCTCTTACCCACTTACCCATTTGCCCCCGCCCATCGGGGCTTGAAGAAATAGATGGGCTGCATGATGCTTCCACGCAGAGCTGAAACCGACCCGCACAAGAGTACTGGTAAACCGCTTAGAGGGTCTAAGCCTGCCCAGGCAAAGCTATGCGAGTCGGACCGTCCATGCTGATAAACCCTATTGGTTTCATTGGGCGACAGAGCTCGAGATGTCATTTCATCTCAATGTCGGGTAAACGTCCCACAAAATTGGAAGCAACGTCTCCACAATGATCTATACAGTGTTGACGGGGACGTTAAACCTCAAATCAAACAAACAAAAAACCCACTAGGCCACGGAGTCTCGTCCTGATAATAAGTCCACTACATGTAATTGACGGCATGGTAAATTGTGTTTTGACGCAAGTAGGTCCATCGGGCATTAGAAGGCATCAGGTTAAGATGGTCGCGTAATTAATGCCCTTGTTAACCCAACTTTATTGGGAGAAAAAGTGGTTTTACAAGGGTAAACATTAAATTAAGACCATCTAAAATTAGACTTATGTAACTCTCAAATACCAAGAAAAACTTTATCTTAATTTGTCATCTCTAAATTTTGCAAACTTTCGAAACATATTTTACATACAGACAAACAGTGTGAACCCTGATCAGACTGCTCCTTGATGAGCAGTCTAATCTGGGTCCAAACTGATTGAAACAACGACATTTTCAGTTATGGTATAAGGTTTCAGTATTCCTTCTTCTCGTTTTCTACATACAGTGACTTCTAGTACATGTGTTCATTGTGCGACAGGGCTTGAGATGTCCCGTTTTGGGGGACTTAAGGAGCAAATTCTTTCCTTTAAGAGTAGACCCCATTTTCAGTGAGACAGAGCTTATAGAAAAGCGAACAGGATGTCTCCAAAGTTATCTCCCTTGGAAAAATAACGGAAAAATCTATCAGGTGTTCCCATTCCCCTTAAGACATTTTTATTTTTATTCTCATTTTCGCGTTTGGTTTTACGGCCCTTTCAAGATTATTTCACTTATCTCCAGCAGATAAACGGGCATCCCTGGCCTAGTGGTTAAGAGCGCTGACTCTTGATCATTAGGTCTCTCACCGCTGTGGTTCCAGCCTCGCTCGGGTCACATATGAGACGCCAAGTTCTGCAACGGAAGGTCATGTGGTTTTTCTCCGGGTACTCCGGTTTTCGCCCACCTCTGATTAAAGATCGGCTCGATATGAGTGAAATAATCTTGAAAGGGCCGTAAAACCAAAACCAAAAAAAAAATCTCCAGCCGATCGTTAATCAGAGATGGGCGAAAACCGGAGTACCCGGAGAAAATTCACCCCACCTTCTGTTGCAGAACTTGGCGTTTGACATCTGACCCGAGCCAGGCTCGAACTCATAGCGGTGAGAGACCTAATGGTTGAACGTTAGGTATATTATATAGACAACAAGACGGCCCTCCGTGACCTAGTGGATAAGATCGCTGACTCTTAATCATTAGGTCTCTCACCGCTGTGGGTTCGAGCCTGGCTCGGGTCAACATGTTAGACGTCAAGTTCTGCAACGGAAGATCAGGATGTTTTTCTGCAAGTACTCCGGTTTTCGCCCACCTCTGATTAACGATGGGCTCGATAGGAGTGAAATAATCTTAAAGGGCCGTAAAACCAAAACCAAAGAAATATAGGTAACAAGAAAGAGATATTAAAGACAGTGAGAAGCGTTTACAAATGGTCTATTTAGTTTTTTAGTGTCTTTGTCACCAGGGCGGGGTGGGGGTGGGGGTGGGGTGAGGTAAGAATGAGGGGTATATACCAAGAAGAATATTACCTTGACTACAAGTGAAGATACACATCATACACAGCAGAAATTTCGGATTGTTGAACTTTTGTAGAAATCCTGGTTTGCAGCTACCGTACCCACACTGCGTATCCACTTCCGGTTCCGTTTGGAAATCGACATCGCCGTCAGCCTCTTTGTCGTCCAGCGAATGATCTGGCGCGTAATTGATTTTCATGATGAATGTTTTGTATATATATGAAGATATTGTCTCTCGAGATATTCTAAAACTGGAATCTATGCAGATCCTTTCAATATTACTTCATTTTCCTCCAACATTGACAGTCTTATTTAATAGTATGCAGTTTCCTTATGATCCAATTCTGATAAATTCCAACGTATTCAATGCATATTTAAGGAGAAAGGACATATTTCCAGGGAAGCCAACTCATGTTTTTTCTCCTGAAAAAGAAAATACGGATCTGCTCTTAGAGGAAAGAATTGCTCCTCTGGAGCAAATTTTTCCCTTTATGAGCAGACCGTCTTTTTGGCCGGACTCCGTTTACGGCAAAGTAAACAGGAAGTTACGGTAGTTGTCTACCTTGAAAACAAAATGGCGCATAATGCCGCGTGCATCCATTCACCTAAATACTAGTATGACCTTCAGTTGTGCACCATTTGAGAACGAAAATACATTGTCATTTGTTATGCTTAACCATGGAAAATATTTAATTTTTTCATCGTGAGAATTGCTAGCAAACCGAACAGAATTTAAATACGCCGTACATTAACGCGTCATTTTCACTTCTCACATGCAAATATAAATTTGAGTCTAGTCGCAAATCATTTAAGCGCTTCAGAGCAGACTTGTTAAATGTCACAGATATTTTTTTCTTGGACTTTATCTATTTTCTTGGCAGACAAGACACAGCACAAACACTCGATGAATTAATTCCAAGAGCTGAAAGTAAACGAGTGTCATCATTAGTGAACATTAATCCGATTTTGTCAATACTGTTGTCAGATCCCACATCCTAGGGATATATATCCCGGAAGCAATATAAGAATATTACATTCTTACAACGGTTGTGAGGGGTGGATAGAATTTGTTTGTTTGTTTGATTTGAGGTTTAACGCCCCCGTCAACACTGTAAAGGTCATTTTGGAGACGTCGCTTTCAATTTTTGGGACTTTTACCCGACATTGAGATGAAACGACATCTCAAACCCTGCTACCCTATGAAACCAATAGGGTTAATAAGCATGGACGGTCCGACCGGGGGTGTAGGATAGAATGTGTCCTCGGAACCCTCGGGAAATGTAGCAAAACTCGGCAAGGCCGTGCCCACCCCCATCCCCACCCCGGAACCACTCGGGCTCAGAATCTAGCAACACTCGGCAAGACTCGGGCTGGACTGAGATTTTTCTATCATACCCTCATATCCGTGTAAGATTCTTTTTCTAATTTCTTGTGACGTTAAGTGACGTAACGTTAAATGTAAAGACGTCGACAGTGATGTGACGTTCTGTGCAATGACGTCAACCTTTCATGATGGCGTACATGATGTCCTAATCAACCAGTGAATTTCAAGCAACCAGAAAACTTTTTATACTATACCTGGGTAGTGTATCTAAACAGCATAGATATTTTTACCCCAGGACAAAATCCGGGATTTTTTTATCTGGTGTGCCAGTGGCTTCAGCACCTTTTGAACAATGGAAATTTGTTCCCGAGAGCAGTAGCTCGAGCCACTTGAGGGTCAAGTCTAAGCTTTAGGGCAGGGGACATATCTGGAACTATTTTTATGGATATCTTCTCGAACTTCTAATAAACAAATGTATGCTGTGTTACTCATTAGAATCGCCTCGAGGAGGCGATTCTAATGAGTACACACAGCATACATTTTCAAGATAAAATAAGAAAATTATTCCATCCCACACTCAAGGACAGCAGACCTTGCCCGACTGTAAGCCAATATCAGTTGGACGCCCCAGTGACGAATGATACACGACACCTTCGCCTAACCCAACCTCCAACACTCAATGACATCAGGCCTTGCTCAACTGTAAGCCAATATCAGTTGGACGCCCCAGTGACGAATGATACACGACACCTTCGACTCACCCAACCACACCATTCACTGCGTGGGGAGTCAGTACCTCTAGTTTCTTGGTCCCCGCCCATCGGGGCTTGAAGAAGTAGATGGGCTGCATGATGCTTCCACGCAGAGCTGTAACCGACCGCACACGAGCACTTGTAAACCGCTTATAGGAATTAAGCTTGCCCAGGCAAAGCGGTGGAGTAGGACCGTCCAGGCATATAAACCCTATTGGTTTTATTGGGCGACAAGGCTTGAGGTGTCATTTCATCTCAATGTCGGCTGGAAGTCCCACAAAAGTGGAAGCAACGTCTCCAAAATGACACATACAGTGTTGACGGGGACGTAAAACCTCAAATGAAAATAAAAACAAAACCCCTAGTTTCTATATATATATATATAGGGGACTGGGTACACCTTCAGGGGAGGCAACTCCTGCAAAACTATTTTTGTCTCCCATGTCAATAGGGGTCAACTCTTAAGCGAGTAAATTCTTTCATTTAAGAGTAGACCCTTTTTTCAGTGGGACTGAGCTTATAGAAAAGCGTACAGGAAGTTTCGAAAGTAGTCTCCCTTAAAAAATGGCTGAAAAATCTGTCAGGGGTTTGGTTTGTTTGGGCGGCAGGGACTGAGATGTCATTTCATCTCTATGCCGGGTAAAAGTCCCACAAAATTGGAAGCCATGCCTCCAAAATGACCTAAATAGTGTTGACTTGGACCACAATTCAAACAAATTCAAACAAACAAACACACGCGTGTGACATAGAGCATTCATATGACTACTTTTACGATGAAAATTTGTGATATTTTTCGTAGTTATACTCGAAACATAGGTTTCGACTTTATTTATTCTCGAAACATTGGCCTAAATGAGGCGGTTCTAAGGAGTACCCACACAATATGTATTGGAACAGAAATAAGCATAATAATGTATACCCTAGTGAACCCAGTTTTCTCTGTATAAAGTGGGGTTTAGAGGGATGTTCATTTCACGGACGTGTTAAAATTATGTTTTCTGCTTGTTTTTTTGTTTGTTTGTTTGTTTGTTTGTTTGTTTGTTTGTTTGAATTGAAGTTTTACATCCCCGTCAACACAATTTTGGTCATTTTGGAGACGTTGCTTCAAATTTTGTGGGAATTTTACCAGACACTGAGATCAACCAATATGGCTTATATGCAGGGACGATCCAACTCGCACCACTTTGCCAGTACTTATGTGCGGTTGGATTTTTGTATTGGAGTTTAACGGCCGATTAAACACTATTTAGGTCATTTTTGAGCCCGTCAGTTTACCTATCCACACTTTCCTGGACAGGCTTATCACCAGTCAGACGCCCATCCGACTGAGGTACCGAGGCGGGAAAGCAAATGTATTTTGGTATAACCTGTATTGTTGGCGTGCCTTATTTAGTCGATTGTTGCTGCTTTGTCAATCGACCAAAAGCGGAAGCATCATTCAGCCCAGCCCCGATGGATGGGGCCATCATCTATTGCTTGTGGTTCCTGTGTACTTTTTTTCCTTCTTTCTTTTTTTGACATTGGCTTGACGACCATTTCAACACTGCTTCACTTATATCAAGCCGATCATTAATCTCAGAAGCAGGCGAAAGCCGGAGTACCCTGGGAAATTCATCTGATCTTACTGACCTACGTAAAAAGCGCAGACACCAATTAGACATCCGCAGATTAGCGGTGCGTGTGTTTGGGGGGGGGGGGGTATATATGCTAAAAAAAACAAAATGTGGGCTGTTGGTTCATCTCCTGACATGGATTATGATATATATATACCATAATCCATGTGGGATTATGCAGTTTGACTCGAACTCACCATGAAAACACGCCAGTATAATTTTGACCCCCGTAAACCCCACTTTTATATAGATCTTGTAAAACTAGGGTCTAAAGGGCTGTACATTATTTTTCTTGATTCTGTACAAAGCATTGATTGTGGGTACTCGTAAGCTGAACCCTGGATACTCGTTATTTGTTCTCTTCCTAGTAATCTGCATAATATTGCATTTAACGCGCTGAAATCTCATGCCCCATTTTCATGGTCAACATCCTCTGAAGTTTCAGCGAGTCCTCTGCATCACTAATTTCCCGGTAGCACAGTCGTCTGCGAACCGTCTTATTTCTGAGTCAATGTCAGCCCATCGGGGCTTGAAGAAATATATGGTTTGCACGATGCATCCACGCAGAGCTGAATCCGACCGCGCACAAGTACTGGTAAACCGCTTAAAGGATCTAGGCCTGCCCAGGCAAAGCGGTGCGAGTCGTCCATGCTTATAAACCCCGTATTGGTTTCATTGGGTGACGGGGCTTAGACATAGACATAGACAAATAAAAATCAAAAATGAGTTCCTTTAAGAGCAATGAAAACATTCATAAGAAAGAAGATTGGTCATACTACGTAGTTTCGGCTAATAAAGCCTCATCAAACTTTATTTAACGCCTGATATACATAACTACAAAAAATAAGCCCTGTAGGGCTTTTATTCCGGGCTTGAGATGTCAGTTCATCTCAACGTCGGGTAAAAGTCTAACACATTTAGAAGCATCGTCTCATAAGTGACCTATACAGTGTTGATGGGAACGATAAACCTCAATAAATATCAGTGGATTTTGTTTGATTTGAGGTTTAACGTCCCCGTCAACACTGTAAAGGTCATTTTGGAGACGTTGCTTCCAATTTTGTGGGACTTTTACCCGACACTGAGATGAAATGACATCTCAAGCCCTGTCGCCCAATGAAACCAATAGGGTTTATTAGCATGGACGGTCCGCCTCGCACCGCGGTTCCTGGACAGGCTTACATCCTCTAAGCGGTTTACCAGTACTAGTGTGCGGGCCGGATTCAGCTCTGCGTGGAAGCATCATGCAGCCCATATATTTCTTCAAGCCCCTATGGGCGGGGGCGATAAATGTCAGTGGAAATATCACTAATGTACAGGAAGAATAACAGCGCAAGGACCAAGAACAGTCCCACAAAACTTGAACCCACTCCGAAGATTCACCAGAAACAGCATCGCGTTGTTTTGTGTAGCAAAGAAAGGAAGTAAGCTATCCATTTGACAGTCTTATAAGCGCTGTTAAATGGCGGACTATGGACAGCGAACAACATGCCGTGGTGCCAGGGCTTTTCTCTCTACTTATACTGCGATCGGTCACATTTGACCATTACTCGCAGGTGTAATTACATACACTCCTGTTTGCAGGGTTGAAAGCCTACACAGTAACCATGTAATTACGGTAGGAGTCTTTAACCTGCACAGGAGATGACTCTTCCTGCACAAGGGGTCTCCAGTTAACGTTTCGATCCGAAGGACGGTGCACTTTTTTGCATACATCCCTGCAAATGATGCCATTGGAGCGTGTTCTGACACCGAAATAATTACCGCCTCCGGGGATCGAACCTGGGGCCTCTAGCATCAGTGGCAAGTGCACTAACCACTGAGATGATGCGAGACCGCCGATAGGAATTCCTCGGCACCGACAACGTGAGCGGAGAAGAGCAAGAACCCCTGTGCCTTTGAAAAGGGAACCCCCGATCACCAGACCAGTAGCGGCGAACAACGAATGAGCCATTTCAGGCACTCTGACGTATTTTTAAAGCCCAATATCCATTATGATAACAGACCCATACGACATAGTGCATTTTTTCTTACCTCTAAAATGGCTACCTTTCTGATGAAAATCCATGATATTTTTCTTATTCCCACTGCAAATATAGGTTGTGGGTGCTCGTTAGAACCGCCTCATTGAGGCGGTTCTAACAAGTACCCACAACCTATGTCTTTGAGCAGAAGTAAGAAAGATAAGGTTTACCCCCGTAAACCCATGTTTTCTCTATATAAAGTTGGGTTTAAGGGGGTGTTCATTTCTCGGACTTGTTTACGTGGTGCGCGTGGCCATGGAGCATACTGTAGGTCGAATATGCCAAGTTTCATGATTACGGTCAGCAAAAGTACATCGTAATTGCAGACTTTCAGGTGAGCCCGGTCTTTCCATTTGGCCTTAGATGTTTGTGGGGGGTAAAATGTGAAAAACTTACCCTGGCTTAGTCTAGGCGTTGCTTCGATCGCCCGGTTTCCTTTCAATCTCGGAAGTGCTGTAATATGTAAGTACTCCGAAAACATCACAATCCATTTACTGTTTATCCTACTGCTGAATTAAATTACGTAAAATTACCTACGTAAATATCCTCTCCAAATGTCAGCTTATTAAATCGCTCATCCAAATATAACAAAAACAAAAATGACGTTTCTAATATGTCAGCCATACACTCTGCTACGCTTCAAATACAATTAATACTTGAGTTAATATATAGAATGCTTTGTGCTTGAGGCATGAGTAGCTCTTTTGTAAAAACTGTGTCACAACTTAACTATATCGAATATGAACGCATATGAATTATTATATTTTTGACGCGTCACGTTTGAAGAGATTTTTGTCATTCAGATATGAGAGTACAGAACATTTTCAAACATATTTGAGCAATGGTTCACACAACATAATAACACGGCCGTGCGATCACGACTGTGGTCTGCAAAGGGTATTAAAAGCAGTTTCCCCACCACGAAAACACACTTTTATAATTTTGACCCCCTTGAACCCCACTTTTATATCTAAAAACTGAGGTTTACATGGATAAATCTGTTTTTCTTATTCCAATTTTTCATCTTAAAATTTTCATTTTTTTTTCCGGCGATAAAGGTTACAATGTATTTGTATAGGCGTGTTTTCATAATATGCTCTAATGGTGGCTTTCATTTTTTTTATCATCATTTTTTTATTGTTCTTTTATTTTTTTATTTTTTGTTTTGACTTTACGGCCCTTTCAGTATTATTATCCTCATTTCGAGTCGATCGTCGAAAACCGGAGTCGGGGAGTAAAAACGTGACAGTCCATTGCAGAACATGGAGTTTCACATGTGACCAGAGCGGGGCTCGAACCACAGCGGTGAAATAACTACGGATTAAGAGTCAAGTGGCAAAAAAAACACACATGACACCTGCTACCCCAGCAAAGAGAATGACAACGCTTGCGACAGTGGATGAATGTTTTGCCGTGCGCTTGCTCATGTTTGAAAAAGATGCCCGTTACTCATCAAGTCGTTATGTATTTGGCCTTTACGCTAACATTTCTAGGGAATCAGGGCCCCCGCCCATCGGGGCTTGAAGAAATATATGTTGTGCATGATGCTTCCACGCAGAGCTGAAACCGACCGCACACGAGTACTGGTAAACCGCTTAGAGGATTTAAGCATGCCCAGGCAAAGCTGTGCAAGTCGGACCGTCCATGCTCATAAACCCTATTGGTTTCATAGGGCGGCAGGGCTTGAGATGTCATTTCATCTCAATATCGGGTAAAAGTCCCACAAAACTGGGAGCAACGTCTCCAAAATGACCTATACAATGTTGACGGGGACGTAAACCTCAAATCAAAAAAAAAATTCTAGGGAATCAAAGCTATCTTTCTAGCTGCTGTGAATTGCATTCTTTCGTTTTTCAATTATATTTTCTAGTCTTTGACACTATGGTTTGGTTCTGAGCTTAAACGCCCAGGCAACACTATTCTGGTCATGTCGAGCCGGGTTGACGTATTTCTACATGAGGGGAACGGGAACACCTGGCAGATTTATCCGCCATTTTTCAAAGGGAGACAACTTTCCGGATTTCCTGTTCGCTTTTCATAAACTCTGTCCCATGGAAAAAGGGGTCTACTCTTGAAGGAAAGAATTTGCTCCTCAGGAGCAAATTCTTTCCTTTAAGTGTTGACCCCTATTCACATGGGAAACAAAGAACCTTGTGAAGGAGTTACCTGCCCTGAAGGTGTATCCATTCCCCTTACGCGGTTCATCAGCTCAGTGCATTTTTCGTCAGAAATGCACAAGGTCAGTGAAAGGGAGGCCTAGGGGAGATCGCAATAATTAACAAAGTCAGTGAACCATGAAATGTAGGTCAAGGTGAGATATGGATGCTTGTATTGAAATTGCCATTCCCAGATGCAAGTTTGTACCAAGTATCATTAATTAAGCCCCTATAGTTCTCGAGAAATGGGCTCTTACATTGGGATGAAAGTTAGGATGGCGGCTTGACGAACGGACGGAAAAACAGTCTACCATTTCCTTCACTCTATCCTATATCGCGCTATGTAAATTATTCTAAATATATGGCTGTTAGAGAGTGTCATGTTGTGCTTTCTTAAAAATTTATTTGGAAATTGGCTGATCCATTAGCATACAGTTTAGGCCCAGATAAGACGCCGCACTTTGCGTCGTCTGATCTGGGCCTGCATTGTTTGCCATTTACTCCTGCCGGTACAAAATGGATTAAGTTTTTTGATTTGATTAAAAATATGTATGTGTATAATTTGCAATAAAATGTGTTTGAACCAACGCTTATTAAAAACGCTTATCGGAAACGCTTAACCTTTGCTCTGCTGTACATGACAATCCCTACCCTTGCAAACAGTGTAGATCAAGATTAGATGGCTTCTGATCAGGATCTACAATGTTTGACGTTCAGTTTGTGAATTTGCAGGAATAATTTACAGCAAGTAATCTGATTGGTTCAAAGTAGAAATGGGTGGGGCTAAATGGATTATTCAGCGGGATAACGGTTAGAGTGCACCGCCAAATAGCTTCCATGACCCCCGTTCCGTTTCTTGCGTACCGAGGGGAGGGGACAGTCTTAAAGTAATTGATTGGTTCATCAGGAGCAAACACACCCACCCCTTTTAAAGTCCCTTGTTTATTTCAGAACTTCCCGGAAGATTGACTTTCAGGATAAGTAGGCCTTTAACAGTTTTAGAGTTTCTGTATGATCTTTGTTTACATGTAAACATGATATATACTACTCAAAGTTTGATAGTGATCACTTTTTTAATGCAAAATAAATTTTGGATAAACAAATCAGCTGGTTCAAAATTAGATACATAATAATAGAAAACATATCCTTCACAAAGAGTAGTGGTTGATTTTGTCAACAAGCCAGTGACAACAACAGCCGTCTTAGCACCCAAAACATAACACGAAGGGATTTTGACAATTGATTTTTCACAAATTTCCAAATTCGTTTAGACAAACGTGCCTAAAACGTGTATTACATCCGCGGGCATCAAATACAGCACGACATCGCCTGCGCATGCTCGTTATCAGAGTCTGTATCCGGTTTTGTGTAAAGTCCTCGGCTGCAACAGCACGCTGTAGCATCTCCCACGCATGCTCAATCAGATTTAAGTCCGGTGATCGAGCAGGCCAGCCCATACGAACGTTTGTCTCGCGTTCCAGATATGCATCAGTGTCGTGGGCACAGTGGGGATGGGCAGTATCGTCCATCAGAATAAAGTCCGGGCCGATAGCACCAGCATGTGGTCTCACAAACTGATCAAGAATCCCATAACAGTGCCTCACTGTCGTTAACGTTCCGCTTTCAACGACGTAAAAGTCAGTTTTACCGTTCACGCTTATCCCAGACCAAACCATGGCTGATCCTTTTCCATACTCATCATGCACTGCCACATTCAAGTCATCAAATCGCTCTTTAGACATTCGCCACACTAATCGACATTTACCAGCGAAGTCTAGACAGAATCTAAACTCATCAGTAAATAGTACTGGCGTCCAGTCACGAATCGTCCACCTAACGTGAGTTCTGGCAAAGTCCAACCGGTCTTGCACGTGCTGTCTCATCAACGGAACACGTACAGCAGGCCTCCTGGTATAAAGTCCGAACTCGTGGAGTCTGTTTCTGACAGTTTGTGTAGAAATTCGTACTCCAGTTCCGTTCCTAAACGCGTTATTGAACCGCGTAGCGTTCAGAACCGTTGACGTCGATACTGAATAAAAAACAACGGTCCTGACGTTTTGAGTTGTAGCCCTTTTTTGACCCCAAACGAGTCAGTGTGAAGGATTTCAGTGGATAAGTTGCTGACTCCACGCTCTGAGACACATTCAGATTCCCAGCAGGACGTTGAGAGACGCCAAATTCCAACATTCCGACGCCACGGTTCATTTCTTCGGGGTTCAGACGGTTTCTTAACTGTCCCCTAGGCATTTTAGAGTTTCACAAATCAAATGAAATCCTTTCTACGCTTAGAAAAAGAACACTGCCAAGCTAGATTTTTTTCTGTTGGAATGCAGTGTTACGCAAAATTTTGGGGTGCATGAATTCATTTGCAAAGTGTGAGAAGTGTGCACTTTCATGAGTAATGAATTACTGAGTTTCTACTTAAGATATTTTTCAATATTCGGAGTACAAATTCTGTCATGAAATTCTAAATTTTCAGTGCAAAATCTGGTTATATAAAAAGTGGTCCCTATCAAAGTTTGAGTAGTATACCCTGTTTATCTGCACGTGATTACCATAGGATATTTCTGTGTCTTTAGCATTACGAAACAACCGTGTGAGACCATGTTGTTTTTAGCTTTGATTGATTGATTGTTTTTCGTTTAACGACACGTCATCTATTGTGGGTCATTTTGTGTCGTCTCCCACAGACAGGGAGAAAAGAGATAGAAAAGATCGCAGGTGCTTTTTATTTATTCAAAATTTCATGACATGAATACATACATCTGTACAACAAATATACATACAAATGTCACAGGATTGGATGTAGGCTCAGCCTATATTTATCCTCTCCTTTAACCCTTCTCTTGCTGTTGACGACAACCCCTATCTTTACAAACAGTGTAGATCCAGATCAGATGGCTTCTGAAGAACCATCTGATCAGGATCTACACTGTTTGGCATTTAGTTAATGAATTTGTAGCAATAAATTAAATGAAGTAATTTGATTGGTTGATAGACAGAAATGGGTGTGACTTAAATGAATATTCAGCAAGATAAGGGTTAAGATGTTGTAAGCATAAACATATATGTTGCCTATATACATTTACCATCTTTATCAGTTGTCAAATTATGTAGCATATATGTAACACTAAGTATTTAAGAAGAAGAAGAAGAAGAAGAAGAAGAAGAAGAAGAAGAGAGGAAGAAGCCTGTTACTCCGACGTACACCAGTATTCACCGTGATGGTTTTGATGCGATACATGTGAAGGCTACAACTACAGCAAACACCTGTATACTCACGTTGATTCAGAGTGTTCAATTGTTGGTGTTTTTAAAACGATAGTCACATTTAAATATTTAAATATCCGAAAGACCCCTATTCGTAGTTTCGATATCGTAAAACTTAACCCTTGTCCTGCTGAATATTCATATATGCCACACCCACTACCGATTATCAACCAATCAGATTACATGATGCAAATTATTGCAACAAATTCACAATCTGACAATCTGAATGGCAAACAGTGCAGATCCTGATCAGATGGCTTCGTCAGAAGCCATCTGATCTGGATCTTCATTGTTTGGAAAATAAGGCATATCCGGGCTCAGCAGGACAAGGGTTAAGATTTTAAAAAGCGCCTGTGGAAGAGATATTAAATGAGATGAAAGTGAGGGACAGGAAAGAAAGATGAATAAAGACAGAAGTAACAACGTTCTCCCTCTACCCCTACTAACTGCAAGGTCCAAAATGTAAACTCACATCAGTTGGACGCATCAGTGACGATTTTTTGGCTTTGAGAATTACTAATTTCTGATGCCTTTGGATGTGCGTATCGCTTATATCTTTTTGTTTTGGATAGCCAATTGGCCACTTTGTGGGAAAGTATATAACTGTCCTTTTGGCTTCTCACTGTTTGTGTTTCCATTAGGGTCTACCTATTTCATGTTTGAGTTGCTTTCTCTTTGGTGTCTCTGATGGGAGGTGTGGATTAATTGTATGGATTCCCGATCATTGCCTTTAATTCTATTTTATTTAATTTAAGTTGACTGATTGGTGCATTGATTTATACATTGATTGATGCATTAATTGATGTATTGGTTGATTGATTGACAGATTGATTGATTGATTGTGGTGAAGTTTAAAACACGTGTCATCTCTTGTGGTCATTTGCGTCATCTCCCAGAGTGAGTGAGTGTTCGAGTTTTACGTCCCACCAACAGCTTAGGTCATACGGAGACGGGACCTCGGTTTAGAGACTCATCCGAAAGTCTGGAGAAGCCCGGGATCGATCCTGCGATCCCTGGTTTACAAGGCGAGTAGCGTAACCACTGCACCTCGGAGGCTTCTATCATCTCCCAGAGAAAGGAAGAAAAGAGATAGTACAGTTCTATGTTTTGAGCAGAAATATGAAAACTGAAAAATATCCGAATTTTTTATCTGAAAAATTTTATATTTTGGTGGTGAAATTTTCAAGAAATTTTAATAGGCGTGTTGTTTTCGTTTTGAATACCCCCATTTTATCTGCATATAGAGTGGGGATACGAGAAATATTCTTTTTTTTTCTCTCTTGGCTACTTTGGCCCTAGTATGCTTTCTTTTATTACTACTATCATTATTATTATTATTATTATTATTATTATTATTATTATTATTATTATTATTATCATTATTATTGTTATTTTGCACGTGAGAGCGGAAGGTACCTACATGCAGGGCGCGCAGTAATATGACAATGTAAGAAACAGCTGTTGAGGTCGCCGATCGATCAGGAATAAAAGAGACCGGGACACGGTACCATGTTTAAACAGCAAAGGTCCAGATCAGACTGGAACTTCTTCATCATCACACAGTCCTATCAGAGCCATGTTCAAGCGAGTAAGCTCTCTTCCGAGCCAGCAGTAAACATTCTGATGAAAACAAACGCCCCGCGGTACTTGCTATTATGCTGGCTGTGAACATAGGTTTTGAGTTAAGTTTTTATGTGCCACAAAGTCATCAAAATTTGCATTTGCTGACTAATTTGTGACCTGTTTTGCACATTATCTGTATTTTTATCGACATCTTTACTTTTGTTCACAATAGAAAGTTCCAACTTAAATATATTAGAAGTCCATTTCGAAATTAACCCATATTTGCCTAGCGTCCCGTTTTGGGGACATTGGCAAACAGTATAGACCCAGATCAGACACCGGAGAACGCGGCGTTTGATCTAGGTCTATAGAACATACATTTTGGTAAGCCTCACCACAACCAAAACATATTTTTTTAAGGTTTTACGGCGCTTTCAAGATTATTTCACTCATATCGAGCCGATCGTTAATCAAAGGTTGGCGAAAACCGGGATACCCGGGGAAAAAAAACCCAGACCTTCCGTTGCAGAACTTGGCGTCTCACATGTGACCCGAACCAGCCTCGAACCTACAGCGGTGAGAGAGGCTAATGATTAGTCAGAGCTCTTATCCACTAGGCCGCGGATACTCTTACAAACAAATCAAACCTAACATCCCTATAACAGGAAATGGACCACTCCAAACTTATTAGATGGAAGATCCCTTTGTCATATAAGGGTTAAGGGGGGTCAAATTGTTTGTTTGATTGTTTGATTTGAGGTTTAACGTCCCCGTCAACACTGTAAAGGTCATTTTGGAGACGTTGCTTCCAATTTTGTGGGACTTTTACCCGACATTGAGATGGAATGACGTCTCAAGCCCTGTCGCCCAATGAAACCAACAGGGTTTATTAGCATGCACGGTCCGACCCGCACCGCGGTTCCTTGACAGGCTTAGATCCTCTAAGCGGTTTACCAGTACTTGTGTGCGGGCCGGATTCAGCTCTGCGTAGAAGCATCATGCAGCCAATACTGGGACGTTTATAAGGGGACATTGGTGATTTTAAAAGCGGCGTCTGATCAGGACCTTAACTTTGTTGGAAATTCATTTTTCCCCAAATTTCTCAATTTGACGCCCGGCCCCCGCCCAGAGGGTCTTGAAAAAATATAGGACCAAGCCAGGACCTCAAAACTACTAAGGGTGTCAAACCTAGTGAAAACAAACCAACGCTTTAACCCATTCTTGACATCGGAAAACAGAGCAGACCCTGATTAGACGTTGCATAATGCGGCGTCTGATCAATGACAATACTGTTTGCTGACCGTCAAAGGAAACATAGACCCTACATCCCTTAAATGACAAATGGACTTTTCCAACATATAACAGTGAAAGTGATAGGATAAACTGTCTCTAGTTAAAGGAAATGAACACACTTTGCACATTTTCCACATTTTCCGACAGAGGACATTTGCTGACCATTCTTTTACTTGCTGTCAACTTTCCTGCAAAATAAGATCCTAAACCACGGGACTTCTTTTCGGAAAAAAATAACACATCCCAGAAATAGAATTGAATAAGCTTTCATGCTTTCGTTCGAAACCTACCATTGTTTTGTGTGTTTGCGTTGAAGTTTAACGACCCTGTCCATACAATTTACGTCATTTTGAAGCCTTTACTTCCTATTCTGAGGGACTTTTACCCGACTTTGAGATGAAATGACATCTCAAGCCCTACCGCTAGGGTCTATGGAGAGGTCCGACCCGTACATTTTTTCCTAGGCTGGCGACACTTACTGTTGTAACAGTATGTGTTGTGGCCCCCGCCCATAGGGGCTTGAAGAAATATATTGGCTGCATGATGCTTCCACGCAGAGCTGAATCCGGCCCGCACACTAGTACTGGTAAACCGCTTAGAGGATCTAAGCCTGTCCAGGAACCGTGGTGCGAGGCGTACCGTCCATGCTAATAAACCCTATTGGTTTATTGGACGACAGGGCTTGCGATGTCATTTCATCTCAATGTCGGGAAAAAGTCCCACGGAAGCAACGTCTCCAAAATGACCTTTACAGTGTTGACCGGGACGTTAAACCTCAAATCCAACAAATCAAACAAAACAGGTAAATATAGGAAGAATTTGATCATTAGTAGTGCATTCTTTCCCCGTAAAGTAGATCAGTTAAAATATACCTTGAGTCCCCCTCAACACTATGTAGGTCATTTTGGAGCCGCTGGTTGTTGCTTCCAATTTTGTGGACGCTGAGATGAAAAACCAATAGGGTTTATACGCATGGACGGTCCGACTCGCACAACTCTGCCTAGGCAGTCTAAGACCCTCTAAGCGGTTTACCAGTACTCATGTGCGGTCGGTTTTATAGCGCTAAGTGTCCTATTCTATTCTCCAAGCCCCGATGGGCGGGGGGGTAGGGCCTAAAATACACTTTTGAAAATTTCAACTCCCATGCATATTATTCACATATGTACGTGTTTATTCTCCTGGTTAACCCATTCAGTACCAGAAACGCATAAAGGGGTATCTTGGCAAACAGTGCCGGACCAGATCAGACGCCGCAGAACGCGGCGTCTGATAAGGGCCAACACTGTTTGGAAAGGTTCAGCCATTTCCGAAATAAATTTTGAAGAAAACATAAACTGACACTCCTAAATTTTGAAATGGACTCCTGCTATATATAAGGAGGAAGATTCCATTTGGTACAAAACTGGTTAACGTCCCATGTCTTGTGACTGTCATGCGTAGCGAACCTAAGCAAATAATAGGTTTATTAAGCTCTGATCAACTTACAAAGAAAAAAAAAATGTTTGTGGGCGGTTCAAAAATGAAGAATATAACACTTCAAGGGGAGACAATGTTTTGTGTTCTTACAATCCTTATGGGTAGGAAAGGATCAAATTCATTTCTTTAAAAGCAAAACCCACCGAACCCCCGCCGCAACCCCCACACAATCTCCTTTCCGAGGGCCAAATGACAGAGTGCTGATTAGCTTACACAGAAAAATTGTTAGTGGATGGTCCAAAAAATGGAAACATACACAACTAAAAGGGAGATAATTTTAGTGTTCTTGCTCCTAAGGAGCAAATTCTTTTCTTTAAAAAAAGACCTGCCCTTTCCCTTACCTCGCCTCATCCCACATCCACCCAGACCCCCAACACATAACCCCATTTCCCAAGGGGCTCGGCGTATAGGAAAAGAAACGGGACATCATGGTAACCGGCTTCAGGAAATGTCAGAAAATTCTGAAAAACCCTTGTCAGAACATTGTATGAAGTTAGTTTTTGTATGATCATTACAATAAATCGCACAAAATGATAACCGTTTAATCAGATTATTGCTAGTGAGCATCCTTTGTCTAGTAAATATGAAAACCCATGGGATATGAAAAACTATTACCAAAATTCACAGAAAGTATTGCTAAAGGTTGCGTACCAGCCAATCAGGGGCCAGTTGTTCAAAACTAACGACGTCGTTAGTTAATGTATCGTTAAAACTTTGATCAACAAATATGGCAAATATGCTAATATTTTTGCTGAAAAAATGTGAGCAGCTTTTGCGGATGCAAAAGCTGCTCACATTTTTTCAGCAAAAATGCCAAAATTTTCGATATTGTACTTGCTAGAACAGTTAACAATATGACCGCTAACGAGCTCGTTAAGCTAACGATGCTTTGAACAACTGGCCCCAGATCACTGTGACGCCTCGCGAGATATACGAGTTATGACATGGGTAACCATCGAGCCTGGGCACTCATCCCAGTAGGGGGCGCCCATCGGAACTCGGGGAAATAGTTTGGGCTGCATGGTGCTTCCATGCAGAGCACATGAGGCAAAGTGCTGCAACTTGGGCCAGCCATACTTATATACCCTATTGGTTTAATTGGGCGACAGGGCTTGAAATGTCATTTCACCTCAATGTCGGGTAAAAGTCCCACAAATTGGAAGCAAGTTCTCCAAAATGACCTAAATAGTTTTGACTGGGACGTTAAACCTCAATTCAAACAAACCATTCACCCCAGCGGGCTTTTGACGTAAAGTCAACGTCGCATTACCGTCGATACAACGTCATGACGTTACATCGACGTTGATATGGCGTTGCACATATAATATGTGCCCATCGGGATGAATCGCCAATGCAGCTGAGCAGTAGATTCTGTCTCATCTGCAAAGGAGCTTTTCGTCTGATCTGCGTTTTGAACCTCGAAGATATTTTTGTCTAGTGACGCATGTTATTTCGACCATGGATAACGGAAACTGCTTCAATAACAGACTGCAGTTTAAACTGTCAAAATAAATAAATAAATAATAAATAAGTAAATAAATAAATAAATAAATATAAATAAATAAATAAATAAATAAATAAATACATAAATAAATAAATAAATAAATAAATAAATAAGAAATTATATATAACACTGAAAGGTTTGGTGGTTTGTTTGTACTTAGTTTAACGGCCCAGTCAACACTATTAAGGTCATATATATTGAGCCGATCAATGTACGTTAACCACACGTTTTCCTCAGCATACACACACAAGCGGTCAACCAGTACAGTGCACATTCGTGGCCAGAAACTGACAATACGCGGAAGGTAGAAAATGTCATGACCGTTAAAAATATTCCATGACATTTCCATGAAAGAACATCATCGATACGGCAGGTATCGAACCCACCAGTCACACGCGGATCCGACTGAGCTACCGCGGCCGGCTTTTAACCCACTGCATGCGGGAAACCCCTACAGGCCCAGACAGAACGCGGCGTCTGATCAGGGCCTGCACTATTTGGTAACAGGATTTTCCGTCGTCAAAAAATAATAAAAACGAAAACATAGGCCTGACACCCCTTATATGACAAATGGACTTGTCCAACATACAGCAATGGAAGAGTCCACACCGGTATAAAGATAAGATAAAGAAGTTTTATTTAACGTCGCATATTAGAAACAAATAACCCGCTCCGGGGAACGGGAGGTCACGGGTTCGACCCGGGCCGCGACATACCAAAGTCGTTAAAAATGGTACTAGCTGCTCCTCGCTTGGCACTCAGATTAACGGGGTAGAGCTAGGACTGATCGACCCAGTGTCAGGATAATGTGACTGGGTGTGGCATCATCTAATGTGCCTGGGACATGAAACTTCAATGAGGCAGCACTATAAAAGTGAGCATTGAGCTCCCTGTCGCAAACAGACACATTGGTGATATGACTTAAAAATTGTTGAAAGCGACGTTAAACCCGAATTCACACACACAGAAACAAATAACTATAGAGCTTTTATTGCGACAAAGTATCCATTAACAATTAACAAATACTTACCTGCCTTCATTTATCTTCCTAGGACTTATTTCTGATGATGCGAGCGTAAGCCAAGGGAGCTCCTGGTACCATTTTTCAGGCCTTTGGTATGACGCAGCCTGGGATCGAACCCGCGACCCCCCATTCCCGGAGCGGAAGCTCTACAACTGAGCTATCGGGGCCGGTATAGTACACGATGGCTACAAAACCTGACAGGTAAACAATCACAGACTGCAAAAGCCATCATAACAAATTCACATACCTGTAACAGAACTTCCAACTTCTTAGAATAACTGCACGTAGTTATTCCCTAGTTTAATTTGTATGTATCAAATTGACTCACTCAATCATCTAGCAAGGTCGGAATAAATCACAAAATATGCAAAGTTCATGGATATACTTGAATGAAAAGTAATGACACAAAATTGAAGGCTGTGTTGGCATATAGTAATTTCCCTACAGCAATTTAGGCTTACGGTTATAATAAGAAAAAAATTTCACTGCATGAATGAGTCGGAACCTACAAAAATATACTTATCATAAAGGCGAACAGCCCATATTCAGACGCGTCTGCGCACGCGCCTGAATCTTGACTGTTCGGTAGCATGAAATAAGGACTCGGTTTAAGTTACAGACGAAAGGGCCAGCGATCTGGTACTTTTGATTAACCGCGCATACGCATTTTAGCGATACGTTTCCCTCTTCCTCTCATTACGTGATGGCACTTGCTGCTTTTCACCTATATAGTTCAAAGCAGAGATAAGTATGGGAGACAGATTCTGCCATAAACAACAAAAAATTAGGTCGGCGCCAAGCGCAGTGAATCCAGGCGTCCTGGTCATACAGCGGCTAAACTAACTTTCGGCTGGTCATAATTTTCGTGTTTTTTTTTTAAATACATACACTTATCTCTGTTTCAATCGAGGTTCGATGCCTTCCAGGACCGCATACATTCTCTACGGTTATTCTCTCCTTTGCACTATACTGGTTCTATGTTTATTAGGAAAAATGCGGTTGGGCAAACATTGCCAGGACCGTTTTGCGTTTGTATTAGCGTTTAACGGCCCTGTAAACGCTATTTAGGTCATTTTTGAGCCTGTCAGTTTACCTATCCATAGTTTTCCTGGGCAGGCATATACGTAAGCGGTTAACCAGTACAGTACAGTGCACACTCTTTCGACAGAAACTAGAAGCCTCCGTGGTGCAGTGGTTACGCTACTCGCCTTGTAAACCAGGGATCGCAGGATCGATCCCGGGCTTCTCCAGACTTTCGGATGAGTCTTTAAACCGAGGTCCCGTCTCCGTATGACCTTAGCTGTTGGTGGGACGTTAAACTAAAACTCACTCACTCACTCGACAGAAACTAACAACTACCCTTCTTGAATCAGCGGAAGGTCGTAGAAAAGATTTCCAGATCAATCTCAATGAAAGAATGTTGCCGACCCCAGCAGGTATCGAACCAGCGTCCTCCTGATCACCAGTCAGACGCGCATCCGCGGCTGAGCTACCGAGGCCGGCCTCCATTCTTGCGCAAGATATGCACTGTACTGGTCCTATGTTTATAAGGAAAAACTGGCTCGGTACCGACTGGGCCGTTTTGTTTGTCCCAGTAAACGTTATCTAGGTCTTTTTGAGCCGGTCAGTTTACTTATCCACACTATTCTTGGTCAGGCTTTTTCGTAAGCGGTTAACCAGTACAGTGCACATTCTTTCGCCATAAACTGACAACTGCCCTTCTTGAATCAGCAGAAGTAAGAGAATGACGGTAGAAATGATTACGTGATCAATCTCAATAAAAGTATGTTGCCGACCCCGGCAGGTATCGAACCCGCGTCCTCCTGGTCACCAGTCAAACACGCATCCGACTGGGCTACCGAGGCCGACTAGACTGGGCCGTAAAACTTCAAAAACAAAAATGTATTTTTTAAACCTGTACTGTTAGTGCATGCGCCTGTTTTAGTCGATTGTTGCTAGTTTGTCAATCGACCAAAAGTTACACAAACAACATGGCATCATCATGAAAAGAGAACTATACAATCTTGACCATCTTGAACCACACTTTTATATAGTAAAACTGGGATTTACAGGGGCAAACCTTATTTTTCTTATTTCTGCTCTAAAATATAGATTGTGGGTACTCGTTAGAACCGCCTCGACGAGGCGGTTCTAACGTGTACCCACAATCTATATTTTGAGCAGAAATGAGAAAAATATCACAATTTTTCATCTTAAAATTTTCGATTTCTTTGGGGTAAAGTTTAAAATGTTTTTTGTTGGTTGTTTGATTTGAATTTTAACGTCCCCGTCAACACTGTATATATATCATTTTGGAGACGTCGCTTCCAATTTTGTGGGACTTTTATCCGATATTGAGATGAAATGACTTCTCAAGCCCTGCCGCCCAATTAAACCAATGTAGCATGGACTGTCCGGCTCGCGCCGCTTGTCGTCTAAAACGGTTTACCAGTACTTGTGTGCGGTCGCTTTCAGTTCTGGGTGGAATCCTTATGTAGCCCATCCATTTCTTTAAGCCCCGATGGGCGGGGGACGATCAGCATATTGTTGGGTACAAGTTATGCAACGGACGGTAATGTGGTTTATCTACGGGTACTCCGTTATTCGCCGACCTCTGATTAATGATCGATCCTGAATGATCTTGAAAGGGACATAAAATAAAACAAAGAAGAAGAAGAGTGAGTGAGTGAATTAGTGAGTGAGTGAGTGAGTGAGTGAGTGAGTTTTACGTCTCAACAACAGCTACGGTCATACGGAGACGGGACCCCGGTTTTAAGACTCATCCGAAAGTTTGGAGAAGCCCGGGATCGATCCTGTGATCCCTGGTAGCATAACCATTACACCACGGAGGCCTCTAAAGAAGAAGAAGAAGAAGAAGAAGAAGAAGAAGAAGAAGAAGAAGAAGAAGAATATTAACAACAAAAACAACAACAACAAGAATACTAGTACATAATATTCGTTAACAGACCTTAAATGGCAAATTCCTTTATCCAGTCTATTTCTGTATGTTGTTGTATTTAATGAATAAATTAAATAGCTTGCTACTTTATATGATAATGCATTATACTGCGGTCATCTATTTGCACGCTTAGATTACTCACAACAGACTATGACGATTTTGCCATTGAACCATACAAAAACATTTTACCACTTAAATTCTAAATCACAATAGCAGCAGATGACATCTTTTTCCTTACGAGATACAGGGGCTTGATTTTTTCATTTAAATCGTCAGGAAGGGTCCGTGGTTATAAGACTGTTCTAGAAATTATTTTGCTGTGCGTGGAGGACGCCGGTTCGATCCCCGCAAGCGCAAAATGTTGTTTCCTTGAGCAAGAGACTTTATCCACATTGCTTAGTACTGGTTCCTACCCAGGAAAAGAGGGCCACATGGAAAATTACTACTAATACACATGTGTTACCCTCTATAAATAATGTCTATTATTATTATTCATC
Organism: Lucinisca nassula; assembly: GCA_963580285.1. Classification (NCBI taxonomy): domain Eukaryota; kingdom Metazoa; phylum Mollusca; class Bivalvia; order Lucinida; family Lucinidae; genus Lucinisca; species Lucinisca nassula. The sequence goes on along the minus strand of OY757020.1, from coordinate 91,306,694 downwards.
AGGAAAACACGCCTATATATTTTTGCCCCCTTGAACCCTACTTTTATATAGTAAAACTGGGGTTTAGAGGGGTAAACCTTATTTTTCTTATTTCTGCTCTAAAATATAGATCTATATTTTGAGCAGAAATAAGAAAAAAATCACAATTTTCCATCTTAAAATTTTCATTTTTGGGGAGATAAAAGCTACAATGTATTTGTAAAGACGTGTTTTCGTAATTATTATTATTATTATTATTATTATTATTATTATTATTATTACGGATTGTCTATTGACAAACGTTTGTCAATAGCACAAAGTCGGTAAAAATGCTATTGACAAACGTTTGTCAATAGCACAAAGTCGATAAAAATGCTATTGACAAACGTTTGTCAATAGCACAAAGTCGGGAAATATGCTATTGACAAACGTTTGTCAATAGCACAAACTCGGTAAAAATGCTATTGGCAAACGTCTTTCAGATTTCAGAGTCGAAATGCGAAAGTTTTTTTTTTTCTACTTCTTTCAAAGATTTCTGTTTTTCCTGTCTTTTCATTATGATAAGGCATCATGTTCACATCTTATGCTGTGTGTATTGATTAGAATTGCATCATCTGAGCGATAATAATGAGTTAATTTAGCTAGTTCTTATATTCTGTTTTGTTTGTCTGTATTGGAGTTTACTGCCCAGTCAACACTATTTAAGTCATATCAAGCTGGTCATTCATTATAAGTCATATCAAGCCGGTCAATTCACCTGTCCACAATTTCGAAGACAGACTTACCTTTCTTATGTGTGCATGACAACATATGCTGTGGGTACTCATTAGAAGCGAATCATCAATGCACTTTTAATGTACCCAGATCGTATGTTTTCGCATGTCTTATCAGCAGCCTCATGTATGTAATAAAGAGTTATTAAGCTAGTTCTTATTTTCTTTTTTTGTTTGTCTGTATTGGAGTTTACTGCCCAGTCAACGCTATTTAAGTCATATCAAGCCGGTCATTATAAGTCATATCAAGCCGGTCAATTTACCTATCCACAATTTCCGAAGACAGACTTACCTTTCTTATGTGTGCATGACAACATATGCTGTGGGTACTCATTATAAGCGAATCATCGATGCACTTCTAATGTGTACCCAGATCGTATGTTTTCGCATGTCTTATCTGGAGCCTCGTGTATGTAATAAAGAGTTAATTTAGCTAGTTCTTATTTTCTGTTTTGTTTGTCTGTATTGGAGTTTACTACCCAGTCAACACTATTTAAATCATATCAAGCCGGTTATTATAAGTCATATCAAGCCACTCAATTTACCTATCCACAATTTCCCAAGACAGACTTACACGGAAGCGGTGAACAAATACATGTAAGCGGATTCATGATCAAGCTCCGAAAAAAATTGTTGGTGACCCCGGCAGGCATGGATCCCACGCCCCCCTGATCCATGCTATTTAGGTTATATTGAGCCGGTCACTTTGCCTATCAATAATCACAAGAAAATCTTATACGGAAACGGTTTACACATACATACGCATGCTTTCTATAAAAATTCATAACTGCCCTGCGTGAATCAGTAGGTCCATGATCAATCGCCACGCAAGAATGTTGCCGACGCCGCCAGGTATTGAACCCACATCCTTCTGATCAACACTATTTAGGTCAATTCGAGCCGGTCAGTTTACCTCCCCGCACTTTTCACATGTAAGAGCACTTTTCTATGGCATAAGTCGACAACTGTCCTTCTAAATTCACAATTATGTACAAAAGAAATATATAAAAAAAAAAAACAATTTTCGCATTTCGACTCTGAATTCTGAAAGACGTCTGTCAATAGCATTTTTACCGAGTTTGTGCTATTGACAAACGTTTGTCAATAGCATTTTTATCGACTTTGTGCTATTGACAAACGTTTGTCAATAGCATTTTTACCGACTTTGTGCTATTGAAAAACGTTTGTCAATAGCATTTTTACCGACTTTGTGCTATTGACAAACGTTTGTCAATAGACTCTTCCTTATTATTATTATTATTACAATGCTCATAAAATTAAAATACAAATTCATGAAATTTTCCTACTTAGATTAACCGAGAATTTGATTTTGCCTTGCCAATAATTAAACTCAAAGCACTGACGTCACTGGTGGGTCGATTGTCTTTGAGTGTAGGCTGAAAAAATGGTCCTGAACTGGGTCTTACAGTCGAACTTCAATGGCTCGAACACCTTTGGGACCCCGGAAATCTGTTCGAGACATGGGTAGTTCGAGTCACTGAGGGTTACCGCCAGGAGGCATAACGGGGTAAAGTATACAGTTTGGGACATCTTTTCGATTTTCTACAATTTGTTTGTTTGTTTAAGTTTTACGTCCCACCAACAGCTAAGGGCATACGGAGACGGGACCTCGGTTTAAAGATTCCGGCATCCGAAAGTCTGGAGAAGCCCGGTATCGATCCTGCGACCCCTGGTTTACAAGGCCAGTAACGTAACCACTACATCACGGAGGCTTCTAGGTTCGATGTTCTACAATAAAAATGTAGGCTGTGTGTACTCATTAGAAGTGCCTCACCGATGCGATTCTAATGAGTACACACAGCATATATTGGCAAGATAAAAGTCGAAAATCCCCTTAGTATCCCGTGCTATTTCTTATGAAACGGAAATCTCTAGGGACTCAAGAACGGTTTCTACTTAACCATGGTATTCTAGCCATCGATGTTCGAGTCATCGAAGTTCTACTGTATATTGCCTGTTGTGCCGTGTGGCGGCCGTAAAACGTCTCCCCGTACATCAACCATAGTGCAGTTTATATTTTACTTTTGGTCCTTTGAGATCAGCGTGAATATTCTGAGATATCAGAAATAAATTATTGGTTTAGATTCATATTCTAGACAGGTTATTAATTATTTTGACCCCATTTTGATTTATATCAGTCTTTGAATCGACTGCCTATTCGAAATTCGCAAAATTGCAGTATGTTTCCTCTGGCATTTGTTGTCGGATCATTACAGTGTCACTGATGAGGCTTTATTAGCCGAAACTACGTAATATGACCCACCTTCTTTCTCATGAATGTTTTCATTGCTCTTAAAGGAACTCATTTTTGATTTTTATTTGTATAACCCTTAAATTCCTGTACTGTACGCAAACAGTGTAGACCCTGATCAGACGCCGCGTTTTGCGGCGTCTGATCAAGGTCTACACTGTTGGCCAAACCCAATACATGGTTCTAGTCCTATTTCTATAGATAGCCCTCTCTGACGTCATAGCGATAAAAATTACACGGCTAGTTTCTAGAAATAACCATTTCCTCTATTTCCTACAAAAATAATCACGTGGACACAAGCATTGAAAGTTGACAAACAATCAACCCGCAAAAAAGCATTTGCTGCACAATGTTAATGTCCGTGTCAGACATGAAAAATGTTTTGTGACTTTGCGACCACAATTTCTTCGAAAAATAAATCATAAAATATAGCGCTTTAAACGTGTTACATGTAAAGGGTTAAGCGTGTTAACTCACTGAGTAGGCCTACTTAACGGCTCACATAACATCAACAAGTTAGAGAACTTAACATCCCTGTAAACATGATTTTATATCGAGGAAAAAAAGAGAATACAGGGGGTATACATTTCTTTCTTCATTTTGCTCAAAAACATAGATTGTAGGTGCCTGTCAGAAGCCCCTCTTTGTCTTATTTCTGATCGAATCACAGATTTCAGATTGTATAAAAATGACGGAGAATGACCGTATTTCATGTTAATGGAACCTATGGCCCAACCACATTTGCTCTTCTGAAAAGCTATACAAGACGACCAGGATGACCCGGTGTCGGGATCTATCACCCGAACTCACGATGTGTTATGGCATATGGAAGCGCCATCTAAGGCAACATTTCTGTGCAGCTTGAATAAAATCGGCCCATCGGTACAGAAGGAGTTGTCTTTATAGATTTTCATACTTTTAGCCCTGGTCGCCATCTTGACCGTTTTAGTGTCACATAGGAAAAATTACCGTGACTGAATGACATTGAACCAATGGTATAGGAGCAGTAGCCCTCTAAAATTTTTTGTTTGTTTGTTTGTTTGTTTTCTATTGTTAGCCGACTGGCTATCAGAATTGTTCAGCTGTTTTGCTAGAGGGACGCCAGGGCAATATTCCTGTGAATGAAATTGAACAAATTGAATAGGAACACTTGTCATGTTGTAATTATTTCAATTTTAAGATCCATTTGCCACTTTGTTATTTAGAGCGAAATCATTTTAACACATTTGTTAGAGGGCAATCTAAGCAACATTCTGCCACGGTGAATTTTAAATACAATTGGCTAAAAGATATAGGAACAATTGTCATTTTTAAAAGATTTTTTTTTATTTTTGCTCTAGCGGCCATCCAAGGATGTATAAGTAATCTTTGACTCCGCACGATGGGCATTTACCAATCACAATACCCCAAAATGTGCACTTCTTTCTCAGTTGTGCCTAGTTAAATGGTGTACCCGTATTCGTAATTATAGCGGTCCTATATACCCTAGGATACCACCATTACATTCATTATAGTATTTTAGGAGTAGGTCATTGGTGGCTATTTGGTTAGGTTAGGGTAAAGAGTAGGTCACTGATGGTTGGGGTTATTTTAGAGATAGGATAAGGGTTATGGTTAGGTTAAGGGCTTGAGTGAGGTAATATGAAAAGGCGGACAGGCTCTAAAGTCGCCCCCAATAACACACCCTGGCGGCATAGTGCATTTTTCACAGCTCCAAAGTAACTACTTTTCTGATAAAAATCCCAGAGGTTTTTTTTTTCTTACTTATACTGCAAACATTGGTTATAGGTGCTCGTTAGGACCGCCTCATTGAGGCGGTTCTAACGAGTACCCACAACCTATGGTTTGGAGCAGAGTATACCCCATAAACCCCTTCTTTCCCCGAAGTGCAACAACGGGAAACACACGTTCGCTTGCTTGTTTGATTTGAGGTGTAACATCCCCGTCAACATTATTTAGGTCATTTTGGAAACGTTTCCTCCAATTTTGTGGGACTTTTACACGACATTGAGGTGAAATGTCACCTCGAGTTCTGCCGCCCAATAAAACTTACAGCCTTTATATGCATGGGCGGTCCGACTCGAATCACTTTGCCTGGGTAGGCTTAGAGCTTCTAAGCGGTTTACCAGTACTCAAGCATCATGCTTCCCAATCTATTTCTCCAAGCCCCCACCCCCACCCCGCTTTGTAGAAAATAGTACAAAACAACCGAATAAGTGTATTAGAATTTGGAAAAGTGTATTCAAGGGAAGTAAATCATCGTTTTACGGTCGCAAATTTCGTTTTACGGCTTCACAGACGCGTAGCCATAAAATGATTCTTCCGACCGTTTTTGTTTGTTTGATTTGAGGTTTAACGTCCCCGTTAACACTGTAAAGGTCATTTTGGAGACGTTGCTTCCAGTTCTGTTGGATTTTTACCCGACATTGAGATGAAATGACATCTCAAGCCCTGTTGCCCAACCGCATGGACGGTCCGACTCGCACCGCTTTTCCTGGACAGGCTTAGATCCTCTAAGCGGTTTACCAGTACTCGTGTGCCGTCCAATTCAGCTCTGCGTTGAAGCATCATGCAGCCCATCTATTTCTTCAAGCCCCGATGGGCGGGGACCGCGAGCTTATCAGATAAAAACATTAAAATGTAATTGTTTTGAGCCATTCGTGCGAGCGCATGGATTTGGAAGTTAACATCAGGAAATATGGTTCTGAATGAAATAAACCTGTAGTATTTTCAGTCGTATCGAACAACTACAGTTCCTTCAGGGCTTTGACTAACTGTTAGTGAATCAGACCCCCCTCAGTTGGCTTTTGTTGTCCCCGTGACATGTTAGATAAGTTTTGCATAGCCCGGGTAGCTGAACTTGAATGTCTTCATTCGGCACTAGAAAACGCTGAGGTCAAACTGAAATATCTGACTACATGTACCTTCCTCCGGGGGCAATTACGTCAGTCCCCGCCCATTTGGGCTTGAAGAAATAGATGGGCTGCATGATGCTTCCCCGCACAGCTGAAATCCGACCGCACACGAGTACTTGTAAACCGCTTAGAGGATCTAAGCCTGCCCAGGCAAAGCGGTGCGAGTCGGGCCGTCCATGCTTATAAACCCTATCGGTTTCATTGGGCGACAGGGCTTGAGATGTCATTTCATCTCAATGTCGGGTAAAAGTCCCACAAAATTGGAAGCAACGTCTCCAAAATGACCTATACAGTGTTGACGTGGACGTTAAACCTCAAATCAAACAAACGACGTAAATTAAAAATCGATCGCTTGCCTTTTCATGTCCACACCTATCTTTAAAATTGTTGAGAACAACACTACCCGATCTACGAAGTTGACTAAAAATCATAAATTGGGAACACTCATACACTTGTGGACATTTTTGATGTCTCGTTAGTCATGGCCGGAAGTTCCCGTAAGGATTTTTGAGTGCATAATCGCCAGTTACCCGTTACGAATCTACCACGCGAGATAAAGGTCGATGCAATGCCATGCATCGACAAGGAGAACTTCAATGGCTCGAACACCTTTGGGACCATAAAAATCTGTTCGAGACAGGGGTAGTTCGAGAGCCACTGAGGGTTACTGCCAGGAGGCATAACAGCCTTATTTTTAGGACATCTTTTCGGTGTTCTATAAAAATGTATGCTGTATGTACTCATTAGAATCGCCTCATAGAGGCGATTCTAATGAGTACACACAGCATACATTTACAAGAGAATAGGGAAAAAATCCTTAATTACCCTCCCTTTTCCTAATGCGGAGAAATTCCCTCGGGACCAAATAACGTGTTCGACTCAGCCATGGTAAACGAGCAATCGGTGTTCGAGCCATCGAAGTTTTACTGTACTTTAATGGATAGTGAAATGTCACGTGCCCAGAGGGTACAAATTCAGCACGTCGAAGCGACAATTTCCAAAGCTGAGTTGCGTTTCCATTCCCAACAGGAATTTTTGTCTGAGGATTAAACATCACGAAAACATGCCTTTATAATTTTGATCCCCCGGAACACTACCTTTATATAGTAAAACTGGTATACAGGGGGGTATATATTAATTTTCCGATTTCTGCTCAAAAACATAGATTATGATAACTTGTTAGAACCGCCTCGTCGAGGCAGTCCTAACGAGTACACACAATCTATGTTTTGAGCAGAAATACGAAAAATATCATATTTTTTATCTGAAAATTATCATTTTTGGTGGTAAAATTTTTCAATATAATTTAATAGGTGTGTTTCGTAATGGCTGCCTAACAAACAGTACTTATGACCGCGTTGATACGGCCAGTTAACCTAACCACATAACGAAAACACGCCTATCCAATACATTGTAACCTTTATCGCCGAAAAAATGAAAATTTTAAGATGAAAAATTGTGATATTTTTCTTATTTCAGCTCAAAATATAGAGTGTGGGTACTAAGAAGAAAAATAAGGTTTACCCCTGTAAACCCAGTTTCACTATATAAAAGTCGGGTTCGAGGGGTCAAAATAATATAGGTGTGTTTTCATGATGATATCTTGCCCGTCCAAGCTATTTACCCGTGTACTGCCCATTGCCGTTGTCATTTTTGGGCGGTGTATGGTGGGGGGATTCAGGTTTAACGTTCTTATCAACACTATTCAATGCATTTTGGAGACGTTGCTTCCAATTTTGTTGGAGTTTTTCCCCACCGACATTGAAATGAAACGACATCTGAAGCCCTGTCGCCCAATGAAATCAATAGGCTTTATAAACATGAACGGTCCGACCCGTACCACTTTGCCCGAGTAGGCTTGGACCTAAGCAATTTACCAGTACTCACGTACGGTCTGTTTCAACTCTGCGCGGAAGCAACATGAAGCTCAATCTATAACTCCAATCCCCGACAGGCGAAGGCCCATTGCCTTTGTCAAAAAGGTACATGTAAAGTGCTGTGAAGTCCTTAGGAGCATACCTTTTCCCATTGCAACAGTATTGTCTTGGGCTTGGATCATATCCCGCACCCCCCCCCCCTTTTTAACTCCTCTTGAACTGTTAGAAAACGACTACATCACATTTCTGACTTTGAGCCAATCAGATTACTTGATGTAATTTATTCCTACAAATTCATAAACTCTATTTCAAACAGTGTAGATTCTGATCTTCAGAAGCCATCTGATCTGGATCTACATTGTTTGCAAAGATAGGGGTTGTCGTGAACAGCCGGATAAGAGTAAACTGCAGGCAGACCTCGAGTATGGTAATGAAATGCTCTCGTTTTGTTTGTTTGTTTGATTTGAAGTTTAACATCCCTGTCAACACTGCACAGGTCATTTTGGAGACGTTGCTTCCAATTTTGTGGGACTTTTACCCGATATTGGTTTGGTTTAAACAGTATTTATTTGTCAAGAATAATGTACATGTACAATCAATTACAACAGCAACTAACAGGATCTGACAGTAAGCTTTTGCTTATATCAAAGTCATCTCCTGTTACCCGACATTGAGATGAAATGACATCTCAAACCTTGTCGCCCAATGAAACCAATATGGTTTAAAAGCATGGACTCGCACCGCTTTGCCTGGCCAGACTTAATTCCTCTAAGCTGTTTACCAGTACTCGTGTGTGGTCAGTTTCAGCTTTGCGTGGAAGCATCATGCAGCCCATCTATTTCTTCAAGCCCCGATGGGCGGGGCCGAAAAATGTCCTCGTAAGCTTCTGCTTAACCAGTGAAGAGGTCAATAGAATTATCAGAGAAGCCGTTAACTCTTAAGACCCAATCACAAAAAAATGTTGTCTGCTTAGTTGTCTGCTGCTGTATTGTAGCAAACAGTAAGGACCTTGATCAGACTGCTAGAGAGGAGCAGAAAGACTCTGGTTGCTCCTCTAAGAGCAGTCTGATCAAGGTCTATATTGTTTGCCTGTGTGCGAAAATATATTTCACAATTTTACAAGATGATGCAGCAGCCAGCATTGAACAACATTTTCAGATGAATTTCTTTGCGCCTTAGGGGTTAGTACTAATGCAGGATACGAACGGCAACTCGTGCGGCGTGGTCACACCTTGCTTTCTTCTCACAGAGATGATTTTGCAAGGAACAGCTGAAGAGACAAGGAGAAAAGCCAAGCAGAAGAAAAGATGGAAAGGCAACATCAATTAAAGACTGGGCTGGTCTTATCTTGCAAACAAACAGCTGTGGAAGACTAATATGAAATAAAGGCACTGCCTTTTGAGCAAACACACTCATTTACCACTTAAGTTTTACAACACTTAACTTCTTTAGTTAATTAAAACATACCGATAGTGCTAGACTGGTAGCTCAGTGGTTAGTGCACTTGCCTCTGATTCTAGAGGTATCCGGTTCGATTCACAGCAGCGACAATAAAGTTTGGTGTCTAAATATGTTCCATTGGCATCAATTGTAGGATGAATGCACCGTCCTTCGGATCGGGACGTTATCTTGAGGCCACCTGTGCCGGGAGAATCATCCCATATGCAGGTTAAAGAGCCTTATCGTAATTTCATGATTATCGCTCGGGCGTTCGTCCTGCAAATCGAGTGTATGTACACCTGCGAGTAATGGTCAAACGGGACCTATCGCAATAATACTAGATAGATAGATGGTCACGCTAGCAAGTCCTTGCTTAACCGCCTATATACAGATGCAGATGGTATTTATGTGGGGTACTTAACATTTCTTATATCTACTCTTTAGTAAAATAAGGGGAGTCATTGACACCATTCTCCTATGGTATTCTCAGTATTTTGGCAGTACTTTCTATGCGTTCCCCAACTGAGATCATTTGTATCTTGTCTGGCAGACCAAAAGTACAGATGTCAATAGAGGCTGTCGTGCAAAAGCCAGCTTACTTTGACCAAAGTCCAGACCAGACCTTGCAGCAGGAATAGATGAAAGTCAACAGATAGATACCGCAGCTCTGGACAAAGTTCCACATAAATGGCTTGAGTACTGTCAAGCTCAGAAATGCCAGCATGCAACCTCTTACAGTGGATCCAGAGCTCCCTTACCAACAGGGGCTAACCAGACCTGGTCAAGGCCAGTTAGTTTGCACTATTGCCCCAGCTGTATCCGGTGTCCCTCAAGGTGCAATGCTCGGACATTTATTATTCTGCCCATGCGTAAATTACCTGCCACAGAAAGTCAGCTCTGGAGCTGACCTTCTTGCTAATTACTTCTTTTATATCACTAACTCTCAAGCATGACTCATACTGCAGCATTTCAAAGGGAACTTGAAAGACTACAGCAATGTCCATAATGGAATACAGACTGGCAAAATTCTTTTCAACCCAACCAAATGTGCGGCAGTCAGGGTAATAAAACGGAGCACATTGTCATGAACTGTCAGTCTAAAAGACTTGAAAGTACTTGGGTATCCTTTATTTCAGGAACATGTCATGGGAAACCCATTTTGATGCAACTGCAAGAAAAAAAAAAGCTGCCAGACGTTTCTTTGGAAGGAACATAAGCAGCTTTTCTAAAGATGTTAAAGCATGATGGAAGAGACCATGATTAGACTTATCCTGGATTATGCCACATCAGTATGGGATTCACATTTTGTATCCAGCGGCTGGAGACGGTGCATCGGCGAGTAGCTCGGTTTGTCAGAGGTGATTACCACACAACCAGCATTACTTCCCGACTGATGCAACACTTTGGCCGGCAAACTCACCAGCATTGACATCTTGTGTCAAAGTTGTGGTGGCATCTCTCTGGGCTAAGTGGACATCCATGCTCGCAGTGCCTCCGACCCGAAAGGAGCGATCTGTATAGGTTACTCCTGCGAAAACATCTGTCAGCTCTCCTTTAGACTTATTTGATGTCACTACAGTTGTTGTCTGGGAATGTGTGGCGGCCGTAAAAAGTCTCCCTGCCCTACATCATAGTGTAGTTTATATTTTCTTGTCCTTTGGGATCATTGATTCCATTGTGGAATTTTGAAAATATTTGAAGGTCACTGACGAGGCCTAAATGGCCGAAACTAGCTAGTCTGGCCCAGAAAACATGTACACTCCATATTTTCCCGTTTTATGTCGTATTCCTTGCTTCCAAAAGATAAATATGTTCTATAAAAGGGTTATCCCTTGGAAGCAAGGAATATACCACAGAACCGGAAAATATGAAATGTACATGTTCATAAACCCTTTCTAGAACATATTTAACGTCACTACAGCTGTTGTCTGGTAATGTGTGACGGCCGTAAAAAGTCTCCCTGCCCTACATCATAGTGTAGTTTATATTTTATTGTCCTTTGGGATCATTGATTCCATTGTGGAATTTTGAAAATATTTGAGGGTCACTGACGTGGACTAAATGGCCGAAACTAGCTAGTCTGGCCAAGAAAACATGTACACTCCATATTTTCCCGTTCTGTGGTGTAGTCCTTGCTTCCAAAGGATAACCCTTTCTAGAACATATTTAAGGACAAACTTCCACAGAGTATTATCACATCAGGGATCATTGAGGGCTCAAAGAGGGATGGTGCAAGTCTTCCCTAAACTAGGTAAAAACTGTCTTTCAAAGTTTTTAATTTGTTCTGTTGTGAGGCAAAGGTGTCGCTTGCATCACTGGGGAGTCCAACTGATATTGACTTACATTCTGACAAGGCCTGCTGTCCTTGCAGCAGGTAGGGTAGAGGTTAGGGCGTTGTTGCTTATGTTTCTACACTTTATTCATTTTCCCCCTTCTGCCCTGTCCCTCCCTCTCTTCTCCTCTACTAGCACTTCTATCTCTTTTGTCCCTTTCTCTGAGAAACGACTGAAAATGACCTTATCAATAGTTTGAGCTTCACCGCCGCTTTGCACATACCCTAAATATGATGATGCTCCAATGTTTGTCCTGTGTGCACTTCATGGGAAGAAAATTAGAGTAACTCAGTTAGTTTGCAGCATGGATACTTTAAAGTATTCTGAAGCACTAGCGCTATGCTATGGGATTTGGGGCTCATTATCGCTTTGTAAATCTTGGGGAGGTAGAATTCGGCAGTTAGCCAGATAGCTCATTATGTCTCTTACTATTACCAGAACTTAATTGTATACCCGGAGTAAATTTGTGAAAAAGTTTCAATTGCTTGTCCAGGTGAGAAGCGCTTTCCGACCTACCGAGAAGTTCCGGTAAATCCTTCGGTAAATCTCCGGTAAATCGTTGGTCCAAGTGCGGTGCTGTGTTTTACCGGCTAATACGTGACGTAGTTTCGAAACTTTCCCGCTGTCAAACTTCAGCGTTTGATGCAACAGTCTTTGAAAAGAACTTTTTAAAATTATTTCGACGTTTTTTGTGTTTCTGTTCTAATGGAACTTGGCACTTTTTTTGGTTTTGAGAAGCAATTTTGGATATGAATACAATTCTCATGAACTCTGTAAAGATGGCGGATTATCGCAAGAAATTCAACGAGATTCCAGGCGAGATTTGGGTGCCTAAGTATGTTGTTCCAGCCTCTCTACAGTAAAGCAAACACTTCGTGTGTTTGCTATTAAAATCCTACATGCGTGTGAGCGGTGAATAGAAAATCTGCCCCGACGGTCAGGCCGGTATCAGGACGGTTGCCGAGTCATGCAGGGCTGTGATCCGGATGGACAGATCTTTCGATCTAACCCTAAAACACATGATTTTGTTTTTCATGCGAGTTAAAAATAATTGTTCTCGAGTATGGGTCCGATGATAGCATTTCTTCCACACCAGATAAGGAAAATCTTGGCTTAACCCTTATACCACCCAGGTTATCCTACCAGGGATAGGATAAAATCGAGAATTTTCACGTGTTTGATGTGCACAGGTTGAATAGAACGCCAAGACACGGTCGTTAAGTTTGACGTCACTGCACATACCATGGCGTAAAAAGCCGTGTTATTTTTATTAAATCATGGCGGACGTCGACAATTGACTGCATCATGAAAAATTCAACTCTCAGCAATGAAAGATATGCAAGAAAACGATTGATTGATTGACTGATTGATTGATTGATTGATTGATTGATTGATTGATTGATTAATTTGGGTTTAACAACACGTCAACCCTTGTAAGTCATTTTGTGTCGTCTCCGAAAGAAACGGAGAATAGAGATATAAGACCCAGTAAACATTCTACATAAATCTACAGCGGGCCGTTAGCGGCCCGTCAGGGTAGCTGACGGGCTGTAGATTTATGTAGAATGCTAACAGGGAGAGGTAGTTAAACAGATGAAAGTAAGGGATAATGAAAGAGGAAAATGAATAGAAGTGTAGAAACATAAGAAATAACAACATTCCCCTCTACCTTCACCTGCTGCAAGGACAGCAGGCCTTGCCCAAATGTAAGCCAATATCAGTTGGATGCCCCAGTGACGCAAGATACACCAACCACCATCCGCAAGAACAAAATTCTTACATGCTTTGAGATGTGGAAAAAAATCTGTCCCTCTGGATCACTGTCCGGCATCACTCGGCAAGCCTTGTGATGCCAGACAGTGACCCTAGGGACGGACTTTTCTATCCACCCCTCACAACCATGTGAGATTCTTATATTATCGGACCCATACACAAGAACAATTCTGCATGGGTGGGTTATCCAGATGGAAACTGGTCTTACGCACTAAGGTAATGGAAAGTTGAGACAAGACAGTAGTTTATAGGACTTTTGTCTTTTATTCATATAATTTACATACAAAAATAAGTAGGTACTTTTTATACAATAAACTACACATATCACAAAAGTTGTTTTCTCTAATAATAGTGCTTTAAATGCTACTGTGTTGTAAATGAAATAACAAAATATTTTTTCTCTGTATATTCTTACAAAATAATATCATTAATCCTTACCACGCTGAACCTCGGTTTTTCCTTTTTTTATTGAAAACAGTATAGATCCTGATCAGCTGCAGAAGCCAGCTGATTAGGATCTATACTGTTTTTCATTCTGTTTGTGGATGCATGGTAAAGATGAAATCATGCAACGCAAATGGCTGAAAAATGGGGAGGAATGTAGTACATAGACTTATTCAGCATGGTGGGGGTTAAATTCATCAAACATTACACACTTATGCAATATATAGAGGATCTTACATGAGTGTTCATGTATTATTGAATTTATTAAACGAGTTGAGGAAAAGATATAAAATGCGAGGCTTTGCCGAGCATTTTATCCCTTTTCCTCAACGAGTTTAATAAATTCAATAATACATAAGCACAAATGCAAGATTCTATTTATCACATGACATTTAAAACGTATTTAATTCACGATTGTTTACAAAAAATGTAAATATTCCGCCATTAGTAAACGCGACGTCGTTAAGGACGTCGTACATGTAACGTTAAGGGACGTATCTAGCTAATTTGCATATTTAATCCACTAGTGGATTATCGAAAATATTACATGGCGTTATTACACACTCAGACGCGACGGCATATGACGTCGCGTCTGAGAGTGTAATAACGCCACGTAATAAATTCCGTAATCCTCTAGTGGATTATATACGCAGATTAGTTAGAAACGCCATGTACGACGTAATGAACGACGTCGCATTTACTAATGACGAAATATTGACATTTTGTCGACAAATCTTGAACAAAATACATGTATGTTTTACATGACATATGATAAAGAGACTCTTGCATTCGTGCTCATGTATTAGTGAATTTATTAAACTCGCTCAGGAAAAGGCATAAAATGCTCGCCTTTTCCTCAACTCGTTTAATAAATTCAATAATACATGAACACTCATGTAAGATCCTCTATATCTTTCAAGGCTCTGGGAAAGCCATTTTTCTCTCAGATAAAAATTCAGGGCTCAGTTCTTCGAAAACTAACAATTTCTTAGCTTAGCCCATTTAAAGGGTCCTGCCAATTAGGGTTTGGAGAAATAGAATGGGTTGCATGGTGATTCCAAGCAGAGCTGTAAGCGACTCCACATGAGTACTGGTAACCTGCTTTGAAAGTCTAAGCATCCCAAGGCAATGTTTGCGAGTCAGACCATCCTATATTGGCTTGTTTGAGCGGTAGGGCTTTATATGTCGTTTCATCTCATTGTCGGGTAAATGTCCCACAAAATTGGAAGTAACGTCTCCATTACGAAAACACACCCGTGCGATATAGTGCATTTTTCCATATCTCCAAACTGTCTACTTTTCTAATGAAAATCTGTGATATTTTTCTTATTAAAAGTGCAAATTTGGATTGTGTGTGCTCGTTAGAACCGCCTCATTGAGGCGGTTCTAACGAGTACCCACAATCTATGTTTTGGAGAAGAAATAAAACAATTAATGTATAACCACGTACACCCCAGTTTTACTATAAATATAAAAGTGGGGTTCGCGGGGGTCAAAATTATATAGGCGTTTTTCGTGATGAAAATGAGCTATATAGTGTTGATGGGGACAAAAATCCTCATATTCAAACAAACAAATACAAATACAAATACATTTTTAACTGAGCAGAATCTTCCTAACCATATATAGTTGTAGTGAGTCATTTCAAAATTTAGGGCTAAAGGTTGGGTACTTTATAGAAAATATCCAGACTATGTACATGGTCAGGAGAGGCGACAGTTTCCAATTTATTAGGATAACCAGTCGGTGAAATGAAAACCACTTAAACCCCATTTTGTACATGTATACAGTAAACTGGGGTGTACAGGGGTGTAAATCTTATTTTCCTTATTACTGCTCCAATACATATGTTGTGGTTACTTCAATAAGGAGGCCACAACCTATGTTTTGAGTATAAATAGAGGATCTTACATGAGTGTTCATGTATTATTGAATTTATTAAACGAGTTTAGGAAAAGGGATAAAATGCGAGGCTTTGCCGAACATTTATCCCTTTTCCTCAACAGGTTTAATAAATTCAATAACACATGAGCACGAATGTAAGACTCTTTTTATCATATGGCATTTTATTCACGATTGTTACAAAAAATATCAATATTCCGCCATTAGTAAACGCGAAGTTGTTAAGTAACGTTACGGGATGTATCTAGCTAATTTGCATATTTAATCCACTAGTGGATTATCGAAAATATTACATGGCGTTATTACACTCTCAGACGCGACGTCATATGATAAATAAGAATAATATCACTATTTTTCAAAAAAAATTTACCATTTTGAAGACATAAGATTGAGTGAGTGAGTGTTTAAGTTCTACGTCTCACCAACAGCTAAGGTCATATGGACACGGAACCTCGGTTTAAAGACTCATACGAAAGTCTGGATAAGACCGGTATCAATCCTGCGACCCCTGGTTTACATGGCGAGGGGCATAACCACTACACCATAGAGGCTTCTAAAGAAGACATGAGAGAAGGCACTATATCACACGGGCGTGTTATCGTAAAGGATGTACTGCGGTAATTAACATCTTGATGAAAATATAAAAAAAAAGTTTAAAGGGGTATATCCGCTTCCTATTCCATAAGAGTCAAATGTGGTTACTGGTTACTGCCTCTATGAGGCAGTTTTTGCTGGGTCGATTGTTTATCAATCGACCCAAAGTTACTAAGGATAGAAATTCTTCAGTGCTAAAGTCTACAAGACTATCATTGATTTGTAGGACATCCAGGTTACTTATTTATGAACATAGCAGCGTTAATTTTATCGCAGTGAGGTCCGCGTGTTGCATAATGGGGTTATCTATAGAATCTTGGCTGGAAACATGGGTTGGGCTCGACAAACAATACAGACCCAGATTAGACGCCGCAGAACGCGGCGTCTAATCAGGGTCTATACTGTTTGCTTACAACACAGGAATGTTTGGGGTGAAACGCCACAAAACGCAGCGCCTGAACAGGGTCTACACGTTTTGCTTAAAAACTGAATGTAAGGATAACACGGTTTAAGTCTAAGTCCAGGACTATTTCCCCTCCTACCGAGAGACACTTGACCCACCAGTACTCTCAGTGCTCTGATGTTTTCCTGCAGCAAAGAAACATTCATTTGTAATACACCATCTTATGAAATAATACACTATTTAAGCCCCCACCCATAGGCGCTAGAAGAAATAGATGGGCTGCATGATGCTTCCACGCAGAGCTGAAACCGACGCCCACACGAATACTGGTAAACCGCTTAGAGGATCTAAGCCTGCCCCGGCAATGTGGTGTGGGTCGGCCCGTCCATGCTTATAAACCCTATTGGTTTCATTGGGCTACAGGCTTGAGATGCTATTTCATCTCAATGTCGGGTAAAAGTCCCACGAAATTGGAAGTAACGTCTCCAAAATGACCTCTACAGTGTTGATGGGGACGTTAAACTTCAAATCAAACAAACAAACACATGAAATAATACATAGCAGGAGTGTGTTCCAAGGTACTGAGAAAATACAATGTGTTGACAGCGTCGTACCAACGTTGATGCGACGTAATGACGTTGTACCGACGTTGATGTAACGTTGCTGAGACCGCGTGCGCCAAGTGTGGTGTCCATCATTTAGATGGAAATGCCCTTTTCTTGACTAGAATTGCCACTAAAATTGACACTCCTAAGGATGGCTAGATTGCCATTGTAGCGCCAAACATTTAGTTTTTATGTGTTTTGTGGATCGATAATTTGTTAATAATACTGCCAGACTTGTGTTGCTGTTGTTGATGTGATTATCATTTACCAATCACGTTAAACTACCACCGAGTTCAAGGTTGTTTTGTAGAGTTTGACAGACAGAGCGCAAGGATAATAAAGGCCTCACAATAGCGGGGAAGTGATTTTGTTTTTTACGTTTTTCAATATTGCATTATTTAACCCATTTGTGCCTAGAATCTGAAATATGGGAAATTGTCAAACTGTGTTAAAACAGATTAGACGTCTGATCTGGGTCGACACAGTTTGAAAATACGAACATTTTTCGAAACTGCGTTGGTTAAACGAAAATGTCAAATATGCTCTGTAAAAGAGTTATCCTGTTGAAGCCAGGAATACATCACAGAACTGAAAATCATGCAATGTACACGTTTTTCGGAGACAGACTATCTAGTTTCAGCCAATTAAGGGCTCATCATTGACCCCCAAATTTTCCCAAAACTTAACAATGGAATCAATGATCCCAAAGAACAATAAATATAAACTACACTTTAACGAAATGCAGGGAAAAAGTCACTCCCTGCCTCCCCGCCGGCCATATTCATGGTCTTTTTCACAGCCTACACTCCTTAATAATCGACCTTCAGTGCTCTCACTATTGCCAGTGCTTTGATTCCTGTCGTACACGGTGTCTTTGCGCCGTTCCACGAAATACCGGAATTCTTGGTATTTCAAGCAACTCCTTAAAGCAGCATGCTCTCCTGATTCTAGGATTTCTCGATCTGGTTCCCATCTCTTCTTCATTCCTTGTGATTGTCCAATATTACAGTCATGGCGGATGAGACAGATTCTGTCTGAATGCTTCCATCTTCAACGTTGTATTTTACACCTTTCTCAGTCGGCGGCTTATAAGTTTGGTGTGCAATGGTGAAAAAGATTATAGACACAATTTTAAAAGATACAACGATAACAAAGAAGTTCCGACTGAGGTTTGCATTGTCATATATCCAACATGAAGCTTGCTCTCCACATTTTTCCCGCCAAATCATGCACGTGCTGTCAATAATGGCGCCAAATAAAATTGGCCCTGGAACAGTACCTGGAATGCATAACCATAGAGGTTATATTGAATATTATTAATAAATTATTTTGACGCACGGATAAAATCTACTTTTAAACATCTTATTGCACTTATATATTCTGGGCCTTTTGCCAAAGAACATTACTATTTCAGGACCAAAGTTCCATTTTTCGACGAAAAGAATAGGTGCTGCTAAAACGCTAAGATGCGCAAAGTTTGAGAAATATAGCTTTAATTTTGTGCAAGAAATAGAGCAGCTCTGAATTGTTGAGTAACAAATTTCAGTTTACCCACACGCCTATAAAAATACATAGAACATTTTATCGCCGAAAAAATGAAGATATGTGATATTATTCTTTTTTCTTCTCAAAATATAGAGGCGGTTCTAACGAGTACCAACAATCTATATTTTAGAGCATAAATGAGAACAAGAGGGCCAAGATGGCCCTGAACCACTCGTCTGATATCAAGTTGTCAGACAGCGTCTGAAAGTCTTGTGGTTGACAGCCATTCCTTGAAGCCTAACTTACTTTTACTTTTTTTCTATATTTAGATTTGGCATCTGAGCAGGACTGTTTAAGGGTCAGCTAAGCAACATTCCAAAGAAGTTTATGATGTTCTTCTATTTTTAGCTATGGCAGCCATCTTGTTCGTCAGAGCAGAACGATTTTAGCTATGTTGGCAGGGAGCAAACTTACAGACACTCCTGTGAAGTTTGAATCAAATGAGCAAAATATTTTAAGGAGGAGTTCGCATTTGTAGCAATTTAAGTTGTTGTTTGTGTTTTTTTTTTTGTGTGTGTGTGTGTGTGTTTTCGTTGTTTTTTTAATGGCTCTGGTGGCCATTTTGCTCATCTGAGCAGAACCATTTTAGATATTATGGTAGAGGGTATCTGAAGCAACATTCCTATGAAGGTTGAATGAAATTGACCAGAGAGTACAGGAGGAATTTTCGTTTCAAGATTTTTTTTTCTATTTTTAGCACTGGTGGCCATCTTGTTCATCAGAGCGGAACGATTTTAGCGAATGATCCAGGCGACATTCCTGTGCGTTTGAATCAAATTGGCCCAAGGGTTTAGTAGTTCACATTTGAAGCAAGTTTACGGTATTTTTCTATTTTAACTCTGGTGGCCATTTTGGCAGAGGGTCATCAAAGCAACATTCCTATGAAGTTTGAATGACATTGTCCAAACGGTACAGTAGGAGATGCCGTTTGAAGATTTGTTTTATTTTTAGCTCTGGTGGCCATCTTGTTCGTCAGAGCGGAACGACTCTAGCTATTTAGGTAGGGATTCACCTAGGCAACATTCCTGTGAAGTTTGATCCAAATTGGCCCAAGGCTTTAGGAGGAGTTCTCGTTTGAAGCAAATCGACGATGTTTTCTAATTTTAGCTTTGGTGGTCATTTTGTTGCACTGTTTTAGCTATTGTGGTAGAGGGTCATCTAAGCAACATTTCTATGAAGTTTGAGTGAAATTGGCCCAAGGGTATATGAGGAGTTGTCGTCTGTCGATTTTTTTCCAGTTTTAGCTCTGGCGGCCAGCTAGCTCGCCAGAGAGGAACGATTTTAACTATTTTGGTAGGGAGTCACCTAGGCAACATTCCTGTGACGTTTGAATCAAATTGGCCAAAGGATTTAGGAGGAGTTCGCGTTTGAAGCAAATTGAGGTTGTTTTTTTTTAGCTCCGGCGGCTATTTTGCTCATTGGAGCAGAACCGTTTAGTTATTTTTGTAGAGAGTCAACTAAGCAACATTTCTATGAAGTTTGAATGAAATTGGCCCAAGGGTACAGGAGGAGTTGGCGTTTAGTTTTTTTTTTTCATTTTTAGCTCTGGTGGCCTTTTTGTTCATCGGAGCGGAACGATTGTAGCAACCACCAAGGCAACATTCATGTGTAGTTTGATTAGCCAAAGGAGGAGTTCGCATTTAAAGCAAATTGTTGACGACGGACGACGCAGGACGCACGACGGACATTCACTGATCACAGTTGCTCACCGCTCAGGTGAGCCAAAACAAGGTTTACCCCTGTAAACCCCAGTTTTACTGTATAAAATTGGGGTTCAATGGGGTCAAAATTATATAGGCGTGTTTTCGTGATGTAAGCCAATAATTTCAAATCTGAATTTCAGAAAAATATGCAACACCACTGTTAAAGATATGCCAAAAGGACAAGAAGTTTTCATTTTATTTTCTTGAAATAAAAACCTAATTATTCCTCATTTTCACCACTACACTTTGCCCCCAGCAAAAATATCCTGATATGCTATTGAAATTGAATATTTTTAAGTTTTATTCATAGATAGAAACTTACATTTTACTATACATCTTAATTAAAAGGTATAGCCATTTTTGTCCATAAAACATGATTTACCACGCATGGGTGTGTTATTCTAATGTAGGGGCTACGGGCTTACCTAAGAGCCTAACTATCAGCCACTTCATTCCAAGCCCAAGCGTTCTCTGGCTGTCGTGTATACATCTGAAATAACAATAAACATACCATTAGCTAACCGTGTGTCGAAATGCGCGTTTATTCATATCTTCAAAAGTGTCTAGTTTCTAGTGGAAATTGTAATATTTTTTTCTTATTTATACCCGAAACCACCTACCTGAGGGGTTTCAAAAGAATACCTACAAGCTTTGCCTTGGAGTAGAAATAAGAAAATAAGGATTATCCCCTGTAAACCCTAAGTTTTGAATGTAAAATTGGGATTGTAGGGTCATTCACTACATAGAGGATCTTACATGAGTGTTCATGTATTATTGAATTTATTAAACTCGTTGAGGAAAAGGGATAAAATGCGAGGCTGAATTTATTAAACGAGTTGAGGAAAAGAGATAAAATGCGAGGCTTTGCCGAGCATTTTATCCCTTTTCCTCAACGAGTTTAATAAATTCAATAATACATGAGCACGAATGCAAGATTCTATTTATCATATGACACTTGGAACACATTTTATTCACGATTGTTTACAAAAATGTCAATATTCCGCCGTTAGTAAACGCGACGTCGTTAAGGACGTCGTACATGTAACGTTACGGGACGTATCTTTCTAATTTGCATATTTAATCCACTAGTGGATAATTGAAAATAATACATGTCGTTATTACACTCTCAGACGCGACGTCATATGATAAATAGACTTGTTAAACTAACCAGACCATTTTTGAAGGGGCTCCAACTGCAGTAAATCCAAAAGGAAGCCCATTACGATGACACTCCCGTGCGAAATAGTGCATTTTTTCACATCTCCAAAATGGCTACTTTTATGATGAAATTCCGTAATATTTTTCTTATTTATATTGCAAACATAGGCTGTGGGTGCTCGTTAAAACCGCCTCATTGAGGCGGTTCTAACGAGTACCCACAACCTGTGTCTTGTTAGAACCGCCTCATTTATACTGGGATCACGGGTTATACATTATTTTCCTTGTTTTTGTCCTCAAGAGCAAATTCTTTACTTTAAGAGTTGACCCCTAGTGACAAGTGAAACAAAAATACTTTTAAAGGAGTTGCAGCCCCTGAAGGCGTTCCCATTCCCTTACCATACTTTGAATTATTAATAACATTGGTTCATGAGACAAGTCTAAATGAACTCCATCCTTTCGGGGTTCACTTACTTTGCTTGTGGCACGATGTTCATACTTCAACCCATTGCATACTGGTGGACCCTTCCATTGCTATAGGGTGGACAAGTCCATTTATCATACAAGGGGTGTCAGGCCTATTTTTTTCTATTTTTGACAGAAAATTCTGTTAGCAAATAGTGCTGGCCCTGATCACCAGACGCCGCATTCTGCGGCATCTGGTCTGGCCAAGGTAACCCTTTTAGGTGTTTCCCGCATGCAATCCTATAATAAACGTAAGAATAACTGCTTTCAAATCTTAACTGAAATAAGTTATGTTTTACCTCAGAGTTGCTGCCACAGCCGGCGGCGATGGTGTGAACATCAAAAATATTGCAACAAATATAAGGGGTAGGAAAATGTAAAGGGTTCCGCATTCAGAGCCACATTTCCCCATCGATACCATGGTGCCATTGTTTCCCTGAGTTGGAACCACACAGGAACAGTTTGTGAATGTCTGAAATAAAAAAATCAAAGCATTGACAGTACTTGTGGATCGAATGTCTCGGTGTGTAGGCTGGGAAAATAGCCTGGACTGAGTTTTAAACTGTTTCGTTTAACCCTTAAACCCTGATCGGACGCTAGGTTCAGGCGTCTAACACTTAAATTCCTGTACTGTAAGCAAACAGTGTAGACCCTGATCAGACGCCGCAGAATGCGGCGTCTGATCTGGGACTACGATGTTTGCCAAACACAACCCATGATTCCAGCCCAGATTCTATAGATAACCCTATTACACAAAAGGCAGACCTCACTGCGACAAAATTAACGCTTTTATTTTCTATAAATAAGTTGCCTGATTTCCTACAGATCTCTGATAGTCACGTGGACTTTAGCACTGAAGAGCTATATACTTGCGCTAAATAACTTCGGATCGATTGATAAACAATTCACCCAAAGGTATAAAAAACTGATCCTCTCCATACAAACCAAATCAGAATACATCCCCCATCTCAAAAATTTCCGATCACCCAAGCTGATATGATTCAAGTCATGATAAACAAGAATTGTGTTCATAGGACACAGGTGTCCATGCTATATGACATGGGACACATAAATGGTTTAAACACTATTTATTGACGAATATTTGACAGCGGAAAAAGTGAATACAAAAATATGGTGCAGGATCTGATGGTAAGCCAAGGTTTGGCAAAATCATCTCCTGCGTAAGGAGTGTAGTTAGACAAATATAATGTAAATGCAACATTTTTTCACCTTTCAGCTTTATGTGTGACCTGGAACGTGTAGCTACGGACCTGGGTCTTGGGCGCCACACATCGTATCATAATGGTTAATATTTGTGGCATATAACTTCAAATACAGTCGAACTTCGATGGCTCGAACACCTTTGGGACCACGAAATTCTGTTCAAGACAGGGGTGGTTCGAGCCACTGAGGGTTACTGCCAGGATGCATTAAGGGGATAGTTTGGGGCTTCTTTTCGGTGATCTGTAACATAAATGTATGCTGTGTGTACTCATTAGAATCGCATCGTTGAGGCGATTCTAATGAGTACACACAGCATACATTTGCAAGATAAGGAACGAAAATAGCCTAAATTTTCCCCATACTATTTGTTACTGTAGCGAAATTCCCTAGGGACTCAAGAAAGGGTTCGACTCAGCCATGGTAAACAAGCCAGCTGTGTTCGAGTCATCGAAGGTCTACTGTACATCAAGAAAATGCAAATTTACATACCGAACACGAAAATAAACCCTATTTTTAACATTTCTTTCAACTGTGACCTTGTTTCTTGATGGTCAGCATTTCTATCTAAAGCCATCAAGGAATTCCTATAAAAATGTGTCTAATTTTTTCCAGAAAACTGGAGATGACATCATGACATCATTGAGATCTCAAGAACTTTTTTTGAGATGCCCAGAACTGTTTTCTGGGAAAAAAAGAAAAATACCAACCATTTGTGATCTGCTGAATTAGCCCAGAGAGTTGTTAAGGCAAAGCATCTTAGAGTGCACTTTGCAGAAATGTTAACCATCACGAGACAATGTGTCGCATGCAAGACTCAGGCCCAGAGCTCCAATGTCAATGTCAAATTTAGGGAGCAAAGGTCAAAATTAAGGTGTACTTTTTGTTTACGGCCCATCGAGTTGTCTCAAAAATTTCAAGACGTCAAGTCCTGTTTTCTGGGGAAAATGAGAGTTTTTTTTTTTGTTTATTTTTTTCACGCAAACAGGACTTGGTATCTCATGCAAATGAGATGCTAAGTGTCTCCATTTTGCATGATATGTCAAGATCTGCTTTCTGGGAAAATATTTCTCCTATTTGCATGAAAGTTCAAGACCTTGTTTTCTGGGAAAATGAGAAAATATTTTTAAATGCCATCTGCTGAAAAAAATCCCAGCACGCAGGGCGCAGTGACGTAGTGACTAAGTAAAACAGAAACCTATTTTCTTTTTATAATGTGCACTGTTCCCTGGTGATACTTCATTTTGTAGCTGCTGTTGATGTTGTCATCCATGTGCAACATGCAGATTCTAAGACAAGTTATGCAATGGTCTGGTTGAGACATTATTATATAAAACCAGTGCTTCAGCTGAAGTGCACGACCCGCCGGATGCTTTTAGCTTTATGAGTGTTACCATATAAGGGTATGGCGGCCATTTTGGTCATGTGACCTTGACCTAAACGGTTCCCCCAATAAATGCGCCTTATCGTAAGGAGCAAAAATATATCTTATACTTTAGTACTGTATTCTGAATCGTTTGCAGGATAAAATGCATTCTCACTTTTCCAATACAAAAGCATATGTGTCAAAGTTTGACCTAGGCACAAAGAAGGTCAAGGTCAACCCAGGGTCACCATTTTAGCAATTTATGATGGGCCTACGTCCCAGATGCTATTTATCAAGTTTCGTGGAAATCTGCCCAGTGGTTCGGGAGTAGACTATTTTTGAAGGGTTTTTACCATATATGGCTTGGCGGCCATTTTGGTCATGTGACCTGGACCCCATGAGCAAATTTTGGTTTCCCCCATCCCATGGAGGCTCCATATGAAATTTGACTTCAATCGGCCCAACGGTTTCTGAGGAGAAGCAGTTCGAAAATTTTCACATTTTACGCCTCGGTGAGGCTATACTAAATGGAATGAAATATTTCGCAAGTTCATTGGTTAGATCTCATTGATATCTATCAGTACGCCAAAAATTGTTTAAATATTCCAAGCGGTTAAGTCACTATCACCAATTTTCACAAATGGGTTATGGACGGACAGACAGACAGACCATATATGGCTTTGCGGCCATTTTGGTCATGTAACCTGGACCCCATGAGCAAATTTTGGTTTCCCCCATCCCATAGAAGCTCCATATGAAATTTGACTTCAATCGGCCCAACGGTTTCTGAGGAGAAGCAGTTCGAAAATTTTCACATTTTTCGCCTCGGCGAGGCTATACTAAATGGAATGTAATATTTCGCAAATTCATTGGTTAGATCTCATTGATATCTATCAGTATGCCAAAAATTGTTTAAATATTCCAAGCGGTTAAGTCACTATCACCAATTTTCACAAACGGGTTACGGACGGACAGACAGACTGACAGACTGACAGAATGACACGGTGATTTTAGGGCACTCTTAGAAAATCAACCGACTTCATTCGGTCGCTTTTTCTGCGGGTCGTGAAATTTTCACCTCATCACGTGTATAAGTCTGTGTAATTAAATCATAGTTAACTCCATTTTATATCCAGAAATGTTTGGTTTACAAAAGGTATGCATTATTTTACTTTTTCTTGCTCAAAACATATACTGTAGTTGCTTTCCAATTCTTGTTGAATTATATACTGTGGGTGATTTCGTATTCTTGCTAAAACATACTGTGAATGCTTCATTATTCTTTTCAGAACATATACTATTGGTGCAACTTTATTCTTGCTCACAAACTATACTTTGGATACTTCCTTATTCATGCTCAAAACAGACACTGTGGGGTGCTTCTTTATTCATGCTCAAAACATATACTTTGTGGGCAACCTTATTTATGCTCCAAACCTATACTCTGGGTTCCTATGTTGCTTAAAACATAAACTGTAAAGCTGCCTTTCATCTAGCTCAAAACATAATGTGGGTGCATCCTTATTTTGCTTAAAACATATGCAATAGGTTCTTCCTTCAAAATATATACTATGAGTGCATCCTTATTCTTGCCAAAACATAGACCTTGGGTGTTTCCTTGTTCTTGCTAAATAAATACTGTTGGTGCTTCCATATTCGAGTTCAAAACATTGACATGGGTGCTTCCTTTTCTTGATCAGAACACAGACTGTGGTGATTCATTATTCTTGTTAATTTATTGGCCGTGTGTGCTTCATATTCTTGTTTAAAATATTGACTGTAGGTGCTTCCTTATTCTTGATCAAAACATAGACTCCGGGTTGCTAAAAGCATATACTGTTTGTTTTGTTTGTTTTGAGGTTTATCGTCCCCATCAACACTGTATAGGCCATTTTGGAGACGTTGCTTCCAATTTCGTGGGACTTCTACCCGACATTAAGATGAAATGACATCCCAAGCCCTGTCACCCAATGAAACCAATAGGCTTTATAAGCATGGAAGATCAGACTGGCAATGCTTTGCCTGGGGCTTAGATACCAGTACTCGTGTGCGATCAGTTTCAGCTCTGCGTGGAAGCATCATGTAGCCCATCTTTTTCTTCAAGCCCCGATGGGCGGAAGCCGAAGCATATACTGTGGGAGCATCCTTATAACATATGCTCGAAACATATATGGCGGGTGCTTCATTATTCTTGCTAAAATTATAGACTGTTGGTCCATCCTTGTTCCTGCTCAAAACATACCTTATTTATGCTCAACATATATTGTGGGTGCATCCTTTATCTGCTTGCTCAAAACATATACTGTGTGTGTTTCATTATTCTCGCTCAAAACATACTGTGGGTGTATCCTTATTCTTGATAAAACATATACTGTAGGTGATCCATTATTCTTGATCAAAACATATACTGTTGGTGCTTCATTATTTTGCTCTAAACATATGCTATGGTTATATTTGTTTTTGATTTTACGGCCCTTTACATATTATTTCACTCATATCGAGCCGATAGTTAATTAGAGGAGGGCGAAAACCGGAGTACCCGGAGGAAAACCACCTGACCTTCCGTTGCAGAACTTGGCGTCTCTCATGTGACCCGAGCCTGGCTCGAACCACAGCGAAGAGAGACCTAATGAATTAGACTCAGCGGTCCTATCCACTAGGCAACGGAGGCCGATAATGTGGGTACATCCTTTTACTGTCACAAAACATATACTGTAAATGTTTCATTATAATTGCTCAAAATATATACTGTGGGTGCATCCTTATTCTTGCTCAACACATATACTGTGTGTACGTCCTTTTTATTGCTATAAACACATATTGTAGGTGTTTCATTATTATTGCTCAAAACATATACTGCGGGTGCATCCTTATTCTTGCTCGAAACATATACTGTGGGTGCTTCCTTACTCTTGCTCGAAACATATACTGCGGGTGCATCCTTATTCTTGCTCGAAACATATACTGCGGGTGCATCCCTATTCTTGCTCGAAACATATACTGTGGGTGCATCCTTATTCTTGCTCGAAACATATACTGCGGGTGCATCCCTATTCTTGCTCGAAACATATACTGTGGGTGCATCCTTATTCTTGCTCGAAACATATACTGCGGGTGCATCCCTATTCTTGCTCGAAACAAATACTGTGGGTGCATCCTTATTCTTGCTCGAAACATATACTGCGGGTGCATCCTTATTCTTGCTCGAAACATATACTGCGGGTGCATCCTTATTCTTGCTCAAAACATATATGGCGGGTTCTTCCTTTTTCGTGCTCAAAACACAGTCTGTGGATTCTTGCTCAAAACATAAACTGTAGGCGCTTCATTATTCTTGCTAAAAACATAAAATGTTGGTGCTTCCTTAGTCTTGATCAAAGCATATACTATATATGGGTGCATCCTTAGTCTTGCTCAAAACATATGCTATGGGTACATCCTTATCCTTGCTTAAAACATATACTGATGGCACTTTATTATATATACTATGGGTCCTCCCTTATTCTTGCTCAACACATATACGGTGGGCACTTCATTATTCTTGCTTAAAGCTTCCTATTTTTAATTCAAAACAAAATAATACAGTGGATGCGCATTAAGGCTGTTCAAATCAGCACTTATAATAAACACCTCAACGGCTGGAACACCCTTGGGACCATAAAACATTCTTCGAGACAAGAGTAGTTCGAGCCAGTGTGTTTCCACTGTACCCTTAAAGCGAAAATAAAAAAATATATCATAAAAAATGTCATTCTTGGAGTCATGAAAGAATGCACTACATCACGCTGATGTAAGCCTCATTCTATTTTGGTCCTGTCTTCAAAGTAGAAGTAAAACAAAGATCAGGAATTGATACAATTAACTTACTCCATCCATAAAAGACACCAAAGGGAAAGAAATACAAACATTAAGCGACCAGACCATAATGGAAACCTAAACAAAGGAAGGCCATATGGACAGTTACTTTCCCACAAAATGGCCATATGGCCATCCAAAATTAAAAGACACAAGTGATACACACAGTAAGTAACAAACAACAACATAAATAAATCGCCACAGAAGAGCCGCCTTGGAACGGTCAGTGGAAGATTTCCACTGGGGGGCTTAAATCGATTTTACGTGGCCACAATCCTCGCCCTTACTCCCGTCGCGATTTAGACAAATAATTTGTTCAGTCCGCATGAAGGCCTCCTAACTCATCAGTGCAACATCTCCGTGAACACAGAAATCAAAGAACCACAGAGGTGAGACAACAGTGAGGACTCGACAGCAAGAAACCACTGAAATGCTGGAGCAAAAGAAAACCAACAGTTAGACTCCGATGAGCCCGACCAGAGACAGAGCATCAGGCACCAACCAACATTATCTCTTAAATTTTCAATAAGCCTTTACGTTGGAGCCGTCATAGAATCAACACCTGGTTCTCTGCTGTATGACACTGTTTACTTACATTTCCTTTCTCGTCAGAGGTCTGGCACCCGGCATGACATGGTGAAAAATATTGCACCCCTCTGGCTGTATCACAGACCGGTTCATATAGCTCTGTATGACAGTTGCAATCTGAATTACATTCTGATGATAGCTCCGGTAGTGTAGAAGAGCTGAAAAATAGAGAATTCCAGGTTAGTGTCTTTTGATATCAAGTTTATCAGGCAAGGCTTCGAGAAGGCTTGTAGAATCGCGAGGCTTGCCGAGCGATTCTACATGCGTTCTCGAAGCCGAGCCTGATAATCTTGATATCAAATGACACGAATCTGGTATTCTATTAATCAGTTTATCCCCTTCTACACTCTTAAATTAACAATTTACGATCAGTTATTGATGATCCTCAGTGCATCCGAGCATTCTAGCGGTCGATATATTTAGTATCAGCTGACCATATTTTCCTATGATATGTTTTTTTTTTCAGGTAATTTTTTCCATTTTTCCCAGTAATAATAACATTTTTGTCCTTTTTCCAGTAGTCCGGTTCATTCGTAAAAGTGCAATGTCACGTTGACGTGATAAAGCTCTCTTGTCCAGAGATAGCATACCTTTATCAGGTCAGTGCGTTACAATGCAATATATATTTGGTGTAACTGATAAAATGTATGATTATGCACTTATCTTTGTTACCACCTAGGAGTTTTAGCATTTATTTCTTTGTATAACATACATATGGTACAATACAAATGAAGATGAATCATTAAGTACAGTTATACAGTGGGATTCAGAAGAAAGTCTACTGACTTATGAAAATCTGTCTCCCACCTAGGAGTGTGTGTCATTACAAAAACATGCCTATACAAATACATTGTAAACTTTTCCAACTTTAACATGAAATTTTTGAGATGAAAAATTGTGATACTTTCCTTATTCCAGCTCAAAATATAGATTGTTGGTACTCGTTAGAACCACCTCATCGAGGCGGTTCTAACGAGTACCAACAATCTATATTTTAGAACAGAAATAAGAAAAATAAGGTAAACTCCTGTAAACCCCAGTTTTACTATATAAAAGTAACCCTTTTATAGAACATATTCAAGGGGGTCAAAATTACATAGGCATGTTTTCGTGATGTATTCAGTGGAACTTTGTTAACTCAAACGCTGGTGGCTTATTTACAATGGCTAATATATAGTTATTTTATGGCTGTTTGGACAATAGACAAAAGTGTAGATTACATTTCTAATCCATTGAAATCAATAATTTATTCCAATGTGGAATTCTGAAAATATCTGAGGATCAATGAAGAGGCCTAGTTGGCCGAAACTAGCTTGTATGACAAAGAAGAAAATTCACACTCAACAATGCTTAATTCTGTAGTATATTTCATGCTGTCGGGTTTTTATTTGTTTGATTTGAGGTTGAACGGCCCCGTCAACACTGTATAGGTCATTTTGGAGACGTTGCTTCCAGTTTTGTGAGTCCTTTGCCCGATATTGAGATGAAATAACGTCTCAGGCCCTGTCTATAAATGAAACAAATTGGGTTTATAAGCATGGATGGTCCTGATTGCATAGCTTTGCCTGTGCAGGCGTAAGTCCTCTAAGTAGTTCACCATTACTCTGTGCGGTCAGTTCCAACTCTGCGTGAAAGCATACTGCAGCCCATTTATTTTTTCAAGCCTCGATGGGCGCAGGCCTTCATGCTGTCAAGGGATTGCCTTTTTTGTTCATACTTTCAAGGGTAATCCTAATCAGAATATGAAAATGCGATGTTTAACCCATTTTGTACCGGAACCCCCAAAACGGCTAACCTGGCAAACAGTGCAGGCCCAGATCAGACGCAACAGAATGCGGCGTCTGATCAGGGCCTACACTGTTCGCAAAAAGTTAAGCTATATTCCTGATAAATTTTGCACAGAAATAACAACCTGAAACCCCTAAATTTCGAAATGGACTCCTGCTATATACAAGGAGGAAGATTCCATTTGGTACAAAAAGGGTTAAAATCTTGCTTACCTGTTTCTATAATGTGTTGAGACTCCGGCGAAGTTGAGAAGATCACATTTAGCCCACATTGACGCCGATATAAATATAGACAGGATACAACATATGATTGCAACTTTAATACAACCTTTGACCTTCAAATTAAGTTTCTTGCATAAAAGTCCGCCGAAAAACTGTCCTCCTCCAGCACCGGGTACAGCCATAAATCCTAAAAAATAGAGGATATTTACATTTTTTAATGAATACCAAATACATGTCGCCGGCCTCGGTAGCTCAGTCCGATGCGCGTCTGACTGGTGATCAGGAGGGTGCGGGTTCGATACCTGCCGGGGTAGGCAACATTCTTTCGTGGAGATTGATCATGGAATCTTTTCTACGGCCATTCTCTCCCTTCCGTAGATTCAAGAAGGGCAGTTGTCAGTCTCTGGCGAAAGAATGTGCACTGTACTGGTTAACTGCTTACGTATAAGCCTGCCCAGGAAAAGTGTGGATAGGAAAACTGACCGGCTTTCATTGCTCTTAAAGGAACTTATTTTTGATTTTTATTTGCCTTCACTGCAGCTGGTGTTGTGCCGTGTGGCGGCCGTAAAACGTCTCCCCGTACATCAACCATAGTGCAGTTTATATTTTACTTTTGGTCCTTTGAGATTAGCGTGAATATTCTAAGAAATCATAAATAAATTATTGGTTTAGACCCATATTCTAGACAGGTGTTTAATTATTTGGACCCCATTTTGATTTATATCAGGCTTTGAATCGACTGCCTTTTCGAAATTCGCAAAATTGCAGTATGTTTCCTCTGGCTTTCTTTGCCGGATCATTACAGGATCACTGATGAGGCTTTATTAGCCGAAACTACGTAGTATGACCCATCTTCTTTCTTATGAATGTTTTCATGCTCTTAAATGAACTCATTTTTGATTTTTATTTGCCTTCACTGCAGCTGGTGTTGTGGAGTGTGGCGGCCGTAAAACGTCTCCCCGTACATCAACCATAGTGCAGTTTATATTTTACTTTTGGTCCTTTGAGATTAGCGTGAATATTCTGAGAAATCATAAATAAATTATTGGTTTAGACTCATATTCTAGACAGGTGTTTAATTATTTGGACCCCATTTTGATTTATATCAGTCTTTGAATCGACTGCCTATTCGAAATTCGCAAAATTGCAGTATGTTTCCTCTGGCTTTCTTTGCCGGATCATTACAGGGTCACTGATGAGGCTTTATTAGCCGAAACTACGTAGTCTGACCCATCTTCTTTCTTATGAATGTTTTCATTGCTCTTAAAGGAACTCATTTTTGATTTTTATCTAAAATGACCTAAAATAGTGTTGACTGGGCCGTTTAACACCAATACAAACAAAACCAAATACATTTCATCAAGTGTGCTGTTAACATCAGTCTTTTCACGAGTGCGAAGCACGAGTGAAAATTCTGAATGTTTTCAACTTTCAAGATGAAATATATTTGGTATTTATCGACAAAAAGTAATTTTTGCTTTATCTAATATGTGACTTTGGTGAATAAAATAGTCCGGGCTGCTACTTTGAAAATAACATGGTCATGTTATTTTTCACAATTTGAAAATATCGTTTTGAATTTGTTCCAGAAATCCATTGATTTCAGTATAAAGGGGATTGGATACACCTTCAGGGGAGGCAACTCCTGCAAAAGTATTTTTGTCTCCCATATCAAGAGGTGTCTACTCTTAAAAGCAACTTTCTTTTAAGAGTAGAACCCTTTTTCCGCTGGCCAGCCTTGGTAGAAAAGCGATCAGGAAGTCCCGAAAGTTGTCTCCCTTTGAAAAATGATGGAAAAATCTATCAGGTGTTTCATTCCCCTTAAATAAAGGGAAATATTATCAACAAGAATCTTCAAGAACCGAACACGGAAGTACTTTGTGTACTTTTACATAAGTGAAGCAATCTTTTTGAAACTTAGCTCGCGTTTTGTCAAGGTCTGAACAAATGCATTTATCATATGGGCCCCGTCAAGCGATTTTGGTACTAATCGCCTGAACCTTCGCTGCTCGCTCATACAAGCAGTGAATCAAGAGGAACCTTCAGACAGAAAGCCATATCCCTGGCCCCTCTGAATGGCTGGGCACGCGCAGTTTAAATTTGTCATGACGGAATGCTCGAAGACACAAATTCGCTTGGCGGGGCTCATATGATGTCGCGTCTGAGAATGTAAAAACGCCATGTAATAAATTCGATAATCCACCAGTGGATCAAATATGCATATTAGTTAGCTACGCCCCGTAACATTACATGTACGACGTCCTTAACGACGTCTTGTTTTACTAATGGCGGAATATTGACTTTTTTGTAAATGATCGTGAATAAAATGCGTTTTTAATGTCTTTGATAGATAGAATCTTGCATTCGTGCTCATGTATTACTGAATCCATTAAACTCGCTGAGGAAAAAAGGATAAAATACTCAGCAAAGCCTCGCATTATTTCCTCACCTCACAAGATCCTCTATATGTTTTTGGGATATTGAACTTAGTCGTTTTTCAAGCTCAGATACTATTTGTGTTTATCATATACCGTAATGTCGCTTTATGGATAAGGTCATATCAAAAGTTAATATGACCTCGCGGGTACATGGATACTGCGCGTTGTCACTGACAACCCTATGCTTCTATCGAAATTATTCTGAGCTTCTTCAGCAAAAAACAAATCGATTTAAAACCGTTATATGATAAACAGAATCTTACACTTGTGGTCATTTCATGTGAAATGTGAAACTCGCCGAAGGCTTGTTTCATCAATTTCTTATGAACACTCATATCCTCTTTGTGAACATAGTGGTACCTTATTTCATTATTTTTACGGAACTTGTTTTTTATTCATTTTCTGTTTTTATCTTGTACAGATTCATTGACAAAAGGGCATTTTGGGCTTGGGTGTGTGCAGTACAAATGGGAGAGAAGGGTATGATAAGCAACTTGACAAAATGGGGACATAAAAAATTTTAGTATGGAATGTGCTTGTTTGTAATTTTTCAAACAGGAAAACAAAGGTATTACCCCGATGAAAAGCATGGGTTTCACTGGAGTTATACATTAACAAGTCAAAAAATCAAAAAGTCATTTCATAGTTATATGGGCCCCGTCAAGCGATTTTGGTACGTATCGCCTATGCGAGCAGCGAAGGTTCAGGCGAGCCTGCGCATCCGCGCAGTCTCGCCAGAACCTTCGCTGCTCGCTGGTACAAGCAGTGAATCAAGAGGAACCTTCAGACAGAAAGCCATATCCCTGGCCCCTCTGAATGGCTTGGCATGCGCAGTTAAAATTTGTCATGACGGAATGCTCGAAGACCCAAATTCGCTTGGCGGGGCTCATATGTTAACCATAGTGTATGTAAGTTGATATGTTGGGTTTCAAAGACATCCCAACCAATGGGGCAATTTCACATCTTCTTCCAGGGATAGGGAGATTGGGTATGGAGGTCAAGAGGGGAAGACGAGAAACTGGAAAACAAATAAGAAAAGTGGAGAAACATACATGGTCTTACATGAGTGGTCATTCTGTATGAAAATTATGAAACGAGCCTTTGCCGAGATTTTACAAAAATTGACCATGTAACCTAGTTTTGATCCGATATGGCCCACCTTCGAACTTGGTCGAGATATTATCCAGACAAACATTCCATCACGAAAACACGCCTATATAATTTTGAACCCCACTTTTATCGTGGAGTTACCAGTTTCAGTGACTGTAAGCACTATCCTTTATATAATGATTAAATGCCATACAAATAAATAAAAAATGCATTTTATCTTTTGTTTGTTTTATTCCCTTTCCACCCTGTTAAATTTGGTTTTCAAAACATCAATAGTGTTTTGGAGGCAGCCATTGTTTTGACCTACATATTTCAAAACCGGAAATTACAAGTGACCAGAATCAGTGACCTTTGAACTTTGCCTCATGGTACAGTAACGGTGCAAAATTATGTTTTGAAAATGTTATGATGGTTAAAACAACATTACTAGAAACTGTTAACAGTCAAAGAACTTATTCACAAATGGTATAAAAGATATTCAAATTTATTTACTTTTCAGCATGTCCGGGACACACCAATCTATCATGCCATTTTTCAAACCTTTGCTTGTAGCAATATATGAGCTGTATTCAGTGTTTTCATAGGGGTATGTAACACTGGGTACACTTTTTTATGATAAAAGAAACCCATTGTTTTATTATTCCCCACAGCTTTTTGTGGCTGCATCCGAAATAGAAGAAGGAGCTAAACTAAAACAAGGTATGTATTTCACTTTTGAACTGCAAAGCAAAGACGAAAGTTAAGCACTGGCATCAATTTTGGGGCGGTCCCTGTAAATAAAAAATGGAAGTTTACTCCAACAGGTCATGTGACTTGAAGTAGCAGAAGACAAAAAATGTTGTGATGGGGAAAATATTTAAAAAAAATTAAACTATTGCTTTTTGGAGGCACATCAATACATGTTATAAAAGGTAATAAAAAAAACAGCCAAAATATGCAAGGAAATATAAATTTATAATTAACTGACATCTTTGGACAGAATTTTTCGATGTTGTTGATAGAAATAAAAGGTCTTTATTTATTCTTTAACAACTGGAAGTGATGACGTCACAGAACTCTTTACTAAGAAAATATTGGGAGGGAACTAAGTGTCACCGAAACAGGTCAGTCATCATTTCTGGGCCTCCTACGATATATAGTAAAACTGGGGTTTCTGGGGGTATCCTTATTTTTCTTATTTCTACTTTAAAATATAGGTTGTGGGTGTTCATCGAGGCGGTTCTAACGAGTGCCCACAATCTATATTTTGAGCAGAAATAAGAAAAATATCACAATTTTTCATCATAAAATTTTCATTTTTTCGGCGATAAAGGTGACAATGTATTTGTATAGGCGTGTTTGCGCAATGCTGGAAAAGTTTCATAAAGATTGAATTAATACTGTGGCCTCTAGAGATTACACAAGGTAAGTGTTGACGACGGACGACGTACGACGCATACGGACGTACGACTGACACAGGGTGATCACAAAAGCTCACCTTGAGCACTTCTCCGTTCATGACCACTTTCCCATCACATACACAATCAACCTAACACAGCGTTCCGAAATCAAGGGAGAACAATAGCGGATGCTATAAATGGGGGATCTTACATGGGTGTTCATGTATTATTGAATTAACTAAAAGAGTTTAGGAAAAGGAGTAAAATGCGAGGCTTTGTCGAGCATTTTATCCCTTTTCCTCAATGAGTTTAATAAATTCAATAATACAGGAGCCCGAATGCAAGATTATATTTATCATATGACATTCAAAACGAATTTTATTCACGATTTTATACAAAAATATCAATATTCCGCCATTAGTAAACGCGACGTCGTTAAGGACGTTGTACGTGTAACGTTACGGGACGTAACTAACTAATTTACATATTTAATCCACTAGTGGCTTATCGAATTAATTACATGGCGTTATTACACTCTCAGACGCGACGTCATATGATAAATAGAGGATCTTACACAAGTGGTCATTTCATATGGAAATTATGAAACGAGCCTTCGGCGAGTTTCGTAAAATCCATATGAAATGACCACGAGTGTAAGATTCTTTTTATCATATGACCGATTTAAATTGGATTTTATCGCCTTTATATTTCACATTTTTCCACAAAAATGCATGGTTGACATGAACGTCGTCATGACGTCACTTAATCCCACCGAAGTGTTATTATACGTGTGGTCATACAATTTTTATTACACGACGTTATCCACTGCTTATCAACGACGTCATATGATAAATACAGTTACCTGGCCTGGAGTTTGTGCACAGTCAGCAACAGTCACATGAACAATAGCATTCGGGAAACTTCTGAATTTTAATACGTTTGGGTCGATTGATAAACAATTGAACCAAAAATTATACTGACCTGTCAACATTGACGCCCATCCAGCCGTGACGCCAAACTGGTTCTGTATAAACTTAGGCATAAACGTTGCAAAACCAGACGTTATCATTCCTTCAGTCGCTCCAGCGAACGTAATAAACATGAATGGGGGAACTTTGAGGAGTTGAAATAAAGACGCCGGTAGATAACGTAGGTCTGATAGAGATCTTGTTGTTGATGAAACGGCCGTGACCAGTGTTCCGTCATCACCGTGGGTTTGTGATACACGTGTCTCTCGTACATGTTTGGCAGCTAAAAAAAAAAAGATTAAGTTTGAATCAACAGGTATATCTGGATGCCATAAAACGACTTCTTACTTCCCGGCTCTTTGCTTCTAACTTCTTACTTCCGACCAACAACCTCTCCCTTTTCATCATTTCTGTCTTCATAAAGTGGGAGTTGGAATCGGAAGTAAGAATATAGAAGTAAAAAGACCTCATGACCTTAGAGTTTTAAGTTTGAAGTAAGAAGTCAAAAGGTTACAAGTTGGAATTGATGAAGTTAGAAGTTACAGGTCGAAAGTAAGATTTTGGAAGTAAAAAGTCATGAAGAAGTAAAAAGACATTAAGTTAGGAGTTGGAGGTCGAAAATGAGAAGTAAGAAGTCCTGAAGCTAGAACTTAAATGTCATGAGGCTAGAAGTATGAAGTCATGAGGTAGAAGTAAAGTGAGTGAGTGTTAGAGTTTAACGTCCCACCAACAGCTAAGGTCATACGGAGACGGGACCTCGGTTTAAAGACTCATCCAAAAGTCTGGAGAAGCCCGGGATCGATCCTGCGATCCCTGGTTTACAAGGCGAGTAGCATAACCACTACAACACGGAGGCTTCAGGTTAGGAGTAAAGAGGTTAGAAGTAATAAGAAGTAAAAAGTCATTAAGTTATGAGTTAGAAATCGGAAATTAGAGCTAGAACATAATTGTCATGAGGTTAGAAGTAAGAAGTTATAAAATAACATTTTGAAGTGAGAAGTAATGAAGTAAGGAGTTGGAACTTTGAAATTAGAAGTTGGACGTAAGAAGACATGGGGTTAAACGCATGAAGTCATGAAGTTAGATGTAGGAAGTAAGAACGGTGCGTAGTAAGATGTGATGAAGTTAAAAAACCGTTCAGGGCTTCCATATCTAGTGGGAATACGTAACATGTTAAATTTTTAGTCTAGAATGTTACTAATGTTGTGCGTTTGGTGACAGATGTAACATTTACATTTGTCGACGCCTTCAAATAAACAGTTCTTTTTCGGTCATGTTTTAATCTAAATAATCTTTGTATCACGCCCCCATATCCATTCAGCAAAATGTAAATGTGTATCATTTTCGGGGCGATTCTTAATCAATTCACAACAGCTTCACAGATATTGTCATCACAGACCGTGCACAAATGAAATGATCCGGAATGTCGTTAGACGGTTGGCTTGAATGGAGGTTTTATGTAACCTTCAACACTATTTAGAACACTTTGGATACGTTGATTCCATATTTGTGGGACTTTTAACCGATATTGAGATGAAATGACACCTCAAGACATGCTGCCCAATGTAACCAATAGGGTTTATATGCATGGGCAGTCCGACTCGCAACACTTTACCTTGGCAGGCTTAGACCTTCTTAGCGGTCTACCAGTACTCATGTGCGGTCGATTTCAGCTCTGTGTGGAAGCACCATGCCACCCAATCTATTTCTCTAAGCCCAGATGGGTGGAGGCCCTTTTTATATTGAATTGGTTTACCCATATAAATGAACGACTTGGATCCTAGAAAGAGCAACTGGCAAATTAATTAAGATTCAGAATAGTAGTCGAGTTTATCTGTGCCTGATCTTTGTCTAAGCTGTTTGCTTAGGTACGAGGGTTGAAGAGTTAAAGGGTTACTCCGCCGGGAGTAAATTCTTTATATAACCCAATGTATACCAGTGGACTCTTCCATTGCTATATGTTGGACAAGTCCATTTGTCATATAAGGGATGTCAGGTTTACTTTGTTGCTCTTATTCTATTTTTGACAGAAAATTCTGTTAGCAAATAGAGCAGGCATTGATCAGACGCCGCGTTCTGCGGCGTCTGATCTGGGCCTGCAATGTTTGCCAAGGTACCCCTGGTTCCCCGCATACAATGGGTCAAGACTCTTATTTATTTAATAAGATTGGTGCGATTAATCGGACAATAGATTAAATAATCGATATATTTCACAAATAAGATTATCGTTACTGATTTGCTAGTAATCGATTCTTTGAAAAGTACAATTTACAAACCAATATTATGTGTAAAATAGCAAACAGCGCAGACCTGATGAGACGTGCCGCACTCGGCGAAATCTCATCTCGGTCTATGCTATTTGCTAGGACCTGTCTGTCCGAAAACATATAATAAAGAAAAGCATATGGTAAAAGAGTGATGATCAGACAGAAAGCCATATAAGTAAAATTATGACCAAATCTCCAGTGATTACTAATCGAATATCGATCATAATGGCAGGACTGATTATCTATTACCTTTTCAGGTCTGATGCCCGTCCTTATTGGGAGCAGGCCCTATAGTATGTAAATGAACATCTATATAGCAAACAGTTTACATTAAGCACACGCGTAAAATATCTGCCTATGCCAACATGTATGCAGTACGCATGTTCATCACCATCAACAGCCAGCTAGTATTTATATAACGTAACTTTGAAACTTACATGGTAGTTCAGCACCATACATAGAAATTGGAATTGCAGCTACCAGAAACAGCACCGAAGCTACCAGGAATCCCACCCACCATGCCCCTACCCATCTAGGGTCCTCTGGTGTAATGCTGACCCTGCAACAAAAAACAAACGAAGATACATGTAACTCGCTTGCTCAATAAACTCATTGGTAAGGGGTGCGTATTAAGGCTGACACGATTACTCGTATAATCGATTAATCGATCGATAAATTCCACAGAAATGATTATCATTTCTGATTTGATGATAATCGATTACTTGTTAGGTTCAATTTACTACCCAAAGTTATGCCTAAAATAGCTGGATGAGTGGCAAACAGTGCAGACCCTGATGAGACGCCGCATTCTGCGGCGTCTCATCTGGGTCTGCACTGTTTGCTCAGGCATGTCTGTTAAAATATACATATGATAAGCTCAGATAGAAAGCCAGACAGGTAAAATTATGACAAAAACCTTTGCGATTACTAATCGATTACCGATCGCAATGACAGGACTGATAATCGATTATCTTTTCACTACGATTAGCCAGCCCTAGTGCGTATCCATTCTAAGCGGAGCTCAAATAGGATGTCGTCTCACTAGTTATCCCTTATTAGATATCCATTTATCCATATATCATGGTACTACGGTTTTCGCCCACCTCTGATGAACAATCGGCTCGAAATAAGTTAAATGATGTTGAAAATCTAAACAAAAACAAATACAGTGAAATTCGGCTATTAAGACCACCTAAAATTAAGACTAATTATGCTTTAAAAAGCTTATTTTGAAGGGTGCACTTAATTTTTCTTTGTGATTTCTGTCCACATTGTCCTCTGGTCAGGGACCACCTCTGGGACTGTTCAAAAGTGGTCTTAAAGACCACTTTTGAACAGTCCCAAAGGTGGTCTTAACATAGGAATTTAACACTACATATGTCTGCATTTCACATTACAAAAACATCTCCGTTTGACGCAATTCACACTTTCATTTCATCGAAAGGGTAATTTTTCTAATGCAACTGTGATATTTTTTTTCTTATTTGTTCTCTAAACATAGGTTGTGGGTGCTCGTTAAAACTGCCTTATTCAGGCGGTTCATACGAGCACCCACATCCTCTGATTTGGAGGAAAAATAAGAAAATATAATGAATATGAATACCCCTATAAACCTCAATTTTCTCTGTATGTGTGTAATTGAGATTTACGTGCCACCGACAACTAAGGTCAAACGGAGACGGGAGTTGGGTTTAAAGACTCATCCAAAAGTTTGCAGAGGCCCAGAATCGAACCCACGATCCCTGAATTATGAGGCCAGTAGCATAACCACTACACCACGGAGGCTTCTTTCACTTTTCTCTGTATAAAGTGGGGTTTACATGGGTATTCAATACACGGACTTGTTATCGCGATGAAATTACTGTCATTGGCAATAAATAGTAAAGGCATCCCATCCTGGCGAAATTAGAATTGGGACCCGCCGAGGGAAAAGAGGTCTTCCACGGCGTGTGCGCCCAGCGAAGATTTGGGTGATGCATATTCAAAGTTGAGGGCGAACCAATGTTTTATGTGCAACATCCTTTGTCTGCCGAGGTGCAAAAGCAAAATTACGTCTAATGTCTGCCGAGGTGCAAAAGCCGAATTACGTCTAAGGAATCCTAAGCTCCTTGTTGCTTTAGATGTTATTTCCGAGATTATCACGGTGATTATCGGCGAAAATTGCACTGCGCTATCAGGTATATCTATTTCTCCTGCATTCAAATTTCATACACACCGAGGATATGCCTCTTGTTGCAAATTTTTGAAGCATATGACGAAACAAATGTTTTGTTCAAAGAGAGATAACAAAGGGAGAAAATGCAGATAGCATTGTGCACAAATTTTACGTTTGCGTGTAGCGATGACTAAGTCATGTTTAACCTCCTCATGCGGTCGGTTACCGTCTGATCAGCGTCTTCGCTTTCCACGATATGAAACCTTGTGAACAGTAAAGACTCAGATTAGACTGCACATATGTAAAGGCTTATGTGAGTCCTGAACGCGCAGGCACAGTCAGTTTGCCTGCGAATTTAAAACACGTACAGTGTAACTCCTCGTTGGAGAAATCGACCCGCTAGCGCTGCCATTGCTTTGATTTTTTATTGATGAAATTTAGCTATTTTGAACTTACTCGTTAACTGCTATTTGGTCGAAGTCCACATAAACGTCCAGAAGTCGACCCCCAATGATGTACCCTAAGGCTGGCCCTAACGTAGCAAACGCATACAATATACCTGAAACGAGAACATTAGGATGATACATCTGGGCGACATTGTGCAATCTTTCATGTCTTCAAAACTCACAATTTTTTATTGTTTTTTTTTTTATTATTTAATTTTATTTTATTTTATCATATGACGTCGCGCCTGAGAGTGTACTAACGCCATGTAATATTTCCGATAATCCATTAGTGGATTAAATATGCAAATTAGCTAGATACGTCCCGTAACGTTACATATACGACGTCCTTAACGACGTCGCGTTTCTTAATGGCGGAATATTGACATTTTTGTAAATAATCGTGAATAAAATGCGTTTTAAATGTCATATGATAAATAGAATCTTGCATTCGTGCTCATGTATTATTGAATTTATTAAACTCGTTGAGAAAAATGGATAAAATGCTCTTCAAAGCCTCGTATTTTATCCCTTTTCCTCAACTTGTTTAATAAATTCAATAATACATGAACACTCATGTAAGCTTCTCTATGTATATATGTGGTTTGAAGAGTTTTAATATGGCCAACATGGAAGCTATCTTAGATAACAGAACAGAATAATTTGAGTAATTCTAAGTCTCCATGTTGCCCCGTCATGCCTCTTGTCAAGTTTAAGCTCCATCCGACCTTTAGGTCAGGAGATGTAGTTTGAAGAATTTCAAGATGGCCTCCATGTACAGCCATCTTGGATATCGGAACACAAAAGGTTTAACAATTGGCCCCGTCAAGCGACTTTGGTACTTATCGCCTATGCGAGGAGCGAAGGTTCAGGCGAGCCTGCGCATCCGCGCAGTCTCGCCAGAACCTCCGCCGCTCGCTCATACAAGCAGTGAATCAAGAGGAACCTTCAGACAGAAAGCCATATCCCTGGCCCCTCTGAATGGCTGGGCATGCGGAGTTAAAATTTGTCATGACGGAATGCTCGAAGACACAAATTCGCTTGGCGGGGCTCAATTATGAATCTCCATGTCACCCCAATGCCTCGCATCAAGTTTTAACCCTTGATTCGGGAAGAGATGTCTTTCCGCCTGTCACGTTTTCATTATAGTACAGATATTTTTTGTTCTTCTTTCTTTCCCTTTGAGGTCTTGGATGGGAGGTGTGAGGTAATTTAAATCGATTCTGACCATTGCCTACACTTCTGTTTTTCAAAACATGCATTTTATCAGAATCTAAAAAAGTGCGTAATGTGAAGTCAGTTTCGTATGACGTCATCAGATGCAACGGTAAAGAGTGTGTGAGTGTTTGGGATTTACGTCCCACCAACAGCTAAGGTCATATGGAGACGGGACCTAGGTTTAAAGACTCAACCGAAAGTCTGGAGAAGGCAACGGTAAAATTCGAAGGCATCCACGTGAAAGCGCGATCCGATATCGAGCGGGCGAGCGTCTTCCCTGGTACCAAGCTTTACATACGGGTAACGATCAAATGAGAACCCTCATCGATAAACTTCCCCTTTGTGTATAATATTGATACCTTCCTAAATACGCGCCCTGCTCATCGGGGCTTGAGGAAAATGACTGGGCTTCATTGTGCTTTCGCGCAGAACTTAAACTACTGGTAACCCATTAAGAAGGGCAAAGCCTGCCAATAAAAAGTGGTACCTGCCGGACCGCTCCTAAACCTTAGCCGTTTCTTTGGGCTGCATGGCATGAGATGTCATTTGGGCCCGTCAAGCGATTTTGGTACTTATCGCCTATGCGAGCAGCGAAGGTTCAGGCGAGCCTGCGCATCCGCGCAGTCTCGCCAGAACCTTCGCTGCTCGCTCATACAAGCAGTGAATCAAGAGGAACCTTCAGACAGAAAGCCATATCCCTGGCCCCTCTGAATGGCTGGGCATGCGCAGTTAAAACTAGAATTTGTTTTTCTACAAAAACACAGATGTCTCCCCCGTTTTTGACTGCTAAGTATAACCTTGACATTGGAGGTATTGAGCTGGGTCTTGTGTGCAACACATCATCTATGAAGATGAACATTTCTGCATAGTAACTTTAAAAAAGTTCATAGAAAAATAAAAAAGTTATTGGCCGTAAACAAAAAAAGCACTTTTTTACCTTTGACCTCTAAGTATGGCCTTGACCTTTGTGGTACAACACATCGTCTCATTATGGTTAACATTTCTGCCAAGTAATTTCATAATCCATCAAAGAATAAGGAAGTTATTGACTGTCCTTTTTTTTACCTTTGACCTCTAGGTATGACCTTGACATTGGAGGT
This sequence comes from Lucinisca nassula, assembly GCA_963580285.1. NCBI lineage: Eukaryota > Metazoa > Mollusca > Bivalvia > Lucinida > Lucinidae > Lucinisca > Lucinisca nassula. The sequence goes on along the minus strand of OY757020.1, from coordinate 91,262,396 downwards.
ATGGACTTTGGTCTTGCACATGACTCATGGTCTAATGACGGTGAACATTTATGCATGGCTACTTTATAAAGTCCATCCAGAAATAAAAAGTTAATGACTGGACACAAAAAAACAAACTTTTTTTACCTCTGACCTCTTAGTATGACCTTGATCTTGGAGGTACCGACCTGGGTCTAGCGTGCACCACATCGTCTCATGATGGTTAACATTTCTGCCAAGTAATTTCACAATCTATCCAGGAAGAAGAAAGTTATTGACTGAACACTAAAAAAAAGGCCCTTTTTGTCCTTTGACCTTTTGTCCTTGACATTTGAGGTACCAACTTGGGTTATGCACACAACACATCGTCTCATGGTGGTTAACATTTCTGCCAATTAATTTCAAAATCCATCTAAAAACTAGAAATTGTGTTTGTAAAACACAATGCCCCCAACCTTTGCTTGTCCCTAGATGGCAAAATATTCATTAAATATTATTAAAGACTCAAAAACATACAACAAGAATTCCGCCGAAGGCTATGTCGCACCTGAGTGCATGTGTGCATGCATGTTTTCTTATGGCATGCATTAATGCGTGAGTGCATGCCTTCATGTGCATGCATGTGTGTGTGTGTGTGCATGTGTAAGTGCATACGTGTGCATGCCTGCATGTGCATGCATGTGTGTGTGTGCCTGTGTGAGTCCATAAGTGTGCATGCATGTGTGAGTACCTGCATGTATGCATGCAAGCATCAGTGTGTGTGTGGGCATGCATGCATGTGCATTTGTATGTGGGTGTGCAAGCTTAAATGAGTGATTGTGTATGAGCATACATGTTTGAATGTAAATGCATGTGTGTGTGCATGCATGCATGTGTAAGTGTTGTGGGCCGGGTTGAGGTGGGTTGTCTTTGGGTGGGGTGTTGTGGGGTAGGGTGTCATGTGGTGGGGTGGGGTAGGGTAGGGATATATGCATGCATGTATTTATTGTGTGTGTGTGTGTGTGTGTGTGTGTGTGTGTGTGTGTGTGTGTGTGTGTGTGTGTGTGTGTGTGTGTGTGTGTGTGTGTGTGTGTGTGTGTGTGTGTGTGTGTGTGTGTGTGTGTGTGCATAGTGAGTGCAGAAGTGTGCATGCCTGCATGTGCATGCATGTGTGTGTGTGCATGAAATTGTGCGAGTCCATAAGTGTGCATGCATGCATATTTGTGTACATGTATGCATGTGTGAGTACCTGCATGTATGCATGCAAGCATCAGTGTGTGTGTGTGTGCATGCATGCATGTGTGTTTGTGTGTTTGTGTGTGAGTGTGCAAGCATAAATGAGTGATTGTGTATGAGCATGCATGTTTGAGTGTAAATGCATGCGTGTGTGCATGCATGCATGTGTAATTGGAGTGGGCCGGGTTGAGGTGTGTTGTCGTGGGGTGGGGTGTTGTGGGGTAAGGTGTCATGTGGTGGGGTGGGGTGGTGTGGGGTAGGGTAGGAATATATGCATGCATGTCTTTATGTATGTACAGGACATATGGCATATCACCACCCACTTTCAACTTTTGTGTAGGGGTATAATTTCTGTGCCATGCGTTTATGAAGAAAAAGACAAAAAAAATATTCCTAGTCAACAAAGGATTTGTGCATGACTGCATGCATGTGTGTGTGGGGTGGGGCAGGGTGTGGTGGGGTGTTGTAGGGTTGGGCATGGTGGGGTGGGGTGTAGTGTGGTGTGGTGGGGTGGGTGGGTGGGTGGGTGGGTTTGAGTGGGGAAGAGTGGGGTAGGGTAGGGTAGGGTAGCGATGTATGCATGCATGTATTTATGTATGTACAGGACAAATGGCATATCCCCAACCCATATCAACTTTTGTGTAGGGGTATAATCTCTGTTGGTATGTGTTTATGTAGAAAAAAACACAAAAATGTCATAAAAAATGCCCATCCAACCGCCCAACCACCCACCCGGACATCGCTATTATAAAACGACGGCATTTTTGAAAAACCCGTCCAATGAAACCGAAAATTACCATGATAAAAATAATAATTCAAAGTGTCTGGCCTTGGCCCAAGGTTATGCTAACAAATAAATTAAAGGACAATAACTTTTGAAAGGGGCATAAGGTGGATAAGAAAAAAATATGTGTCAGCTAATTTTCCATAGCGAATCCATGTATGAAATTTCAAAACCCTAGCTTACACGGTTCTTAAGTTAATCCGGATGAAAAAAACTACGTATCAGCTTATTTTCCATCAGGAAGGCATATATGAAATTTCAAAACCATAGCATACACGGTTCTAAAGTTATGGAATGCATCACTTTAAGCATACATTACAATAGACACAAATTACCAAAATGACAAAGGGCCATAACTCAAATTTTGTCAAAAGTTAATCAGGTCATCCACTCATCACCACCAATCTTTTCATCAACTTTCAAGACTCTAGCTAAAATAGTTTTTGAGATCTCTTGCTGACAAGATTTTAATAAAAAAAAACTTGAAAGGGCAATAACTCTTGAAAGAGGCATAATCCGGATGCGAAAAAAAAATACGCATCAGCTTATTTTCCATCAGGAATGCATATATGAAATTTCAAAACAATAGCATATACGGTTCTAAAGTTATGCTATGCATCACTTTAAGCATTCATTACAATTGGCACAAATTACCAAAATGACAAAGGGCCATAACTCGCAAAGCATTTTTCGGAATTTTGTCAAAAGTTAATCAGTTCATATACTCATCACCACCAATATACTCAACAACTTTCAAGGCTCTAGCTCCAAAAGTGTTTGAGATAGTTTGCTGACAAGATTTTATTAAAAAAATTTCAAAGGGCAATAACTCTTGAAAGGGGCATAATCCGGACGAGAAAAAATATGCGTCAGCTAATTTTCCATGAGGAATCCATATATGATATTTCAAAACCATAGCATACACGGTTCTAAAGATATGCTATGCATCACTTTTAGCATATATTACAATGGGCACAAATTACCAAAATGACAAAGGGCCATAACTCAAAAAGCGTTTTTCGGAATTTTGTCAAAAGTTAATCAGTCCATCCACTCATCACCACCAATATGTTCACCAACTTTCAAGGCTCTAGCTCCAATGGTTTTTGAGATATCTTGCTGACAAGATTTTATTAAAAAAAATTCAAAGGGCAATAACTCTTGAAAGGGGCATAATCCGGATGATAAAAAAATACGCGTCAGGTTATTTTCCATTAGGAATGCATATATGAAATTTCAAAACCATAGCATACACAGTTCTAAAGTTATGCTATGCATCACTTTTAGCATTCATTACAATGGGCAAAAATTACCAAAATGACAAAGGGCCATAACTCGCAAAGTATTTTTCGGAATTTTGTCAAAAGTTAATCAGTTCATATACTCATCACCACCAATATACTCAATAACTTTCAAGGCTCTAGCTCCAAAAGTGTTTGAGATATTTTGCTGACAAGATTTTATTTAAAAAAAATTCAAAGGGCAATAACTCTTGAAAGGGGCATAATCCGGACGAGAAAAAAAATATGCATCAGCTAATTTTCCATGAGGAATCCATATATGAAATTTCAAAACCCTAGCATACACGGTTCTACAGTTATGCTATGCATCACTTTTAGCATACATTACAATGGGCACAAATTACCAAAATGACAAAGGGCCATAACTCACAAAGTATTTTTCGGAATTTTGTCAAAAGTTAATTAATTCATCTACTCATCACCACCAATATATTCACCAACATTCAAGGCTCTAGCTCCAATAGTTTTTGAGATATCTTGCTGACAAGATTTTAATAAAAAAATTTCAAAGTGCAATAACTCTTGAAAGGGGCATAATCCTGACGAGAAAAAAAATATGCGTCAGCTTATTTTCCATCAGAAATGCATATATGAAATTTTAAAACTATAGCATGCACGGTTCTAAAGTTATGCTATGCATCCCTTTTAGCATAAATTACAATGGGCACAAATTACCAAAATGACAAAGGGCCATAACTCACAAAGTATGTATCGGAATTTTGTCATAAGTTAATCAGTTCATCTACTCATCACCAACAATCTATTCACCAACATTCAAGGCTCTAGCTCCAATAGTTTTTGAGATATCTTGCTGACAAGATTTAATTTAAAAAAAATTCAAAGGGCAATAACTCTTGAAAGGGGCATAATCTGGACGAGAAAAAAAATATGCGTCAGCTTATTTTCCATCAGAAATGCATATATGAAATTTCAAAACTATAGCATGCACGGTTCTAAAGTTATGCTATGCATCCCTTTTAGCATAAATTACAATGGGCACAAATTACCAAAATGACAAAGGGCCATAACTCACAAAGTATTTATCGGAATTTTGTCATAAGTTAATCAGTTCATCTTCTCATCACCAACAATCTATTCACCAACTTTCAAGGCTCTAGCTCCAATAGTTTTTGAGATATCTTGCTGACAAGATTTAATTAAAAAAATTTCAAAGGGCAATAACTCTTGAAAGGGGCATAATCTGGACGAGAAAAAGAATCCGCGTCAGCTAATTTTCCATGAGGAATCAATATATGAAATTTCAAAACCCTAGCATACACGGTTCTAAAGTTATGCTATGCATCACTTTTAGCATACATTACAATGGGCACAAATTACCAAAATGACAAAGGGCCATAACTCAAAAAGTGTATTTCGGAATTTTGTCAAAAGTTAATCAGTTCATCTACTCATCACCACCAATATATTCACCAACTTTCAAGGCTCTGGCTCCAATTGTTTTTTAGATATCTTGCTGACAAATTTTTATTTAAAAAATTTCAAAGGGCTATAACTCTTGAAGGGGGCATAATCCGGACAAGAAAAAAATACACGTCAGCTAATTTTTCATGAGGAATCCATATATGAAATTTCAAAGCCCTTGCATACATGGTTCTTTAGTTATGCTATGCATCAAAAGCATAACGGACGGACGGCATAGCAGAACCAATATGCCCCTCCAACTTTTTCAAAGTTGGGGGCATAATAAGAAAGTTATTGACAGAACACAAAAAAGGCCCTTTTTTTACCTTTAACCTCTATGTATGACCTTGACCTTTCAGTTAACAAACTGGGTCATGCGTGCAACACATCATCTCATGGTGGTTAACATTTCTGCCTAGCAATTTCAAAATCCAATTAAAAATAAGAAAGTTATTGACCAAACACGAAAAAAGGCCCCTTTTTTACCTTTGACCTCTATGTATGACCTTGACGTTTTAGGTACCAAACTGAATCATGCATGCAACACATCGTCCCATGATAGTTAACATGTTTGCCAAGTAACTTCAAATTCTATTTAAAAATAAGCAAGTTATTGACAAAACCCGAAAAAAGGCCCCTTTTTTTACCTTTGACCTCTAAGTATGACCTTGACCTTTGAGGTACCAACCTGAGTCATGTGCGCAACGCATCGCATTATATTGGTTAATATTTCTGCCAAGTGATTTCAAAATCCATTTCAAAATAAGAAAGTTATTGACCAAATAAGAAAAAAGGGCCCCCTTTTTGACCTTTGACCTCTAAGTATGACCTTAACCTTTGAGGTACCGACCTGCCTCATGTGCACCACACATCGTCTCATGATTGTTAATAATTATGCCAAGTAATTCTAAAATCCATCTCAAAATTAGAAAGTTATTGACCAAATACGAAAAAAGGCCCCTTTTTTACCTTTGACCTCTAAGTATGACCTTGACCTTTGAGGTACCGACCTGCCTCATGCGCACCACACATCGCCTTATGGTTGTTAATAATTATGCCAAGTAATTTTAAAATCCATCTCAAAATAAGAAAGTTATTGACCAAATACGAAAAAAGGCCCCTTTTTTACCTTTGACCTCTAAGTATGACCTTGACCTTTGAGGTACCGACCTGCCTCATGCGCACCACACATTGCCTTATGGTTGTTAATAATTATGCCAAGTAATTTCAAAATCCATCTCAAAATAAGAAAGTTATTGACCAAATACGAAAAAAGGCCCCTTTTTGACCTTTGACCTCTAAGAATGACCTTGACCTTTGAGGTCTCGGCCTGCCTCATGCGCACCACACATCGTCTTATGGTTGTTAATATTTATGCCGAGTAATTTTAAAATCCATCAAAAAATAAGAAAGTTATTGACCGGACACGATTTGCCCATACATATATACATACCAACAAACTTCCAAGGGAGATAATTCAAAAAGTATAAATGCGAGAGTTATAGTTCTTGCGCACTGCACGTCGTCTAATGCTGATTAATATTTATACAAAGTTTCGTGAAGATAGCTCTAACGGTTTTCAAGTTACAGAGCGGACACGAATGTGTGACAGACGGACAGACGGACGGACGGACGGACGGACGGACGGACAGACAGACAGACAGACAGACAGACAGACAGGCAGACAGACAGACAGACGCCCGGGGGAAAAACAATATGTCTCTCCGAAAAAAAAATTTTCGGGGGAGACATAATTTGTCATGACGGAATGCTCGAAGACACAAATTCGCTTGGCGGGGCTCATTTCATAAATGGCTTAAATATTGTTGATAATGACATTAAACCTCAACTCAAACGAACAAAACGTACCTATATACATGGGAGAGCTGCTAGCCGACACACTATCGTCGATCAACGCGACACCCACAGTATACAGAGTTGTCCCCCCTAGACCGTGTAGCAGTTGACCAAGTATGAGGACATACAAATAATGCTGCAGATCACTCTCGCTGTTACACGTCTCTGGTGCCTCTGAAACCGATATGAAATGAGTCATGTTTATTCCATGCAGGCAGACAACGTTGATTCAACATTGAATCAACGTTGAAAGTTTTCAACGTTGTCGACGCTGAGTATCTGCTGGTTGTATTTGGTTTTTGCTGTTTATACATACACCTGTATATACTTTATGCTTTCTTGTAATTGAGGACATAAAGAATCAATCAATCAATCAATCAATCAATCAATCAATCAATTGGTCAGCACATCCGGGTGACATACATTGAGAATCTCACACGAGTAGTCGTTTCACAAATAAAATCTTGAAACGATCCTCGGGCGATTTATGAAAGGGCGGAAGCTCAGTCGGATGCGCGTCTAACTAATGATCAGGAGGACGCGGGTTCGATACCTGCAGGGGTCGACAACATTCTTTCGTAGAAATTGATCATGAAATCTTTTCTAGGGTCTTTCTCTCCCTTCCGCTGATTAAAAAAAGGCAGTTGTCAGTTTCCGGCGAAAGAATATGCACTGTACTGGTTAACCGCTTATGAATAAGCCCGTTCAGGACAAGTGTCGATAGGTAATTTGATCGGCTCAAAAATGACCTGAAATAGTGTTGACTGGGCCATTAAACTCCAATACAAACAAACGAGAATTTTATTTCCGAAGACGTTAGAAAGAATTTTGATAGTCATGTACGGCTTAATGACATTTCGTGTATGACATGACTTAACAGTGACGTTTAAGAAATAGATCAACCGTAGCATTGATTTCAATTGTAAAGTTGATAAAATCACGAGCGCGTAAAGCACGAGCACTACGCGTTCGTGATTTGACTACTAACAACTGACCGACAAACAGTGATTTATCACTCAATAAATTACGGTACTAGAGCTGATCTATTTCTAACACACAAAAAGTCGACAAAAATGCTATTGATTCCATTAGATTCTCCCTGGCTTCGCTTCCACGCAGAGCTGAATCCGGCCCGCACACTAGTACCGGTAAACCGCTTAGAGGATCTAAGCCTGCCAAGGCACCGCGGTGCGAGGCGGACCGTCCATGCTTATAAACCCTATTGGTTTCAATGGGCGACAGGGCTTGAGATGTCATTTCATCTCAATGTCGGTCAAAAGTCCATCAAAATTGGAAGCAAGTCTCCAAAATGACCTTTACAGTGTTGACGGGGACGTTAAACCTCAAACCAAACAAAAAACTCCCCGTCTTCGGAATCCCGCTAATATAACTGACTCACCTTCTGTCCGACATGACGACACCACATTCTGTCCCCACTCATACTTCCCAGACGTGAAGTGTGGCAGCGCCATCACGAATGATCCTATGGCCATGGTAACGGCAGCCATCGTAAGCCATTTCGCTTTCTGTCTTCCAGAACCCATGAAGCTGATGAAAATACCCAAAATGGCGGCGGAGAAGTCGTAGGAACTAGAAATCATGCCCACCCGTGAACTGGGCAATTGGAACCGTCTTTCCACCGATGACGTATTGACGTTGTTGATGCCGTTAACAACAAAACCTACAATAATCAAAGTACAGAGAGTACTGGTAGGTCGATTGGCTCTGTGTGTACATCAAGAAACCACGCCTATAAAATTTTGACCCCTGAATCCCAACTTTTATATGGTAAAACTTGGGTTACATGGTTTACATTATTTTTCTTATTTCTGCTCAAAAACATAGATTTGGGTACGCATTAGAACTAATGAGTTCCAACAATATAATTATTATGTTTGGAGGAGAAATAAGGAAAATGTCAGACTTTTTATCTGAAAATTCTCATTTTTTGGGTGGTATTTTTTTTCCAATATATTTGAATAGGCGTGTTTTCGTAATGTAGTCTGAAACAATTATGCTGGACTGAGACCTAAACTGTTTCGTTTAACCTTAAATTCCAGTTTTTCAAGCAAACAGTGTAGACCCTGATCAGACGCCGCGTTCTGCGGCGTCTGATCTGGGTCTTCACTGTTTGCCAGACCCAACCCATGATTCCAGTCCAGATTCTTTAGATAACCCTCTTACGTAACAGTCAGACCTCACAGTGGCTATTTTCTATAAATAACCGTCATTCCGACAAGTCAGTGATAGTCACGTGGACTGTAGCACTGAAGAACTTTTATTGTTAGTAACTTTGGGTCGATTGACAAACCATCGACCCAAACATACAAGATGGTTATTTCCCAGCCGTCACACATATTTATATTTACATTTTCTTTCTTTCTTTCTTTTTTTTTTGGGGGGGGGGGGGGGGGGTGGGGGCGTTTAACTGTATGCAAATCCTTAAAGTTGTGTGCGGTTTAACCATACTGGTCAGTGGTAATCACATGGGTAACAGTTGTGGACGCCCAATGGTATTCTTAACTTCTGACAAACAATCGACCCTCCCTACCCACAGTCCACAAAATACTCATAAGGCTTCTGCGCTGTCAACTAATAGACCACGGAGTCCCTTATATCCATATATTTTATACTTAGAAGTGAACCCTATGCGTATTTGAAACAAATAAAAAATGATAGATATGATATTATTACATTGTGAAAAAAAAATAACAATACCATGTTATTTTTACAGTAGCAGCCCAGACGAATTCTTTCACGTATAAAACAAAAACAAATTTTGCCTTTTTTTCGATAAATACAAAAACATTGCATCTCATGTGTTGAAAATATCATGATTGTCGCTCGTGCTTCGCACTCGTGAAAATTCTGATGTTTTCAATACACCCGATGAAACATTTTTAGAACTTACCTCAAAAAGATAAATTTCCTCTATATATTCAACTGATAAATAAAATGAATGTAGACTGAAACGCGGATGGGTCATTACCAAACAGACAACCAACCACCAAATTCAGCCTTATCAGCCTTTTCCAACACGAAACTTTCCTTCTCACTCCAAAACAGACAGCTACCCCACTGCCTCCACTCATCGGGGCTAGGAGAAACAGCTTTTCCACTACCGAACATGAGTACTGGTAAACTGCTAAGGTCTAAGCCTGCCCAAGCAAAGTGGTGCCAGTCGGGCCGTCCCTGCATACAAACCCAAGTGGATTCTTTTGGTGGTAGGGCTAGAGATGTCATTTCATCTCACTGTCGGGAAAAACTCACAAAATTAGAAGAAACATCTACAAAATAACTTAAATGAGCCAGCGCATGACAAAACCTTCAATAAGACATGTGCGCCCAACGAAGACTCAGATCAGCCTGCGCATCCGCGCAGTCCGATCAGAGTCTTCGTTGTGCACTCTAGGGATAGCTAAGGGCCTAATGCTCCTTCATGCAGCAAGAGAAGTCTCTGGTTAGGCTATATGGATGCGCCGGCTGATCTGTGTCTTCGATGGGCGCAACGTCTTATTGTAGGTTTTGTCGTGCCCTGGATCAAATAGTATTGCCGGGGGCGTAAATCTCAACACAAACAAACAAAACAACCACTCAATTACATCCCGCCTAACACTACCCACATAATCATACCTTGTGCCATAGAGAAACAACACAGAAACAAAAGCAGTGCCTTTGGGTTGTTACATTTCTGTAAAGCGTCTGGGCGACACTGCCAGTAGCCACAACGAGTCTCCACTTTATCCTGATCATCTCGGATTTTTTCCTTGTACAAATCACCGTTCGTATAATCATCGGCAATCTCCGGAGTGCTGGCAGTTTCGAATGCGTCATTATCCATTACTGCGCCGTCAAGCGTTACGTCGTGACTATCGTCTGCTGAGAGAGCCAGCGGCACGAGCTCCTCCTGATGGCCCTTATCCGGGCGCCGGACTTTTGACAGCTGCTTTTGGAGACCCTGGAAAGACATAAAATGGTAATGTACCGGCTACGACAATATATGTATCTGCGATAATGGCGGCGTTTTCATGTCTCTATAAATGTAGCGCGTTCCACATTATTTTGGGATTGGTTGTTTGTCAATCATACCGAACTTTTTCCTTCATAGGCGACGATCGGAATATGTCGTGAATTTCCGTTAAAACCTATCTGGGCGATTATTCGAGTTATCTCCCTGTACACCACTGAGATCAAGGTACAGAATAGCCAATATTTTTTCTCTAGTCGCTGACCTCAGGGAATCATTAATCATATATCTGCAGATATGACACTTTGATCTACCTGTAGGTATTCAAAGGAGCGCTTAATTAGTGCTCAAATTAAGGCTATCTAAATGTGAAAAAGAACTTCTTGAAGTAACAACCATGCCTTTTCATTTCGAGCCATCTAGTATGAACGAACATATTTAACATATTGAAGAGCTACATTATGTAGAATTGCTTAATAATAATAATAATAATAATAATAATAACAATAATAATTATAATTATCAATATTATTATTAGTAGTAGTAGTGTTTTTTTTTTTATTATTTATTTATTTTATTTATTTTTTTTATTTTTTTTTTTTTTTGACATGTAGGATATTGGGTCTATATCTCTTGTCAGTCTCTTGTCCAGTGATTTTAAATAAGGATTAAGGTCAAACATGATAGGTGAAATCTCTTGACTCCGATCATTGTATGCATTTATTTTATCTATTTATTTAAATAAATAACGCCATGAAAAATATTGTTAGCCAATCACGAACACACGCCTATAAGACTCGATCAAGATGAACTCAGATTTTGTTTGTTTGATTGATTTGAGGTTTAACGTTCCCGTCAACACGGTAAAGGTCATTTTGGAGACGTTGCTTACATTTTTGTGGGACTTTTACCCGACATTGAGATGAAATGACATCTCAAGCCCTGTCGCCCAATGAAACCAAAAGGGTTCATTAGCATCCGCCTCGCACCGCGGTTCCTGGACATGCAGGTTTAGCTCCTCTTAGTGGTTTACCAGTACTTGTGTGCGGGCCGGATTCAGCACTGCGTGGAAGCATCATGCAGCCCATATATTTCTTCAAGCCCCAATGGGCGGGAGCCGAGATGAACTCAGATGAGTGTGTTCTTACTTAAAAACCAGTTTTGTTCCATGACGAAAACACGCCTTTACACATACATTGTAAATTCTACCACCAAAAAATGAAAATTTTCAGATGAAAAAAAAAAAGATATTTTTCTTATTTCTGCTCAAGACATAGATTGTGGATACTCGTTAGAACCGTTAGAGGCGGTTCTAACGAGTATCCACAATCTATGTTTTTAAGGAGAAATAAGAAAAATTGTGTATACTCCTGCAAACCCAAGTTTTACACTATATGAAAGTGGGGTTACAGGGGGTCAAATTTTCGTGATGGTCTGCCGCAGTCATAATTGACACCTTAAGAGTTAACATTACACCGATATACAGTATATTGTATAAGATATTTCCTGAATAATTAAAAGGACGCCATAAAAAGTAACTTATAGGTAAACACATTTTGAAAAATGTTGTCTTCCCAAGTCATGATTAACACCTTAAGAGTTAACACTACACCGATATACAGTATATTGTATAAGATATTCCCTGAATAATTGAAATTACGCCATAAAAGTTACATAATGTGTAAACACAGATAAGCCTATTTATTTATTTATTTATTTATTTATTATAAAGGACATTTCACTCATATTTGAATCGGCTGTAATGTTTGTCCTAAACAATTTTAACACAGTTTCGAAAAATGTTGTTTGTCGAGCTATGGTTGACACTTTAAGAATTCAAAAAAGATATTAAAAGTGCCTTAAAAGTCGGTCACAGAAGGTGATTACAGATACTGCATATTTATTTATTTATTTATTTATTTATTTATTTATTTATTTATTAAAATGAGGCATGCAATTAATATGTGAATGGGCTGCAATAGTTTTATGATCACATCACAAGAACACCCCATATTACCCACTTTTATGTAGTAAAATATGGATCATTATTTTTTTTTTATTTCTGCTAAAACATGTGTTGTTGTTTGTCGTAAGAACCGCCTCGCTGAGGTGGAACTAACGATTCCATCAATTTAACTTTCGAGAAGAAATACGAAAAGTAGCATTTTATTTATTTTTCATCTGAATACTTTCATTTTTTGGTGGTAAAATTTTCAATATTTTTTAATAGACGTGTTTTCGAAATTAATCAACTCAAAACCTGGAAAATGTCATCTGCACTAGTTATGATTTACACTTTAAGAGTTAATAAAACTGTACATAAATCAAGACACCACAAAAATTGTCTATCAAATCAATCACAAAAAGTGAACAATGATGAGACTGTTACTTTATTTATTTATTTATTTATTTATTTATTTATTTATTTATTTATTTATTTATTTATTTATTTATTTATTTAATTTAATTAATCAAAGTGTTATCTTCAATATGATGATTGGCACTTTAAGGGTTACACATGATTGACATGTTAAAGATTAACACATAGTGGGGACGACGGGCACGCGCCAACTCATTGTTAAATTAAAGCACGTTTGTTAACTTCGTCCTCACGATAACACACCTATATAATTCTGACCCACGTGTACCCCACTTTTATATAGTACAACTGGGGTTTATAGGGGTATACATTATTTATTTGAATGTTACTCTAAAACCTCAAATCAAACAAGCAAAAGAAATGCATTTATTAACCTTTAAACAAAAGACATACCTTTGATATGCCGAAATGTGGAAAATTCGGACAGAGGACGGTTTGTACTAAAGTAAATTCTTTCATCTCTGAATTATTATAACAATTGTTTGTATCGCCTTATATTGCCATTATGTATGATGGATAATTGAGAGAATACAATATTTGATTGATTGATTGATCCAGCTCTCATCACAAAAGCACACCTATATTATTGTGACTCCTTAAATAAGTTCTGAATAGTTATATCCTTTGGAAGCAAAGAATACACCAAATAAACGAAAATAGCAGACTCGGTTTTATTGAGTCTGTTCATGACCAGTACTGAAATGTGCCACACCGGCCACGCCCTCTAGCACCGGCTTAAGCAGAACTCTATTTTCAAAATGATTCTAAATGAACCCAATGATCCCAAAGGACCAGAAAATATAATCTGCACTATGATGGATGTACGGGGAGACTTTTTACAGCCGCCACACGGCACAGCACCAGCTGCAGTGAAGATAAATACATGTAAGTTTTATACAGCAAAACTTGGGTTTTCAGTAGTATTCTTAGTTTTGATCAAAAAAAAGATTGTGGATACTCGTTAGAACTGCCTCACCGAGGCGGCTCTGACAAGTTCCTATAATTTATTTTTGGATTAGAAGTATGAAAAATAGCAGAATTTTCTATCTAAACATTTTCATTTTTTTTTTTTTTTTTTTTTTTTTTTTTTGGTGGTAAAATTTGTCAGTATAGGCGTGATTTCGTAATGTGAATTTGGACAATTCCATTTTTATTGACGGTGGTTTAGCCAAAGTCATCAACAGAATGGCAAACAGTGTAGATCTGGAGAAAAGGAAAAGACTGCTCATCAGTCCTGAACAGTCGCACCATGCCCTACACTGTTTGCAAAGTAACTGTGCTGACAGGCAGAGTTGAAACTCATTAACAGAAATTAACAGAATAGCAGTGTTTTGTTCTGCACAAAACATAGAACGTTGGTGCTCGTTTGAACCCCCTCGATGAGGCGAATGTGCACTGTACTGGTTAACCGCTTACGTAAAAGCTTGCTCAGGAAAAGTGTGGACAGGTAAACTGATCGGCTCAAAACTGACCTAAACAGTGTTGAATGGGCCGTTAAACTCCAATACAAACAAACAAAATCAATCACTGGATTCAGACTGCCAATTAACTTTTCATGGTGGTTTTAATCGCCATTTCACAGTTAGTGATTCGACAATTTTTGCCCTTTTGACATATTTGCCGCCCATTCATAATGAATGAAAACATAAATGTAACAAAACTGAGACAAAATAAAATAAAGAAATCCGAGAAATATAACCACTGTATCAATTATATTATCCGCATGTTACTAGTAATTACAAAATTAATACAAAAAAAGCTTTACAGGTTTGATACGATTTCTGGTACATATAATGTGGACTTAGCGATTTTCGCATCATGAACTGCAGTACTGAAAAAAACAGCTTATAAACGATTTTTAAGCTCTCGGGGAAGCAATTTATCATTTTTCAGTAGAAATAAACTTTATATCATCGTAAACTTTGAACAACAGTTTACCAGTATATAACAGTGACTTAATTCCAAACAAATCATTTCTATTTAATAATGGCAACCAAACATGGAAATCTGAACGTTTTTTTAAAGAATACATTGCCGTCTATGGAGCATATAGGCATGACATTAAATTGCAGATGGAAGCAATAAGAATTAATTATTCATCACTTTGAAATGCACCAAATAAAAACTGAATAATTTTCTTACATGAGGATAACAGTGACTTTTTTCTAGTGTTAAGGATAAATAAGATACGAGGAGTTAAGATTTTTTTCCTTCATAATTTTAATATGAAAAACCTTCAAGATATACAGGTAACTTTAACTGCCGATTTCCTACGGAAATCGATATTCAACTCGGTAATTTCCGGCGAATGAAGGAAAAAGTTCAATCATCGATCCAACGATACTAAGCGCATTAGCTTTACGTTGTTGATGTCCATGTGACGATCACTTATTACAGTGAAATCCAGGCCACGGTTAATTGTAATCGTTGTGACGTTAGATATATTCGCAAGACAAGGGTACTGAGTATACTACGTTCCTTACGTACGTACTGAATCCACTAAGTTCCTTTCGTATGTAAGTACGTTAAGAATGTAGTGGACTCGACACGATGGACGTCAAAGTGTTGTGTACAGAATCAGTGTAGAGCAAGATTAGAGGTCGCAGTAAAACGAAACAGTCTAAGTCTCCTTTCAGTGTCAGCCTACACTCGGATCAAAATTTGATTTTATATTTATCTTGCATGAATAGGCGTGTTTTCTCGCTGAAGGCTTGTTTCATAAATTTCACTCGTACGAGTTCAAAATCTCCTTATAACACCGCCGATAAGATCCAAAGTAGAAATCGTGTTAGTTAACAACCGTGTTATTTATATCCAAACAAAAATGTATAAATTATTTAATTTTCTATTCAATCTATATATATATATATATTTTAAGGGGGGGGGGGCAGTGTGTATTCCGACCCTTTGAAGATTATTTCACTTATTTCGAGCTGATCGTTAATCAGATGGGAAAAACGGAATAACTGGGGAAAAACACCTGGGGCCAGTTGTTGAAAACTAACGACGTCGTTAGTTTACGTATCGTTAAAATTTTCATTATTTAATATGGCAAAATATGCTAAAAATTTTGCTGAAAAAATGTGAGCAGCTTTTGCGGATGCAAAAGCTGCTCACATTTTTTCAGCAAAAACAACAAAATTTTAGATATTGTACTTGCTAGAAGAGTTAACAATTTGACCACTAACGAGCTCGTTAAGCTAACGATGCTTTGAACAACTGTCCCCCTGGCCTTCCGTCGTGTTTCAAATGTGACTCGAGCAAGGCTCGAACCTACAGTGGTGAGATACCAAATGATTTACATACAACGCTCTTTCAAAACTAGGATAGGATACGGAGACCTGAATATACATTTTTGGGATCCCTATTTAAATCAATAATTTATACCAAACCCGTGTTTTAACGAACAATGTCAAAAAGAGGTTTTGGTGTAATACCTAGTCAATTAATCCAAACGACGACGGCAAACACTGTCCACCGTAGATTCGATTTTACAAGCAACATCAAAGACTTAGTCGTCATTGCGATGAAAGTGTTCATTTCCTACAATCCAGGTTCTAAAGTGTCCGCTGCCAAATGCTTATACAGTAAACAATTAGTGACACTCGGAGCAGTTTATCTTAGTATGCTTAGATGAACCAATGTCGTAACAGTTCATCTCGTTACGTAAACACTGCGCCATATCAGAGAGCATAGTTGGGAGAAAACGTGACGTTTCTTCAAAGTAGGTGATAGTTAACGCTAAGTTTGAGAAACTGGCACTTTGGTAGCTTGAGAAATTGGCATGTACAAACATGTACTTTTAGATGGTCAACGACTAAGGGCCAGCGGTTAGTAATACTGATCTCTATTTTTGCATATTATTATACTTGAGCAAATGGTTGTTTTGTTCGTTAGAAAATAGTGATATTATACGGAAAGATCCTATCCATAAAATATCTTTGTAGAGACATGACACAACCATTTGTATGACTCACCTATATAATTTTGACCCCCTTTAACTCCACTCTTATATAGTAAAACTGGGGTTTCCGGGGGTATAGCTTATTTTTCCATATCTGCTCTACAATATAGATTGTGGGTACTCGTTAGAACCGCCTCAATGAGGCGGTTCTAACGAGTGCCCACAATCTATATTTTGAGCAGAAATAAGAAAAATATCACAATTTTTCATCTTAAAATTTTCATTTTTTCGGCGATAAAGGTTACAATGTATTAGTATAGGCGTGTTTGCGTAATGTAAGGTGTTGTCCAAGTATAACTAGAAATGTTTTCAGAGGAAACAATCCTCCCACCCACCCACCTACACACATTTTAGTTTAAAAACTAAAGTCAGCAAAATGCAAACAAGTCATTTTTGGCCAAACACTGACAGTTTTCGGAAGCCTGTGACCTTAAAAAATCAGTCATTAAAAAGGTCAGATCACCAAAATCTAATCAAATATGTGGTATGCTGCAATGATATATTGTACCAAGTTTGACTAGAATTAATCAATTGTGTTAATGAGACAGAGTGCAGACAATCATTTTTTTGGCCAAAAATTGACAGTCTTTGGGGGCCTGTGCTCTTGTAAGAAAGGCCAAGGTCACCAAATTCTAACCAAATCTGTGGTATGTTGTAGTGATATATTGTACCAAGTTTGGCTAACATTAATCAATTCGTTAATGAGATAGAGTGCAGACAAGCCGTTTTTGGCACAAAATTTACTGTTTTGGGGGAGGGGGGGGGGTGCTGTGGCCTTGAAAAAAGGTCAAGGACACCAACACTCTTATTAAATCTGCGGTATAATAATAATAATAATAATAATAATAATAAATTTACTGACATATGGTCCTCCTCTGAAGACATACAAATTTAAATGAACATTTATACAAGTACAGTGAAATTCCGCTATTAAGACCACCTTAAATTACGACTAATTCTCCTTTTGAAATTGCAGTTTGTCTTTCTGTGCGTTTTCCAGGCCTCATATTTTTCAGGCCTTTGCAGGATTTCAGGCTTTTAGAGCTTGATTTTTTTCTTGATTTCAGGCTTTTAGATTCTGATTTTTGTGTATATAGTATGTTTAAAAAACTATTTAACCCTTATTTCTGACTATAAGTCAGCCAAAATACTTTATATTTTCACAAACTCCATTACAAACAGTGTAGATCCTGATCAGATGGCTTCTTCAGAAGCCATCTGATCAGGATCTACACTGTTTGTAAAAGTAATAGTTGTGTCTTGTTCAGCAGAATGGTTTGAAGCTGCAAAATCGGGCCTTTCACGCATGGAAAAGCGTAGTCAGTACTGAGGCCTGGTTTTCTGCGTACATTGTCCGCTGGTCAGAGACCACCTTTGGTACTTTCAAAAGTGGTCTTTAAGACCACTTTTGAACAGTCCCAAAGGTGGTCTTAATATAGGATTTTACTGTATGTGCAATACTTTTGAAATAAGTATCTAAATAGTTCAACAGACCTAGACTGTAAATGATAGAATATTTATGAGATAAACATACTCATTAAAATGCAATGTGCAGCACAGTTATAGCAAGACCTGTGTAATTTAAAATGTGCTTAAAACTGTAAGTGAAGTGCATATAAATTATTATACTAAAACTAGGCGTAGAAAATAAAAACTAGAATGCTAATGTTGACGGGGACGCTAAACATCAAATCAAACAAAACAAAACAAAAATCCCACCTTTATATAGTAAAACTAGAGTTTACAGGGGTAAACCTTATTTTTCGTATTTATGCTCTAAAATATAGACTGTGGGCACTCGTTAGAACCGCCTCATCGAGGCGGTTCTAACGAGTACCCACAATCTATATTTTGAGCAGTCATAAGAAAAATGTCACAATTTTTCATCTTAAAAATTTCATTTTTTTTTTTTTTGGCGGTAAAGTTCACAATGTATTTGTATAGGCGTGTTTTCGTAACGTTACGTGTCTGTGTCTGAAAATTACTACAGGACTTTTGTTTGTTTGATTTGAGATTTTACGTCCCCGTCAACACTTTTATGTCATTTTGGAGATGTTGCTTCCAACTTTGTGGGACTTTTACCCGACATTGAGATGAAATGACATCTCTAGCCCTGTCGCCCAGTGAAATCAATTGAGTTTACAAGCATGGACGGTCCAACTCGCACTACTTTAACTGGACAGGCTTAGATCCTTTAAGCGGGTTACCAGTACTGTGCGGTCGGTTTCAACTCTGCGTGGAAGCATCATGCAGCCTATCTATTTCTTCAAGCCCCGATGGGCGTGGGCTAACTTGGAAAAGATATATGTAACACATATGTATGTTAACATCACGATAAAGGAGCTTAGCCTACATCCAATCCTTTGACATATGTATGTATATTTGTTTTGCAGGTGTATGTATTCATGTCATGAAATTTTGAATAAATAAATGAATAACAAGTTTTCCTTGAACTTGATTACATTAAAATTAAGGCGTAACTATACCAAAAGTGACACAGAGGCATTTCTGATATTTAATCATCAGTGTGTCTCAACCCCAAAGTTTTGAAACCGAAACGGATGATGGACAAGACCCGGCAAACACAGCACATCCCCCTCCGAGCACACACCGACCGACGTAGCCTATGAGACATTTACGAGTATTCCATGTTCATATGTATGTTCAAACGAGTATTCCATGTCCATAAAGAATTTCTATTTTCCGTGATGCGGAATAAGTGACAATGACAAAATATTTAATTCTTATTTAAATAAGAAGAAGAAGAAGAAGAAGAAGAAGAAGAAGAAGAAGAAGAGAAGATATTGATGTTGGATTCGAACTTGCGGATTCAATATTGATATCCTTGTGCTATATAATCACTCAGCTCAGCTGCAGCGCGTCACATCCATCACGTGAACAAGTCCGTGAAATGAACACCCCCTAAACACCACTTTATATGGGGAAAACTGGGGGTTACGGGGGTATACTTTATTTTTCTTATTTCTACTCCAGGACATATGATGTAGGTACTCGTTAGAACCGCCTCAATGAGGCGGTTCTAACGAACACCCAAAACCTATGTTTGCAGTATAAATCAGAAAAAATATCACGGATTTTCATCAGAAAAGTAGCCATTTTGGAGATCTGGAAAAATGCTCTACTTCGCACGCCAGTGTTCTCGTAATCACTGTTTTCGTTAATGGCATGAAAAATGTCGACGGCATCGGATATGTAAATGGACCGTGAACTTATAAACAATACAGGAAAGAGACAATTAAAATATGACAATAAAAGTAAAAAGAAAATAAGAAAACCAGGAAGCTGTCATCTTCCGTGTGAGACATTTGTATGGCAATCGAGATAGACAAATAGGGAAGGTTAACCCATTAGGTGCCAATCACACCGACTGTCGTCTGCTTTGTTGTCAGCTGTTTTTTTTTTTTTTTTTTTTTATTTGATTTGAGGTTTTTCACATCCCAGAATGGCCCGTCCATGCTTATAAACCCTATTGGTTTCATTGGGCGACAGGGCTTGAGATGTCATTCCAGCTCAGTGTCGGATAAAAGTCCCACAAAATTGGAAGCAACGGCTCCAAAATGACCTATACAGTGTTGACGGGACGTTAAACCTCAAATCAAATGTAAGAACCATTCATAAAGACTTTTGGGAACTTTCGAAATGAAAATGATAAAATAAAGTAAAATTTCTGTATTAAGACCATCTTTATGACTGTTCAAAAGTGGTCTTAAAGACAACTTTTGAACAGTCCTTTAAGACCACTTTGAACAGTCCCAAAGGTGGTCTCTTATTAGGAGACACTCGGTGCAGTACACCAAGAAACGTTCTAGATAAGCTTTTAAAAGCAGATTTTTGTCTTAATTTTAGGTGGTCTTAATAGCGGAATTTCAGTGTATTTACCGCGAGACTTTGCACATATGTCATTGATAAACATAAAAATTAACAAACCATGTTTGTTTGTTTGATTTGAGGTTTAACGTCCCCGTCAACACTGTATAGGTCATTTTGGAGCCGTTGCTTCCAATTTTGTGGGACTTTTACCCGACATTGAGATGAAATGACATCTCAAGCCCTGTCTTCCAATGAAACCAATAGGGTTTATAAGCATGGACGGTCCGACTCGTGCGCACCGCTTTGCCTGGACAGGCTTAGATCCTCTAAGCGGTTTACTATTACTCGTGTGCGGTCGGTGTCAGCTCTGCGTGGAAGCATCATGCAGCCCATCTATTTTTTTTCAAGCCCCGATGGGCGAGGGCCGGTTGTCTGCTAGTTGGTTACTTTTAAAGTTATTGGTGGAAACAATGTAGACTAGATCAGACTGCTCCTCTAGGAGGAGCAGTCTGATCAGGGTCCACACTGTTTGCTGTGGACCCAGACCAGACCGCTCCTCTAGGGGGAGTAGTCTGGTAAGGGTCCACACTGTTTGCCTGCATGCAAAACCATGTTTGAAATGTTTGCAGACGACTAACAAGAGGGCCCAGAGGGCCCTGGTTCGCTCACCTGATCCAAAGCATAACAAGTTGGCCCCGGGCAGGGTCAATTTTGGCCCCAGGGCTAAAATTTGAACAATCTCGGTAGAAGTCCACAAGATGAAGCTTCATATCGAATATGAAAGACCTGGGCTTTCTGGTTTCAGAGAAAAAGATTTTAAAGGTTTACCCTGCATATAGAAGTCTATGTAAAACAAGATTTTCCCTATATAAGTCTATGTAAAACCAAAGGGCCACATGGCAGGGGCATTTTTGGTCTCAGGGCTATAATTTGAACAATCTTTATAGAGGTCCACTAGCTGAAGCATCATAACAAATATCGAAGACCTAAGCCTTGTGGTTTCAGAGAAGAAGATTTTTCAAGATTTTCCCTATATAAGTCTATGTAAAACCAAAGGGCCCCGGAGCAGGGGCATTTTTGGCCCCAGGGCTATAATTTGAACAATCTTGGTAGAGGTCCACAAGATGAAGCTTCATACCAAATATCAAAGACCTGGGCCTTGCAGTATCAGAGAAGAAGATTTTTCAAGATTTTCCCTATAAAAGCCTATGTAAAACAAAAGGGCCCTGGTGCGGGGCATTTTTGGCCCCAGCACTATAATTTGAACAATCTTTGTAGGGGTCTACTAGATGAAGCTTCATACCAAATATCAAAGACCTTGGCCTTGAGGTTTCAGAGAAGAAGATTTTTCAAGATTTTCCCTATATAAGCCCATGTAAAACCAAAGGGCCCCCGTGCGGGGGGCATTTTTAGCTCCAGCACTATAATTTGAACAATCTTGGTAGGGGTCCACTAGATGAAGCTTCATACCAAATATCAAAGACCTGGGCCTTGCAGTTTCAGAGAAGAAGATTTTTCAAGATTTTCCCTATATAAGCCTATGTAAAACCAAAGGGCCCCCGTGCGGGGGCATTTTTGGCCCCAGCACTATAATTTGAACAATCTTGGTAGGAGTCCACTTGATGAAGCTTCAAACCAAATATCAAAGACCTGGGCCTAGCGGTTTCAGAGAAGAAGATTTTTCAAGATTTTCCCTCTATAAGCCCATGTAAAACCAAAGGGCCCCCATGCGGGGGCATTTTTAGCTTCAGCACTATAATTTGAACAATCTTGGTAGGGGTCCACTAGATGAAGCTTCATACCAAATATCAAAGACCTGGGCCTTGCGGTTTCAGAGAAGAAGATTTTTAAAGATTTTCCCTATATAAGCCCATGTAAAACCAAAGGGACCCCGTGCGGGGGCATTTTTGGCCCAGCACTATAATTTGAACAATCTTGGTAGGGGTCCACTAGATGAAGCTTCATACCAAATATCAAAGACCTGGGCCTTGCGGTTTCAGAGAAGAAGATTTTTTAAGTTTTCGGTGAAAAAAATCTATTTTTGGCTACTGTGACCTATATGTGCAACGGACCAGAACCATTTGAACAACTTTGAAAGGGGACCACCTAAGGATCATTCCTGTGAAGTTTGGTCAAAATCCGATCAGTGGTTTAGGAGGAGATGTCGTTTGAAGAAAAGTTTACGGACGCACGGACGCACGGACGCACGGACGCACGACGGACGACGGACAAAAAGTGATCCCAAAAGCTCACCTTGTCACTACGTGACAGGTGAGCTAAAAAGGGGACATTTGCAGATGCACTTTTCTTGGCGTCTTAAGGGTTTACCCTTATCCTTCTGAATACAACAATTCCTATCTTTGCAAACAGCGTAGCTCCAGATCAGATTGCTTGATCAGGATCTACGCTGTTTCACATTCAGTTTGAGAATGTGTTTTATAGCAATACATTACATCAAGTTATCTGATAGGTTCAAAGTCAGAATTGGGTGTGGCTAAATTAATTATTCAATTATAGTGAGCACTAAGCATATCAAGTTTATTTCATTTTATATATTTAGTTTTCATACAGACTTTCGGATGAGTCTTTAAACCGAGGTCCCGTCTCTGTATGACCTTAGCTGTTGGTGGGACGTAAAACTAAAACTCACTCACTCACTCACTTTAGTTTTCATTTTATTTATTCATTTAATTTAGTTAGTTATTTAGTTAGTTTGTTAGTTTCATTATTCTGTATAAGAGAAAATCAGACCCCGCACGTCGGGGCTTGACAAAATAGATTGTGCTTCGATGCAGAGCTAGAGCCAACCTGATCGGAGTACTAGAGTCTAAGCCTGCCCAGGCAAAGTGGTGCGAGTAAACCCAGCATATAAACCCTATTTGTCTCAGTGGGCGGCAGGGCTTGGGTTGTTAACTCATCTTAATATCGGGTAAGAGCCTCATATTATTGGAAGCAACGTCCCCAAAATGACCTATATAGTGTTTAGGGGGATGTTAAATCTCAAATTAAAGATACAAAACAAGAAATGACACGCATTGTTTTCACGAAAAGAAGAAATCTGGCACGTGTCATGGAAAAATTTGGGTCGAAGCTAGGGCAGTACTTCACAATACAAGTGCACTCAGACAAAACAAGATAAAAAAAAAGAGGCCCAATGAGCCAGAAATCGCTCACCTGGATGAGACTATTATGATATGTTACATTGTACCATGGCGGCTATCTTAGCTATCAAGGGCCAGTTGTTCAAAACTAACGACGTCGTTAGTTAACGTATCGTTAAAACTTTGATCATTTATTTTGGCAACTATGCTAATATTTTTGCTGAAAAAATGTGAGCAGCTTTTGCAACTGCAAAAGCTGCTCACATTTTTTCAGCAAAAAATACCAGAATTGTAGATATTGTGCTTGCTATAACAGTTAACAATATGACTGCAAACGAGCTCGTTAAGCTAACGATACTTTGAACACCTGGGCCCTGCATGTTGCCTTGATGCCTCTGATAAGAGGTCTGAACAGCTGAATCCGACTTACAATTCAGAAGGAGATGATGTTGGCGCAGAGTGGGAATGTGTATTGCAACGGAAGAATGTCAAAATGGCCACCTTGACGGCGGAATGGAACGCTTCTAGCCATTCTGAATCTCCATGTCATACCCAATACCTCCCATCAATTTTCGACTCAATCCGCCTGACTGTCCGAGAGCAGATGTGGGTTCAAGATTTTCAAAATGGCCGCAAGGTAAATCTCTGTGTCGCCTAATGCCTGAGATCAAATTTCAGCTCAATCTGGCTTTCGGCTCAGGAGGTATCGTTTGAAGAATTTCAAGATGGCCAGCATTGACCTGAGAATGAAACAATTTAGCTATTCTAAATATTCATGTTGCCCCCGATGCCTCCAATAAAGTTTCAGCTCAGTTCGACCTTCGCTTCGGGAGGAGATGTCGTTTTGAGTATTTCAAGATGGCAATCATGGCGGCCATCTTTTATATTGGAATGGAGCGATTTTAGAATTCTGACTTCCCATGTCGCCCGGGTGCCTTTCAACTTTCAGCTCCATCCGACTTTCGGTTCGGTACAAGACGCCGTTTGAAGATTTTCCAGATGCGGCTATCTTTGAAATCGGAACGGAGCGATTTTAACAATTCTGAATCTCCATGCCCATCAAGTTTCAGCTAAATCCGACTTTTGCTTTGTCAGGAGATGCCGTTCAAAGAATTTCAAAATGGCTGCCACGCATATCAGAACGGATCGAATTTGGCAATTCTGAATGGTAACCGGTCATTTGGTACCATAGTCATTTCGTACCCTGGTCATTTCGTACCATTTTGGTCATTTCATACCTGTTTTTTTTTTTTTTTTTCTCATTTAGTACCACTAACAACCATTTTGTACCAAAGTCATTTCGTTACCATTTTGGTCATTTCGTACCCGGGTACGAATGGACTAAAATGTGTACGAAATGACTTTAACATAGTCTTACCCTAACGGAACTTATAGTTCAAAGCTGACACTTTGCAACGATTGTTTCAAGATGTACCTGTTGATAATATTATTTATTCTTAAAAGAAATTGGACTTTTTCATAAGATTTAACTGTTTCAGATTTTTAAACATATCATACTGACTGTTTTACTTTTATTATCCTCATAATTCTTCATGTCGTTTAACCATTAACCACTTGACGCTAATGACCCACAGAGGGTTGACGCGGCGTTAAACACGAAATCATCATCATCATTTAACATAGTCAGTTCCTACCAGGCAATTTGCTAATATCGTATAGTCTTTCAAAACGCAGTGAGACGTGACTGCACTTTTAATTTTGGACTCGTCCGTGTTTTAGGTAAGTCGCCTGTTGTGGATATTTTCTACACTGGGCGATAATTACCGTCATATTCTTAATCTCACGCTCCGTGTAACCACATTGACGGCTGGTCGAGACAGTTACGTAAAACAACTGCCATCTTGGTGATCTAGGTTCGAATCTTGGGGAGATTTTTTTTCCTTTTTTTTTTTTTATTTTTACATTTCCTGAACATTTTTTCGTGCCTATAAATTGGATCACACGAGATGTTTTTTTTCTTTGGTTTGATGGATTTGAGGTTAATTTTCCCCGTCAGTTTTGGAGATGCTTCCAGTTTTGTGGGATTTTTACCCGACATTGAGATGGAATGACATCTCAACCCTTGCCACCGGGTTTATAGGTTTATAAGCATGGACGGTCCAACTCGCACCACATTGCCTGGGCAGGCTCGGACTTACTAAGCGGTTTACCATTGCTAATGTGCCGTCAGTTTCAGCTGCTTTGAAAGCATCGTACAGCCCGATCTATTTCTCCAAGCCCCGATGGGCGGGGCCATCACACAAGATGTATATTCATTTTACTGAAAAAGATGGAACGAGCACAACGAATCGTTGCAACTCGGATTCCAGAAGTTTTATCAAAATTGTTACAATGAGTGAACGTACGTTCATAGCCGTCAATGAAGCCAAATGCAGTGTTGAAATGTATCTGAAAGAGTTTCTTTTGTTTGTATTGGGGTTTTACGGCCCAGGCAACACTATTTAGGTCATTATTGAGCCGGTCAGTTTACTTACTCACACTTTTCTTGGGTAAGCGGTTAACCAGTATTGTGCACATTTTTTTTTTTTTTGGCCAGAAACTGACAACTGCCCTTCTTGAAGCAGCGGAAAGGAGGGAATAGCCATGGAAAAGATTTCATGATCAATCTCCAGGAAAGACTGTTGCCGACACCGGCAGGTATCCTAATAACCAGCCAGACGCACATCCGACTGAACTACCGAGCCGGCATCTAAAGATTTACAATGACATAAAATATAATTGGTGAAAATAAAACAAAGGAAACACAATATAAAGAATGTAAAATAAAAAATAACTTAAAACATAAAAAGATAAAATAAAAATGAAAAATTAAATAGAAATATAAAATATGTACCGCTGAGACTCGAACCCTCGTCTAAAAGATTTTTAGCGTGACACGCAATACATCACATTAACCACTCGGTCATGACTTCTAGGTAAAGGAAATATCAAAACATTGATTTACATTTTTAAAATCCTGAGAAAAAAGGTATCCGAAACCTGCTTCCCCTAAAAAATGGAATAGACTTGTCACGCTTAAACTTTGAACTCTCAAAGGTCGTTGATAAACTATACCTGGTACATACATACATATGTGTTGTTTTGGACGACGGACGAGTCCACTTTGAAATACCATAATCCGGACCATTATGGATGGATGGACATACGGATGCATTACAGCGGGTCTGTAAAACTGTCAAGAATATCTGCCGGCACATTGATTGGCAATTAAATGGTTTTTGGTCGATTGTTTATGAAACGACCCAAAGTTATGAGGACAAAACTTCTATTAGTGATGGAGTCCACGTGACTCTCAATCCATGTATTCAACTTATTTATAGAAAATATCAGTGTTAAGGTATATGCAAATGTCAACCAGACACGTGAGCTAAAATTTACGGTTGTTTATAATGTCGACAAGTTTCTAGAAAAGCAACTAATAATGTTCCAAATTATATGAATAATCATAAAATATGCTTATTAAAAAGTGTATTTCTGTTTTTAGAAGAAAAAATAATAAATTACTTTATTAGAAAATTACCTTTCAAAATGGTCAATTTTTGAACATCGGTTTCTCCATTGTCCTTCCTCGGAAACATTCAGTTTTTACATTAACCTAAAGTATATTCCATGTCCTAGCAAGGACGAGAAGTAGTTTTTCCAAAAACTTCCTCAATAACAATATATCCATTCTTTTAAACACCCATCGAACGGTCATTTTGACAGCCATTACTGTATACATGGTTGGTAAATTCTCCAGGTAAAACAGGGGTATAAACATGCTAATCGTGGGTAAAAATATCCTGCACAACGGATTTTATTCTAACTATTTTTATGCCTAGATCATGATTTCCTTTATACTTCCGTTAAGTTGGTAAATATTATTATGCATGAAATAAATACAAGAGAGGAAAATTGTTTGATTTGTCCAAAAGCCATAATAACGATTTGACAGAATTTTTATTATCGCTACGCTTATTTACCCCAGTGCTAAATTTAATCCGTGCGTCATACTGTGTACATGGATGACAATGTATAGTGAACTCTACATGTTGATAGGGGTTCTATCGACATGGATATAATGTTATAATGCCAGTTTTTGGAAAAATCACGTCTCGTCGTTGCTAGTACACACACTAAAGTATATTTTGGTGTAAAAATGGTATGTTTCTAATGAAGGACAATGGAGAAACATACGTTCAAAAATGGACCATTTTTAAATGTAATTTTCTTACAAAGTGAATATTTATTTTTTTTCTTCCAACAACAAAAATACATTTTTTAATATGCATGTTTTATATTTATTCTTTTAATTTGGAACATCATTGGTTGTTTTTCTAGAAATATGTCAACATGCTAAACACCCATGAATTTTAGCCCACGTGCCAGGAAGACATTTTCATAGTCCTTAATCAACATGCTAAACACCCATGAATTTTAGCCCACGTGCCAGGAAGACATTTTCATAGTCCTTAAGGACTATGAAAATGTCTTCCTGGCACGTGGGCTAAAATTCATGGGTGTTTAGCATGTTGACATATTTCTAGAAATTAAGGACTATGAAAATGTCTTCCTGGCACGTGGGCTAAAATTCATGGGTGTTTAGCATGTTGACATATTTCTAGAAAAACAACCAATGATGTTCCAAATTAAAAGAATAAATATAAAACATGCATATTAAAAAATGTATTTTTGTTGTTGGAAGAAAAAAATAAATACTCACTTTGTAAGAAAATTACATTTAAAAATGGTCCATTTTTGAACGTATGTTTCTCCATTGTCCTTCATTAGAAACATACCATTTTTACACCAACATATACTTTAGTGTGTGTACTAGCAACGACGAGCCGTGATTTTTCCAAAAACTGGCATTATAACATTATATCCATGCCGATAGAACCCCTATCAACATGTAGAGTTCACTATACATTGTCAACCATGTACACAGTATGACGCACGGATTAAATTTAGCACTGGGATAAATAAGCGTAGCGATAATAAAAATTCTGCCAAATCGTTATTATGGCTTTTGGACAAATCAAACAATTTTCCCCTCTTGTATTTATTTAATGCATAATAATATTTACCAACTTAACGGAAGAATAAAGGAAATCATGATCTAGGCATAAAAATAGTTAGAATAAAATCCGTTGTGCAGGATATTTTTACCCACGATTAGCATGTTTATACCCCTGTTTTACCTGGAGAATTTACCAACCATGTATACAGTAATGGCTGTCAAAATGACCGTTCGATGGGTGTTTAAAAGAATGGATATATTGTTATTGTGGAAGTTTTTGGAAAAACTACTTCTCGTCCTTGCTAGGACATGGAATATACTTTAGGTTAATGTAAAAACTGAATGTTTCCGAGGAAGGACAATGGAGAAACCGATGTTCAAAAATTGACCATTTTGAAAGGTAATTTTCTAATAAAGTAATTTATTATTTTTTCTTCTAAAAACAGAAATACACTTTTTAATAAGCATATTTTATGATTATTCATATAATTTGGAACATTATGAGTTGCTTTTCTAGAAACTTGTCGACATTATAAACAACCGTAAATTTTAGCTCACGTGTCTGGTTGACATTTGCATATACCTTAATTTATGGCAGTGAGGTCAGCTTGTTGCGTAAAAGGGCCGGAATCATGGGTAGGGCTTGGCAAACAGTGAAGACCAAGATACGCGGCATCTGATCAGGGTCAACACTTTTTGCTTACATTACATAAATTTAAAGATCAGACACCGAAAACGCAGCCTCTGATCAGGGTCTACACGGTTTGCTTACAGTACAGGAATTTAAGGGTTAAACGAAACAGTACAAGTCCCCGTTAAGGCCCATTTTCCCAATCTACACTCAGAGACAATCAACACACCAGGGACCAGTTGTTCAAAACTAACGACATCGTTAGTTAACGAATCGTTAAAACTTCGATCATTAAATATGGAAAATATGCTAAAAATTTTGCTGAAAAAAATGTGAGCAGCTTTTGCATATGCAGCATATGCAAAAGCTGCTCACACTTTATCAGCAAAAATAACAAAATTTTAGATATTAAACTTGCTGAACAGTTAATAACATGACCGCTAACGAGCTCGTTAAGCTAACGATGCTTTGAACAACTGGGCCCAGTACTCCAGAGCTTTGACGTGAATAAGTTTTCGCGTCTTCGATTACGCTATTGTAGTTTTGATAACTAAACTGCTAATTTGCTTTGCCACATAATATGACGACAATTTTCAAACCATTTTTATTTGGATGGATGGATGGATGGATGGATGGATAAATAGCGATCGATGCATGGATCTCAGTCTAGCATTTATCGAAAATGAAAATCATGACAATAATAAAGATAAAACATGGCATGCGATAAGACTATCATAAAATATTTTTATTCGTTTGTGACAGAAATATTACCATAGATACCGTTTTATCCGACAAACTGTTGGTTCACCAGCGTTTTATAACTTGAATCGTCTTCTGCAGCAGGACACTAGAGTCGTCGACATCCAAGTTACATTTGTTACTGGAGAAAAGTTACGACTTTATCAACGATGAAGATACACACGCCTTCAAACGCTGCTGTTTCAGTACTGGGACGAGTACAGAGCAGAAACAAGAGCACCGCATGCGGGTGCCAACGCTCGGCTGCAGTTTCTTTTAGTTAAACAAAAATTCTTAGTCGAAAAAGGGGCATAACTGTGCCAAAAAATATTTTGAGGGTTACCTCACCTATTGGTATGAGTTCCCCTTTTCATAATGAACAACTAGTCCGAGTTTCAAGTAAATATGATCAGTAATGACAGAGATATTACAAAATGTCCGAGTTTTTGCACGACGACGCAGACGACGACACCCGAGCTATTACAATACCTCGTCGTTTTCTTCGAAAACAGCCGAGCTAAAAAGACCACAACACAGCTTCTGAAGTCTTGTTCAATTGTGAACGCCCCGACGTACTCAAATGGGGAGGCTGTCGAGTAGTTGTTTGAACAATGGTAGTGATATGCGTCTGTTAACGTAACAAGTCTATGTAATAATAATGAACACACGTGCAAACCTCACTAATATACAGAAACATGGAATTTGCAAAAATATACATTGTGTTTTATTGCGGGCAAAACATATGTTGTCCATGTGGGATATCCAACAAGGACTCAAAACCTATATTTGAATACATTGTGTTCTACATGTACTGAGGTAAAAACAATGTTTGCGCGAACTCTATGGAACAGTTTCAAACGGTACTCAAAAGCTATGTTTGATAACAGAGGGTTGATACAACGCATAATGAAGTAATGTATAGTAATTTCTTCATTTTGAAATGTTTACTTCATTATGCGTTGGCATAGTCGATGCGAAATGAAATAAAATGTAGTTTACTTCATTATGGCCTAGGTTGTTGGTGGGACGAAAAACTCCAACAAACAACTAACTTTGACCTTTTTGCGCCACTGTATAGTAGTCGCAGATAAGATTGACTAGGCGGAGCTATCGTTTGCACCTGCCTTCGGAATGTTCTATTAACAAAAAGGTAAACCAAGTCACCCTATTGTGTGAATTCAACTGTAACACAAACAAAGCTGTGGTGTATATTCCTATTTAGTCCGCTTGCAGAGTGCATGAGAAAGGCACTCTACCGAACCTTCTGATGAACTCAGCGAATTTGACAAATATTGACAACACCGGAATAGCTCCGCCTAGTCAATTTTATCTTTAGTAGTCGCAGATAAGATTGACTAGGTGGAGCTATCGTTTGTACCTGCCTTAGGAATATTCCATCAACAAAAAGGTAAACCAAGTCACCCGATTATGTGAATTCAACTGTAACACAAGCATAGCTGTGGCGTGTATGACCATTTCGTCCGCTTGTAGAAAGTGTGCGAAAGGCACTCTACCGAATCTTCTGGTGGACTCAGCGCATTTGACATATATTGACAAAACCTGAATAGCTCCGCCTAGTCAATCTTATCTGCGACTACTATACAAAATATCAAAGACCTGGGCCTTCTGGTTTCAGACAAGAAGATTTTTAAAGGTTTTCCGTAAATAAGCCTATGTAAAACCAGTGGGCCCCCGTGTGGGGCCATTTTTGGCCCAAGGGCTATAATTTGAACAAATACTCGTAGCGGTCCACTAGATGAAGCTTCATACCAGATATCAAAGACCTGGGCCTCGTGGTTTCAGACTAGTAGATTTTCAAAGGATTTCCACATATAAGCCTATGTAAAACCAGTGGGCCCCGGTGCGGGGGGGGGGGGCATTTTTGGCCCCAGGGCTATAATTTGAACAATCTTGGTAGAGGTCCACTAGATGAAGCTTCATACCATATCAAAGACCTGGGCCTTGCGGTTTCAGAGAAGAAGATTTTTAAAAAAAATTCCTATATAAGCCTATGTGAAACCAGTGGGCCCCGGGGTGGGGCCATTTTTGGCCTCAGGGCAATAATAAGAACAATCTTGGTAGAGGTGCACTAGATGAAACTTCATACCAAATATCAAAGACCTGGGCCTTCTGGTTTCAGACGGAAGATTTTAAAAGGTTTTCCCTATATAAGCCTTTGTAAAACCAGTGGGCCCCCGTGTGGGGCCATTTTTGGCCCCAGGGTTGTAATTTGAACCATCTTCATAGCGGTCCACTAGATGAAGCTTCATACCAAATATTAAAGACCTAGGCATGCTTGTTTCAGACAAGAAGATTTTCAAAGGATTTCCCTATATAAGCCTATGTAAAACCAGTGGGCCCTGGCGCGGGGACATTTTTGGCCCCAGGGCTATAATTTGAACAATCTTGGTAGAGGTTCACTAGATGAAGCTTCATACCAAATATCAAAGACCTGGGCCTTGCGGTTTCAGAGAAGAAGATTTTTACAGATTTTCCCTATATAAGCCTGTGTAAAACCAAAGGGCCCTGGGGCGGGTGCATTTTCGGCCCCAG
Organism: Lucinisca nassula; assembly: GCA_963580285.1. Lineage (NCBI taxonomy): Eukaryota > Metazoa > Mollusca > Bivalvia > Lucinida > Lucinidae > Lucinisca > Lucinisca nassula. The sequence continues at coordinate 91,229,653 of OY757020.1, read as the reverse complement.
GGCTATAATTTGAACAATCTTGGTAGAGGTCCACTAGATGAAGCTTCATACCAAATATCAAAGACCTGAGCCTTCTGGTTTCAGACAAGAAGATATTTAAAGGTTTTCCCTATATAAGCCTATGTAAAACCAGTGGGCTCCGGGGCGGGGACATTTTTTACCTCAAGGCAATAATTGGAACAATCTTGGTAGAGGTCCACCAGATGAAGCTTCATACCAAATGTCAAAGACCTGGGCCTTGCGGTTTCAGACAAGAAGATTTTCAAAGATTTACCCTATATAAGCCTATGTAAATTTGTTTTGTTTGATTTGAGGTTTAACGTCCCCGTCAACACTGTAAAGGTCATTTTGGAGACGTTGCTTCCAATTTTGTGGGACTTTTACCCGACATTGAGATGAAATGACATCTCAAGCCCTGTCGCCCAATGAAACCAATAGGGTTTATTAGCATGGACGGTCCGCCTCGCACCGCGGTTCCTGGACAGGCTTAGATCCTCTAAGCCTATGTAAAACCAAAGGGCCGTAGGGCGGGGCATTTTCGGCCCCAGGGCTATAATTTGAACAATCTTGGTAGAGGTCCACTAGATGAAGCTTCATACCAAATATCAAAGACCTGGGCATTCTGGTTTCAGACAAGAAGATTTTTAAAGGTTTTCCCTATATAAGCCTATGTAAAACCAAAGGGCCCCGGAGCGGGGGAATGTTTGGCCCCAGGGCTATAATTTGAACAATCTTGATAGAGGTCCAGTAGATGAAGCTTCATACCAAATATCAAAGACCTGTGCCTTCTGGTTTCAGACAAGAAGATTTTCAAAGGATTTCAATATATAAGCCTATGTAAAACCAGTGGGCCCTGGCGCGGGGACATTTTTGGCCCCAGGGCTATAATTTGAACAATCTTGGTAGAAGTCCACTAGATGAAGCTTCATACCAAATATCAAAGACCTGGGCCTTCTGGTTTCAGAGAAGAAGATTTTTAAAGATTTTCCCTATATAAGCCTATGTAAAACCAAAGGGCCCCAGGGCGGGGGCATTTTCGGCCCCAGGACTATAATTTGAACAATCTTGGTAGAGGTCCACTAGATGAAACTTCATACCAAATATCAAAGACCTGGGCCTTCTGGTTTCAGACAAGAAGATTTTTAAAGGTTTTCCCTATATAAGCCTATGTAAAACCGGTACGCCCCGGGCGGGGCCATTTTTGGCCCCAGGGCAATAATTTGAACAATCTTGGTAGGTGTCCACTAGACGAAGCTTCATACCAAATATCAATGACCTGGGCCTTGTGGTTTCAGACAAGAAGATTTTTTTTTACTTATTTTCCCCTTTTGTTGCCATGGCAACCAGAGTTCTGCATGGAATTGAATTCTCTGCACAACTTTGAGAGAGGACCTCCCAAAGATCATTTCTGCCAAGTTTGGTCAAAATCTGTTTAGTGGTTTAGGAGGAGATGTCGTTTAAAGGAATTGTGGACGGACATCCGGACGGACGACGACGGACGAATGACCGATCACAATAGCTCCCCCGGAGCCTTCGGCTCAGGTGAGCTAAAAAGTAGGACAAACGTCAAGGTCAAGGTCACAAGGTTAAAAATTATGGTATCACCGGAAAGGTCTTGTGACAAGTAATGCACATTTGAAATATGAAAGCCATATCACTAATCAATCAAAAGTTATGGCCAATGTTAAGGTTTTTAAAATGTAGGTCAAACGTCAAGGTCAAGGTTATGAGGTCAGAAGTTATGGTGCCACTGGAAAGTTCTTGTGACATGGAATGCACATGTGAAATATGAAAGCATAATCACTATCCAATCAAAAGTTATGGCCAATGTTAATTTTTTTTAAACTAGGTCAAATGTCAAGGTCAAGGTCACGAGGTCAAACATTATGGTAGCAAGGAACGCACATGTGAAATATGAAAGCCCTATCAGTTGCCATTCAAAAGTTATGCCCAGTTTTAGCTTTTTGCGGACAGACAAACAGACAGACAGACCAAATATGCCATAAAAATAATGTTGTCTGTGCCGTTAAACACCCAAACAAACAACAATATTTGCATGCATCGTTGCATAAACATGCAAAGGCTGCATAGACGGTCGAATAGGATCCTGTGCCACGCCCCGACCAGCGCAGCCACCAACTCCAGCAGACTTTTCGGTTGAATATTCGGTGTGGGAAACTTTGTGCAACAATTGTTAACCCTTATTCTTCTGAATATTCAGTTTAGCCATACCCATTTCTGACTTTGAACCAATCAGATTACTTGATGCAATTTATTCTTACAAATCAATACACTAAATGTCAAACAGTGTAGATCCTGATCAGATTGCTTCTTCAGAAGCCATCTGATCTGGATCTACACTGTTTCCAAAGATAGGGGTTGTCGTGAATAGTAGGATAAGAGATAAGAAGGAATAATGTTTTGTTCATAAACAGCCATAATGCTTTCTTTATATGTAAAAAATGGAGAAATAGATTGTGCTGCATGGTGCTTCCGAGCAGAGCTGAAAGTACTGGTAAACCGCTTAAAAGGTCTAAGCCTGGTCAGGCAAAGTAATTCGAGAAGGACCGTCGCTGCATGTAAACCCTATTGGTTTCTTTGGGAGGTAGGGCTCGAGAAGTCATTTCGGGTAAAAGTCCCACAAAATTGAAAGCAACGTCTCCAAAATAACCTCAACAGTGTTGACGGCAACGTAAAACCTCCTCACAAACAAACAGAATTTAGATATCAATTGTGACGCTCTTTCAAATGCGCTGTATATATTATACGTGACTGATGCCACTGATCTTTAGGTCATTTTGGAGATGCTGCTTCCAATTTTGTGGGACTTTTACCCGACATGGGGATGAATTGACATATCAAGCCCTGCCGCACAATGAAACCTAAAAGGGTTTATATGCATGGACGGTCCGGTCCGACTTGCACCACTGCCAGGTGCCTTCTAAGCGGTTCAATAGTACTCGTGTGCGGTCGGTTTCAGCTCTGCGAGGAAGCACCATGCAGCCCATCTATGTCTCCAAGCCCCGATGGGCGGGGGCTACACTCCTAAAAGACAGCCACAATGTCGCCCGGTAAATTGTTCAAAGTGAGAGTATGTTGACTTACATTTTGTAAAGTGCTTATTTCATCGACGTTTGCATCCTTTGAAATCCTTTTCATGTTTCGGTTATTTTCCAGTGACATTATCACTGATTATATAGAAGCCTCAAATTTGACTGCATTACAATTTACAATTATGTTCTCTTGCCCCAGTTGCATGTGTATAAAGAGTCTCGCAACGAATAAACTGCCCTCAACAGCGACTGCTCTCTGCACAAGTGCACAGCCTCGCCTGAGTCTTCGCTGTTCGCACATAAATCCATTCTGCACGCACTAGAAGCATATTTTTCCCAACAAATGAAAAAGCATATGAACTTGGTTCGTCGAAAATCGCAACGAAGTAAGATTCTCTCTCGTTTGACACGGCTCGAGAGATTTATGTTTCTGTTTTTGTTCAAACTATGGGACATAAGACTGGTCATCGTTCTTATATCATCCACCCACGATGATTTGTTTATTTGATTTAAGGTTTTACGTCCCCGTCTTTAAGACCACTTTTGAACAGACCCAGGGATGATCTGTGACAAGAGGACACTGTATGCAGAAAAAACACAAAGAAAGAATAACTGCAACGCATTGAATAAGCTTTTTAAAGCAGAATTAGTCTTAATTTTAGGTGGATTTAATAGCGGAAATCAAGTCACCGTGTATTTTTTCATACTGGCAAGTAGTAATCAGTCTGATCTGGGCCCACACTGTTTACAACAATGACTTCAAAAATAACCCAGCAGACAACAAATCAGGGGGCATTTGTTGTGACTGGAGGGGTAAAGATGGTCAAAGTTTCAAAAACATCACACGTTTTCAAATAAATAAATAAAATATACTAAAACGCCATTTTTGTGGCGCCTGCTATTAGCATGGCGCAATATAGGCGCCCGGTTTTCCGTCCGTACGTCCGTTTGTCAATGCGTCAACATTTACGACCACCCTAGCGTTCACCCAAAGGTTCAAGTTTATTTCTAAAGAACTATAAGAGCTTCATTAATGATATTTGGAACAAACTTGTATCTGTGGATGGCAACTTAAGTGCAAGCATCCATATTGGACCTTGACCAACATTTCATGGTTCACTGACTTTTTAAAATATTGCGACCACCCTAGCGTTCACCCAAATGGTCAAATTCATTTCTAAAGAACTATTAGAGCTTCCTTAATGATATTTGGTAAAGCGTGCATCTATGAATGGCAACTTTTATGGAAGCATATTTATTTGACCTTGCCCTAGATTTCATGGTTCGGTGACTTTGTGCCCTCACAGGCGAGACATAGCCTTCGGCGGAATTCTTTTATTATGCGATGTGCGCTTTTCTGTATGCGGCATGAGTAACAGCAGGTAGTGCCATGGCTCAACGTCGCAAGACGCTATTATGCCGTCAGCATAATACAGTAAAATATCTGTATTAAGACCACCTTTGGGACTGTTCAAAAGTGGTCTTTAAGACCACTTTTGAACAGTCCCAAAGGTGGTCCATGACCAGCTGACACTGAGGGCATAAATCACGAAGACAAAATAAGTGAAGCCTTCAAAATAAGCTTTTTATAGCAGAATTAGTCTTAATTTTAGGTGGTCTTAATAGCAGAATTTCATTGTAATTTGAAGTTATTTCCAATACTAAATGATGGAAATGGAGTGAAAATAGCCATATGAGCCCCGCCAAGCGAATTTGTGTCTTCGGGCATTCCGTCATGACAAATTTTAACTGCGCATGCCTGGCCATTCAGAGGGGCCATGGATATGGCTTTCTGTCTGAAGGTTCCTCTTGATTCACTGCTCGTATGAGCGAGCAGCGAAGGTTCTGGCGATACTGCGCGGATGCGCAGGCTCGCCAGAACCTTCGCTGCTCGCATAGGCGATAAGTACCAAAACCGCTTGACGGGGCCCATATGATAAAAAGAATCTGACACTGGTAGTCCTTTCATATGACTGTATAGGCTTGTTTCAAAATAGTCACTCGTGTCAGAATTGATTAGGCTGTAAGATGCCTCCGCGCAGAGCTGAAACCGACCGAACTTAAGTACTGGTAAACCGCTAAGAAGGTCTTAGCCTGTCCAGGACCAGTGGTGCGTGTCGAACCGTTCCTTCAAACCTAGCAGTTTCTTTTAGGGCCGGGGTGGGGTAGAGCTTGAAATGCCATTTCATCCCAATGTCGGATAAAAGTTCTACAAAATCAGAAGCAACGACTCCAAAATGATCTAAATAGTGCTGACTGGGACATAAAACCTAAATATAAACAAACATGGAATATCGACTGCACATTTAATGGTCTTTTGTTTTTGTTTGAATTGAGGTTAAACGTCCCCGTCAACACTATTTAGGTCATTTTGGAGACACTGCTGCCAATTCTGTGGGGCTTTTACCCGACATTGAGATGAAATGACATCTCAAGCCCTGTCACCCAATGAAACCAAAAGGCTTGTATTCGGCGATCTGACTCACACCACTTTGCCTGGGCAGGCTTAGTCCTTCTAAACGCTTTACCAGTACACATGTGTGGTCAGTTTCAGCTCTGTGTGGAAGCATCGTGCAGCCCAATCTATATCTCAAAGCCCCGATTGGTGGGGGCGAGGGTTTTTGTCAGTTAATATATAGGTTAACAGAAGTATATGCACTAAAGTACGTGTAGTTTATGCACTAAGTAGTGATTTAAAGGTTTAGACTGCCTCTTGCCTTGTTAAGTAGGCAACTTGACACTAATGATTGTTGATTTTAAAATTGGACTTGGTGTTATCGTTCACTACGCATGCGCAGCTATATTCAACTGACAACCCACCAGGCATACAACGTATAGACAACGTCGTCGCAACAAATGTGAAGACACTAATATTAACTTATACAGTAAAACTTCGATGGCTCGAACACCGATGGCTCGTTTACCATGGATGAGTCGAACCCATTCTTGAGCCCTTAGCGAAATCCTCTACATAAGAAATAGTGGGGGATAATTAAGGAGATTTTAGTCTTTTATCTTGCAAATGTATGCTGTGTGTACGCATTAGAATCGCCTCGATGAGGCGATTCTAATGAGTACACACAGCATACATATTCATTATAGAACATCGAAAAGAGATATAAAAGTATCTCGTTATGCCTCCAAACAGTAACCTCAGTGGCTCGAACTACCCCTGTCTCGAACAGATTTTCGAGGTCCCAAAGGTGTTCGAGCCATTGAAGTTCGACTGTATATATATGCCAATAGAATCACCCAACAACTAGCTTGGGACCGATCCGTTTCCTGTTGGTGTGTCAGGTTTGCTTTATATGTGGTACGTTTTACAACAATGATTCACTTTAGACAAACAGTGCAGATCCAGATCAGACGCCGCGTTCTGCGGCGTTTGATCTAGATCAACATTGTTTGTCAATGTGAAAAACGGGATACCAGGCATATAAGGATTACCGTGTACTACATGTCTAATAAACCAGGCCTGCATTCGCATCAACCTAGTCTGCTCAGATTCTGCCATGCGCCAAAGATCAAAAGATGAGAATCTATAAGGCTCCAGAAGGTGCTATCCAGGGCAATGATCAAGGCCCTGGAGATGCTATCGAGGGCAAGGATCTGGCCCGGGAGGTGCTATACAGGGCAATGATCAAGGCCCTGAAGATACTATCGAGGGCAATGATCAAGGTCCGGGTGTGCTACCCAGGGCAGTGCTCAAGCTCGGGTGTGCTATCCGGGGCAATGATCAAGGCCCGGGAGGTGCTAGCCAGGGCAATGATCAATGCCCGGAAGGTGCTACCCTGGGTAATGATCAAGGGCCGGAAAGGGCTATCCTTGGTAATGATCAAAGGCCGGAAGGTGCTATCCAGGGCAATGATCAAATGTGATCGATTCAGCGTAAAATGATGGTTATATAAAATATATGCGAGTCCAACTCTCCTCTCTCTCTCTCTCTCTCTCTCTCTCTCTCTCTCTCTCTCTCTCTCTCTCTCTCTCTCTCTCTCTCTCTCTCTCTCTCTCTCTCATTTTAGAGGCCTCCGTGGTGTAGTGGTTACGCTACTCGCCTTCTAAACCAGGGATCGCAGGATCGATCCCGGGCTTCTCCAGACTTTCGGATGAGTCTTTAAACCGAGGTCCCGTCTCCGTATGACCTTGGCTGTTGGTGGGACGTAAAACTCAAACACTCACTCACTCACTCTCTCTCATTTCACACTCATGCACACTGTTCCCACTCACACACAACACAAAAAGTTGGAGGTTCGTTAAATTAAAACTCACACACACGCACACACGCACACACACAAATGCGCACATCATAAAGTTGGGATGGAAAATATTTCAAAACCCACGCTTATTTAGCTTAACCCATAAGATGCCAGTCACGATAATTGTCGTCTGCTTTGTCGTCTGCTGGTTAATAATCACGACATTTGTCGTCTGCTTGTAAATTTAAAAACCATTTTTGCAAACACTGTGGACCCAGATCACAGATCAAAATGCTCCTCTAAGATCTGGATCCACACTATTTGCCTGTCTAAAGATGTTTGCAAAAAGATTCAGCAGACGACATAAGCAGAAGAGATTTTCATGTGTAGTTTTTATCAGCTTTAATACATGGATGACACGTTCATGCATTTTATCGCGCTCTGGGCTTTATAGCAGAAGACAAGTCGTTGATATTTTTCTTATTTTTCCCAAAACAGAATTTTTTCTTTGAAAAATAAGAAAAATATTTTATTAAAATGAGAAATACCCAGCATGCAGAACGTTAAGCAGGTAGTTAAGGATGTTCACATCTGTTCACCCTCGACAGGTAATATTGCCCTCGGGCTTCGCCCTCGGACAATATTACCTGCTCGGATGTATAAATCGTCATCTTCCCCTCAGACAAGGGCAATAAATGAATATTATTAGCCCATTGCATGCGGGAAATCCCTAAAGGGGCGCCTTGGCAAACAGTGCAGGCCCAGATCAGATTAGGGCCTGCACTATTTGCTAACAGAATTTTCCGTCAAAAATAGAATAGGCCTACCACCCCTTATATGACTTATGAGCTTGTCCTGCATATAGCAATGGAAGAGTTCACCAGTATACAATGGGTTAATGAGGAAATCTTATAGTAAGCTACTCTAAGCGTTTAGAGGAAATCCTAATGATTGAGGAACAGTCGACGTTCAGAGTAAAATCTTTCTGATAAGATTCTACGCTTACGATTTTATTTGGGCCCCGTCAAGCGATTTTGGTACTTATCGCCTATGCGAGCAGCGAAGGTTCAGGCGAGGCTGCGCATCCGCGCAGTCTCGCCAGAACCTTCGCTGCTCGCTCATATAAGTAGTGAATCAAGAGGAACCTTCAGACAGAAAGCCATATCCCTGGCCCCTCTGAATGGCTGGGCATGCGCAGTTAAAATTTGTCATGACGGAATCCTCGAAGACACAAATTCGCTTGGCGGGGCTAATTTATTTTACGGTCCTTTCAACATTATTTCACTCATCTGTGGTGGGCGAAAATTTTCCGTTGCAGAACTTGGGGTCTCACATGTGACCCGAGCAAGGCACGAACAAATGCGGTGAGATACCTGATCAGGGAACAGCACATAGCACAGACACGACTCAGTCATAGAGGGCCCCCGCCAATTGCGGCTTGCAGAAATAGATCTGGCTACCGACCGTACATGAGTACCGGTAAACCGCTTAGAAGGTCCCGCAAAATTAAAAGCAACGTCTCCAAAATGGCCTAAATAGTGTTGACGGGGACGTCAGACCTCGTCACAGAAAACGAAGAGATACGGAGTTTTCTCCCCTGTGAAAAAATGTGTATTTAGGCCGGCATGTTCATTTCCCATTTAAGGACTGTCTGGATAATTTCATTTATTGTACGGTTTGCACAGTCTTATTCTCTCAGCAAACAGTGTAAACCCTGATCAGACGTCGCGTTCTGCGGCGTCTGATCTGAGTCTGCACCGTTTGCCAGTGTCTCTTTAAAGGGACGCTGGGCGTAAATGGGTCAACTCAACGTACACAGCAAAAAGTAAATTTATAAAATTATAAATACTACCATTTATAAATAGTACCGGTTCAATGTCTATTTACAACATGTATATATCGTGTGAACAATATACCTTTATGTGAGTCATATACAGGTACATTTATTTTACGAAAACAGAAAAAAAAAAGATTTAAAAGTTCCTACCTTCATTGCCATGATATTGATTTTGAGGAGGCGTTTAGCACTGTTGGAGACAATCGATAGAATTCCGTTGGTTTATGTGACACATTAGTTTGCGTCTAAGTCTTTAGCAAAACCGATACTTGCTCAATGGTGCGTTTTCTATTAAAAATATGCTAGCGGTGCAGTCTTAAAATTTCTACCCTTTGAATTTCGACATTTTACAATGTCGCCGCTTACGAACGTTTTGCGCATCCCCTACCCGACCCCACCCCCGCCCCGCGCGCTCCCCGCCCTACTATATTGGCGTATTTTAATATGACCGGCTCGTAGGCAGGTCGGAAAACCGTGCCTTGACTGTCTAGCGAATCTACTCTCAAAGAGAAGAAATTGCTCATCAGGGGCAACTTTCCCCTCTAAAGGGAATGGGTTAACCCGGCAGATTTTTCCGCCATATTTCAATCAAAGGAAGACAACTTTCGGGACTTCCTGTTCGCTTTTCTATAAACACTGTCCCGCTGAAAAAGGGGTCTACTCTTAAAGGAAAGAATTTGCTCCTCAGGAGCAAATTCTTTCATTTAAGAGTTGACCCCCTTTTGACATGGTAGATAAAAATACTTTTGAAGAAGTTGCCTCCCCTGAAAGTTTATCCATTTGCCTTAACACAAGACCATATTGATAAGGGAAACAAACCAAATCCGGAAAAAAAAATCATTTTTCTCCCCTGAATGTGGATCTGTTCCTTTTAAACATGATCACGGACAATTACAATACATTATCTATCTAGATCAGTCCAATCGCGTTAATCTGTCAGTGCAGTGACACACGGGGTATTCGACTACCTGGAACGCAGACGGATACCAAAAACGCCGACGGAAAAAACAACAACAAACATTCGTGGTGAGTTGAACAAATCGAATTTTACGGGCATATATTAAATAGATGCCCACAGATGTTGATAGCAATCTGTTTCGCAGTGTCTCGGAATACTTTCCACGAACTGTGGATGCAAATCCTTCTGTCAATGACGAATTATGACCTATTTTATTCGGCAAAATATAGATGCTTGATGCAACTCGACAGTTTTTTTAGTTTTACAGCAATAATTCGTATATAATTTCCAATGTTTCCTGAATAGCATAAAATACTAATGTATTGAGTACCTGCCATGCGTTATTAGAATTAGCAAAAAGCAGGATTTTAGAATTATAGATATGAATTTCTTAATGAGGGTGTTCGAATAAGGATACCAATGACGACCCGCACAGATACCACGCAATGCAGACGGCACAAAGTTATGGTTACCATTGACGTGAAAACCACAAGCGTGGAAAAATAAAAAAAGGAGTAAAATACATTCTGTTTTCGTTTAATTGGAAAGTTAATCCAGACACTGAGTCTTACCACAGTGTACCTCGACCAAAGAGGGTATTCTCAATGTAGAAGGGAAGGCAATGACGATACGATTGCCTTTCGCTTTTCGCCAAAAGACACCAAACGTGACGGTCTGTCTTAATACCACGTGTGGGCCATATTCGCGCATATGACTTTATATAGCGCACATGACCCGTCAATTCTTATTAGGTGTCATAAATCTGTGATTTTATAATGTTAGATACTTTTACGATCAAATAGGTACGATTTGTAAACTTCCTTAGGTATATTAATAGCGTAGTCCCACAAAACAACCACGGACATGAATTCAGTCCTTCTCGCTACCTTTTGTCATCGCAGAGTACTTTTAAATTCATTATTTTGACAGATAAATATGAATATACAGTCGAACTTCAATGGCTCGAACACTTTTGGGACTAAGAAAATTTGTTCGAGACCACGGTGGTTCGAGGCACAGGGGGTTGATCTTGGAGCTAGGGGAGGAGGCCGAATATGGACATATTTTCAGTTTTCTTCAAAATAAATGCATGTTGTGTGTACTCATTAGAATCGCCTCATCGAGGCGATTCTAGTGAGAACACAAAACATACATTTTCAAGATCAAATTAGACAATTATACAAACTATATTTATACCTGCAGTTATGGAATTTTCTTTCTATGGACTCAAGAAAGAGTTCGACTCGGCCGTAGTAAATGGTCCATCAGTGTTTGAGTCATCGAAGTTTCACTGTACATTAAATTTCAAAACAGATGGCTTTTTTTTGTTTTTTTGTTTTTGTTTTTTTTAGTTTGGTTTTGGTTTTACGGCCCTTTCAAGATTATTTCACTCATGTCGAGCTGATCGTTAATCAGAGGTGGGCGAAAACCGGAGAAAAACGACCTGACCTTCCCTTGCAGAACTTGGCGTCTCACACGTGACCCGAGCCAGGCTCGAACTCAAAACAGATTGTATTAGAACTGTACGAGTTTGTTTCATTATTTTGACAGATAAATATGATTATTCATTATTGCAGTGCCCACGGGCTTGAAGAAATATATGGGCTACATGATGCTTCCACGCAGAGCTGAATCCGGTCCGCACACGAGTACTGGTAAACTGCTAAGTAGATCTAAGCCTACCAAGGCAAAGCGGTGCGAGTCGGACCGTCCATGCTTATAAACCCTATTGGTTTCATTGGGCGACAGGGCTTGAGATGTCATTTCATCTCAATGTCGGGTAGAAGTCCCACAAAATTGGAAGCAACGTCTCCAAAATGACCTTTACAGTGTTGACGTGGACGTGAAACCTCAAATCAAACAAACATTATTGCAACGACGTTGATATGGCGTTGTTCCAGTGTGTGGTACGTGTTGGTAGGGTCGGGTCCTACAAAATTACGAATCGGTCTTATTAGATAAACAATGTAAAATTTATAGTAAAATTTCGGGAAAGAATGACGCACCTGAACAAATGGCAATATAATTAACCCATATATGCCCTCTTCTGGGAAATAAGCAAACAGTGCCGATCCAGATCAGACACGGCGTCCGAGCTGGGTCTAAATTGTTTGCGAAAAGAAAATTAATTTTTGTAAAATTTGCCACAAATAAAAACAAACCTGACACCCTAATAATAGGAAGTGACAACTCCAAACTTACTAGGTGTAAGACTCCATGTCACATATGGGTTAAAACATACGAAGAATAGTTTGTTTCCCTCACCCCACCCCCTTTAGCAGAAAAGAAAGAATGGCCAAACAGTTGTCCAGAATTAAATATTGCCAGGATATTTGTTTGTTTGAATTGAGTTTTAACGTTCCCGTCAACACTATTTAGGTCATTTTGGAGATGCTGCTTCCAATGTATTGGTACTTTTACCCGACATTGAGATGAAATGGCAACTCAAGCCCTGTCGACCAATGAAACCAAAATGCTTGTATGCATTGGACGCTCTGAATAATACCACTTTGCCTGGGCAGGCTTAGTCCTTCTAAACGGTTTACCAGTTCTCATGTGTGTTGAGTTTTAGGTCTGCGTGGAAGCACCATGCAGCCCAATCCATTTATCCAAGCACTGATGGGCGGGGGCGATATTGCCATGATAGACATGCAAAGACATACAACGAAAATCATAAACCAAAAAGAGAAGCACCGCATTGGAGCGGTCAGTAAGTGTTTTTCGTGGTTAGCAATCGTAGTGACTGCATATTCAAAATCTACGTTTTAAGATTGAAGTAATGCAAGACATACAATGCTGCAGTTGAACTGTAGGCGTGTACCGTGGATACTATAGCTGAACATAACAGTGAAACTTAGGATTGGGCTCCAGTTTTGTCTGGTGTCCCACAAGGTGCCGTTTTTGGCTCATTTTTGTTCTTCGTGGATTTTAATGACATTTTAACTGACACTGGCTCAGGCATTGGAAAAGATGACTGTGTTTACTACCGTGAAATGAGAAATGGAGATAACTCATTGAAACATCAGACTGATAAAGATAAATTAAGATGTTGGGCAATAAAACGGGCCATCAGAAAATCCTCTGTGAGTTGTAATTTTTCTTTTTATCTCCCGACCGAATAGGTTCCATCAATTGATGGTACTTTGTACAAAAATACATGAGCTTAAGCAGGCATGTCATGCGCAAGAACCACAATTCTGAGTGCCCTGGTTTTTTAGTTATCTCCCCTGACAGTATAATCTTGTGAATGCCATAACTGCAGTAACTTTTGTGATATATTGCTGGTTTAATTCTGGTGCACCTTCTATTGGTGAACAACCTTCTGAAGGCCATATTGGCTTTTGGTCGGGGGGTGCGGGGGGATTTGCCATCTCTTCGATGGCTATTTTTTCTTATTTTATTCAATAAAATGTGGACCTGTTATAGTAAAAAAATATTAGAACCAAGGAAAGACTCTCTGACTGTTCCTATCAGTTATCTTCTGAAGACACTTATGTAAGTATAGGAAACATGAACTATCCAATAAATTTCCTGAAAGGGAAGTCGTTGAAATTCATAATCCCTATACCAGACACATGCAGAGAGAGAGAGAGAGAGAGAGAGAGAGAGAGAGAGAGAGAGAGAGAGAGAGAGAGAGAGAGAGAGAGAGAGAGAGAGAGAGAGTGAGAGAGAGAGTAACCATTTACTCGTTTTACGCTTTTTTCACCATCGTTGTTTATATACGGCATGGGAAATATTCAGCACTGTTCATAACCGTGCTTTTTGAACCTCAAAATTAAGGAGATATGGAAGTAGGCATTGATTTAGCCATTAATTGTAAATCCGTCATTGGTATCCATCGTCTGCGTTTCATGGTAACATCGAAGAAATCCGTCTGTCGGAAATATTATCTTCTTTCAGCATGGTGCACTCAAGTCCATGCTTATTGCTGCCCGGGCAACGTATGGCATAAGTATATAGGAGTTTATTTTTGGACAAGAACTGTTTCTCTTTCAAGCTACAATGACATCTTTGGATAAATCGGTTTCATTTCTGGTACTTACACTAATTATTTTAGAAATTGTGCATGTTTTGCATTTAACTTGTCTGTAAAGACGCTTTCATGTAATCTATCGAAGCTAAAAGCACCATTACGAAACAGCTGTGACAGTTCCAGAAGAATACAGCAAAAAATCAAAACTAATTTTTTTAATAGGGTCGCAAAAAAACATGATTTTATCGACTCACCCTCTTTCAAATCCAAGGTAAACAGTCGGCGTTTTTGGTATCCGTCTGCGTTTCAAGTAGTCGAATACCCCGTGTGAGTGAGAAGTCCTGATTACATAGAGAAAAAGTGAGGTTCGCAAGGCTCTAAATTATGATTATATTCTTTGCTAAAAAAAACATAGATTGTGGGTGCTCGTTAGAACCGCCTCTGTTAGGCGGTTCTAACGAGCAGCCACAATCTATTTTGAAATAGAAACAATGAAGTTTAACACTTTTTTTTTCAGAAGACAATTTCTATTTTTATGGTCATGAAAGAATTCATTGTCTCATATGGGTGCGATTTATTAACGGATCCCCAATGATGGGTAAGATAACGTGAAATACTTGTACAGTCAAACTTCAATGGCTCGAACACCTTTGGGACCTCGAAAATCTGTTCGAGACCAGGGTAGTTCGAGCCACTGATGGTTACTGCCAGGAGGCATAACGAGATACTTTTAGACATCTTTTCGAAATGTATGCTGTGTGTACTCATTAGAATCGCCTCATCGAGGCGATTCTAATGAGTACACACAGCATACATTTGCAAGATAAAAGACTAAAATCTCCTTAATTATCCCCCACTATTTCTTATGTAGATGATTTCGCTAGGGGCTCAATAATGGGTTCGACACATCCATGGTAAACGAGCCATCGGTGTTCGAGCCATCGAAGTTCTACTGTATTCGGAATCTACTTATGACTCACTAGAGCCTGAAACCAATCTAGGCATGTTTGTGAAACAGAACTATTGCTATGCGGGAAAGATTTCAACCAGTCCAAAAAAGAAGCAAAAAATATATGAGCCCCAAAGCACTGATTTACCATTCAGAAGAAGAAGAAGTAGTAGAAGAAGAAGAAAAAAAAAGAAGAAGAAGAAGAAGAAGAGATAATTAGAATCTCAAGACAGCAATGGTGGTGCGAGTCGGATCGCTCCTTAAAACCTGGCGGTTTCCTAAAGTGCTAGAGCTTGTCGGGTAAAATCCCCACAAAATCGGAAGCAACGTCTACGAAATGACCGAAATAGTGTTGATGGGCACGTAAAAGGTCAACACAAATGAACACAAACGGTTAGCTGTACATGACATGTTGGCGTCACACAGCATTGTTGGTTTTAGTTCAGGGGCGAGTTGTTCAAAGCATCGTTAGCTTAACGAGCTCGTTAGTGGTCAAATTGTTAACTGTTCTAGCAAGAAAAATATCCCATTTTCAGCAAAATTTCAGCATATTTGCCACATTTAATGATCAAAGTTTTAACAATACGTTAACTAACGACGTCGTTAGTTTTGAACAACTGGCCCCAGATCTGGCTGGATGTTCAGGCATCCCCATTGGGTACCTCCAGTGGGTCTCCTTAACCCGTATATGACTAGCGGCCCTTTTTGGTCAAACAGTGTAGACCCAGATCTGACTCTACACTGTTTGTTCAAAGACCATCTTACTTAAAGAGTGTGTGAACTTGGCTTGGGATTCGCGGGTTGGAATATCGATTTTGCCTAACATTCACTAATATTTTACTATACTTTACTGCTACGGAATAAATCGAATTTCAAACTCCATACTCCAGACTCCAAGCCAACTTCTTACACTTTTACTGAAAACAAAAACCTGCCACCCCTATAATGAAAATGGACCACTCCAAACGTATAAGATGGAAGATTCCATTGCCATATATGGGTTAAAGCCATGTCCACTAAGGAGTCGAACTGAAGTTTATCCTATTTTTCTGCTTCTTTCTAAATATGAAAAGGTTCAGAACAGTGGCTACCAAGTAAAACGTTGTTGTAAATCTCTAATCCATTGTAAACTTGTGAACTCTTCCACTGTTATACAGTAAAACGTCGATGGCTCGAACACCGATGGCTCGATTACCATGGCTGAGTCGAACCCATTTTTTAGTCCCTAGGGAATTCCTCAACATTAGAAGTAGTGTGGGATAATTAAGGACATGTTCGACTTTTATCTTTCAAATGTATGCTGTGTGTGCTCATTAGAATCGCCTCGTCGAGGCGATTCTAATGAGTACACACAGCATACATTTTTATTATGGAACACCGAAAAGATGTCCCAAAATTAACCCCGTTATGCCTCCTGGAAGTAACCCTCAGTGGCTCGAACTACCCTTGTCTCGAACAGATTTTCATTGCCCTAAAGGTGTTCGAGCTATTGAAGTTCGACTGTATGTTGGACAGGTCTATTCTCGTTGGGAAATAGGAAAAAATGCCGCGTTATGTGGCGTCTTAACAATGCGGCGTCTGATCCAGGTCTGCACTGTTTGCCTAAGCCCCTGTAAGAATGTGACGCCCACCCCGACGCCCGGATGACGACAATAAATCCATTTACGTTAACTTCGTTACGAGCTAAAACTAGAATAATTGTTCAAAATATGCACGTTAGAAGCCTCCGTGGTGTAGTGGTTATGCCACTCGCCTTGTAAACCAGGGGTCGCGGGATCGATCCGGGGCTTCTCTAGACTTTCGGATTAGTCTTTAAACCGAGGTCCCGTCTCCGTATGACCTTAGCTGTTGGTGAGACGTAAAACTTAAAACTCATTCGCTCGAAATATGCACGTAAGGATTATAAAGGAAAAAACAGTAAAAATAAAGAAAGAAAGATCATTACTTGAACAAGTCCGTGATATAAACATCCCTAAACCCCACTTTATATAAAGAGAGAAAAAGGGTTGACGGGGGTATACTACATTGTTTCTTATTTCTGCTCCAAGACATAGGTTGTTGGGTACTCGTTAGAACCGCCTCAATGAGGCGGTTCTAACGAGCACCAACAACCTTTGTTTACAGTATAAGTAAGAAAAATATCTCGGATTTTCACAAGAAAGAAAGAAAAGAAAAGAAAAAAAGAAAGAAAAAAGAAAGAAACAAAGAAACAAAGAATAGAAAAGAAAGAAAGAAACAAAGAAAGAAAGAAAGAAAGAAACAAAGAAACAAAGAAACAAAGAAAGAAAGAACGAGGCATATCAAATTTACCTACGATTTTTCACTCTCACCAGTACTGAAGTAACACCTGTAAAGTTGGATCACATACAATACTTCGGATTTGGACAAAGAAAATTATTATTATTATTATTGTTATTATTATTATTATTATTATTATTATTATTATTATTATTATTATTATTATTACGTTTAACTCAGTTACGAGCTAAAACTAGAATAATTGTTCAAAATATGCACGTAAGGAAAATAAATGAAAAACAGTAGAAAGAAAGAAAAAAAAAGGAAGGAAGAAAGAAAGAAAGGAAGAAAGTAAGTAAGAAAGAAATAAAGAAAGAAAGAAAGAAAGAAAGTAGAAAGAAAGAACATTACGTGAACAAGTCCGTGAAATAAACACCCCTAAACCCCGTTTAATAAAAAAGAGAAAAATGGAGTTGACGGGGGAATACGTTATTTTTCTTATTTCTGCTCTATGACATTGATTGTGGGTACTCGTTAGTACCGTGGGGTTATACGTTATTTTTCTTACTTCTGCTCCATGACATAGATTGTGGGTACTCGTTAGAACCGTGGGGGTATACGTTATTTTTCTCATTTCTGCTCCATGACATAGATTGTGGGTACTCGTTAGAACCGTGGGGGTATACGTTATTTTTCTTATTTCTGCTCCATGACATAGATTGTGGGCACTCGTTAGAACCGTGGGGGTATACGTTATTTTTCTTATTTCTGCTCCATGACATAGATTGTGGGTACTCGTTAGAACCGTGGGTATACGTTATTTTTCTTATTTCTGCTCCAAAACATAGGTTGTTTGGTACTCGTTAGAACCGCCTCTATGAGGCGGTTCTAACGAGCACCAACAACCTATGTTTGCAGTATAAGAAAGAAACATATCTAGGGATTTTCATCAGAAAGTGAGCCATTTTGGAGAAAGAAAGAGGCATATATATTTACAAAACCCTCGCCCATCGGGGCTTGAAGAAATAGATGGGCTGCATGATGCTTCCACGCAGGGCTGAAACGGACCCGCACACCAGTACTGGTAAACGGCTTAGAGGATTTAAGGTTGCCCAGGCAATGCGGTGCGAGCCGGTCCGTCCATGCTTATAAACCCTATTAGTTTAATTCGGCAGCAGGGCTTGAGATGTCATTTCATCTAAATGTCGGGCAAAAGTCCCACAAAATTGGAAGCAACGTCTCCAAAATGACCTTTACAGTGTTGACGGGGACGTTAAACCTCAAATCAAACCGTGAAAAAAATTAAATTTACAATTTACCTACGATTTTTCACTCTCACCAGAACTGAAGTAATACACTTTAAAGTTGGATCGCACACAATATTTGGGATTGGGACCAAGTGAAGACTGAAAACCTTTCATTCAATTACATAAATAATAAAGTCACGAAAGGTTTGAAATTTTACTCCGTGAATATTTACATAACCTCTTTAATTTTGGGCATTCAAATATTTTATTCCTATATATAATATAAAGACGATTGTTCGTTCAAGAGCAATTAAAAAAGCCACAACCAAAATATAGATCAAAGTACTGAGAGATCTGGGGGTCGATTGTCTGAGAGTATGTTTGGAAAATAGTCTAGAACAGGGAATGTTTCGTTTAACCATTTATTTCCTGTCCTTAGGGATCATTGCCTTCACTGTGGAACTTTGAAAAAATTTTGAGGGACACTAGTGAGGCCAAATTTGCAAAATCTAGCTGATCTGGCCCAGAAAAAAGCTTTAAGATGCAGGACACCTGTGTCTCTGCACCCCCCCCCCCCCACGGGCCCCCACAGACAAGTAGACGAGAGTTTGATGCAGCTACGCGACTCTGGCTCTGTTAGCTGGTCGTGCACTTATTTTTAAAGAATATTCACCGGAGAATGTCAAATGCCTTTTTCCTCATGTTTCAGCACATTTTCACGTTTTCTTGCAATATATTGCACAAGGATGCTTCAATATAAAGATAAAGATAAAAAGATAAAGAAGCTTTATTTAACGTCGCATATCCGAAACAAGTAACATAGGCTCTGTAGAGCTTTTAATGCGACAAACAAAGTATCATTTAACAAATACTTACCTGCCTTCATTTATCTTCCTAGAACTACCCCTGATAATGCGAGCGTCAGCCAAGGGACCGCCGAGTACCATTTTTCACGCCTTTGGTATGGCGCGGCCGGGGATCGAACCCACAACCTCCCATTCCCGAAGCGGACGCTCTACCACTGAGCTATCGGGGCCGGTACTAATATATAACGACGGTACATTTCACAACCTTATTTTGTAGATATTACCGAGCAATTCTTTGTGTTTGATGCATACAGTGAGTGTTTGAGTTTTACGTCCCACCAACAGCTAAGGTCATACGGAGACGGGACCTCGGTTTAAAGACTCATCCGAAAGTCTGGAGAAGCCCGGGATCGATCCTGCGACCCCTGGTTTACTTGATGCATACAGTGTCCTCTGGTCAGAGATCACCTTTGAGACTGTTCAAAAGTGGTCTTTAAGGGGAATGGGAACACCGTCAGGGGAGGCAACTCCTGCAAAGGTACTTTTGTTTCCCATGTCAATAGGGGTCAACTCTTAAAGGAAAGAATTTGCTCCTGAGGAGCAAATTCTTTCCTTTAAGAATTGACCCCCTTTTCAGTGGGACAGGGCTTATAGAAAAATGAAAAGGAAGTCCCGAAAGTTGTCTCCCTTTGAAAAATGGCGGAAAAATCTGCCAGGGCGTTCCCATTCCCCTTAAAGACCACTTTTAAACAGTTCCAAAGGTGGTTTAGTATAAGAATTTTACTGTATATACGATACAGTACTTTGTGGTCGAGCCTCCGTTGCCTAGTGGATATTGATTGATTGATTGATTGATTGATTGATTGATTGATTTAGGTCTAACGCATGTGAGACACGAAGTTCTGCAACGGAAGGTCAGATGTATTTTTCTCCGGGTACTCCGGTGTTCACCCGCTTCTGATTAACGATCGGCCCGAAATAAGTTCAATAATATTGAAAGGGCTGTAAAACCAAAATAAATAAATAAATAAATAAATAAATAAATATAAATAAATAAATAAACAAATAAATAAATAAAACACTTTTCACTGTATCTTTGAATAGCCGATACGTGGCCTCCGTGGCCTAGTGGATAAGAGCGCTGACTCTTAACCATTGGGTCTCTCACCGCTGTGGGTTCGAGCCTGGCTCGGGTCACATGTGAAACGGCAAGTTATGCAACGGAAGGTCAGGTGGTTTTTCTCCAGGCACTCCGGTTTTCGCCCGCCTCTGATTAACGATCGGCTCGATATGAGTGAAATAATCTTGAAAGGGCCGTAACACCAAAAAGCAAAAAAAAAAAAAGTACGTGGAATTCGTGCTCGTATCACTTTAGCCGAGTCGTTAGCAAGTGATGCTATATCAAATATCACTTCCTAAAACCCATATTACACACCAATACGGCACCCTTCAAGCTAACTAACACATGACGTAACAATCCTCGGAACATGGATGAATGACCACATGTCACATTCTGCAGCATGTGACATGTACATGTCACATTCTGCAGCATGTGACATGTGCCTGCACTAATCAATCATGCATTTCTCTCGATTTGGAAATTATAAATAACCTTGATCTGGTTCTTCACAGAAATGTCATGCCATTAAAAAAGTATCCTGAACGCCAAATGAAACGCCTGCAAACTTTCAACTTCTGATGTTTCTGCAATCGGTTGAAACTTCGTTTCCCATATTCGTTCAATGAACTTCTCTGTCGTCTAACTTTGGTAAGTTACTGTATTTGCCTTAAGCGTAGCTGGTAAACAGGTTTTCCCCGTGCACTGACCATGGCAATTCGAATCAACAGCAATCAACAGAATCAAAACGCCCAATTTTTCACTGACGTCAGATGCCACGGTTGAATGTAAACCAGCGTCATCACACTGCGCTGGGTAATCTTGACACTGGAGTTAGGGTTCGTGCTGTCGCTGCCAAATTTGGAGCGGATCCTAGAACCATCAGCCGACTGGTATCTCGTTACCGCCAGACAAACAGCGTTAACGACCGTCCACGAAGCGGCATGCCGATGGTGGGATCCATGACATTTCGTCTAAACCCATTTCGTCTAAAGGACATTTCGTCTACAAGACATTTCTTCGAATACGACATTTCGTCTAAATTTCGTCGAAAAGTGTCTAAATTCGTCTAAAAATGTCTAAATTTTTTTCGTCTAATTTTTTTTTCGTCTAAGTTTTGTTTACACATATAATGGTAAGAAAGAAAAGTGATCTACGAAGCTGATCTTTATTTGCCAGTAACAATAAATTTCTATGGTTTCAAAGTTAATATTTTAGGTTGTATCCTTGTGGCAAAGACTTCCTACGCCATCACGAAAACACGCCTATATAATTTTGACACACCTTGAATTCCACTTTTACATGTATATTGTAAACTTGGGGTTTACAGGGGAAAGCCTATTTTTCCTATTTCTGCTCAAAATATAAATTGTGGGTACTCGTTAGAACCGCCTCGATGAGTATTTTAGTAGTATAAGAAAATTATCACAATGTTTCATCTGTATTAGTATAGACAACAGGCAGATTGTATAAAAATTTAAAAAAAAAAAAAAAAAAAAGATAACAAAGGTGCGACATTTCGTCTAAAATCCTTAATACTTTTTTCGACGAAATGTCGTACCAGACCGGTTTTTTAGACCAATTGTCGTATTAGACGAAGTGTCTATTCGACGAAATGGGTTTAGACGTAATGTCGTGCACCCCCGATGGTGACGGCAGCGACAGCACGAACCGTAACTCCATCGTCAAGTTGCCCCAGTGCAGGGTGACGCCGGTTTACATTCAACCGTAGCATCTGAAGTCAGGGAAAAATTAGGCGTTTTCATAGCAACAGATAAGGTTGGTTTTTTTGTGATAACTGACGGATAGCTTTTGTCAATTCTCCATAAAAACTACGTTGTGGGTATTCATTAGAACCGCCTCGAGGAGGCGGTTCTAATGAATACCCACAACATAGGTTTATATGGAGAAATTAGGAAAATGACTTTTTCCCAGCCTAAACTCCGAGACAATAAACCCACAAGAACTCTCTGTGCTTTGACTTCCAAATGCATGAGCTTGTCTTTGTTTGTTTGTTTGTTTGTTTAATTTGAGGTTTAACGTCCCCGTCAACACTGTATATGTCATTTTGGAGATGTTGCTCCCAAATTTGTGGGACTTTTATTCGACATTGATATGAAATGACATCTTACTCCCTGCCGTCCAATGAAACCAATAGGGTTTATATGCATGAACGGTCAGATTCGAACCACTTTTCCTGGGCAGGCTTAGTGCAGTTTATATTTTCTTGTCCTTTAGAATCATTGATTCCATTGTGGATTTTTGAAAATATTTGAGGGTCACTGATGAGGCCTAATTGGCCGAAACTAGCTAATCTGACCCATAAAACATGTCCACTCCATATTTTCCAGTTCTGTGGTGTATTCCTTGCTTCCAAAGAATAGCCCTTTTATGGAACATATTAGAACCTCCAAGTGGTTTACCAGTACTAATGTGCGGTCAGTTTCACCTATGCGTGGAAGCATCATGCAGCCCAATCTATTTCTCCAAGCCCCGATGGGGGGGGGGGGGGGGTCAAGTGTTACAAAATTAAAACTTAATTTACAGACTAACCTTATTCTTGTTTAAAATCCAACAAATCTTTTAACGAATACCTATTACTCTTCTTAACACTTAAAAATAATTCTCAATCCATCACTAGAGGCAATGTCAGTTAATTGACCCGGCGCACGGAAAAGTCCAAGTTACAAATGACACGCGGCCGAAACTCTAAGCAAATCAGTACATAAACGCATTTTAGTTAATATAGCTTCGCAGTTTTCAGTTTCGTGTTCTAAGACACTACCATAACGAACGGCTTCTGTGTCCTTCAGGCTAATCGAACAAGCCCGGTTTTATTTGGTTTCTTATAGGTAAACACGCTTTAAGTTAATTTAAACAAAACAGCCTGTTAAAATTCAGTGGAATTCCGCCGAATAAAGGCTAATTCTCTTTTTATAAAACATATTTAGACTTTCTTTGTGTTTTCTACATCCAGTGTCTTGCAATAAAAGACAACCTTTGGGACTGTTCAAAAGTGGTCTTAAAGACCACTTTTGAACAGTCCCAAAGGTAGTCTTTCTTTGTATAGGAATTTAACTCTACATCAAAGAATTGTCTCTTTTCTTTCCGTGTTGATCACATATTTCTTAACAGCTACACTTGGAAGCAAGGACGACAATACAGAACTGAAAAAAACTGTCGAGTGGAAAAGTCCAGCTTGTTTCAGCCAATTAGGCCTCATCAGTGACATGTTCAAAATTCCTCAGTGGAACCAATGATCCCAAAGGACTAGAAAATATAACCCACACTACATGTATATGATGAAGGACAGGGAGACGTTTTACGGCTTCCAACCTACCTTTGACTGTCCAGACTTAACTTCAAAAAGAGAGATATCATTTTACCTGGCTTATTCGCCTTGTCTAAAGCATGTTTTCTGACGACACGGCTTAAGTTATAATATAATTTCGTGTTCCTTGTGTTTTTCCCTTGTAAACAAGCTTGGGGCGACAGATGCTTACGGTCAAACCGTTTGTACTAACCTTTATCGAACTAAAATCTGTCGGGACGCCATAAAGATTTCGAGTTACGGCCCTATACTAGCTAAGACCGGTGCAGTCTCACCGCTGTGGGTGCGAACCTGGCTCGGGTCACGTGAGAGACACCAAGTCCTTCAACGGAAGGTCAGGCGTTTTTTCTTCGGACACAGCGGTTTTCAACGTTCGGCTAGAAATAAGTGAAATACATGTACATGTAATCTTGAAAGGGCCATAAAACCCCAAAACACACAAAAAAGTAGATCGGCCCCGATAGCTCAATTGGTAGAGTGTCCGCTCCGGGGAACGGGAGGTCACGGGTTCGATCCCGGGCCGCGACATACCAAAGTCGTTAAGAATGGTACTAGCTGCTCCTCGCTTGGCATTCAGATTTACGGGGTAGAGCTATAGGACTGGTCAACCCAGTGTCAGGATAATGTGACTGGGTGTGGTATCATGTAATGTGTCCGTGACATGATACTTCAGTGAGGCAGCACTATAAAAGTGAGCATTGAGCTCACTGTCGCAACCAGCCACCGTCGTGATATGATTGAAAAATTGTTGAAAACGACGTTAAACCCGAATTCACACGCACACTCACCGCTGTGGGTTCGAACCTGGCTCGGGTCACGTGAGAGACACCAAGTCCTTCAACGGAAGGTCAGGTGGTTTTTCTTCGGACACAGCCAGCGGTTTTCAACGTTCGGCTAGAAATAAGTGAAATGCATTACATGTAATCTTGAAAGGGCTATAAAACCTCAAAAACACACAAGAAATAGACCGGCAAAGATATCCATGGAAAAAGTGTAGATCCTGATGAGACTATTCATAAACGGTCGTCTCATTATGATCAACCTTGTTTGCTATCCTGTAACAAGTCTGTGAAATGAACACACCTAAACCCCACTCTGAGGTTTACGGGGGCATACATAATGTTTCTTATTTTTGCTCCAAGACATTGGTTGCGGGTACTCGTTAGAACCGCCTCAATGAGGCGGTTCTAACGAGCACCCGCAACCTATGTTTGCAGTATAAATAAGAAAGATGTCACAAATTTTCATCAGAAAAGTGGCCATTTCGGAGATATGAAAAAATGCACTGTGTCGCACGGGTTTGTAATCGTAATAGATTTTTACTGAAGACAATACGTATGCAAATACAAAGATGTAAAAGTCCATTCAGAAACTAAGGATCTTACAGGAGTTAAACGAGTTAAGGAAAGGGGATAAATTTCGAGGCTCCGCCAAGCATTTATTGCATTTTCTTCAATGAGTTTAATAAATTTAATAATACATTATCACAAATGAAAGATTCTCTATAGCATATGGCATTTAAAACGCATTTTATTCACGATTTGTAAACAAAAATGTCAATATTCCGCCATTAGTAAACGCAACGTCGTTAAGGACGTCGTACGTGTAACGTTACTCGGCGTATCTAACTAATTTGCATATTTAATCCACCAGTGGATTACGGAATTAAGAAACTGATGTTATTTCAAGCCCCCGCCCATAGGGGCTTGAAGAAATATATGGGCTGTATGATGCTTCCACGCAGAGCTGAATCCGGCCCGCACACTAGTACTGGTAAACCGCTTAGAAGATCTAAGCCTGTCCAGGAACCGCGGTGCGAGGCAGACCGTCCATGCTAATAAACCCTATTGATTTCATTGGGCGACAGGGCTTGAGATTTCATTTCACCTCAATGTTGGGTGAAAGTCCCACAAAATTTATTTCATTCTCAGACGCGACGTCATGCGATAAACTGCAGCCCAAAAGGTGAAAGTAGGCCAAAGACAAATGCTTAGACAGCATAGAAGTGACTTGCTCCATTCAGGTCAACCTTCAGCGCACATGTAAATTGTAGGAAATACTGTGCTATGGCTCAAATATAACATTACGCAAACACGCCTATACAAATACATTGCCACCTTTATCACCGAAAAAATGAAACTTTTATGACGAAAAATTGTGATATTTTTCTTATTTCTGCTCCAAATATAGGTTGTGGGCACTCGTTAGAACCGCCTCATCAAGGCGGTTCTAACGAGTACCCACAATCTATATTTTAGAGCAGAAATGAGAAAAATAAGGGATACCCCCGGAAACCCCAGTTTTACTTTATGAAAGTGGGGTTCAAGGGGGTCAAAATTATATAGGTGTGTTTTCGTGATGAAAAAGTATAAAATGCCAAACAGCTGCATTATTGTTTGCAATTCGAAACACTCTAGTAGACAACAGCGAAGAAGACATATTAGAAACACTTGACAGCACTGTTGGGTCGACTGTAGTGGCTCTGAACGGAGAATTGGGCTTGTTTGTTTAACCCTTAAATTCCTGGGGCCAGTTGTTCAAAACTAACGACGTCGTTAGTTAGTTTGTTTGATTTAGGGGATAACTGTATTCAAAATTGTCATTTGGGGAGGTAAATCGGCGGTTTTACGGTCGGAAATTTCGTTTTGCGGCGACGCGTCAGCCGAGCCGTAAAACGGAATTTGCGACCGTAAAACCGACGATTTACCTCCCCAAATGAAAATTTTCAATACAGTTATCCCCATTCTAATTCATTAATTCGGTTGTTTTCTTAAAAAATGTGCTGTTTTGCTCAAAGCGGCAAGCGCTGTGAGCTGCGTAAAACCAAATACCAGCCAATGGAAAGCGACGTTACGTGCCATGATGACGTCGGGTTTCCGACAGTATATTGCAGAATATACTTCGCAAATTTTTGACGTTATCCAATTAGACGTCGCATTTTATATGAATTTAGGTTTAACGTCCCCGTCAACACTGTAAAGGTCATTCTGGAGACGTCGCTTCCAATTTTGTGGGACTTTTACCCGACATTGAGATGAAATGACATCTCAAGCCCTGTCGCCCAATGAAACCAATAGGGTTTATTAGCATGGACGGTCCGCCTCGCACCGCGGTTCCTGGACAAGCTTAGATCCTCTAAGCGGTTTACCAGTACTAGTGTGCGGGCCGGATTCAGCTCTGCGTGGAAGCATCATGCAGCCCATATATTTCTTCAAGCCCCTATGGGCGGGGGCCGACAACAGCGAAGAAGGCATACGAGAAACAGTGACAGCACTGTTGGATCGACTGTAGTGGCCCTGAAGGAAAAATTGGGCTGTTTTGTTTAATCCTTAAATTCCTGGGGCCAGTTGTTCAAAACTAACGACGTCGTTAGTTAACGTATCGTTAAAACTTTGATCATTTATTATGGCAAATATGCTAATATCTTTGCTGAAAAAAAATGGGAGCAAAAGCTGCTCACATTTTTTCAGCAAAAATGCCAAAATTTTGGATATTGAACTTGTTAGAACAGTTAACAATATGACCCTAGCGAGCTCGTTTAGCTAACGAGGCTTTGAACAACTGGCCCCAGTACTGACAACACTGTTGGGTCGACTGCAGTGGCCCTGAACGGAGAACTGGGCTGTCTTGTTTAACCCTTAAATTCCCGGGGACAGTTGTTCAAAACTAACGACGTCGTTAGTTAGTTTGTTTGTTTGTTTGATTGATTGTTTAATTTGAGGTTTAACGTCCCCGTCAACACTGTAAAGGTCGTTTGGAGACGTTGCTTCCAATTTTGTGGGACTTTTATCCGACACTGAGATGAAATGACATCGCAAGCCCTGTCGCCCAATGAAACTAATAGGGTTTATAAGCATGGACGGGCCGACTCGTACCGCTTTGCCTGGGCAGGCTTAGATCCTCTAAGCGGTTTACCAGTACTCGTGTGCGGGTCGGTTTCAGCTCTGCGTGGAAGCATCATGCAGTCCATATATTTCTTCAAGCCCCGATGGGCGGGGGCCGGACGTCGTTAGTTAACGTATCGTTAAAACTTTGATCATTTATTATGGTAAAAATGCTAATATTTTTGCTGAAAAATGTGCGCAGCTTTTTTGCATGGCTGAAAAAAGGAGCAGCTTTTGCAAATGCAAATCACATTTTTTTTCAGCAAAAATACCAAAATTTTAGATATTGAACTTGCTAGAATAGTTAACAATACGACCACTAAACGAGCTCGTTTAGCTAACGGGGCTTTGAAACAACTGGCCCCAGTACTGACAGCACTGCTGGGTCGACTGTAGTGGCCCTGAACGGATTAACCCCTAAATTCCAGTACTGTAAACAAACAGTTTAGGCCCTGATCATACACCGCGTTTTGTTGCGCACGGTCTGATCTGGGTTTTATACCATTTGCCAATGTCCCTGTACACGAGTCTATTCCAGATTTTACCGTGATTTATCCAAGTCCAGTATATGAGCACGGTCCAGATTTTACAGTTAAGGGACCCCCTTTTCACACTATCTACCTATCTTCCGATACGTCTTAACCCTCCAAGGGGCATCACACAGCGCTATGACGTCACAGGAGGGCTAACGCTGCTTGCATTAACCTTTAGCTGGAGTTGGCACATGGCCAGCAATAGTCACGTGGACGATAGCAAGCGGGAAACTTCCGTAGTTGGTAATTTTGGGTCGATTGTCAGTCGACCCCAAAACTTAAAAAAAAAAAACATCCAGTGACAGTAAGTCAGTCATCCGCGACTTTGAAAAAAAAAACCCATCTAATTCAGCTCATTCTTTTCAAGGGAGAAACAAGGGCTCTGCCCATCAGGGCTTGGAGAAATAGATTTGGCTGCATGGTGCTTCCACACAGATCTGAAACTGACCACACATGCGTACTGATAAACCGCTAAGAAGGCCTAAGCCTGCCCAGGCAAAGTGGTGCGAGTCGGACCGTCCATGCTAATAAACCCTATTGGTTTCATTGGGCGGCAGGGCTTAACATGTCATTCCACCTCAGTGACGGGTAAATGTAATATCTCCAAAATAACGTATATCACGTTAACAAATCCATGAAATTAACACCCCACTAAATCCCACATTATATAGATAAAACTGGGGTTTACAGGGATGTACCTTATTTGTCTTACTACTGTTCCAAGACATAGGATGTGTGTACTCGTTAAAACCGCCTCATTGAGGGTAGAAATAAGCAAAATAGCACACATTTTCATCCGAAAAAAATGCTTGTTCTGGCGACAGTTTTGCACACGAATGTGTTACCATAATGAATATTGTTGACGGGGACGTAAAACCTCATTTCAAACAAACAAAATACATCCAACCTGAAACGGGTCAGATCACGAGAAAATGAAACTTATCGCATTAGAGACCAGACAGTATTCAGTCGAGCCTGCACAGGCAACTACAGTCCCTTTACTACCCCTGCACATAATACTCAGCAATGAGGGTGTCGCAGTATCTATAGAGAGGTAGCAAGCACCTAAGGGAGAATAAAAATATGCTTGCTTAAGACAGGTGCTTGCTGAATACTGTTGAATTTTAATGTATTTTCATTCTTCGGGGATCGAATGCCAGCTTGTTTAAGACAGGTTGCTTGCCCAACATCCTGATCTATCTATATCATTCTGAAGTTTCAGCGATTCCTCTGTATTTCTAATTTCCCAGTAGCAAACACATTCGTCTGCGAACAGCCCTATTTCTGAGTCAATGTCAGTGGAAATATCATTGATGTATAGGGAGAACAACAGTGGACCCAGAACAGTCCCTTGTGGGACTCCAGACAAAACTGGTGCCCACTCTGAAGATTCACCATTAACAACAACACGCTGTTTTCTGTAGCAAAGAAAAGAATCTATCCATTTGAGAGTATTTCCCCCAATGCCATAACCAAATAAAGATTTAAGTAGTTCATGTGGTGGGGTGTCAAAAGCTTTCTCGGAGTCCAGAATAAATGTGTCTAACTGTCCCCCTTTGTCCAAGATTTTTGCCCAGTCATTAATAACTGTGCTCAACTAAGTTTCACAACTATGCCTTTTCCTAAATGCATGTTGTCTGTCTGACAAACGTTCATGTTCATCCAACGTCTGACAGACGTGCATGTTCGTGCAATCACTGTCGATTTTTAGTGTAGTACTCATGGGTGACCTTGTTCCCCTTCAAAAGCAACAATACGGAAAAAACATTCATTAGCCCTCCAAAAATTGACACTAGGGCTGACATCTACAAATTTAGCTACACCCCTAGGGCAATCTCAGATTGGAACGAGCTCCCCTCTTCTCTCTTGGTGTCTGCAGAAGGTGCAGATGACTCCATCTCTAGATTCACCACCCTTGTGAGGTCTAGGGACTAGTTTAGTCGGTCGAAGGCCCTGGTGAAGGATTGTCTCTAAGGACGTGTCACCAGTAAACATTTCTGATTCTGACTGTGTACAGTACAGCTTCCCTCTAAACTAGCAAGCCAACCACCCCGAACCACCCATACCTGTCAACTAAACCAAATATTGAACAGCAAATATTGAAATCATCTGACAGGAATATCAGTGCAATAATTACTGGGCTCAGTAGAATCGAAAATGATAACATTAAAATTACGAAGTAGAAGAAGTGGTTATAATAATAATAATAATAATAATAATAATAATAATAATAATAATAATAATGATATTACCTCTTTGTTCGTTTTAGCATGTCTAGTAATGAATGCATTCATTGCGATAACTCACCCGTGTGACATAGTGCATTTTTCACATCGCCAAAATGGCTACTTTTCTAATGAAAGTCTTTGATATTTTTCTTATAAATGCTCATAACATAGGTTGTGGGTACTCGTTAGAACCGCCTCATTGAGGCGGTTCTAACGAGTACCCACAACCTATGTTTTGGAGCAGAAATGAAAAATAATGTGTTCCCCCGTAAACCCCAGTTTTCTCTATACTAAGCGGGGTTTAGTTGGTGGGGGGGAGGGTCTTCATTTCACGGACTTGTTCGCGTAATGTAACATATTTATGTACTGCTATGTTGTGTACATTTCATTTCGTACGTTTGGTATTATAACGTAATTGTTGAAATAAAAGTCATGGTTATTACATTATTGTCAATTCCTTTTATAATAAAGCCATTATTCAATGCAAGTTTTTGTTATTTCTTTATATCCACATGTTTCACAGAATATGAATATAATTTAGATGTTTTTCCGCAGATAAGAAATATCTAACGACTTCATTTTTTTTTCTATTTCTGCTCCTAATATTAGACCTAGATCTACCTGCTTAGTCTCAGAAGCCGTTCAGGGAACAAAAGCGCTGATCAGAGTGCACAGATGGTGATCTCATGGCGTGATTAAAGACTTGTAATGGTTACGGTATTTACTCAGTACTTCCCACCCAATTATCAAATAATAATCATCTAATCAATAGGCACGCGTCAGTGATTTACCCAAGATAATCCAATTTAAAGTGTATTTAACATCATTGGCAGTTACCTGAGAAAACATAACAGTCCTCGGACCCATCAATCCGAGCAGTCCAATAAATATGAAAATCTCCAGTTTTGAGAAGCACGTATCAGAATCAGAATCAGAATTGTTACTGGTGACACGTCAAATGACATTCATACACCAGGACCTGTGATGTGGGAAGTTAGTCCCTAGCTCTAACCAAAGAGGTAAATTTAGCTACACAATCATCAGCACCTTCAGCTGTCGAGATAATCGAATCGGGAAGGGCATTCCAATCTCTAATGGTTCTGGGGAAGAACGACTCTTTATAAATGTCGGTTCTTGCGCTAAGGGTCTGAAACGCCAACGAATGGTGATTTCTACAGTGTCTAGCTGGGGGAACAAGGTCATCTGTTGGAATGCTGGCAGCACCCTTTAGACCTTTGTATAAAAGGATTAGCCTACTGTCTTTTCTCCTTTTCTTGAGAGACTCCCATTTTAATTTTCCAAGTATTCCAGTCATGCTCCCAGTTTCAAAGCAGTAATTGCCTGTTACAAATCTAGCAGCTCTATTCTGAACTTTCTCAATTTCATCATTAAGGACCACTCCACTGGGGTCCCAGATACAACTACCATATTCCAAGATTGGGCGAACAAGACCTTTATATGCTGCCTCTTTTACATCCTGAGGGCACTGATGAAGATTTCGCCTCAGGAAACCAAGCGTTCTATTTGCCTTAGTACACATGTTGCTAATATGAGTATTCCATCTCAAGTTGTGTGAGATTGTCACTCCAAGGTATTTAATGGAGTCCACATTTTCGAGGACCGTTCCCTCTAAGGTGTAAGAAGCCTCAACTTTATTAGATCTCTTCCTAGTTATCTGCATAATATTGCATTTAACTGGCTGAAATCTCATGCCCCATTTACGTGCCCAACATCCTAATCTATCTATGTCAGCCTGAAGTTTCAATGAGTCATCTGTATCTCTAATTTCCCGGTAACAAACACAGTCATCTGCGAACAGTCTTATTTCTGAGTCAATGTCAGTGGAAATATCATTGATGTACAGGGAGAACAAAAGTGGACCAAGAACGGTCCCTTGCGGGACTCCAGACAAAACTGGAGCCCACTCTGAAGATTCACCATTAACAACAACCCGCTGTTTTCTGTAGCAAAGAAAGGAATCTATCCATTTGAGGGTCTTTCCCCCCAATTCCATAACCAAATAACTTAGATTTAAGTAGTTCATGAGGAGGGGTGTCAAAGGCCTTCTCAAAGTCAAGAATAAATGTGTCCACCTGTCCCCCTTTGTCCAAGATTTTTGCCCAGTCATTAATAACTGTGCTTAGCTGAGTTTCACAACTGTGCCTTTTCCTAAATGCATGTTGCCTGTCTGACAAAAGTTTATGCTCGTCCAAGTGGGCCATGATGTTTGAGCAGACTATATGTTCCAGCAATTTACACAGAACACAAGTCAGAGACACAGGGCGATAATTACGGGCAAGAGCCCTATCTCCTTTTTTGAAGAGTGGACAAATGTTTGCTAAGAGCCATTCTTTGGGGATTTCACCCGTATCAAGAGACTGTTGAAACAAGTGTGCGAAAACTGGACCCAACTCATTTGCTAGTTCCTTCAGGACTCTGGGATGAAGCTCATCAGGTCCTAAGGCCTTACTGGGGTTTAAGCCTTGAAGTAATTTGATCACTCCTGCAGCTGTCACAACAATATTATTCATGAATGGGGCCGATCTTCCAGTCAATGGAACCTCCGTGAACTCAGTTTTATTAAACGCATCATTGAATTGACCAACTAGTTCCTCTGCCCTTTCAGAGTCTGATTCAGCAACCCCGTCCCCTCCTCTTTTATTAAGGGGCGGGATGCCTTGCCTGTCTTTCTTCTGGCTATTAATATATCTGTAGAAGTCTCTGGGATTTGCCTTTACATCACCTACCAAGTTATTCACATACAAATCATGATGATTTTTTATATCAGTCTTGATTTCACGTCTCAAGTTTTCAAATTTTGCCCGGAGTTTACCACTTCCCGTCTTTTTTGCTTTTGCATGAATCTTATTCCTTCTGCGAATTTTCCTTCTTATCTCTGGAGTGATCCAGGGAATAGAAGATACAGGCCTACTAGTTTTTGAGGGGATATGATTTTCGGCCGAAGTATGAATGAAAGAAGTTATCAAATCAAAATTCTCTTGTATAGACCGAGCATCTGAATGACCATTAAAGTAATTCTCCTTTGCAAATCTGAGTGCATCCTTCCTCATAGTTTCATAGTCACCTTTCTGATATGAGTACACCTTCCTCCGAGGTTTCTTTATTGGTGGGATGTGAATTTTTAAATATCCGGAGACAACATCGTGGTCACTTAGTTTATCTGGGGAATGAATGTCTTCGAATTGTCCTGGCAAAGTCGTAAGGATCAGATCCAATGTGTTCTTATCACGAGTGGGGAAGTTAACAATTTGTTCAAGGCCATGATCGTTCATAATGTCAATCAATATTTGTCCTTCCGACTGACTCAGCATTGTGCCTTGTTTGCTGAGCCTGCCGGGCCAAGCAATATCTCGGAAGTTGAGGTCACCTAGAACATGTACAGCCGGGAGTTTTTTACCCTTATGCTGCGATTTAATGCAATCCAGTTGGTCTTTAAACAACTGGAAGTTTTCGATTGTACCATTTGGTGGTCGATACCAACTTGCTACGAATTGGGAAGTTTTATTTGCAAAAACCTTAACCCAGACCGATTCGGTGTCATTTTCAAGTTCCATGAAAGGCATGTGAGGGATGTCTCTATGAATGAGCAACATCACCCCACCGCCATGAGAGTTCCTATCTTTTCTGTACACACTGTACTCACAAGTTTCAGGGAAAAGCTCAGATGTAGTAATTGAACTGTCAATCTTTGTTTCCTGAATAGCAACAATATGAGGTTGAGATGTATCGAGGAAAGCTAAAAGTTCAAGAATTTTCCCTCTAATTCCATTTATGTTTATACTGCAAAGTTTCAAACCTTTCACAAAATTTGACTTAGTTTCATCAGCAGTTGAAGATTTGCCTCTCTTATCCTCTGTCAGAGGTTCAAACCTGTTTGGCTTACTCAGTTCTACATATTCATCAAAGAAGGAGTCTGAAAAGTTACAGACCTCACATTTTGGACATATCCAGTGGCAGCTTGAATTTACCAAAGTTCCATATTCTGCATCTGAAATGAAGGAACAGTCAGTGTGTATCCACATTTCACATTGATCACACTGAACGGCTTTGTGGCCATTAAAGACAGCACCACTGCAAAGACCACAGTCAGCTTTGCAGTCTTTGCAATACCAAGTTCCAGCTCTAGATTCAATTTCTAACAATTGACTGTTATCCAAATCAGAACATGAGGAGTGAAAGCGCTTGTTACAGTCCTCACATTCTATCCATTTCTCGGAACCTTTGCAATATTTTTTGCAGAGTCCGCAGCGAAACCTTGGGCCGGGGTTAGTTTCAATGTCTCCGGCCAAGATTAGAAGTAAAGCCAAGTTTGTACCACGCGAGGACTTGAAGTTTCGCAAGCCCTCCGAACACCTTCTGTTCCCATTCTTCCTTGTAAATGCCAAGTACTGGGAAATTCTACTACTATTCTCCTTAATTGTAATCTTGCACTCCTGATTTCCATCATCTGGATGCATTCTGTAAGTTGTTTTCCAAAGAGTGAACCCAAGAATTAAGACCATGGGAAACAGGGAGACCTTCATTTTAATATACGTATCACTTTAGGTTAACTATCGCTTACCTTTACCCAAACTAAAACAATATCTTTTGGGCCAATATAATAATGATGATAATAATAATAATATGGGCCGAGTTGGTCATGGGCCGAGTTTGTAGGGACCGACTTTGTTAGGGATCGAGTTTGCCAGGGGCCTAGTTTGACAGGGGCCGAGTTTGTAGGGACCGACTTTGTTAGGGATCGATATTGCCAGGGGCCTAGTTTGACAGGGGCCGAGATGTCCCGGAATCAATAGACATTTTTTTTTTCTTTCATTTATTGTGAGGCAAATGTCCTGGTGACATGGATGTCCTAGGCCGGCCTCGGTAGCTCAGTCGGATGCGCGTCTGACTCGTGATCAGGAGGGCGCGGGTTCGATACCTGTCGTGGAGATTGATCATGAAATCTTTTCTACGCCCATTCTCTCCCTTCCGCTGATTCAAGAAGGGCTGTTGTCATTTTCTTGCGAGAGAAAGTGCACTGTACTGGTTAACCGATTACGTATAAGCCTGCCCAGGAAAAGTGTGGCTAGGTAAACTGACCGGCTCAAAAATGACATAGAATTGTTTTGACTAGGCCGTAAAACTCCAAAAACAAACAAGACACGGATGTCGTGAAGATAGGTCCGCTTATTTCCGTGGATGTCCGTTGATATATTTCTAGTTGGATTTTACACAATTAGGAAAATGGCTGACGAAGAGTTGACGCAGGAAAACACAGAAAAATTAATACAATTTCAGGTCTTTTTTTGGCATTGCTTTCTTTGTTTTCGATGAGGATGAAAACTCAAAAACAATCTTTCACAATTGTGGCATTTTTCTATACATAACATTGCGTTTGCAACCTTTAATTTAGCGTAATTTGAAAATATTGCACAACGCCAAGAATCAACATCCTGCTTGTTTTATATTCATGAATATATTTAGGCACTGGAAAAATATGCACCCAGTTTTCAGTTCATTAAGCTGCTAAGCAAACAGAAAAGGACAATGGAGCATGGTAGCTCAGTGGTTAGTGCACTTGCCATTGATGCTAGAGGCCCCGTTTCGATTCCCAGCAAGATAAAGAAGCTTTATTTAACGTTGCATATCCGAAACAAGTAACATAAGCTCTGTAGAGCTTTTATTGCGACAAACAAAGTATCCTTTAACAAATACCTACCTGTCTTCATTTATCTTCCTAGGACTACCCCTGAGAATGCGAGGGTCAGCCAAGGGAGCGCCTAGTACCATTTTTTACACCTTTGGTATGGCGCGCCGGGGATCGAACCCGCGACCTCACATTCCCGAAGCGGCCGCTCTACCACTGAGCTATCGGGGCCGGTAAAACTCGATTTATCTGAGAACAATCGGTTCACCGGATCTTAAGATATTGACATTTAAACTGAGTGGGGGTCATTTCAGAAAAAACAGCTTTTCGTCCATTTCCAACCAAATTGTGGACCCAGTTATTTTTGCCCCTCCAAGTACAATTTTTCTTTTGTTTTCATGCCACTGGTGTTAAATGGTATAACTATCATCCAGGCAGTTAACCCAATGATGGAAAGTGAATGCAATGTCAATGTCAGACTAATGACAAGGCCCCAAAACACAGCGGTGAAACCTTAAATTGGACATAATGCTAAATGTAACAAGTCAAGAGTTTCATAAACCCAGAATGGTTTACTGTGGATAAAACCTGAAGTTCATTTATTTACTATGGCAAATATATATATATATATGCCAGTATTTTTGCTGAAAAATAATAGCAGCTGCCGTCATTGTTTTCAGCAAAAATAACACTATACTCGATGCTGTACTTCAGATATATTCCAAAGTTTCACTGTTTGGTTAAGGCATGTCCACCTGTACCCAGGCTTATCACATTAATACTAATATTATAGTTCATTTTATAGTGTTTAGGTTGGAATTACAGAATGAGATTCAATGCCTGTAGCCTGCAATGAATTCAAAGACAGCGGAGGGGCATTACTTTTTACCCCTGTACCAGCTCTGGGCTGAATCTCCAAAACTGTATTAAATATTATCATGAAACTTAACAGGGTGAAGCATAATGTTGACACAATGTGTGTTGAACAAGGAAGACAGCTCTTGTTGGAACACTTATCCTTTAAGCACA
The DNA here is from genome assembly GCA_963580285.1 of Lucinisca nassula. Classification (NCBI taxonomy): domain Eukaryota; kingdom Metazoa; phylum Mollusca; class Bivalvia; order Lucinida; family Lucinidae; genus Lucinisca; species Lucinisca nassula. The sequence continues at coordinate 91,192,627 of OY757020.1, read as the reverse complement.
CTTATCCATTAAGCGAGTGCTCATCATGCTGTGGAGAGTATTGTGCTGTCAGTTAATTTATGCAAATCAATTCTGGAACACTCCTCATTTAAGCTGGTTCATGGAACATCTTCAAACAGATGTTAATTTCTATATATCCTACAACTGTTTTTACACTTGCAAAGCACAGCTTTCATTTAAACAAAGATCCAATCCCTATGTATGTTAAAGAGTCGAAAAAAAGACACAGTGATTAATTCAACAGATCATTCAGCACCATTAAATGTGTAAATAGAACATTGTTACAGCACAGGAATCAGGTGAGATGAAGTTAAAAATGTTTTTAATTTAAATGTGTTCCAGTGGTTAGTGCACTTGCCTCTGATGCTAGAGGCCCCCCGGTTGGATCCCCAGAGGCAGTGATTTTTTTACCCCTGCGTCCTGCGTCCAGGACGCACAAATAGGCCTGAGGACGCACGATCATAAAATATGTGCGTCCGTCGGACGCAAATATTTCATGGGCGAAAAATCCAACTTTCGTTTTCACTGCTGTAAATATCGGCGGAAGTGATAAAATACCGCACTTTTACCGAACCTTCAACTGCCCAACGAGTCACCGAAAAATCGATACAGGTACAATTTAATGATCCAACCACAAGATTTGAATCCCCTCCATCCTAAATGAGCCCAAACTTTCACACAATCAAGTTCAATGCAAACATCAAAGTTTTCCGCCATCCAAATCGCCGCCCACAAACCAACTCTACCATTTTTCTGCATGTGAACGGTAAATGTGTCAAATGACGTCATCCGATGCCAGCAACCCCGCACGTGTTTAATGCTATTGTTTTATTTTAATGGGCTGTATCCCTAAACGGTTGTGAATGGAGGTGGATGGAAAACAGCGCTTTGCACAGCCCCCAAATTATCCCCAGCAGCTCCAACAACAGCGTTCGACTTTTCCCGCCAAGCCGAGCGTCTGCTATTTGGCGTCAAAACATAACCATTCACGATCCGTTTTTATAATGCATACATCTACCGTTAGATGTAGTTAATTGTCTGAGGTGCGAGTAAATCATTTTCACATTGTGGGTTAAATTTTATGATTGGGGAATAAACGCAAATTAGAGACATAACTTGACCATATTTTCACACCTCGTTCAAGTTGGCTTATCGCCAGAAATGAAGGACATGCACCGCAGGGCAATCATGTTTACTTGGCAATTATATGACAGGGATAAACAATAGTGTCATAATTGAACTGTTATAAATACACAGACGGTTTGTCACTGAATTGTCGACAAAGCAGGACAGTGCAGCACAATTATTGTGATTTACTTACTCTAGTTTTACTGTATTTTAGGACTCAAAAGACTGACAGCTGTAGACGATTTTTTTTTTTTTGCACTTGCCCGACCTGGCGTCCTAAGGTCAAAGTGCACCCGCCCGGCGCGATTTCGGACTTGTACCGGGCGGCCGGGCAATGGATTTGTCAGCCCCTGAACCTAGATAGCTGGTGTCCCAATCAGGAGAGGAAACGTTTGTCGATAATGGTTCGGAATATTATCTCCATTGTGCATGAAGTAAATTTCACGCACATGTTGCGGTGCGCATTTATCGAAAACGAAAGTAGAAAACATTACGGAAAATAGACTAAAAATCGTACACTTTAGCAGGATTTCTTTGGGCTAGTAAACAACACAAGTTGATTGATTCTGTTCATTGCAAATAATAGATACTAGACCGCATTATTTTTAACTATGAATAATGGCATTTTATACTGAACCGATCTTTTTTGTACTTCCTTTTTTCCCTCCAAATATTGGGACTCATACTTTCAGATTTGGGACGCACAGTTTTTTGGTTGAGCGAGTCCCAGGACGCATAGTTGAAAATTTGTAAAAAAATCACTGCAGAGGTGGTGATTATTTTGGTTGTCCGAACACGCTCCAGTGGCATCATTTGCAGGGATGAATGCCAAAAAGTGCAAAGTCCTTCAGATCGGGATGTTAACTGGAGGCCCCCTGTGTAGGATAAAGACCCCTATCGTAATTACATGATTATTGTGTAGGCTCCTGCCCATAGGGGCTTGAAGAAATATATGGGCTGCATGATGCTTTTCTAGCAGAGCTGAATCTGGCCTGCACACTAGTACTGGTAAACCGCTTAGAGGATCTAAGCCTGTCCAGGAACCGCGGTGCGAGACAGACCGTCCATGCTAATAAACCCTATTGGTTTCATTGGTCGACAGGGCTTGAGATATCATTTCATCTCAATGTTGGGTAAAAGTCCCACAAAATTGGAAGCAATGTCTCCAAAATGACCTTTACAGTGTTGACGGGGACGTTAAACCTCAAGTCAAACAAACTGTGTAGGCTTTCAACCCTGTGATCTGGAGTGTATGTAATGTATACCTGGGAGTAATGGTCAAATGTGACCGATCGCAGTATAAGTAGAAAGAAAGTCAAACCAGCAATATTAAGCTCTTGTTAAACAACTGAGAAACAGATATTTACTGTTGTTTAATAGCCAGGTTTAAGAGATCAGGGTACTTGCACATAGGGTTGCGCGATATTACCGGTATACCGGTGAATCACGGTTCGAAACTCCCGCGGTACGTATCGCGATACATATTTGACCATACCGGTACACTCGGTAAAGTCCGGTATTTTCCGGAACCTTCCGGGATTTTTGGCTACTTTCATTTTCAGTTTTTTTCAGATTCCCGACATAAATGACGTTTAATTGTCCAATCATATTAGCTTACACCTGAGTAATATAACAATCTCCATTACTAGCAAATCCGATTTTGTGAGTTTTATTCCTAAAACTCTGATTTTAAACGAAATAAACAAGCAAGTTCCATGCGAACATCAAAGTTTTCCGGCATCCAAACCGCCGCCCACAAACCACTGCTACAGTTTTTTTTTCTGCACGGGATCGGTAAATGACGTCATCGGACCCCAGCAACCCCACACGTGTCTATTGTTTGATCCTAATGGGGTGTATCTCTTTCATAAAAAAAATGTTTGGAAACGGTTAAAAGATTCTCGATAGCAAAACGGTGGTGGAAAACAGCTCTTTCTGTAAGCTCCGTGTCAATAACCAACAACAGCATACTGATGTGTTAACACAAATTAAAGCGTTCAACTTTTCTCGCCAAGCGTCTGTTATTTGGCGCCAAAACATAACCATTCACGAGATAGTAGAATAGTCGTAGCTACTCGTCTTAGGAGCAATTAAATAATTTTCTCAATGATTGCGGATTAAATTTTATGATTGGGGAATAAACGGAAATTAGAGACATAACTTGACCATATTTTCACACCTTATCGACACGCACCGCAGGGGGTAATTATATGACAGGGATTAACAATAGTGTCATAATTGAACCGTTATAAATCATCAAACAGTGTAAAAAATGCAAAGGCGAAATCGGACGTGTGGAGGCATTTTGGGCTTAAAAAACGGAAGTCGGACTCGACTACCGTTGAGGGTATACAGTATGTCGCCACTGCGACATGACACCAGTTTAAGGGTATGATCATAATTATGAACCATCAAATATCTATCTCTCACTTTACAGCATTTCTAGTCTTGTGCGATGTGGCCGCAATATAATTTGAAACTCTAGTCACTAGTAGTCAATAGTCTCTGGGTCTCTTTAAATATATTATTGCCAATGTATTGTATATTTAAAATTTTGCAATGTTTCTCCAGTCACATTACAACATTTCTAGTCCTGTGGCAGATTTGATATTCAGTTTATTACTCATTGCCAAATTCTAGTCAGCTTAGTCATCTTCTGTAGTCAATTCAGCACCACTGATTCTCTGACATTGTCACATTTCTATTCATTGGAAGCAAAATAAAAGACAAACACTGTTCTTTTTGTATGTTTAATAGATTTTAGCCATTCATTTACCGTTTAATAGTACCAGTAATAGTCAAGTACTCAATAAGTAGATGGAAACAACACATTGAAGTTCATATTTTTCAAACTTGTAAATAGTTGCGATATATCCTGATGCATATCGCGATATACCCCCTTATATCACGATATATCACGATACGTTTTTCAAAGGCGATACCCAACCCTACTTGCACATGATCTAAAAAGATTTAGATATATTAGGAATTAATAGTTTAAGGCCGTGCATTTTCATTTTAATTATATGAACTTCTAAAAAGAGCTTTAATGCACATATTTTACCTGTAGTGTATAGATGGTAGGATTAAAAATGATACCAGATAAAATTACTGTGGCATAAATATACTACAACACCTGTAGCAACAAAAAGTATTAATGCATAATTATAATATTTAAATTAAGTCTTAAATACCCATAAAACACATTTGAAGTGTGAACTTGTGTTTTGACAGCAGCAAAATTGAACTGTAGAAAGTGTAGAAAGACATTTAATGCACATGGATAAATTGCCTGGTAAGAAAATGCCGGCAGCGGCTACAAAAATGGCTGCCAAAATCAGGACAGTCGCCTTGTTTCAGGTGACCATACGTCCTGAATATTGTTTGTTGTTTGTCAGACTAAACTGAAATGAGTAGAAGAAGGTTTGTTTTGTTAAAAACTGAGCGTTTTTATGTAAAAATACATTGGTAACTGCAAAATAAAAAAAGGACAAATTTTCGTATCATTAGAAAAATCATATTTCATGAAAAATTCTACCAAAAATTGCCAAAAACGCTAATTTCAATCTTTAATGAAGAAAAATAATAAGACATATTTCATTGTCACGAACAGCCTCTGCATGTATGTAAAAGGACGTAATAAATGGCTACCCTACCGGAACCAAGAAAATTTCAAAGTCAGAAAGTCAGTTTGAGTTACCTCCCCTGTTGGTCCTATACCTAGCAGCGGTAATAAAATTGCGGCGTCAGAACATGCAGGGATGAATGCCACAAGTGCACCATCCTTCGGATTGGGATGGTAACTGGAGGCCCCCTATGCAGGGAGAAACATCCCCTGTGCATGCTAAAGATCCCGACCATGATTGCTGTGCAGGCTTTCATCCCATAGATACTTGGGGCCTGGACTCAGGTGAGTGATCATGGCCCTAACTGATCTCTTGAAGTTTGATTTTTGCACGTTTTTCCAAAGTAAACATTGCTGAGCACTAGCCTAACTTGTTCAAAAAGCTTAATCATGCCTAGAAAGCTTACAAATAAAGTAGTTGTGATGGCTATATACATGTATAGCCCCTTTATGGAAAGATAGAAAACTTTGTCAGATCCAAATTCGACCCGTCCCAGAAATCTATCCCAACGCTGCCAAAATACAAAACGGGACTGTATCTACATTTGTACCTTACATCTGTTTGTTCTGCATTCATTTACCTTTACAACAATACTATTATGTCTTTCCTCTATCTTTATTTTTTTCAAAAAACGATTTTAAATTGACTGACAGTCGTCAAAATTTTTTCTGACACACAGCCTAACGCAGCGGTTCCCGGCTTCTATATTACAACACCACATGTGCCGGGAAATGAACTGGAAATTCCGACAGGGACCTCATCAATTTTTGGGGTAAAAAACCCTCTGCAGAGCGTAAATGGGAATGCTGTCTTCACTAAAGCTTAATAAAGCTGGCAGTATAATTTAGCTTTAAAGACAAAGGGTAAGAGAAGAATCTTTTATTCGCCATATTTGCATTATTTGGTGGCTCCCAGCTTGCACATTGTCAATATTGGAAAAACAGGTAACCAGATCCCCTTGACCTTTCAAGGTTACCTGTTTTTCCAACACTGATAATGTTCAGACTAGAAACCAACAGATAATGCAAATAAGGTGAATTTCAAGTTAGGGATTGCCCTTTTAGCAAGGTTGCGCGTGTGCATGTACCCTTTTTGTCGCGCCTGCTATTATCACGTAACGATATAGGCGCCCGGTTTTCCGTCAGTTCGTCCATTTGTCAATGCGTCAACATTTGCGACCACCCTAGCGTTCACCCAAAGATTCAAGTTTATTTCTCAAGAACTATAAGAGCTTCATTAATGATACTTGATACGAACTTGTACCTGTGGATGGCAACTTAAATGCAAGCATCCATATTTGACCTAGACCTATATTTCATGGCTCACTGACTTTGTAAAATAGGGCGACCACCCTAGCGTTTACCCAAATGGTCAAGTTTATTTCTCAAGAACTATAAGAGCTTCATTAATGATATTTGGTGCAAACTTGTATCTGTGGATGGCAACATTAGTGCAAGCATCCATATTTGACCTTGCCCTACATTTCATGGTTCACTGACTTTGTAAAATATTGCAACCACCCTAACGTTCACCCAAATGGTCAAGTATATTTCTCAAGAACTATAAGCGCTTCATTAATGATACTTGATACTAACTTGTATCTGTGGATGGCAACTTAGATGCAAGCATCCATATTTGACCTTGACCTAAATTTCATGGTCCACTGACTTAGTGAACTATTGCACCCTAGTGTTCAACCCAATGTTTAAGTTCATTTCTCAGGAACTATTAGAGCTTCATTAATGATATTTGGTACAAGCTTGCATCTAGGAATGGCAACTTTTATGGAAGCATATTTATTTAACCTTGCTCTAGATTTCATGGTTCGGTGACCCTCACAGGCGCGACATAGCCTTCGGCGGAGTTCTTGTTGTGGTATGACAGTACCGTATTAACCTTTATGTATTCGGACAGACAGGACTAAGCAAACAGTGTAGATCCTGATTGGTCTTCACTGTTTGCTACTAATCCAGATATTTTTAGGCTCAACATCTGGTTGTAAACTACTTGTTCAAATTATAGAGCAAGCAGGGCCTGACAGATCAAACTTTCAACCACTTGCCCTACATTACACAGCATCTTGAAAATAGCTTAGAATTACCATATTCCTTATATATGTTCTATTTATTTTTCTGGGCAAGTGAAATAAAAAATCACTTGCCCAGCCAAAATTTAGACTTATCCAGGGCAGCGAGCAGTGGATCTGTCAGGCCCTGGAGCCAGTATGGCAAGGGGTTTAGGTGTACAAATAATTAGTGTAAATACGGTACGCACGGAACAAACTCCAGTTTCTATTCACTTTACATTTATTTCAGGATTTGACAGGTATAGAAGACATTGAGAGATGTAGGGAAACACTGGAGAGACATAACTGGGATATAGAGGTATTGTATACATTAAGGATGACACGATTAATCGTATAATCGATTAATCGATCGATAAACTCCACAGAAATGATTATCATTTCTAATTTGATGATAATCGATTACTTGTTAGGTACAATTTACTACCCAAAGTTATGCCTAAAACAGCTGGATGAGTGACAAACAGTGCAGACCCTGATGAGATGCCGCATTCTGCGGCGTCTCATCTGGGTCTACACTGCTTGCTCAGGCATGTATGTTCAAATATACATATGATTAAGTGCAACATATGATAAGAGTCATGCTCAGATGGAAAGCCAGACAGGTAAAATTATGACAAAAACCTTAGCGATTACTAATCGATTATCGATCGCAATGACAGGACTGATAATCGATTATCTTTTCACTACGATTAGCCAGCCCTAGTATACATGTATTTGCTCTTTTGGTTCTTTTTTCTGCCACATTTATTTTTAGCATGGAGATATAGCAGTCTGGTTTTCCATCTGTTCAGTTGTCCATCTATTTCTCAGTCTGTCAAGATTTGCCTCAGCCCAATGGAAGAACTACAATCACAGGCATGTCCTAGTCTTTGGTGACATTCATTTGGTGACAGGCTTGAAGTCAGAGTGTGTCCATTAGTCTAGGAGCAGCTACTTGTATTTTCATGCAACAATACAATAAACGACTGAAATTCGGTATATGATATTGTTGTAGACTACATTACAAGACACATTTATTGCCCCCGCCCATCGGGGCTAGGAGAAATAGATTGGGCTGCATGATGCTTCCATGCAGAGCTGAAAACGACCACACACAAGTGCTGGTAAACCGCTTAGAAGGTCTAAGCCTGCCCTGGCAAAGTGGTCGGCCCGTCCATGCATATAAACCCCTACTGGTTTCATTGGGTGGCAGGGATTGAGATGTCATTTCATCTCATTTTCGGGTAAAAGTCCAACAAAATTGGAAGCTAACAGGGACGATAACCTCAATTCAAATAAACAAGACCTATAAACGAACAAATGAAGTTACTTACAGATACATGTATATTGTGGATATATCAATAACTAAAATTACATATATGTTGCAAACATGTCTGCAGTACAAATATAAACATGTGGTTTGTAGACTGCAGAACAAGACACCCACATATTTATATAAAAAAAATACAGTATCAGAAACTTTCATGCATTCAAGTACATGTAATTGCTACCTGGTTTATAGGTATGTAGCAAAAGACATCTGCTTGGCAGCAAAAAATGTCATTCCAGTAGGAGACATCCCAGAGATGAACCCTTCAAACACAGAGCATCTGTTTGGGACAGAGTTTTCAGGTTATTTTTTCCAGATTTTCAGTTAAAATAAGGCTTGACATTACATGTGAATTGTCTGCCCAGCAGACTATTCACTTGTAATGTCAAGCCTTATTTTTGCAGAAAAATAATGAAAAAAAAAATACAGCACAAGGTGGTAGTGTTGTGGGCGCCATACCAGGTAGCTAATTTTTGCTATCAGCTGTTTGACCTGGTATACATGTAGTAGTCACAGATAGGTGGAGCTATTCAGGTATTGTCAATATATATCAAATTCGCTGAGTCCACCAAAAGATTCGGTAGAGAGCCTTTCGCACGCTTTTTACAAGCGGAGGGAATGGTCATATACGCCACAGCTATGCTTGTGTTGCAGTTGAATTCACACAATCGGGTGACTTGGTTTTCCTTTTTGTCAATGGAATATTCCTAAGGCAGGTACAAAGGACAGCTCAGCCTAGTCAATCTTATCTGCAACTACTATAGCAAACTGAATTTATAGGTAGCAAATTTTGTTACTTGCTACTGTCAATTTCAAAATAGAAGTGAAGGCAATGATCAGGAATCGATACAATTAACCGACAGCTCCCATCAGAGACACCAAGGGAAAGAAACACAAACATGAAACAACTAAACCCTAATGGAAACATCAATAGCGGAAAGCCAAAAGGACAGTTACTTTCCCACAAAATGGCCAATTGGCTACTCAAAGCAAAAATAATACAAGCGATACACACACTCAAAGACAAGTCATAACTAAAATAAAACACGACAGAAGAACCACCTTGGAACGGTCAGTGAAACGAATTCCACTGGAGGCTTAAATCGATTTTACGTGGCCACAATCCCCGCCCTTACTTCTATTGCGATTTAGGCAAATAACTTGTTCAGTCCGCATGAAGGCCTCCTAACTCATCAGTGCAACATCTCCGTGAACACAAAAATCAAACAACCACAGAGATGAAACAACGGTGAGGACTCTACAGCATGAAACCACTGAAATGCTGGAGCAAAAAAAGACCAGTAGTTAGACCGATTTGTATATTGCTATATGTATTTATGACCAACTAAAATTATATATAATGTTGCAGACTGCAGTTCAAGACACTTTTAATGAACAGGAAGGCAATCCATTAGTGTACAGAGAACGGCCCCCAGAACCAAGAACTCCACCCATGAACCTTCAACCCTCAGACCAAAGGTAGGTTCACTAGCCCGGATCAATACTGATTGGTCGGTCACTGTGAAAGAAATTGACCCTCTCTGAGTCACCAGAACTGGGTCTAAAATTCCGATGCCTAGTTAAAATCTGAGGTGACTCCGCAACCCGGCAAGTATTAATCAGAGGAAAATGACATCACACTTAGTAGATAGACAAGCAATTAGATGGTTCACCTAGTAACTGAGCAGTGCTGTTGCTGAAGTTGGTGAGTTTCCCATATTCCTCCTTTCTTTCCCTGCAGTCATTTAAGAAATTAATTTTATTTTTCTGGTCTTCATGAAAGTATGAATGCAGTGGATCACCTACAAAGTAAAGGGGTTCATGTATTTGGGGTTCATGTAAACTTTGCTAGCGAATTGCTGTCACTCAGCAGAAAATAAACAGCAGAAAAATTAAGTTTATTTTTATATTTACATTCTTTACTCATCATCAGTGAGCCAAAAAAAATGCTTAAAAGGCAAACTTTTAAAGCTGAAGAGCTTTAACATGCTGTTTTTCTATAAAGAGCGGAACAGCCTTGACGTCGCCAATGCCCATTCAGATTGTAGAGAACCACGGCTTAGACTGACCGCACTTGACGTCACTGAAAATCATGTGACTTGATGCATTCATGGAAGTATGAACTACATTGTTTTCTTAAGGTTTCCATTAGGGTCTAGTTGTTTCATGCTTGTGTTTCTTTCTCTTTGGTGTCTCTCATGGGAGCTGTGGGTTAATTGTATCGATTCCTGATCATTGCCTTTACTTCTGTTTTACATTAGGCTTTACACTGGCACGGCCCCCGCCCATTTGGGCTTGAAGAAATATATGGGCTGCATGAGGCTTCCATGCAGAGCTGAATCCGACACACACACAAGTACTGGTAAACCGCTTAAAGGATCTAAGCCTGTCCAGACAAAGCAGTGTGAGTGTCGTACCATCATGCTTATAAACCCTATTGGTTTCATTGGGCGACAGGGCTTGAGATGTCATTTCATCTCAGTGTCGGTTAAAAGTCCCACAAAATTGGAAGCAACATCTCAAAAAGGACCTTTACAGTGTTGACGGGAACGTAAAACCTCAAATCAAGCAAACAAAAGCTTTACACTGGAATGTAAAATATTTGTCGATATCTGTGACAAATTACATTTTACATTTGATAGCTTTGCACATTCATTTTCATATTCAATGCTTTTGGTTTGTGTTTTATTTTGTGTAAGTTCTATCAAAATTCCTGCATGTTTATTGAACAGTGTAGATTCAGATCTGTTGTATTTGATCCATGGCAAGACCATGCCAACAGCCTTTTCTATGGAACACTAGGTTTAAGACACTTCCAGTTAGGCTGACACGATTAATCGTATAATCGATTAATCAGTCTATAAATTCCACAAAAATGATTATCATTTCTGATTTGCTTTTGATCGATTACTTCATAGGTACAATTTACTACCCAAAGTTATGCCTATAATAGAGGGATGAGTGACAAATAGTGCAGACCCTGATGAGACGCCGCGTCGTCTCATCTGACTCTACACTGCTTCCTCAGGCCTGTCTGTACAAATATACATATGGTAATGGGCAACATATGGTAAGAGTCATGCTCAGACAGAAAGCCAGACAGGTAAAATTATGACAAAAACCTTAGCGATTACTAATTGATTATCGATCACAATGGCATGACTGATAATTGATTATCTTTTCAGCTCTGATTAGCCAGCCCTACTTCCAGATTGCCCATCTGTGGTCTAGTGGTTAAAAGTGCTGACTTTTAAATATTGGGTTTCTCATCGCTGTGGGTTCGAGCCTCTCTTTTGGTCACATTTAAGACACTAACCCTTATCCTGCTGAATAAATTAATGTAGGCATACACATTTCTAACTATCAACCAATCATATTACTTGATTTAATGTATTTGTTCAGTTCACAGACTGCATGACAAACAATGTAGATCCTGATCAGATGGCTTCTTCAGAGATGGCAGAAGCCATCTGATCAGGATCTGTTTGCAAAGGTTCTGGTTGCCATGTGTGTTTGATTTGTGGCCTAACGTCCCCATCAACACTGTACAGGTCATTTTGGAGACATTGCTTCCAGTTTTATGGGACTTTTATCCGACATTGAGATGAAATGACATCTGAAGTCCTGCCGCCCAATGAAACCAATACGGTTTATATGCATGGACGGATGGACGGTCAAACTCTCACCACATGTGGTTACCATGTTCAGTGGTATAAGGGTTAAGTACTGTGAAGGGAGATTTTTTTCTCTCTAGGTCTCTGTTTGTTTGTGGGTTTTGTTTGCCCACCTCTTGTAAACATGATATGAATGGTTCAAATAATCTTTATAGGGCCTTAAAGGTGCATTATTGAGCTACCGGGTCTCAAAATCTTTTTTCTGGTTTTTATCTTCAATGCATACTCCTTTGTCATGTGTACACTTTTGGAGCCAAATACAGCTTTAGAACTTTGTGAAAATGGTCGTTTTCATTCGTGTTTAGCCTTTGCTCTGAACATGTGTTCGGAATGTCTGTTCTAAAAATAAATCTGTCATTTTACACATACATGGCGACAGTATCGTCTCTGAGTGTCGTTACTTATGGCATGGTATTCAGCGTCATATTTTTTCCGATTCAGGCATGGCCTAAGCAAACAAGGCCAAAAAAGAACGTCGCATAATGTCATATATGGGGATTCTATTTTTGTCACGAACTAAAAATAGATCTAACTAATGTTGAAACCTAGTTAGGGAATCCCTCTCAAACTCGTTTACCTGTCATCATAATTGTTCGCATTTTTGCATAAAATGCATTCATTTGTGTTGTTTTAAAGAAAAATACCGGCTATATGTATTTTATTTTTTGGAAGCATTTTTTCCAGATAGCTCAATAGTGCACCTTTAAAACCCAAAATAAAAAAAAAAAAAAAAAAAGAACACTACTGAACATCTTATTAACCACTTTGAACTGGCTAAACAACTGAAAAAACTTGCCTTTCCAGGAAAAGTGTTAGTTGAACTGACCTGTTTGATATTACTAAGCTAGTGTTGACTGGGCTGTTAACCCTTCTCTTGCTGAATATTCATTTTAGCCACACCCATCTCTGACTTTGAACCAATCAGATTATTTGATGTAATTTATTCTTACAAATTGATAAACTGAATGCCAAACAGTGTAGATCCTGATCAGATGGCTTCTTCAGAAGCCATCTGATCTGAATCTACACTGATCTGAACCTACACTGGTTACAAAGATAGGGGATGTCGTGAACAGCAAGATAAGGCTTCTTCAGAAGCCATCTGATCTGGATCTACACTGTTTGCAAAGATATGGGTTGTCGTGAACAGCAAGATAAGGCTTCTTCAGATACCATCTGATCTGGATCTACACTGTTTGCAAAGATATGGGTTGTCGTGAACAGCAAGATAAGAAGATATGGATTAAACTCCACAACAAACAACCAGATAACGTTACTGTAGAATGCTGTCAAGAAAGCCACAACTCAAAAAAAAAATGTTTTAATTTCCTTGTCAAACGCGGTCTGCCCATTCCCTTTCTCCTACCACCCCCACCCCAAAACCCTGAAAAAAAGCCAAAAGTTGTAAAAAGTTAAAATGGTTGATTGAAAATTTCTAGGTAACTAAAGGTTTATGTTTTATACCTCATTCTATTTCAGAGTGTTCACAGTGGCCCCTAGGCGACCCCAGGGCATTATCCAGTGGGGATACTACATAATTAGTTTTCCATTTAGATTCTTTTACTCAACGGTTCTAGATATTATTAGATTTGCTTGTAAGTATGGTGTTTAAATAGTGCTCTCATACAAATATTTCACCACAACCTCTTTCTAACACTGTTTATTATAACAGAATTTCGGATCTAACACAGTTTCAAGATGGATCAAAAAATGTTTAGATTATACGGGAAAATGACCATAAATGGTCATTTTTCTGTATAATCTACATTTTTGTTTGGTTATTTGTTTGATTTGAGGTTTAACGTCCCCGTCAACACTATAAAGGTCATTTTGGAGACGTTGCTTCCAATTTTGTGGGACTTTTACCCGACATTGAGATGAAATGACATCTCAAGCCCTGTCGCCCAATGAAACCAATAGTGTTTATTAGCATGGATGGTCCGCCTCGCACCGCGGTTCCTGGACAGGCTTAGATCCTCTAAGCGGTTTACCAGTACTAGTGTGCGGGCCGGATTCAGCTCTGCGTGGAAGCATCATGCAGTCCATATATTTCTTCAAGCCCCTATAGGCGGGGGCCATTGTTTGGTTATAAAAGGGCTGCTTACCAGCACAGTTTCTTTTTGGATATCATTTATAGTGTTATAAACGGGCCTCCGTGGCCTAGTGGATAAGAGCGCTGACTCTTAGTCATTAGGTCTCTCACCGCCGTAGGTTCGAGCCTCGCTCGGGCCACGTGTGAGACGCCAAGTTCTGCAACGGAAGGTCAGGTGGTTTTTCTCCGGGTACTCCGGTTTTCGCCCACCTCTGATTAACGATCGGCTCGATATGAGTGAAATAATCTTGAAAGGGCCGTAAAACCCAAACCAAAAAAAAAAAAAAAAAAAAAATAGTGTTATAAAGATGGTGCAATATATTTTTATACACCTTTATAACCTCTTTATAAAACTGTTCCTTGTAACACCGTTTTGGATGTAACACAATTTAAAGATGGATCTCTAAAATGTTCAGATTATGTATAAAAATGACCATAAATGGTCATAAATGTCTAACAGAAGAACATAAGATTTTGTATGCAATTGGTTGATACTCACTATATTCAACTTTAATCCATAAAATGCCAATCACGACAATTGTCGTCTGCTTTGACGTCTGCTGGTTGCTTTAAAAGCCATTTTTGCAAAGTGTAAACCCAGATCAGACTGCAGTCTCTGCTCCTCCAGGAGCAGTCTGATTTGGGTCCACACTGTTTGCCTGTAAGCAAAAATATTTTTAAAAAGTTTGAAAAAAAAAAATAGCAGACGACATAAGCAGACGACATTTTCAGATGTAGTTTTTCTCGGCATCTTAAGGGTTCATATAGGGATTACCCATGGTTTTTCATGCATTCATGAATATCATTTGGGGGGTCATGAGGAAGCTCTTTAAACATGGGGCTGCTATGCAGAGTGTTCAAACATCCCCCGAGGGACCCAGCAAATGATATTGCAAATATCCTTGGATAATCTTTTTCTTGTACAGTCGAACTTCGATGGCTCGAACACCGATGGCTCGTTTACCATGGCTGAGTCGAACCTGTTTTTGAGTCCCTAGGGAATTCCTCTGCATAAGAAAAAGTGTGGGATAATTTAGGAGATTTTCGACTTTTATCTTGCAAATGTATGCTGTGTGTACTCATTAGAATCGCCTCAATGAGGCGATTCTAATGAGTACACACAGCATACATTTATGTTACAGAACACCGAAAAGAAGTCCAAAAATACCCCCGTTATGTTTTCTGGAAGTATGCAACAGTGGCTCGAACTACTGCTGTTTCGAACAAATTTCTATGGTCCCGAAGGGTTTGAGCCATCGAAGTTCGACTGTATAATTACAATGCCATTGGAAACTAAACAGCCCCAAAACTCTGTATAAAGTCTTCAAGTGCGACTAAAAAAACCAACTTGTGGCTGGTTCAGAACGTTGTTAACAATGACGTCTGTTCCAGAATGATTTTTGACAGCATCATAAGTTTTGAATGCTACGTCCAGGGCAACAACTTAACATCATTCAATTAATGAAGCAAGGCCCGGCTTGTGACATCAAATGTTCAAAACCCTTGTTCAAACAGCACGTGAATGTCATGATCTGAACATTGGTTTTGTTGTTTGAACACAGCTTCTGGTCTATTCAAGAGCTGTTTTCATAGGATTTTATGCAAGAATTGAGTATTTGAAAAGATGACTGGATATCTTCGTTTGGTAACCTACTCAATTGGAACTAATTTTGACTAATTATTTTAGTTTGCGTTAGAACTTGACAGAGGCTGAAATATATCTTCCGAATGTTTTGTGCTTTAACTCTTATCCTGCTGTTCACGACAACCCCTATCTTTGGAAACAGTGTAGATCCAGATCAGATGGCTTCTGAAGAAGCCATCTGATCAGGATCTACACTGTTTGACATTCAGTTTATGAATTTGTAGGAATAAATTACATCAAGTAATCTGATTGGTTCAAAGTCAGAAATGGGTGTGGCTTAATTGAATATTCAGCAAGAGAAGGGTTAACAGTTCTGAATATCCCTTGTGCATGTGTACATAGCAAGCATCTCAAAAGCAAAAGTAAAGAATGATAGTTCCGTTTGGGTTATAAGGAGCCAAGTTCGGAATCAATAATACATGTAATTATATGCCACTATGTCAGTACGATTTGGGTATCTTGGATTTCTATTTGCATTTTGTAACACTTAAATGATTGGATATTCTTCTGTTTAATTGGATATTTTTTGCAATATCCTGTACTTGTCAGAAACATAAGCTTGGGTGCTTGTCAAAATCGCCTCTTTGAGGCAATTCTAACAAGTACCCCCAACATATGTTTAGATGGAGAAAGAACAAATATTCTTGCACACCAGACAAGGAAATCCGTGATTTTACCCTGGGATAGAAATTTATGTTCTGACCCTGGTGTTCCGACCCCAAATCGAATATAATCGGGTGTTTGATAAATGCACTGGTTGATAACAACCTCATGCGTGGTGTCGTCATGCGTGACATCACTAAACATTCCTGTTGTGTCATCACAAAATGGCGGACGTCGGTAACCGAAGTGACAGCAGCATTAAAAATTTGCAATAGAAATGGAAGCTATGCAAGAAAAAGAATCCATTATGGGTGTGAGGGGTGGATAGAAAAATCCGTCCCTCCGGATCACTGTCCGGCATCACTCGGCAAGCCTCGTGATGCCGGACAGTGTCCCTCGGGATGGATTTTTCAATCCACCCCTCACCCCCATATAAGATTCTTATATCCTTACCTGCAGGGGTTGGCAAATCCACATTTCAGCCCTTTTCCAGATTTTTCACAACATCTCTCCAAGTGGCTGTGAATTAAGAAATAGATCACCTATCATTGATGAGTTATATATCACTGTTCGGAGGTCAATTGTAAGGTAGATCAAATCACAAGCAGGTAGCGTGAGTGATTTATTTTGTTACAACTGACCGACAAACTGTGATATATTACTCAAAAAGCTGATCTGTTTCGATTCTAACACACTGAAAGTCGACTGAATGCTGTTGTTTCTTTCATATTCTCTCAACATTCCACCATTGTTTGAAGAAATCCCGCCAACATGTTCGACTGTAACACACGCAATTACTATTTTTGTAACAGACTATATGCTTAAAAAAGACATTAATCCATCTAATGTCAAGGAAATGATTGATGACATCGCAAAATGTCATAAAACGACAGCTCTTCACGTCACCATTGGCTATATTGGCGACCAGTGTTAGAATTAAATATTTCCAATATATTCTTTACATTTTTCTAAGCAAGTGAAACAAAGAACAATCCACTTGCCTTGCCACAATTTGGACTTGTTCCAGGGCAACTTGGCAATGAATTTGTCAGACTCAGTTACCTGTAGCTATGATGTCGTAACTGAAAGGATACATGTAAGCTAATTTCGGTCGTCACTGATCACACATGCTAAGTTGAAACTTTCTGAATCAATTTTGTGCCAGTTGACCCAAAGTAACGAAGCACAGTAGCTTTGCATTGCTGATGTCTGAGTGATTATTTCTGATTTGTAGGAAATCCAGGTAATGGTTTTTTATAACCATGCTGTTCTCGTTAATGAATGTTGAGTTAACCCTTTTTGTACCAAATGGAATCTTCCTCCTTATATCTAGCAATTTAGGGGTGACAGGTTGTGTTATCATTAAAATTTATTTGGAAGATAGCTGAACTTTTTGCAAATAGTGTAGGCCCTGATCAGACGCCGCATTCTGCGGCGTCTGATCTGGGCCTGCACTGTTTGCCAGGGTATCCGTCTTGGGGTTTCTGGTACAAAATGGGTAAATAGGGTTATCCATGAAACCTAGACTGCATACATACTTTGGGGTTAGGCAAACAGTGTAGACCCAGATCAGATGCCACAGAATGTGGCATCTGATCAGGGTCTACACAGTTTCCATAAAATACAAGAATTTAAGGGTCAAACATAACCAGCCTAGAATTCTTCATTGAGGATAATTTTCCTAGCTCAGAGACAGTCGACCAACCAGTGCTTTGAAGTTGTATACATGAAGTTGTATCTCATTTCAGTTCAAATTTTACGGCCAGATCCCAGAAGAAGTAAGTACAATTCTACTTTATGTCGATATTCATATTTATTTTATAGTTAGCAGTGAAATCAATGCATATCGGAAACAAAGGACAGATATTATTTTCACATTGTGAAGGGATATGTTTTCACATTGTGAAAAATAACATGACCATATAATTTTCACAATAGCAGCCTGGACTGCTGGTTGTGATGGAGATTTATGCTTTTATGGCTTATGAAGACAGTACTGCACAGACTTCTGGAGGAGTCTTTAAACCGAGCTCTTGTCTCCATATGACCGTAGTTGTCGGTGAGAGGTTAAACTCAGACGAGACAGTATTGCAACTTTATTACCGTAAAAATTCGGCTATAAGGCGATTCGGCTATAAGACGGGACCCCTTTTTCAGTTCTTCTAATGTGGGATTTTGCTTATACTCTTTTATAAGACGGGTCAAATTTTTGCCATATCTGTCGGGGCCTATCTGCTACCGCTAGATGCCGTTTAGATGTGAGAAATCGGCCTTTTTTCGTCAGAAAACCCCTCTACTTACCCCTCACATGGCTTTGTTTATGTCTGTTGACATAGTGTCTTCGTTTGTGAGAGTTACAAAGAGAGACAACTCTTACTGAATCTGAATCGGTAGGTCTATTAAGCGTCGGGGGGAAAAGGAGGAAACGCCGGGCCGATACGTCGTATCGCTGTCGGCCCGAAGTTGGCCCGGTACATGCTTTGCTGGCTAAGCTTCACAGACTTCTATTTAATAGACGACAGGGCTGACAAATCCATTTCCCGGCTGCCCGAGACAAGACCGAAATGGCGCCGGGCAGGTGCACTTTGACCTTATGAAGCCCGGTCGGACAAGTGCAAAAAAAAAAATCGTCTACAACTGACAGTCTTTCTGAGTCCTTAAATCCGGTAAAACTAGACCAGTAAGTAAATCGCAATAATCAATGCAGACAAACCATCTGTGTATTTATTACGGTTCAAGTATGTAACTATTGTTAATCCCTGTCTTATAATTGCCACCCTGCGGTGCGTGTCGATAAGGTGTGAAAATATGGTCAAGTTATGTCTCGTGTTTGCGTTTATCCTCCAATAATAAAATTTAATCCACAATCAATGTGAAAATGATTTAATCGCTCCTCAGACAATTAGCTACATCTAACGGTAGAAGTTTGCATTACAAAAATGGACTATTCTACGATCTCATGAATGGTTATGTTTTGGCGCTAAATAGCAGACGCTGGGCGAGAAAAGTCGAACGCTGTTGTTGGTTATTGACACGGAGCTACTGGGGATAATTCGGGAGCTGTGCAAAGCGCTGGTTTTCTATTCACAACCGTTTAGCTATCGAGAAAATATTTTTTACCGGTTCCTAACGGTTTTTTTTATAAACGAGATACACACAATGACATTAAACACGTGTTGGGGTGCTGGCGTCGGATGACGTAATTTACCGATAGCGTGCAGAAAAATGGTAGCGTCGGTTTGTGGGCGGCGATTTATATCAATTCAAAAATCATCGATCGGTATTTTCCGTATGTCTGGTCTTCGCCGGACATTGCCTGAAAAAAGAATGCAGTCCATGACCTCGGCTATAAGACGGGGTCAATTTTTTGGGCTCATTTTGGAGGGAAAAATCCTCGTCTTATAGCCGAATTTTTACGGTAGTTTACTAATGTTATGGACCACATTTCTTCCCTTCAGTTATCTACCTTGGTAGATTATATGCATAGCTTTTAAGTTTAAAACCACTATCTGGCAAATGCGTCAGAGAGTCGACTCTTTGGCTCAGTGGTTAGAGCACTGCACTTTCACCGAAGTGGCCTGGGTTCGAATCCAGCCATAGGCGGGATTTTTCTTCAACTATGGCTTTCATGTCTTAAGACTAAAAATATTGAATGATTTGAACTAAAAAAATTGCTGATATCACTCTGTATTTGAAATATCACTAGTTATTGATCATGAAATCTTTTTGCCTTTTGGCAGTTGTTAGTTCTGTTATAAGAATGTGCACTATTGTTATACTGCAAAGAAATTTGCAGGCTTTTGATTGGACAGCTGAAGGGCAATTATTTTCCATATACCCTGTGAGCAAAATTATGTTATCCTCTTGCGCTTGCCTTTGCTTGATTGCGATGGCCACCATCTTGGATCTACTGCATAGTTGATAAGAAATAAAAGCACCACACTAAGTTGCAGCTAATAATATTATTGATAAATAAAATTTTAATGAAAACTTTTGACTATTTTTTTCTTTCGGTATCTTATTTCATTGGTTTCTGTTCTAACCCTTCTCTTGCTGAATATTCATTTTAGCCCCACCCACCTCTGACTTTGAACCAATCAGATTACTTGATGTAATTTATTCCTGCAAATTCATAAACTGAGTGTCAAACAGTGTAGATCCTGATCAGATGGCTTCTTCACCCATCTGATCTGGATCTACACTGTTTGCAAAGATGAGGTTGTTGTGAACAGCAAGATAAGGGTTAAAACTCTCAATGTAATATGCCTTGTAACGGCCCCGATAGCTCAGTTGGTAGAGTGTCCACTCCGGGGAACGGGAGGTCAGGGGTTCGATCCCGGGCCGCGACATACCAAAGCCGTTAAAAATGGTACTAGCTGCTCCTTGCTTGGCACTCAGATTTACGGGGTAGAGCTAGGACTGGTCGACCCAGTGTCAGGATAATGTGACTGGGTGTGGTATCATGTAATGTGTCTGGGACATGATACTTTATTGAGGCAGCACTATAAAAGTGAGCATTGAGTTCCCTGTTGCAACCAGACACCGTCGTGATATGACTGAAAAATTGTTGAAAGCGACGTTAAACCCGAATTCACACACACACACACACACACTAATATGCCGTAAGCATTTTTCCACTGAGCAAGGTTATCAACATAATGCATTCATAATGGCGCAGTTGGTGACATCATATGTAAACATGTTCTTCTCACAACGTCTGCTACAAAAGAATTGTTTGGAAAACCGTGAAAAAGCTTGGCAGTATATCAAATTTGTTATTTTGATTCTTGACGGGTAACATGGGATCATATTCCCAAACCTGAAAGCCATATTTGCTATCGTCTGACGGCTTGGGTAGATATCACTCTTAGGTGGGGAATATGATCCCATGATCCCCGTTAAGAATCAAAATAACTTATAATTTCTATGAAAAAGTTGAAGGTTATCCTTTGGAAGCAAGGAATATACCACAGAACTGAAAATTGTCGAGTGTACAAATCTTTCTAGGCCAGACTTCCCAGGAAAAGTGTGGTAAGGTAAACTGACCGCTTCAACATGATCTAAATGATGTTTACTGGGATGTTAACTTTAGCTCAGGGGAGGCAACTCATTTAGGAAATATAATTCTCTCCCTTGGCCAATGGAAATTCTCTTGAAGGAAAAAATTTATTCTATAGGAGCAAATCTGTTCCTGTGAGAGTTTTGATCAGAGTAACAGAGTCTACTGTGTTCTACAAGATAAAGGTATGTTGCATGTGCTCATTAGAATCGCCTCGTTGAGGCGATTCTAATGAGCACATTCAATATACATTTCTAGACAAATGACAAAAATCCTCCTAAATCAAACTTCACACATTCTTACAGCTAGTGCAATTTGACAGGAGACTGATGACCACTATTACCATAATTTCACACCTGACTGGATGCATGTAATTATCGTGGCCATTCTCCGAAGTTGATATGTTATTCAGTACGTAGAGGTTGGTAAATGGGCTGCCGTTCACGAGACGTCGGTAATTCACGAGAACTTTACGAAAACTGACATATCAGACAATAACATTGACTAATTTATTCTTTGCATAGAGGTCAATGTAATGTCAAATTGCACCAGCTATACCTGGAACTATTTGGAGAATTCTCGTAGGACTTCAGAACAAGGTTCGCCATGGTAAAAAAGCCAACTACGTCATTGAAGTTTTTCTGCATTTAATAGTAAGCTAGAGCACACAAATCCCACTGCTTTCTTCAAAGATGGTACTTGTTTGGTTAGAGCCAAAGATAGTGTTGCCCTTAAAGTGGTCTAGGAGATAGCATGACGGACCACATAACTGTGCACAAGAGGGGGTATCCAAATATTATTTTTCTTATTTCTGCATGAAACATGTTGTAGGTACTTGTTAGAAGCACCACGGTGAGGTGCTTCTAACGAGTACCTAAATGTTTTCACGCATAAATAAGAAAAATATCAGTAATTTTTTGAAAGAAAAAAGTGCCTTATCTGGCGCTATGGGACAATAATCCCAATGCTTTTCTAATACATGGGGATAGTGATAGATTTAAGTCCATTAAAAAGTGAGAATTAGGTCCTTTATAAAGAGTCAGAATTCTAAGGGTAGAGAAGGTAACATTTTCTCTTTTGGGTTTTCAGATGTAACAGACCCTGTTGGTGATGTTATGAGATTCATTAGAAATTTTAATGAAAAATATGGGGCTGATCAACATCCAACATTTTATCAGGGATCATATAGTCAGGTGAGTCAATATTTGAGCCAGCACATCACTAAACCTACAGGATGGCCTTTGAGACCAGCAAAGATTCAGATCAGCCTGCACATCCCTGCCTGGTCTAGAAACATCCTTTCACAAAGATTAATCATGAAAAACTGATATTTAATAACAGGGGGAACAACCTACGTCAGAGCAGTGACGTCATAACCATTCGTAGTTTTGCCGGCGTTTACTACACAAAAGGCATTTGTCACAACAAAGGTCATAAAAGAATCAAACATACTGAAATCTTTCTCAGAAATGTGGCCATTTCTTTAAATAATTCGACACAAGCTGATTTGACAATGATGTCGGAACTACCATTGTTTACAGCGCCGAATCAAATCTTGTGGCAAAGCTATCGAAGCCTTTTCAATGTTTCTAGGTGGAATTAGATTACTGATTGGATGTAAATATTGTTGGTTACCAGCTGAAGTATGTTTTCTGAAGACTCGTAATGTACATATCTAGTTTGAAGCATTTTATTCACACTATTTACACCAATATGGCCACTTCTGAAATGGGTATGACATCTCTGCTATGACGTAGGTTGTTCCCCCTGAATAAGAAGGGCTGTTGTTGGTTTCTGGCAAAAGAATGTGCACTGTACGGGTAGAGCATTTATGTATAAATAGGTCCAGGATATGTGTGGTTAGTTCAATAGACCAGCTTGGCATGATATAAATAGTATTGAATGGTCAGTAACTCCAGTGACCAAACCAATATGTTTGTTGGCATTTTACGATTTGTAAGTAGGAAGTGTCGGCATTTTAAAATGATCCTTCATATTGGGACAGGCAGGCCTAAGCAAACAGTGCAGATCCAGAATGTTCCTGAAGAAGCAGTCGGATCAGGGTCCACACTGTTTGCCATTGCAGTCTGATCAGGTCTACCACATTTGCCATTGCAAACATTGCAGACCCAGATCAGACTGCTTGTTCACAGTCTACACCGTTTGCCATTCCGTCTCCACTTTTTGGACCCTTTGCTGGGTTCCTAAAAGATGAAGCTTTATTTTGTATTAAAGGCATTTATTCTTGATTATTGAGGACTATCATTTCATTACATAATATTATGTAGCCCTCAGTGCTCACTGAAGAGAAGTCCTCTGTCTTCAACAGGTAAGGGGCCGCCTTGGGGAAAATCAATAAATTACTTACTTACTGTTGACTGGTGTACATTATTGATTGTCTCAGTCAGAGGATTCAACAAGAGCTACTAATCACCCTATTAAGGGTCGCCTTTGATCTGCTATAGTCAGTATATCACACGGGGCAATAAAACAATTATGGACACACGGTGTGTTCTACTGTTACAGAATAAATGCCTTTAAATATGATAAATAAATATCGTAAAAATATCCTAAAACGGGCCTCTGTGGCCTAGTTGATAAGAGCGCTGTCTCTTAATTGTTAGGTCTGTCACCGCTGTGGTTCGAGCCAAAGTAAAAAAAATAAATATCTTAAAAATACTGGCACCTTGAGAACTTGCTGTAATTCTCCTAAAATTTTAACAAATTTGTTTCATGATCCAGCAAGGAGTCCAAAAAGTGCAGACAGAATGCACACAATGTAGACCCTGATCAGACTGCTCCTTCAGGAGCATCTGGGTCTAAATTGTTTGCTTAGGCCTGTCTGTCCCAATAATTAGGATCATTACTGAAGCATACCATAAGTTATATAGAGATTTTATTCTGAAAAAGCAAGTGTGCTTTAACAAATATTTTTCTGACTTCATTTATCTTTGTATGATAATGCAAGCATCAGCCAAGTGAGCTCTTGCTACTATTTTTAGCTCACCTGTCAAGAAGTGACGAGGTGAGCTTTTGGGATCACTTTTTGTCCATCGTGCATGCGTCCGTGTGTCCTCCGTCCGTCCGTTTACAATTTCTTCAAACAACATCTCCTCAACCACTGATAGGAACTTTACCAAACTTCACAGGAATGATCCTTAGGTGGTCCCCTTTCAAAGTTGTTCAAATGGTTCCGGTACATTGCATATCTAGGTCACAGGAGCTAAAAATAGAATTTTTTTACTGAAAACTTAAAAAATCTTTTTCTCTGAAACCGCATGGTCCAGGTCTTTGATATTTGGTAGGAAGCTTCAGCTAGTGGACCTCTACCAAGATTGTTCAAATTATAACCCTGGGGCCAAAAATACCCCGCACCGGGGCCCTTTGGTTTTACATAGATTTGATTGTTCAAAATATAGTCCTGGGGCTAAAAATTCCCCCGCACCGTGGCCCTTGGGTTTCACATAGGCCTATACAGGGATAACCTTTAAAAATCTTCTTGTCTGAAACCAGATGGCCCAGGTCTTTCATATTTGGTAAGAAGCTTCATCTAATGGACCTCTACCAAGATTGTTCAAATAGTAGCCTTGGGGCCAAAAATGTCCCCGCGCCAGGAACCACCAGTTTTACATAGGCTTATACAGGAAAAAAAAAAAACTTTAAAAATCTTCTTGTCTGAAACCAGAAGGCCCAGGTCTTTGATATTTGGTATGAAGCTTCATCTAGTGGACCTCTACTGAGATTGTTCAAATTATAGACCTGGTGCCAAAAAATGCCCCCGTGCCAGGGACCACTGGTTTTACATAGGCTTATATAGGGAAAACCTTTGAAAACCTTCGTCTGAAACCAGAAGGCCCAGGTCTTTGATATTTGGTATGAAGCTTCATGTAATGGACCTCTACCAAGATTGTTCAAATTATAACCTTGGGGCCAAAAATGTCCCTGCGCCGGGACCCACTAATTTTACATAGGAAAAAAACATTAAAAATCTTCTTGTCTGAAACCAGAAGACCCAGGTCTTTGATATTTGGCGTGAAGCTTTATCTAGTGGACTTCTACAGAGATTGTTCAAATTATAGCCCTGGCACCAAAAATGTCTCTGCGAAAGGGCCCGCTGGTTTTACATAGGCTTATAAAAGTAAAACCTTTAAGAGTTTTCTTTTCTGAAACCAGAAGGCCCAGGTCTTTGATATTTGGTATGAAGCTTCATCTAGTGGACCACTACCAAGTTTGTTCAAATTATAACCTTGGGGCCAAAAATGTACTAGAAACACAGATACTCAGGTGAGCGATTCAGGGCCCTCTGGGCCCTCTTGTTATGCCTCTGGTATAAAGTGGCCAGGGATCGAAGCACAACTTCCCAAATCACAAGGGGCAGCCATACGACTAATGGCTTTTTGCTGGTTGACTATCATGAACAAATTCTTTGCTTGTTTCAGGCATTAAATGACGCAAAGCGTGAATTAAGATTTTTGTTAGTTTATCTCCATGGTAACGATCATCAGTATACAGAAAATTTCTGCAGGTAAATATGATTTTTTTTCTTTTGTTATCTTGTTATTAAAGTTAACCTATCTTTTTATGGAAAACCCCCAAACAGGAAAACATTTCAGGCTCGGATCAGGTGCCACAGAATGCGGGACCTGATCTGGGATTCCACTGTTTGCAAAAAGTGGTTCAGTTATTATTCTGAACGAAAGTTTGAAAAGCAACAACCTGACCCCCCTAAGTTTTCAAATGGACTTCTGTTCATAAGGCTTCAGATTCCATTCAGTACAAAATGTTTTTAAATATCAGCATGTGAATTCATTTTCGTGGTACGTTCTCTCCCTCCGCTGATTCAAGAAGGGCAGTTGTCATTTTCTGGCAAAAGAAAGTGCGCTATACTGGTTAACCAATTTTATATAAGCCTGCCAAGGAAAAATGTGTCTGATAAACTGACTGACTGGATAATAATTTTTACTAGACCATATAAGGGGAATCGGAAACACCTGGCAGATTTTCTGCCATTTTTCAAAGGGAGACAACTTTCGGGACT
This sequence comes from Lucinisca nassula, assembly GCA_963580285.1. Taxonomy (NCBI): domain Eukaryota; kingdom Metazoa; phylum Mollusca; class Bivalvia; order Lucinida; family Lucinidae; genus Lucinisca; species Lucinisca nassula. The sequence continues at coordinate 91,166,367 of OY757020.1, read as the reverse complement.
TCCTGTACGCTTTTCTATAGGCTCAATCCCACTGAAAAAGGGGTCTACTCTTTAAGGAAAGAATTTGCTCCTCAGGAGCAAATTCTTCCCTTAAAGAGTTGACCTCTATTGACATGGGAGAAAAAAATAACTTTGCAGGTGTTCCCTTTCCCCTTAACTACAAATCTTGCCGAACACACAAAAAAAACATGTACTTGTAAGTTGCTGTGGTGTCCAGACAATTTTTTTCGTCACAGTTTAATGGATTTTTCCAAGGTGATTTCTGAGCAGAGCAGTGCATTTTATAGAGGATCTTACATGAGTGTTCATGTATTATTGAATTTATTAAACGAGTTGAGGAAAAGGGATAAAATGCGAGGCTTTGCAAGATTCTATTTATCATATGACATTTAAAACACATTTTATTCACGATTGTTTACAAAAACTGTCAATATTCCGTTGTTAGTAAACGCGACGCCGTTAAGGACGTCATACATGTAACGTTACGGGACGTATCTAGCTAATTTGCATATTTAATCCACTAGTGGATTATCGAAAATATTACATGGCGTTACTACACTCTCAGACGCGACGTCATATGATAAAATGGATTAATATTATATTATGAATCAAGTCATTTCATTTTTGACCACTTACCGGTCTGAGGGTACCTGTATTGGTCCATTTTGTGGTACTTTTACCCGACATTGGGTTGAAATGATATCTCAAGTCCTACCGCCCAAAGAAACCACTAGGGTGTTGGGAACGATTCAACTCGCACCACTTTTCCAGAGCAGGCTTGGACTTAAGCAGTGTACCAGTACTCAAAAGTTTGGTCCGTTTCAGCTCTGCACAGAAGCATAATGCAACCCATTCTATTTCTCCAAGCCCTGACATATAAAGAGATTTATACCTGCCGGGGTCGGCAACATTCCTTCGTGGAGATGATCATGAAATCTTTCCAATGGTCATTCTCTCCCACTGATTCAAGAAGGGCAGTTGTCAGTTTCTGGCAAAAGAATGTGCACTGTACTGGTTAACCGCTTACATATAAGCCTGTCCATGTCAAAAATGACCTTAAATAGTGTTGACTGGGCCATTAAACTCCAATACAAACAAACAATAAAGAGATTTATATCTACTTTTAATTTTCAGAGCAACCTTATGTACCCCAGATGTGAAACACTTTGTAAATAGTAGTATGTTGTTTTGGGCCTGTGATACTAATAGCCCTGAGGGCTACAGAGGTATGTTATTAGTGTCTACTTCACCCTTGTCCTGCTGAATAGATTAGTTCAGCCACACCCATTTCTGACTTTCAGCCAGTTAAATTACTTGATATAATGTAGTCCTTCAGTTGCAAATTGAATGACAAATAGTGTAGATCCTGATCAGATGGCTTCTTCAGAAGCCATCTGATCTGGCTCTACACTGTTTGCAAAGGTAGGGGTTTGCCATATTCAACGGGTGATGCAAAACCGGATTCATCTTGACGGGAAATAAGTGAGATGACACATGAGTTTGATGATGTCACATATAAACATGTACTTCTCACTACGTCAGTTGCAAAATAATTCTTTGGAAAACATTGCAATAGTATACAAAAATGTCTTGAAAATCTTTGCAATGTAACCATGTCCTCATCTGAAATTGATATTTGCCCTCGCCTGTCGACTGGGGCAAATATCGTTTTCAGGCGGGGAATGTGAATCAAAATAACTAATAGTACATGTTCTCTTGCATGTAGCTGCATCAAAGTCTCTTCTTCATGTCGGGCGAGACTGTGTGTATGTGTATTGATTCCAAGGTCAAATGGTTGATTGAGTTATATTTACAGTGTGGGGTCAAAGTTTTCTTTAGAAAAGATTTCTGGTTGTTTATGATAAACCCTGAAACAAAACACTGACATACAGTGCAGGCCCAGACCAGAAGCTGCATTTGTTTATAAAAAAATAAACAGTATTTTCTTCTTATATGGCTTTCCCAAAAACTTAGTACTTGACACTATAAACAGTCAACCATCTTTATAATGACATTCTTTATAACGGCAAAACCCGTTGTAACGACAATTTCAATGGAATGAATTCTTAACTCAAGCCTTAGCCTCGGTTCCAGGCGGCATGGGCTTCCATCAGCTTGGAAATGCCCAAATCCAATCCACAGTCATGAAAGATTCTTGTAATCTAATACTCCAAGAAACAAATGTTATAGATATTTGTTAGAATCCTTGGCGATTCTAACAGATGTCGATAACATTTGTTTCTTGGAGTAATGATGTGGAAAAGACCTTTGATAAACTATTATACTCCTAACTGGGATTCTTTATGATGTGGAAAAGACCTTTTATAAACTATCGTACTTCTGACTGGGATTCTTGATAATGACAAATTCATTATAACGGCACAAAAATAGGGAACAAATACTGTCATTATAACGCGAGTCCTCTGTATAAGGTGAAAGATTCCATTCAGTATGAAACACAAAACAATCAGCATTATCATGGGCGTCCATGGCCTGTTGCTTGAAGCACTGACTCAACTTTGGTCTCCCACTACTGTGGGGTGAAGTCTCATTTTGGTCACATGTGAGATGACAAAAACTGCAATGGAAGATCAGGCCCCCGAGGTTTTAAAAACTTTTTTCATGCTCAACTCACTTGAGTATGAAATTTGTCCTGCTCACAAATTTTAAAATGCCAACAATTGTTGGCATTTTAAAATTTGTGAGCAGGACAAATAACATTCTCTGCTCTCTGAGAAAGAAAAATCGCTCAACTTATTAGTGTTCTAATTTTTATGAGCATCACAAGTTTCATGCTCAGCTGAGTTGAGCATGAAAAAAGTTTTATAACCTCGGGGCCAGGTATGTATTCTCTAGGGGCTCTTGTTTTCACCCACCTCTGATTAAGAATTAGCTCATTATGAGCAAAATAATCTTGAAAGGGCTGTAAATCAACTAGCATTATCCAGAAAGACCTGTAACAAGGCAGACTGACCATCTGGGCCATGCTTTTTAAAGTAACGTTAGCTTAACTAGCTTGTTAGTGGTCAAAATTGTAACTCTTCTAGTAAGAAGAATATGTAATGGATTGGTACCTTTGCTGAAAAAATGTGTTGAATTTGCAATTGCTGCAAACTATTTTTTGGCATAAACATAAATATTGGCATTGTAAGCATAATAAATTTGACAGCAATATCAATAAGTTTTTTGTTTGTTTGATTTGAGGTTTAACATCCCTGTCAACACTGTAAAGGTCATTTTGGAGAGGTTTTCTTCCAATTTTGTGGGACTTTTACCCGACACTGAGACGAAATGACATCTCAAGCCTTTCGCCCAATGAAACCAATAGGGTTTATAAGCATGGACGGTCTGACTCGCACCGCTTTGCCTGGGCAGGCTTAGATCCTCTAAGCAGTTTACCAGTACACATGTGTGGCTGGTTTCAGCACTGCATGGAAGCATCATGCAGCCCATCTATTTCTGCAAGCCCCAATGGGCAGGGGCCCAATATCAATAAGTTAACTAACAACATAGTTAGTTTTAAAAACATGGGCCAGTTGTGCATTAACTAACAGTGTCTTAAGTAAATGTATCATCAAAACATAGATCATGTTAATACTGCCAATATGCGAAATGCAAAAGCTACTCATATTTTGCAGCAAAAACACAGGAGTTTTAGACATTGCACTTAGGCCTTAAACCAGGTCCTGAAGGCAACAATGCTTTGAACAGCTAGGCCCTAGACCCTTGTTATGTCTCCCCCGAAAAAATTTTTTTCGGAGAGACATATTGTTTTTCCCCCGGGCGTCTGTCTGTCTGTCCGTCTGTCCGTCTGTCTGTCTGTCCGTCTGTCTGTCTGTCCGTCTGTCTGTCACACTTTCGTGTCCGCTCTATAACTTGAAAACCGTTGGAGCTATCGTCACGAAACTTAGCATAAATATAAATCAGCATTAGACGACGTGCAGTGCGCAAGAACTATAAGTCTCGCATTTATACTTTTTGAATTATCTCCCTTGGAAGTTTGTTGGTATGTATATATGTATGGGCAAATCGTGTCCGGTCAATAACTTTCTTATTTTCAGATGGATTTTAAAATTACTTGGCAGAAATATTAACAACCATAAGACGATGTGTGGTGCGCATGAATCGGGTCGGTACCTCAAAGGTCAAGGTCATACTTAGAGGTCAAAGGTCAAAAAAGGGGCCTTTTTTTCGTATTTGGTCAATAACTTTCTTATTTTGAGATGAATTTTAAAATTACTTGGCAGAAATATTAACAATCATGAGAGGATGTGTGGTGTGCATCAGGCAGGTCAGTACCACCAAGGTCAAGGTCATACTTAGAGGTCAAAGGTAAAAAAAGGGGCCTTTTTTTCGTGTTTTGTCAATAACTTTCTTATTTTGAGATGGATTTTAAAATTACTTGGCAGAAATATTAACAACCATGAGACGATGTGTGGTGTGCATCAGGCAGGTCAGTACCTCGAAGGTGAAGGTCATACTTAGAGGTCAAAGGTCAAAAAAGGGGCCTTTTTTTCGTGTTTTGTCAATAACTTTCTTATTTTGAGATGGATTGTGAAATCACTTGGCAGAAATGTTAACCAATATAAGACGATGTGTTACGTGCATGACCCAGGTTGGTACCTCAAAGGTCAAGGTCATACTTAGAGGTCAAAGGTAAAAAAGGGGCCTTTTTTCCAGTTTTGTCAATAACTTGCTTATTTTTAGATAGAATTTGAAGTTACTTGGCAAAAATGTTAACTATCATGAGACGATGTGTTGCATGCATGATTCAGTTTGATACCTCAAGTGTCAAGGTCATACATAGAGGTCAAAAGTCAAAAAAGGGGCCTTTTTTTCGTGTTTGGTCAATAACTTTCTTATTTTTAGATGGATTTTGAAATTGCTTGGCAGAAATGTTAAACACCATGAGATGATGTGTTGCACGCATGACCCAGTTTGGTACCTGAAAGGTCAAGGTCATACATAGAGGTTAAAGGTCAAAAAAGGGGCCTTTTTTTGTGTTCTGTCAATAACTTTCTTATTTTTAGATGGATTTTGAAATTACTTGGCAGAAATGTTAACCACCATAAGACGATGTGTTGCGTGCATGACTCAAGTTGGTACCTCAAATGTCAAGGTCGTACTAAGAGGTTAAAGAACAAAAAGGGGCCTTTTTATGCCTCCAACTTTGAAAAAGTTGGAGGGGCATATTGGTTCTGGTTCGTTTGTCCGTTCGTCTGTCTGTTACGCTTTTGATGCATAGCATAACTAAAGAACCGTGTATGCTAGGGTTTTGAAATTTCATATATGGATTCCTCATGGAAAATTAGCTGACGCGTATTTTTTTTCTTGTCCGGATTATGCCCCCTTCAAGAGTTATTGCCCTTTGAAATTTTTTTAATAAAATCTTGTCAGCAAGATATTTCAAAAACTATTGGAGCTAGAGCCTTGAAAATTGGTGAATATATTGGTGGTGATGAGTAGATGAACTGTTTAACTTTTGACAAAATTCCGAAAAATACTTTGTGAGTTATGGCCCTTTGTCATTTTGGTAATTTGTGCCCATTGTAAATGTATGCTAAAAGTGATGCATAGCATAACTTTAGAACCGTGTATGCTAGGGTTTTGAAATTTCATATATGGATTCCTCATGGAAAATTAGCTGACTCGTATTTTTTTTCTCGTCCGGATTATGCCCCTTTCAAGAGTTATTGCCCTTTGAAATTTTTTCAATAAAATCTTGTCAGCAAAATTTCTCAAACACTATTGGAGCTAGAGCCTTGAAAGTTGTTGAGTATATTGATGGTGATGAGTATACAAACTGATTAACTTTTGACAAAATTCCGAAAAATACTTTATGAGTTATGGCCCTTTGTCATTTTGGTAATTTGTGCCCATTGTAATGAATGCTAAAAGGGATGCATAGCATAACTTTCGAACTGTGTATGCTATGGTTTTGAAATTTCATATATGCATTCCTAATGGAAAATAAGCTGACGCATATTTTTTTTCTCATCCGGATTATGCCCCTTTCAAGAGTTATTGCCCTTTGAAATTTTTTGAACATTTTTAAAGTAAATTTGCAGAAATGTTTATCTTCATTAGATGATCTGTTGCACACAAGACCCGGCTCAATACCTCCAATGTCAAGGTTATACTTAGAGGTCAAAAACGGGGGAGACATCTGTGTTTTTGTAGAAAAACAAATTCTAGTTTCTAGATGTTTCTCTCTTGATGATAAAATTTTGATCATTATCTGTTTAACTCGTAAGATGCCAAGAAAAACTGCATCTGAAAGTGTCGTCTGTTTATGCCGTCTGCTGAATCTTTTGCCAAACCTTTGAGAAATATTTTTGCCTACAGGCAAACAGTGTGGACCCAGATCACAGACTGTTCATGCAGGAGCAGTCTGATCTGGGTCCACATTGCTTTCAAGAATGACTTTTAAAGTAACCGGCAGACAACAAAGAAGACAACAATAGTCGTGATTGGCATTTTATAGGTTTAGATGAAAAAAAAAACTGCATCTGTAAATGCCGTCTGTTTATGCCATCAGATGAATCTTAAAAACTTTTTAGAAGTATTTTTGCATACAGGCAAACTGTGGACCCAGATCAGACTGCTCCTGCAGGAGCAGTCTGATCTTGGTCCACCCTGTTTTCAATAATGACTTTTAAATAACCAGCAGACGACAATTTTGGTTTATTGTACAAGCTAATGCGCTTGCATATATATGTAACAGGACGTTTGATTGGATGTCAAAAATTTGCGACAGTATATCCTGCAATATACTGTCTGAAACACGACACCATGATGTAATTTCGCTTTTCATTGGGTAGCATTTGGTTTTATGCAGCTTACTGCACTTGCCGCTTCGAGCAAACTAGAACAATTTTTTTAACAAAACAACTGAATAAGTACATTAGAATGGTTACAATTGTATTGAAAAAAGGGCCCCCGCCCATCGGGGCTTGAAGAAATATATGGGCTGCATGAAGCTTCCACGCAGAGCTGAAACCGACCCGCACATGAGTACTGGTAAACCGCTTAGAGGATCTAAGCCTGCCCAGGCAAAGCGGTGCGAGTCGGCCCGTCCATGCTTATAAACCCTATTTGTTTCATTGGGCTACAAGGCTTGAGATGTCACTTCATCTCAATGTCGGGTAAAAGTCCCTCAAAATTGGAAGCAATGTCTCCAAAATGACCTTTACAGTGTTGATGGGGACGTTAAACCTCAAACAAATTGTGTCGAAAATTGTCATTTAGGAAGGTAAATTGTCTGTTTTATGATTGCAAATCCCGTTTTACGGATCCACTGGCGTGGCGCCGTAAATGGCTTTGCTGGCTCGTTGCTGTAAAATGAAATTTTCGACTGTAAAACCTTCTGATTTACCTCCCCAAGTGACAGTTTTGAATACAGTTATCCTCTAAATACTTGCATCTTAATTTCTTTCAGTTAGTCAAGCACTTAAAGAAAACACGTACCCGTTCTTAGCATTAATAGTTCTTCGTGATAACAGAATGACTGTGGTAGCTAGAATAGAAGGACCAATAGGTAAGTAAGCCCATTGTATGCTAGTGGACTCTTCCATTGCTATATGTTGGACAAGTCCATTTGTCCTGTATGGGGTGTGTTTGGTTCTATTTTGGAAGGAAAGCCAATAGTGCAGGCCCTGATCATTCTGCGGCTTCTCTTCTGGGTCTGCACTGTTTGCCAATGTACCCCTTTAGGGGTTTCTGGCATGCAATAGGTTAAGCATTTATTGAGAGAATACATAGCCCAGAGATGCCGAGTAATGGCCCTTTGAAAAAATATGGCTGAAATATTGTCAGCTAAATAGCTCAAAAACTGTTGAGGCTACAGCCCTGAAACTTGGTGAATAGATTGGTATTGATCAGTAGATGACCTGACTTTGCTTTTGATTTTGTGGGACTTTTACCCGTCATTGAGATGAAATAACATCTCAAGCCCTACCACCCGAAGAAAGTGGTGCGAGTCGGCCCGTCCATGCTTATAAACCCTATTGGTTTCATTGAGCGGCAGGGCTTGAGATGTCATTTAATCTCGATGTCGGGTAAAAGTCCCACAAAATTTTAAGCAATGCCTCCAAAATGACCTTTACAGTGTTGACGTGAACGTTAAACCTCAAATCAAACAAACAAACAAAATCAAGGTGGGGCTGACTCTCATCACTTTTCCTGGGCAGGCTTAGACCTAAGCGGCTTACCAGTACACAAGTGAGGTCGGTTACAGCTCTGTAAGGAAGCATTATGCAGCCCAATCAATTTCTCCAAGCCCTAATGGGCGGGGGTGCATTTTATGTTTGTAAGCAACTGTTTAAACTACATGTATTGCCTTGAAAATTGATAGTGGATAATGAATAGATAACTTTTTAAAAAAATTCTGATTTTTTTCTTTAGTATTGGGTTGAAAATTTGAGCATTTTAACAATGTAAGCAAGGTATCTAAAAGACTATTAGGGGCAAGCAATGTTAGGATCAAGAAGTTGGTGCATAGTACTTCAGAATCACTGGCTCCAGTTTCATGATTACTGTGTAGGCTTTAATCCTAATATCAAAAGATAAGGTTGGTATTTTGTGATAATTGAAGGATAGTTTTCCTTATTTCTCTATATAAGCCTATGTTGTTGGTATTCATTAGAACCGCCTCACCGAGGCGGTTCTAATGAATACCCACAACATAGGTTTTTATGGAGATTTGACAAAAAACTATACTTTAATTATCACAAAATACCAACCCTATCTGTTCCTATAATCCTGTAAATTTGATGAAGTGTATGTAATGTAACAGTCAAATGTGACTCATCACAATGACAGTAGAAAGAAAGTAAGAAGGAAAGAAAAGAAAGACCGAAAGAAAAATAAAATGTCTTGATTAGGGTGCAAGCTGGTTCAAGTCTTAGCAAGTTGCACTGGCCTGGTGGAAGTAAAGTAAAATTATTCTACTAAGACCACCTTTGGGACTGTTCAAAAGTGGTCTTTAAGACCACTTTTGAACAGTCCCAAAGGTGGTCTCTGACCAGAGGACACTGTATGCAGAAAACACAAAGAAAAAATAACTGCAACCTTTTTAAGCTGGAGGACGTGAATTCGATACCTGCCAGGGTCAGCAACATTCTATTGCGAAGGTTAATCATGAAATCTTTTCTACGGTCTTTCTCTCCCTGCCACTGATTCAAGAAGGGCAGTTGTCAGTTTCTGGCTAAAGAATGTGCACTGTACTGGTTAACCGCTTACGTATAAGCCTGCCCTGGAAAAATGTGGATAAGTGAATTGACCAGCTCAAAAATACCTAAATAGTGTTGACTGGACTAAAAAGTGACTCCAAGACAAACAAACAAACAAAAAACTAAATAAGCTTATAAAAGCAGAATTAGTCTTAGTTTTAGGTCGTGATAATAGTGTAATTTCACCCTAGTACTGTGTCCCAGCTGTTACAGTTTTTCCTCTTCAATAGAAAAAGAAGACCTGGTGCAGCGACTACAAACCATAATGAACGATAACGAGTCAGTTTTAGTGGCAGCTCGGGCAGACAGGTAGGACATTTACTTATCTTATTCATATCAGTCCTTTTAACTCAGTGGACTGAATACCACTACATTCTTTGGTGATCATAAATATTTTTTTTCTGTCGTCAGTCTCTCAGTTCATCTAATCAAGAAGTGCTGTTGTCAGTTTCTTGTGATTTTTCTGGTGATTGTATGCACACAAGAAAAAAATGATTGCAGGGCTGGAAAATTCTTCAAAATTTGACTTGTCCTGCATGACCATGTGCATGTAGCTTTGGGTAAATTTCATACGGACTTGACTAAATTTTTACTTGTCCTACAGAATTTTTACTCGTCATGGCAGGTGCCGCCGAGTGGACAAGTGGAATTTTCCAGCCCTGGATTGGATAAACTGGGCCATTATGCTCAAAAACAACAAGCCAATTTAAGGGCAATGGGAACACCTGGCAGATTTTTTCACCATTTTTCAAAGGGAGATAACTTTTGGGACTTCCTGTTCGCTTTTCTATAAGCCCTGCCCCATTAAACCCATTGCATGCAGGAAAACCCCCTAAAGGTATACCTTGGCAAACAGTGAAGGCCCAGATCAGACACCACAAAATGTGGCGTCAGATCAGGGCCTGCACTGTTTGCTAACAGAATTTTCTGCCCCTTTTATGACAAATGGACTTGTCCAACATATAGCAATGGAAGAGTCTACAAGTAACAATGGGTTTAACCTTACAGATGAATAAGAGCACTTGAAAGGGGAGAACTGCATTGAAAAGGTAAATTGTAAATTCTTAAGGTGGCAAATGTTTTATGAAATATTCTAATGCACTTACGTATGTAACGCGACGTCTGATTTGCGACAGTATATTCCACGATATACTGTAGGAAATCCGATGTCACCACGTAACGTCGTCTTTCATTGGCTGGCATTTGGTTTTACGCAGCTCACAACGCTTGCCGCTTTGTGCAAAATAGTACAATTTTTAACAAAATAACCGAATAAGTGAATTTGAATGGGGATAACTGTATTGCAAATTGTCATTTGGGGAGGTAAATCGTTGGTTTTACGGTCGCAAATTCTGTTTTACGGCTCCGCTGACGCGTCGCCGTAAAACGAAATTTCCGACCGTAAAACCACCAATTTACCTCCCCAAATGACAATTTTGAATACAGTTATCCCCTAAATAATAATAATCGTCTTTATTTATAGAGGGTAGCACATTTAGTACTAATACTTACCTTCCATGTGGCCCTCTTTCCTTCCTCCTTCTGTGTAGAAACCAGTACTAAGCAATGTGGATAAATTCTTCTGCTCAAGGAAACAACATGTGGCGCTTGTGGGGATCAAACCTGACCGGCTAACTCTCGATCTCATATCCGATGCTTTACCACTGCACTGCAGCGCTCCACAATTGTGCTGCTATTGTGCTCTGCTATTATGCTGCACAATGAAATTTCTGCCAATTTACCTCCCCAAATGAGAATTTTGAATATAATTTTCCTCTAATTACGGTGAAACTCCTATATTAAAGAGAATGGGAACACCTGGCAGATTTTTCCGCCATTTTTCAAAGTGAGATAACTTTAGGAACTTCCTGTTCACTTTTCTATAAGCCCTGTCCCACTGAAAAAGGGTCTACTCTTAAGAGTTGACCCCTATTGACATGGGAGACAAAAATACTTTTGCAGGAGTTGCCTCCCCCAAAGGTGTATTCATACCCCTTAAGAGCACCTTTGGGACTGTTCAGAAGTGGTCTTAAGAGTATTGGGTGTAGAAAACACAAAGAATGAATAACTACAAGGCATCCCAGGCGATACAGATCCCCTCGCACAAAACTACTTTGTGTGATAAACACCGAAATGGGAAAGTCGAACATGCTTGAGATATTATCATACCCAACATTTGTGTGGAGTTAAATTAAAATTCATTGATAAATGTAGGCACTTCAGGAATGACAAAAGTTTTTTTTCCAAAATAGGCACCGTGACCTTGAGCCCAGGGCCCTGGATGTCAGAAAAGTAGCAGATATTGTCATACCTGATATTTGTGTGAAGTAAAATCAAAATCCACTGATGAATGTAGGTACTAGAGTAATGACAGTTTTTCTAAAAATAGCCACAGTGACCTGGACCTTGAACCCAGGACTCTGAAAGTCAAACTCATTCTTGATAATATCACACCGAACATTTGTGTGACGTTATATCAAAATTCATTGATAAAATGTAGGAGCTAGAGCAAATGACAAAGACATTATGTACGTGCTTGCATACGTATGGGACAAATGTTATATCCTCCCTCATAACTTTGACAAAGACGTTACGTACGTGCTTGCATATGTATGGGACAAATGACTTTACATACGTACGTGGTTCATACATATGGGACAAATGTTATATCCCCGCTTATAACTTTGTTGTGTGAGTTATGTATGGGATAATTGCTATATCCCTCCTCACAACTTTGTTGTGCAAGGAGATAAAAACCTTACAAATATGCTTTTAAAAGAATTAGTGTTAACTTCAGTGGGTCTTGATGGCGAAATTACATTGTATGTGAATTTATTGGTTTCAGGGAGGAAAGAAGTTTTAATCAGTCACTACGGCAACAGCAGGATGAAGCATATGAAGCCTCATTGCGAGCTGACCAAGAAAAGGTAGGTGTAGCTTCAGCTAACAAGGTTTTGTTTGAATTGAGGTTTAACGACTCCGTAAACACTATTTAGGTCATTTTGGAGACGCTGCTTCCAATTTTGTGGGACTTTTACCTAACATTGAGATGAAATGACATCTCAAGCCCTGCCGCCCAATGAAACCAAAAGACTTGTATGCATTGGGCAGTCTGACTCACACCACTTTACCTGGGCAGGGTTAGTCCTTCTTAGCAGTTTACCAGTTCTCATGTGTGGTCAGTTTCAGCTCTGCGTGGAAGCACCATGCAGCCCAATCTATTTCTCCAAGCCCTGATGGGCGGAGGCGATTCAGGTTACAAGGTGTAACGGGGTAAAGTAATTAATAATTTGCCTTATCATTTTCCTGATTTCAAGTCACAAGCCTTTCAAGTCAAGTTGGGGCCCGCATTGGGGCTTGAAGAAGTAGATTGGGCTGCATGGTGCTTCCACGCAGAGCTGAAACTGATCGCACATGAGTACTTGTAAACCGCTTGAGGGTCGAAGCCTGCCCAGGCCAAGTGATGTGAGTCATAAACATAGCCATCTACATAAACCATATTGGTTTCATTGGATGTCAGGGCGTGAGATGTCATTTTGTCTCAGTGTTGGGTAAAAATAGTACCAAATTGGAAGCAATGTCTCCAAAATGACATGAATAGTGTTAACAGGGATGTAAAACCTCAATTCAAACAAACAAACAAATCATTCATCAAGTCACAAACCAGGTTTTGAAATTCTCCTTGATCACAATACACCAAAATCTCTGATAACTCTATTATTGAATCTAAAGCAGAAGCTGTGTAAGTTAATAATATGTTATCATTTTTTTTATGCCCCCGCATCGTATGATGCCGGAGGCATATAGTTTTTCGGTTTTCCGTAAGTGGGTACGTGCGTATGTGCGTACTGGTGTCCGATATACGTCCTTCTGTACGAAAGTGTGTACGTACGTACGTACGTAATCCTGTTAGACTCAGGTTAAGGTTTTTGTACAAGGTAGAACTTGAGCTCATATTTTCCAAACCATACAATGGATTTGGTTTATATTTAGTATGATGATAGATATAGGTCCAAAGTTTTATTCAGCAATACCCCCACAGATACCCATGACCTCAAGGTCAAGGTCACGAACTTAGAAATTTCTAACGTTTAAGACCCAAGTTAAGGTATTTGTACCAGGTAGAACTTGAGATCATATTTTCAAAACCATACAATGGATTTGGTTTATATTTAGTATGATGATAGATATAGGTCCAAAGTTTTATTCAGCAATACCCCCACCCATACCCATGACCTCAAGGTCAAGGTCGTGGACTTTGAAATTTTTAATGTTTAAGACCCAGGTTAAGGTATTTGTACCAGGTAGAACTTGAGCTCATATTTTCCAAACCGTGCAATGAATTTGGTTCATATTCGGTATGATGATACATATAGGTCTAATGGTTTATTCAGCAATACCCCCAACCATACCCATGACCTCAAGGTCAAGGCGACAGACTTAGAAAATTTTTAATGTTTAACACTTTGGTTAAGGTATTTGTACCATGTTGAACTTGAACTTTTATGATTAATTTGGTCCATATTTGGTTTGAAGATAGATGCAGGTCCAAAGTTTTATTCAGTAATACCCCCACCCATGTCTATGACTTCAAGGTCAAGGTCGCAGACATAGAAAATTTCCAAATTTAAGTATGTTAATAGCTTATATTTTCCAAACTTTATAATGGATTTGCTTCATATTTGGTATGACAATAGTTGCAGGTCCAAAGTTTCATTGAGCCATACCACCCACCCCTTACCTAAAGGTCAAGGTCACAGACACAGAATTTTTTTTATATTATATTTTTTGAGAGTCCATATTTCCTGAACCATGTGATGGATTTGCTATATATTTGGAATGATGATTGATGCAGGTCAAAAGTTTCATTCAGCCATAACCCCGCCCCTGCCCATGACCTTAAAGTCAAGGTTTGAGACTTAGAAATGTTTAATGTTAACGTTTGTAAGAGCTCATATTTTCCAAACCATTTGATGGATTGAGTTCCTATTTGGTATGTTGATAATTATTTTTTCAAGGTTTAATCAGCCATACACCAATCTATGCCAATGACCTAAGGACAGGTGTTATTGAAATATGTCATTTTTTTGTGGGGGAGGGGGAGGTAGGCCCCTGGGCGGGGGCATTTGTGTTGTATTGACACATTTCTAGTTTTTTGTGTAATCTGTACATTTTTCAGATCCGCTTTTAACTGTGTTATATCCGAAATGGTTTTATAATATAATGTTATTACTCAAGCAATTTCGTATTGGCTTAGTTACAGGTACCAGGTCTGCTGTACTCGCCCCCGCCCATAGGGGCTTGAAGAAATATATGGGCTGCATGATGCTTCCACGCAGAGCTGAATCCGGCCCGCACACTAGTACTGGTAAACCACTTAGAGGATCTAAGCCTGTCCAGGAACCCCGATGCAAGGCGGACCGTCCATGCTAATAAACCCTACTGGTTTCATTGGGCGACAGGGCTTGAGATGTGATTTCATCTCAATGTCGGGTAAAAGTCCCACAAAATTGGAAGCAATGTCTCCAAAATGACCTTTACAGTGTTGACGGGGACGTTAAACCTCAATTCAAACAAAGGTCTGCTGTATTGGCCTGAGGCCGAAGGCCGAGGCCAATACAGCTGACCGAGGACCTGTTACTCGGACTATCCGAAATTTCTTGATTAATGACAATTTTATTAATTGACACCATTAAAAACAAGATTATTGATTTTTGACCTCAGTGTTAATTCGGATGACCTCCAACAATACAGGCTAGTCAATTTATAATGAACTGTATTATAATGAGTTACATATATGAACAAAACAGACCTAATCTGCATTTTCTGTTTGAATCACTATAATACTGTTATGATAGAGGATGAGTTTCATGCATTTTTCATCTGTCCAAAATTTGATTGACTTTATGAAAGTTCTCCTTAAAAAAGGCAAGGTGTGCCCAGTACTGTTTAACTACCTATGTATAGGCATTCAAGAAGTGTGGTTAGGTAAACTGAGCGGCTTGATATAACCTAAATAGTTCTGACTGGGCTGTTCAACTCAAAACATACGTGTCAAAATAATTTTCTCAAAGTGAATAAAATTCTGTCTGACTTAGCTACCAATTTTGAGGTCTGTGTATACTATGTATTTATGCTGGTTTGGTTTGGAGCTTTTAATGGCCTAGTCAACAATATTAACCCTTTTCGTACCAAATTGAATCTTCCTCCTTATATCTAGCAGGAGTCCATTTATAAATTTAGGGGCGACTGGTTGTGTTTTCTTCAAAAACTACATTTGGAAATTGGCTGAAAATTTTGCAAACAGTGTAGGCCCTGATCAGACGCTGTGTTCTGCGGCGTCTGATCTGGGCCTGCACCGTTTGCCAGGGTACCCGTTTTGAGGTTTCCGGTACAAAATGGGTGAAAATCATGTTAAGCTGGTCAATTTACCTAACAACTCTTTCTTGCAGGCTTATACCTTAGTGGTTTACCATTTTGGAGATATTAAAGCATGCACTATGTCTCACAAATGTATTCTGCCGGCCTCAGTAGCATAGGCGGATACATGTCTGACTGGTGATCAGGAGGGCGCGGGTTCGATACCTGCCGGAGTCGGCAACATTCTCTCGTGGAAATTGAATGTGAAATCTTTTCTACGGTCATTCTCCCCCTTCCACTAATTCAAGAAGGGCAGTTGTCAGTTTCTGGCGAAAGAATGTGCACTGTACTGGTTAACCCCTCAAGTATAAGCCTGCCCAGGAAAAGTGTGGATAGGTAAACTGACCAGCTCAAAAATGACCTAAAACAGTGTTGACTGGGCCTTTAAACTCCAAAACAAACAAACAAAACCAGGCACCCTTGAAATTCAGCACATAAAAGTCTGCGAAATAAACACTCCATAAACCCCACTTCATATAGAGAGAATGTGTGGTTTATAGGGAGTATCATTACTTTCCTTATTTCTGCTTAAAGACATTGGTTGTGGGTACTCATTAGAACTGCCTCAATGAGGCAGTTATAATGAGCTCCCACAACCTATGTTTGGAGCATAAATCCAGAAATATCGCAAATTTTCATCAGAAAAATAGCCATTTAGGAGATATGAAAGAATGCTTTGTTTGATTTTAGGTTTAACATCCCCTTCAACACTGTAAAGGTCATTTTGGAGACGTTGCTTCCAATTTTGTGGGACTTTTACCCGACATTAAGAGGAAATGACATCTCAAGCCCTGCCGCCCAATGAAACCAATAGGGTTTATAAGCATGGACGGGCCGACTCGCACCGCTTTGCATGGGCAGGCTTAGATCCTCTAAGCTGTTTACCAGTACTCGTGTGTGGGTCGGTTTCAGCTCTGCGTGGAAGCGTCATGCAGCCCATATATTTCTTCAAGCCCTGTTGGGCGGGGGCCGGTATGAAAGAATGCACTATGTGACATAGATGTGTTATTGTAATGTGGAAATAAACCTGTTCCTGGCTATTATGCAGAAGGTTCTACTTTTCATAATGGGTAAAAGATTGCACAGCTATTTTGCTTTTTTTCAGGCAAGAAAGAAGAAGGAAGAAGAGGACAAAGAAAGAGAGGAAGAAGAAGAGAGAAGAAGAATGGTGGCAGATCACTCCAGAATGTTGCAGGTATTCACAGGACACAGTTGTTTAACCCATTTTGTACCGAAAACCCCAAAAGGGGTAATTCGCAAACAGTGCATGCCCAGATCAGACGCCGCAGAACGCAGCGTCAGATCAGGACCTTCACTGTTGCAAAAAGTTCAGCCATGTTCCTAATAGATTTTGAAGAAAACACAACCTGACAGCCCAAAATTTTTAAATGGACTCCTCCTATATATAAGGAGGAAGATTCCATTTGGTACAAAATGGGTAAAACTTTTTATTATCAGTGCTTGAAATGTTAACCCTTATCCAGCTGATTGTGACAACCCCTGCTTTTGCAAACAGTGTAGATCCAGATCAGATGGCTTCTGAAGAAGCTGTCTGATCAGGATCTACACTGTTCGACATTCAGTTTGTGAATTTGTAGGAATACAATACATCAAGTAATCTGATTGGTTCAAAGACAGAAATGGGTGTGGCTAAATTAATTATTCAGAGGGATAAGGATTAAGTAAGTGTTTAAGTGTAGTTTGAAGAGCAATGTAGAATTAGAATACACTTTGCGAGGGTTGGGGGGAAGGTTGCTGAAGCAGTCTGGATAGCTTTTGCTCCTCACACTTTCGTCAGCAAAAATTTTAGTATTTGCATTATCAAATGATTCAGGACTGGCAATCTGCAGCTCAGCCGAATGCTTGTCTGACTGTTGATCAGGAGGTTCGTTGAATCGCCAGCATTCTTTTATGGAGATTGAGCATGAAATCTTTTCTACTGTCATCCTTTCCCAACCACTAATTCAAGAAGGGCAGCGCAGTCAAATACATGGTGATCAGATTGAAGGTTGGATCCCCGGCAGGTCTAAGATGATCCTTTGTAGAGAATGATCGTGAAGTCTTTTCTATGTTCATTATCTCTCTTCCGGGATCCATTGATTCAAGAAGAGCAGTTGTAAGTTTCTGGCAAAAGAATGTGCACTGTACTGGTTAACTGTTTATATAATAAGTTTGCCAAGGAAAAGTTTTGAGAAGTAAACTGACCTGCTTGATATTGCCTAAACAGTGTTGACTGGGCCATTAAGGAGAATGGGTTCACCTTCAGGGGAGGCAATTCCTACAAAACTATTTTCATCTCCTGTGTCAATTGGGGTCAACTCTTAAAGGATAAAATTTGCTCCTGAGGAGCAAATTCTTTCCTTTAAGAGATGACCCCTTTTTCCGTGGGACAGAGCTTATAGAAAAGCAAACAGGAAGTTCCAAAAGTTGTCTCCCTTTAAAAAATGGCGGAAAAATCTTCCAGGTCTTCCCATGCCCCTTAATCTCCAAACAAAATCACCTGAGTCATGAGTGGCCCCCGCCCATCGGGGCTTGAAGAAATAGATGGGCTGCATGATGCTTTCACACAGAGCTGAAACCGACTGCACAGGAGTACTGGTAAACCGCTTAGAGGATCTAAGCCTGCCCAGGCAAAGGGGTGCGAGTCAGACCGTCCATGCTTATAAACCCTATTGGTTTCATTGGGCGACAGGGCTTGAGATGTCATTTCATCTCAATGTCAGGTAAAAGTCCCACAAAATTGGAAGCAATGTCTCCAAAATGACCTATATAGTGTTCACTGGGATGTTAAACCTCAAATAAAAAAAAATTACTCTATGCAAAAGGCCTCCATGGCTAAGTGGGTAAGAGCACTGACACTTAGTCATTTGGTCTCTCGCTGCTATCCTTTGAGCATCTGTCAGGTCAAATCTGCGACAGCAGGTGGTCAGGTGGTTTTTCTCCAGGTACTCTTGTTTTCACCCACCTCTGATTTACCCATTTTGACCCCAAAAAGGGTAGTTGGCAAACAGTGCAGGCCAAGATCAGACGCTGCAGAACACGGCGTCTGATCAGGACCTACACTGTTTGCAAAATTTTCAGCCTATTTCCAAATAGTTTTTGAAGAAAACACAATCTGACAATCTGACACCCCTAAATTTTGAAATGGATTTCTGCTATATATAAAGAGGAAGATTCCATTTGGTACAAAAAGGGTTAATGACCAGCTCAAAATAACTGAAATAATCTCGAAAGGTCCATTTAACCAAACCAAAAAAAAAACAAACACTTTCCAGTTTGCAAACACAAAGGTGCAGATCAGGACCTACACTGTTTGCAAAATTTTCAGCCAATTTCCAAATAGTGTTTGAAGAAAACGCAATCTGACACCCCTAAATTTTGAACTGGATTCCTGCTATATATAAGGAGGAGGATTCCATTTGGTACAAAAAGGTTTAATGATCAGCTCAAAATAAGTGAAATGATCTTGAAAGGGCCATAAAACCAAACCAAAAAAAAAATAAATTAAAAAACAAAAACCTTCCAGCAGGCAAACACAAAGGAGCAGATCAGACTGCGCACATGCGCAGTCTTATCTGCTCCTTTATTGTTTGCAGATGGTAAAAACTGATTTTCTTGTGATCTGGCTCTTATTGTGTGTTTGAGTTTTACATTGCACCAACAACTAAGGTCATATTGAGACGAGACATCAGTTTAAAGACTCATCCAAAAGTCTTGAGCAGCCTGGAATGGATCCCATGATGGCTCTTATTGTAAGCTGATCATTATTTTCAAACAGGAAAGAGAGGACAAGAAGAACTGTTTGCGAACTGAGATACCAGAGGAACCAACTAAAGACCATCCCGATGCCATAAGAATTGTGCTAAAATTACCACATGGTACTAGAATAGAACGGAGGTTTCTAAGAACACAATCACTTAAGGTTGGTATGAAAATGTTGGGAGTTGTACATATAAATCTCTTTGTTATACCGCAAAGAAATTTAAGGGCATTTGATTGGACCGCACAGGGATAAATATTTTCTATATACCCCGTGAGCGAAAATATATACCTTCGTGCGCTTGCATTCGCTGAATTGCGATGTCCGCCATTTTAAATTTTCTGCAGTTGATAACAAATATCATGCACCACAATAATTTCCAGCCAACAAACAAATAAATAAAACTTCTTTGATTGATTTTCATTCGTTCAGTACTTTATTTCATTGTTTTCTGTTTTAAAACTCTCATTCCAACATGCCATTAACGTTTTTACACTGAGCAACGTTATCAACGTAATGTGTGCATAATGGCGCGATTGATGACGTCACATGTAATACATGCACTTCTCACGACGTCAGCTACAAAAGAATTGTTTGGAAAACCGTGTAAACGCTTTGCAGTATAACAAATTCGTTATTTTGTTTAAAGACGGGGAATATGAGATCATGCTCCCCACCTGAAAGCCATATTTGCCCTCGCCTGATGGCTCGGGCAAATATCGCTCTCAGACGGGGAACATGATCCAATGTTCCCGATCAAGAATCAAAATAACATATTTTATAACATGGTTGATTGTTTCATGATTTTGGATATTACATGGTTCAACCCTTATCCTGCTGAATAGATAAATTAAGCCGAACCCATTGCTGACTACCAACCAATCAAATTACTTGATATGATTTATTCATTAAAATTTGCAATCTGAATGATAAACAATGCAGATTCTTATCCATTTGATCTGGATCTACACTGTTTGCATAGGTAGGGCTTACCATGTTCAGTGGTTTAAGGGTTACCCAGTGACAGATCTTGCATTTATCCTCTGACAGTTCTTGCATTTTTCCTGTGATAGTTCATGTATTTATGCTGTAACTGTTTATCCTGTGACAGGTATTGTATTTATGATTCAGTAACATTTGCTACATAGTAACATCGGGTAGTGTGACTGTCACAGACTGGACCCCGCCCATTGGGGCTTGAAGAAATAAATGGGCTGCATGGTGCTTCCATGTAGAACTGAAACTGGCCACACATGAGTACTGGTAAACCTCTTAGAAGGACTAAGCCTGCCCAGGCAAAGTGTGTGAGTCAGACTGTCTGATGCAAATAAGCCTTCTGATTTCATTGGGCGACAGGGCTTGAGATGTCAATTCATCTCAGTGTCGGGTAAAAGTCCCACAAAATTGGAAGCAATGTCTCCAAAATTACCTTAATAGTGTTGATGGGGACGTTACAAACAAAAAACTCCAGTCACACCAGTTGTTGTCTGCTTGGTTGTCTGCTAGTAACTTTAAAAGCTATTGTTGCAAACAATGTGGACCCAGATCAGACTGCTCCTTAAGGAGCAGTCTGATCAGGATCCACACTTTTTGCCTGTTTGCAAAAATATGTTTGAAAAATTAGCAAGATGAGGCAGCAGATGACATAAACAAACAACTTTTCTTGGCATCTTAAGGGTTAACTGTTGAGCACTGGTCACCTCTGGCAGATGGGTTTAGACATTACATGTGAATGGTCTGCTAGGCAGACAACTCTTGTAAAATGTCAATATGTTCTGTAAAAGGGTTATCCTTTGGAAGCAAGGACTACACCGTAGAACTGAAATGTATAGAGTGTTCAAGCTTTTCAGGGCCAGAATAGTGGTTTGGGCCAATTAGGCCTCATCCGTGACCCTCAGATATTTTCAAAACTCCATAATGGAATCAATGATCCCAAAGGACAAGAAAATATAATTTACACTATGATGAAGGGTAGGGAGACTTTCTTACGGCCGCCACACAGTCCCTTGTAACAAAAAGAACATAGATTGTCATCTGCTCTGGAATTTTCTTTTGTGCTTGAAGGGTTAATCTTAATCCTGCAAAGCAAGACGATCCCTATCTTTGCAAACAGTGTAGATCCAGATCAGATGGCTTCTTCAGAAGCCATCTGATCAGGATCTAAACTGTTTGTCATGCAGTTTGTGAATTGATCCCATACATTATATCAAATAATTTCATTGGTGGATAGTGAGAAATGGGTGTGGCTAAATAAATTTATTCAGCAGGATAAGGGTTAAGAAGAAGGGAAGTTTTGATTTTTTAGCTCACTGTCACTTAGTGACGAGGTGAGCTTTTGGGATCACTTTTTGTCTGTTGTGCATCCGTCAGTGCGTCCATGCATATACAATTTCTTCAAACGACATCTCCTCCGAAACCACTGACCGGATTTAGATCAAACTTCACAGGAATGATCCTTAGGTGGTCCCCTTTCAAAGTTGTTCAAATGGTTCCGGTCCTTGCACATCAAGGTCACGGGAGCCAAAAATATTTTTTTATACTGAAAACTTAAAAAATCTTCTTCTCTGAAACCACGAGGCCCAGGTCTTTGATATTTGGTATGAAGCTTGCAAAAATATGTTTGAGCTGAAACCGACCGCACATGAGTACTAATAAATGGCTCAGAGGATGTAAGTCTGCCCAGGCAAAGCAGTGCAAGTAGAACAGTCCATGTTTTTTTAACCCTATTGCTTTCACTGCTCGATAGGGCTTGAGATGTAATTCATCTCAATGTTGGGTAAAAATCCCACAAAATTGGAAGCAACGTCCGTGTGTTAAACAATTTCTTCAAACGACATGTCCTCGGAAACCACTGACCGGATTTTGATCGAACTTCACAGGAATGATCCTTAGGTGGTCCCCTTTCAAAGGTGTTCAAATGGTTCAGGTCTGTTGCACATCAAGGTCATGGGAGCCAAAAAAATTTTTTTTATGCCCCCAACTTTAAAAAAGTTGGGGGGCATATTGCTTCTGGCTTGTCCGTCCGTTCGTCCGTTAGTCCGTTCGTACGTCACGCTTTCTTGTGCATAGCATATCTTTAGAACCGTGTATGCTAGTGTTTTGAAATTTCATATATGGGTTCCTCATGAAAAAATAGTTGACCCGTATTTTTTTTCTTGTCCAAATTATCTCCCCTTCTTGAATTATTTCCCCTTTAATTAAATAACATAGAATTCTCGTTAGCAAGATATCTCAAAAAGTATTTGAGCTACAGCCTTGATATTTGGTATAGTGATTGGGACTAAGGAGGAGATTACCTGATTAAATTTTCAACCAATTCTATAAAATTTTGTTAGAGTTATGGCCCTTTGTAATTTTTTGCCACTCAATTGTGTTGCTTTCTGGTGCATAGCATATCTTTAGAACCGTGTATGCTAGTGTTTTGAAATTTCATATATGGGTTCCTCATGAAAAAATAGTTGACCCGTATTTTTTTTCTTGTCCAAATTATCTCCCCTTCTTGAATTATTTCCCCTTTAATTAAATAACATAGAATTCTCGTTACATTGTACCTCTATATATGCTTTGTGATGCATAGCTTATCTTTAGAACTGTGTATGCTAGGGTTTTGAAATTTTATGTATGGATTCCTCATGGAAAATTAGGAGATGCATTTTTTTTTTTTCGCATCTAGATTGTGCCCCTTTCAAGAGTTATTGTCCTTTGAAATTTTTTTTGATAAAATCTTTTCAGCAAAATATCTCAAAAACTATAAGAGCTAGAGCCTTGAAAGTTGGTGAATAGATTGGTGGTGATGAGTAGATGACCTGATTTGATTTTGATTAAATTCCATGCACACATGCATACTCATGCATGCATGCACTCACACATTCATGCATGGACACACACATACATGCATGCCTGCACACACTCACACATGCATTTGGTTATGGCCCTTGGAAAATTGGGCATTTAGGGGTAAGCATATGGTTGGGGGCATTGTGTTTTACAAACACCATTTCTAGTTTCACTGAAAACTTAAAAAATCTTCTTCTCTGAAACCAAAAAGCCCAGTTCTTTGATATTTGGTAAGAAGCTTCATCTAGTGGAGTGTGTGTGAATTCGGGTTTAACATCGCTTTCAACAATTTTTCAGTCATATCACGACGGTGTCTGGTTGCGACAGGGAGCTCAATGCTCACTTTTATAGTGCTGCCTCACTGAAGTATCATGTCCCAGACACATTACATGATACCACACCCAGTCACATTATCCTGACACTGGGTCGACCAGTCCTAGCTCTACCCCGTAAATCTGAGTGCCAAGCGAGGAGCAGAGCTAGTACCATTCTTAACGACTTTGGTATGTCGCGGCCTAGGATCGAACCAGTGACCTCCCATTCCCCGGAGCAGACACTCTACCAACTGAGCTATCGGGGCCAGTTTCATCTGGTGGACCCCTACCAAGATCAGGACATTTTCTGCCTGTTCAGCAGGGCCCAACTTTGGCCCCATTCCCATTGCCAACTAGCCTAAAAATTTTCCCAATTTCACCATATTTTTCCCCCAAAAAATGAAGAAATAAAAGCCACAACAAAAGTAACAGAGAAAACAATTACTTAACATCAGAGGTTAACATAAAAATTCACCACAGTGAAGCTACAGCTGTATTGCACTGCTTTATAGCTATCAAATTCATAAGACTATCGTGAGCAAAATTCATCGTCATGGCATTTCTCTGATGAAATTTCGTTCCCTATTTTGTCGGTAATTTTTTCCCAATTTGCCCAGTGGCCTTTTCCCAAAATATGTGGATAAAGCCCTGAAGATTGTTCAAATTATAGTGCTGGGGCCAAAAATGCCCCCGCCCCGGGGCCCTTTGGTTTTACATAGGATTATATAGGGAAAATCTTTAAAAATCTTTTTCTCTTAAACCGCAAGCCCCAGGTCTTGGATATTTGGCATGAAGCTTCATCTAGTGGACCTCTACCAAGATTGTTCAAATTATAGTGCTGGGGCAAAAAAATGCCCCCACCCTGTAGGCCTTTTGCTTTACATAGACTTATATAGGGAAAATCTTTAAAATCTTCTTCTCTGAAACCACAAGGCCCAGGTCTTTGATATTTGGTATGAAGCTTCATCTAGTGGACCTCTACCAAGATTGTTCAAATTATAGCCCTGAGACCAAAAATGCGCCCGCTCCGGGGCCCTTTGGTTTTACATAGACTTGTACAGAGATAATCTTTGAAAATCTTCTTCTCTGAAACAGCAAGGCCCAGGTCTTTGATATTTGGTGTGAAGCTTCAGCTAGTGGACCTCAATCAAGATTGTTGAAAGGTGCATTATTGAGCTATCAGGAAAAAATGCTTCCAATAATAAAATACATATAGCCGGTATTTTTCTTTAAAACAATACAAATGAATGCATTTTATGCAAAAATGCGAACAATTACGGCAAACATAAAAACACAAAACCATACATGAAATGAAAAATAGCAGCTGAAAATGTCCCTGATTGTCTTCTGTTGCATCTTTTTGCAACCCTTGCAAACATATTTTGCATACAGGTAAACAGTGTGGACCCTGATCAGACTGCTTCTAGAGGATCAGTCTGATCTTGGTCCCCACTGTTTACAATAATGACTTTAAAAGTACGGCCCCTGCCCATCGGGGCTTGAAGAAATAGATGGGCTGCATGATGCTTCCGCGCAGAGCTGAAACCGACTGCACATGAGTACTAGTAAACCACTTCGAGGATCTACGTCGGCCCAGGTAAAGCGGTGCCATTCAGACGGTCCATGCTGATAAACCCTATTGGTGTCATTGGGCGGCAGGGCTTGAGATGTCATTTCATCTCATTGTCAGGTAAAAGTCCCACAAAGTTGGCAGCAACGTCTCCAAAATGACCTTTACAGTGTTGACAGGGACGTTAAACCTCAAATCAAACAATCGGCATCTTAAGGGTTAATACTGTTTTCTCATTTTATTTTTCAGTATCTACATTATTTTGCATTTTGCCATGAAGAATGCCCAGACAATTTTCACATTGTGACAAACTTTCCAAAACGGACGTTACCGTGTGAGCCAACAGATGATGATGTAGAACCAATTAGTTTCGCTGAATGTGGACTCGGAAAAAATGAAATGGTGTTTGTTCAGGATAACGAGGCATGACACATGGTGTCAGAAGAAAACACAAATTTCTTGGGGATATAAGAGAAGGGATATATCTGAACATATTCTCTGCCAATTTTACACCTTTTATGACTTATCACTGGGATATCACATTTTTTTTCTCCACAGCGGTTTCTTTTCTTTTGTAAATGTGAAAATTTTTCATATTTATACTCCATCTATAAGTTGTGGGTGCTCATAAGAACCGCCTCATTGAGGCAGTTCTAACGAGTACCAACAACCTATGTCTAAACGCCTCATTGAGGGGTTCTGACGAGTACCAACAACCTATCTTGGAGCAAAGAAAAATGAAATAGTCCCTGTAAACACCAGCTGTTGCTTTATAAAGAGGGGTTTATAGGGGTGTTCATTACAGGCACGTGTTAACAGGATGTACAGTGTGTCCCTCAGAAAAAAGGATGAAAAGTTTGCTTTTCATCAGCTTGCTTCTATATTGAAAGATTAATTGCTGTCATTTTAATACACCATAATCTCCTCATCACGAAAACACGCCTATATAAATTTGACCCCCTCGAACCCCACTTTTATATAGTAAAACTGGGGTTTACAGGGGTAAACCTTATTTTTCTTATTTCTGCTCTAAAATAAAGATTGTGGGTACTCGTTAGAACCGCCTCGATGAGGCAGTTCCAACGGGTACACACAATCTATATTTTGAGCAGAAATAAGAAAAATATCAATTTTTCTTCTTTAAAGTTTCATTTTTTTGGCAATAAAGGTTCCAATGTATTTCTATAGGCGTGTTTTCGTAATGTTAAACTTAACCACTCTCTGGGCTAATTTAGCAGACAACAAATTATTGGTATTTTTCCTTATTTTTTCCCCCCAAACAGGATTTGACATCTCATGCAAATTGTCTCCTGAGACAATTTGCATGAAATGTCAGATCATGTTTTCTGAGACAATTTCCATGAGATGTCAAATCCTGTTTTCTGGGAAAAAAATCAGAAAAATATTTCTAAATGTCGTCTGTTGAAGAAAAATTCCCAGCATGCAGAGCGTTAACCCTTGTCCTGCTGAGCCCGGATATGGCTTATCTTTGAAACAATGTAGATCCGATCAGATGGCTTCTTCAGAAGCCATCTGATCAGGATCTTCATTGTTTGCCATCCAGTTTATGCATTTGTTGCAATAATTTGCATCAAGTAATCTGATTGGCTGATAATCAGTAGTGGGTGTAGCATATTTAAATATTCAGCAGAACAAGGGTTAAAACACTATTGTTGAGATCCAAGGCAGGAACCATGTTGTTTAAACAACTGTGTCATATTTGAACAAAAATATACATGTTACATAGGAAAATGACCATTCATGATCATATTCTAAAAATGTGCAGATTATATGGATAAATGACCATTTATGGTTATTTGCTATGTAATCTATAAATACATGTATTAGTTGCATCTGCTTTGAGACAGGCACGATAAAGGAGTCTGAATTTCCAGCTGTTCATCTGTTCGTCTGTCCATTTGCCAAGCCATCAACGTTTGCGACCACACCCTAATGTTCAATTCCACTTCTCAAGAACTGTAAGAGCTTAGTTAATAATACATGACACAGACTAGCATTTAGGAATGGCAACTTTAATGCAAGCGTCCATACTTGATCTTGACCCACATTTCATGGTTCTGACACTGACTTTGTGAACTATTGTGTCAACCCTAGCTTACACCCTTATGTTCAGGTCTGTTTCTCCAGAATTATTAATTTTACTTGGTACAAATTTGCATATTGGGATGACAACTTAAATGCAAACATCCATATTTTACCTTGACCTACATTTCATGATTCACTGACTTTGTGAAATATTTTGTTACTTCAGACACAACATGTTCGGTAGAAGTTTTGTTTTATATAACTTCTACAGTTTTGGGATCCATCTCCCAACTGTGTAATTTACAAAATTGTTATAAATACCAAGCTACAGTACTGTAAAAATCCTAAAAATTTGGACACCTTGAGGACTTGCTGTATTTCTCCTAAAATTTTAACAAATTTATTTTATGATCCAGCAAGGAGTCCAAAAGTTGCAGATGGAATGGCAAACAGTGTAGACCCTGATCAGACTGCTCCTTTCAGGAGCAGTCCGATCTGGGTCTACGCTGTTTGCTTTTGCCTATCTATCCCAATACTTAGGATTATTACGATATCTATGAACTGGACAATCGTTGCTTTAAGGTTGCCATTTTTGACATGAACGTCGTCATGACATTACTTAATCCCGCTAGTGTTATTACACCTGTGGTCATATGATTTTTATTACACGATGCTATCCACTATTTATCAACGTCGTATGATAAACATACAGTCGAACTTCAATGGCTCGAACACCTTTGGGACCACGAAAATATGTTTCAGACTAGGGTAGTTCGAGCCACCGAGTGCTACTTCCAATAGGTATAGCGCGGATAATTTTGGAACTTCTTTTCGGTGTTCTATGATGTAAATGTATGCTGTGTGTACTCATTAGAATCGCCTCAATGAGGCGATTCTAATGAGTACCCACAGCATTTATTTGCAAGAAAAAGACGAAAACATCTTTAATGTACCCTCACTATTTTTTATGTAGATACATTCCCTAGGGACTCAAGAACTGGTTCTACCCAGCCATGGTAAACGAGTCATCGGTGTTCGAGCCATCCAAGTTGTACTGTATTATCACTACAATTACTTGATCTGCTGCAGACTATCACATCTCATGAATGTTCCAAGACTCAAATGCTCTGCGTCTCATGTGATACTTTGATCTTGGAACATCCTTTCAACATACAGTAGAACTTCAATGGCTCAAACACCTTTGGGGCCATGAAAATCTGTTCAAGACGGGTGGTTCGAGCCACTGTGGTTACCGCCATGAAGCATAACAGCCTTAATTTTTGGACATCTTTTCGGTGTTCTATAACAAAAATGTATGCTGGGTGTACTCATTAGAATCGCCTCATAGAGGCGATTCTAATGAGTATACACATCATACATTTACAAGAGAATAGTAAAAAAAATTCCTTAATTACCCTCCCTATTTCTTATGTGGAGAAATTGCCTCGGGACTCAAGAACAGGTTCGACTCAGCCATGGTAAAAGAGCCATCAGTGTTCGAGCCATCGAAGTTTTACTGTAATACAATGCTGCAGATAAGGTTACTGTAGTAGTAGGATCGATCCCGGGCTTCTACAGACTTTCGGACGAGTCTTTAAACCGAGGTCCCGTCTCCGTATGACCTAAGCTGTTGGTGGGACGTAAAAATCAAACACTCACTCACTCATGCAGGCAACAATGTGGACACTTGGCTGGCCTCGGTAGCTCAGTCGGATGCGCATCTGACTGGTGATCAGGAGGACATGGGTTGATACCTACCGGGGTCAGCAACATTATTTCATTAGATTGATCATTAAATCTTTTCTACCGTCATTCTCGCCCTTTAGCTGGTTCAAGAAGGGCAGTTGTCAGTTTCTGGCAAAAGAATGTGCACTGTACTGGTTAACTGCTTACGTATAAGCCTGCCCAGGAAGGTGTGGATAGGTAAACTGACCGGCTCAAAAATGACCTAAAATAGTGTTGACTGGGCTGTTAACCTCAAATACAAACAAAAGTGTGGACCCTGATCAGACTGCCCCCAGAGGAGAAGTCTGATCTAGGTCCACACTGCAGCGACAAACAAATGAGTCAAGTTTACTACACAGATGAACAGAGTATGTTGCTTGTCTAGCTGTCATTATGCCCCCAACTTTGAAAAAGTTGGAGGGGCATATTGCTTCTGGTTCGTTCGTCCGTTCGTCTGTTCGTCCGTTCGTCCGTCCGTTACGCTTTTGATGCATAGCATAACTAAAGAACCGTGTATGCTAGGGTTTTGAAATTTCATATATGGATTCCTCATGGAAAATTAGCTGACGCGTATTTTTTTTCTCGTCCGGATTATGCCCCCTTCAAGAGTTATTGCCCTTTGAAATCTTTTTAATAAAATCTTGTCAGCAAGATATCTCAAAAACTATTGGAGCTAGAGCCTTGAAAGTTGGTGAATATATTGGTGGTGATGAGTAGATGAACTGATTAACTTTTGACGAAATTCCGAAAAATACTTTGTGAGTTATGGCCCTTTGTCATTTTGGTAATTTGTGCCCATTGTAATGTATGCTAAGAGTGATGCAAAGCATATCTTTAGAACCGTGTATGCTAGGGTTTTGAAATTTCATATATGGGTTCCTCATGGAAAATTAGCTGACGCGTATTTTTTTTCTCGTCCGGATTATGCCCCTTTTAAGAGTTATTGCCCTTTGACATTTTTTTAATAAAATCTTGTCAGCAAGATATCTCAAAAACTATTAGAGCTAGAGCCTTGAAAGTTGGTGATTAGTTTGGTGGTGATGAGTAGATGAACTGATTAACTTTTGACAAAATTCCGAAAAATACTTTGTGAGTTATGGCCCTTTGTCATTTTGATAATTTGTGCCCATTGTAATGTATGCTAAAAGTGATGCATAGCATAACTTTAGAACCGTGTATTCTAGGGTTTTGAAATTTCATATATGGATTCCTCATGGAAAATTAGCTGACGCATATTTTTTTCTTGTCGGGATTATGCCCCTTTTAAGAGTTATTGCCCTTTGAAATTTTTTTAATAAAATTTTGTCAGCAAGATTTCTCAAAAACTATTGGAGCTAGAGCCTTGAAAGTTGGTGAATATATTGGTGGTGATGAGTAAATGAACTGATTAACTTTTGACGAAATTCCGAAAAATACTTTGTGAGTTATGGCCCTTTGTCATTTTGGTAATTTTGCCCATTGTAATGTATGCTAAAAGTGATGCATAGCATATCTTTAGAACCGTGTATGCTAGGGTTTTGAAATTTCATATATGGATTCCTCATGGAAAATTAGCTGATGCGTATTTTTTTTCTCGTCCAGATTATGCCCCTTTTAAGAGTTATTGCCCTTTGAAATTTTTTTAATAAAATCTTGTCAGCAAGATATCTCAAAAACTATTGGAGCTAGAGCCTTGAAATGTGATGAATAGATTGGTGATGATGAGTAGATGAACTGATTAACTTATGACAAAATTCCGAAAAATACTTTGTGAGTTATGGCCCTTTGTCATTTTGGTAATTTGTGAAAAACTTTATCATCGTTCTAGCGCCTACATTTCTTCACCAATTTCAATATAACTTCACACAAATGTTCCATATAATAAAATCTCGAGCGAGTTCGACTTTCAAGGTGATGACCTCAAGGTCAAGGTCACTGTGGCTATTTTTAGAAAAACTTTGTCATCGCTCTAGCGCCTACATTTTTTCACCAATTTCAATATAACTTCACACAAATGTTCCTTATAAAAAAATCTCGAGCGAGTTCGACTTCAAAGTCATGACCTCAAGGTCAAGGTCACTGTGGCTATTTTTAGAAAAACTTTGTCATCGCTCTAGCGCCTACATTTCTTCACCAATTTCAATATAACTTCACACAAATGTTTCTTATGACAATATCTCAGCGAGTTCCACTTTCAAGGTCATGACCTCAAGGTCAAGGTCACTGTGGCTATTTTAAGAAAAACTTTGTCATCACTCTAGCGCCTACATTTCTTCACTGATTTCAATATAACTTCACACAAATGTGCCTTATGACAATATCTTGAGCGTGGTCGACTTTCAAGGTCATGACCTCAAGGTCAAGGTCACTGTGGCTATTTTTAGAAAAACTTTGTCATTGCTCTAGCGCCTACATTTCTTCACTGATTTCAATATAACTTCACACAAATGTTCCTTATGACAATATCTAGAGTGTGTTCGACTTTCAGGGTCATGACCTCAAGGTCAAGGTCACTGTAGCTATTTTTAGAAAAAATTTGTCATCGCTCTAGCGCCTACATTTCTTCACCGATTTCAATATAACTTCACACAAATGTTCCTTATGACAATATCTCTAGCGAGTTCCACTTTCAAGGTCAAGGTCACTGTGGCTATTTTTAGAAAAACATTGTCAACGCTCTAGCGCTTACATTTCTTCACCGATTTCAATATAACTTCACACAAATGTTCCTTATGACAATATCTCAAGCCATTTCAACTTTCAAGGTCAAGGTCACAATGGCTATTTTTAGAAAAACTTTGTCATCACTCCAGTGCCTACATTTCTTCACCGATTTTAATATAACTTCACACAAATGATCTTTATGACAATACCTCGAAAGAGTTCGACTTTAAAGGTCAAGGTCACTGTGGCTATTTTTAGAAAAACTTTTTCATTGCTCTAGCGCTTACATTTTTTCACCAATTTCAAAATCGAGTCACACAAATGTTCCTTATGACAATATCTGTAGCGAGTTCCACTTTCAAGGTCAAGGTCACTGTGGCTATTTTTAGAAAAACTTTGTCAATGTTCTAGCACTTACATTTCTTCACCAATTTCAATATAACTTCACACAAATGTTCTTTAAGACAATATCTCGAGTGATTTCGACTTTCAAGGTCAAGGTCACTGTGGCTATTTTTAGAAAAACTTTGTCATCGCCCTAGCGACTACATTTCTTCACTGATTTCAATATAACTTAACACAAATGTTCCTTATGACAATACCTCGAGTGAGTTTGACTTTCAAGGTCAAGGTCACTTTGGCTATTTTTAGAAAAACTTTGACATGGCTCTAGCGCTTACATTTCTTCACCGATTTCAGTATAACTTCACACAAATGTTCCTTATGACAATATCTCGAACTATTTCGACTTTCAAGGTCAAGGTCACTGTGGCTATTTTTAGAAAATCTTTGTCATCGCTCTAGTGCCTACATTTATTGATGAATGTTAATAGAACTTCACACAAATGTTTCTTATGGTAATATCTCGAGTTGCTTTGACTTTCAAGGTCATGACCTCAAGGTCAAGGTCACTATGACTATTTTTAGAAAAACTTTGTCATTGCTCTACCGCCTACATTTATGATTTTAATCTAACTTCACACAAAAGATGCTTATGATAATATCTTGAGCAAGATCTACTTGGCGGCCATGGCCTCAAGTCAAGGTCCCTATGACTATTTTTAGAGAAATATTGTCATCACTCTAGAACCTACATTTATGGATGGATTTTTAAACAAACTTTACACAAATGTTGCATATGATAATATCTCAAGCAAGTTGGACTTTTGCCATTTCAGTGTTTTCCACACACAAAGTTGTCTTGTGTGAGGGGATTTGTATCGCATGCGATGCCTTGTTTTTTTTTAATAAATCTTGTCAGCAAGTCCATATCTTGAGAACTATTAGAGCTTCATTAATCATTCTTGGTACAAACTTGCATCCAGGCATTGCAACTTCAACGCAAGCATCCATATCTGACATTGACCTATATTTCATGGTTCACTGACTTCGTGAATTATTGCGACCACCCTGACTTTCACCATTTCTCGAAAACTATTAAAGCTTTTTAAATCATAATTGGTACAAACTTGCATCTAGGAATTGCAACTGCAACGCAAGCATCCATATTTGACTTTTACCCATATTTCATGGTTCACTGACTTTGTGAATTATTGCGACCACCCTGACTTTCTATCTAATGTAAGAGTCCATTTCTCAAGATCTATTAGAGCTTCATTAATTGTATTTGGTACAAGCTTGCATTTAGGAATTGAAACTTCAATGCAAGTATCCATTTCTGACCTTGACCTACATTTTATGGTTCACTGACTTTGTAAAATAGTGTGACAACCCTAACTTTCACCCTGATGTAAGAGTCTGTTTTTAAGAGTTTCATTGATGATACTTGGTACATGCTTGCAACTAGGAGTGAAATTTTTATGCAGGCATCCATGTTTGACCTTGACCTAGATTTCATGGTTTGGTGACTTTGCGCCCCCACAGGCGCGACATAGCCTTCGGGGGAATTCTTGTTGTATGTTTTTGAGTCTTTAACAATATTTGTTGAATATTTTGCCATCTAAGGACAAGCAAAGGTTGGGGGCATTGTGTTTTACAAACACCATTTCTAGTTAAGTTTTTAAAATATTTTTAATGGCCCCCGCCCATCAGGGCTTGAAGAAATATATAGGCTGCATGATGCTTCCACCCAGAGCTGAAACCGACCGGCACACAAGTACTGGTAATCCGCTTAGAGGCCCAGGCAAAGCGGTGCGAGTCGGCCCACCCATGCTTATAAACCCTATTGGTTTAATTGGGCGACAGGGCTTGAGATATCATTTCATCTCAATGTCTGGTAAAAGTCCCACAAAATTGGAAGCAGCGTCTCCAAAATGACCTTTACAGTGTTGACGGGGACGTTAAACCTCAAATCAAACAAACAAACAAACAAAATATTTTTAAACTAATGAACATGTCCAATTTCATACTCAAGTGAATTGAGCATGAAAAACTACTCACAAACACAAGAGCCAGATTGCTTCAGTATTTACCGTGAAACGGCTTGTTAGATTTATCTTGTACATATTATTTAAGTTAATTATACGTATTTCTGTTTTCTGTGAAAAATAAGAAAAATATTAAAAAATGTTGTCTGCTGAAAAATATACCCAACATGCAGAGTGTTAAGTTAATCCTTCTCTTGCTGAATATTCATTTAAGCCACACCCATTTCTGTCTATCAACCAATCAAATCAATTAGTTTCGCTGAATGTGGACTCGGAAAAAATGAAATGGTGTTTGTTCAGGATAATGAGGCATGACACATGGTGTCAGAAGAAAACACAAATTTCTTGGGGATTTAACCCTTATCTTGCTGAATATTTGTTTAAGCCACACCCATTTCACTCTATCATCCAATCAAATTACTTGATGTAATTTATTGCTATAAATTCATAAACTAAATGCCAAACAGTGGAGATCCTGATCAGATGGCTTCTTCAGAAGCCATCTGATCTGGATCTACTCTGTTTGCAAAGATAGGGGTTGTCGTGAACAGCAAGAAAAGAGTTAATTGTAGTGATTTGAGAAAGTGAGTTAACTTGTGTTACCACTTAGCAGACAACATTTTAAGATTTTTCTTTTCTCATTTACTGTAAAAATCCTAATGAGAACTTGCTGTAATTCTCCTAAAATTTGAACATTTGTTTCATGGTCCAGCAAAGAGTTCAAAAAGTCGGGATGGCAAACAGTGTAGACCCTGATCAGACTGCTCCTTCAGGATGAAGGAGCAGTCTGACCTGGGTCTGCACTGTTTGCTTAGGCTGTAATTCTCCTAAAATTTGAACATTTGTTTCATGGTCGGGCAAAGAGTCCAAAAATGCGGAATGGCAAACAGTGTAGACCCTGATCAGACTGCTCCCGACTGCTCCTTCAGGAGCAGTCTGACCTGGGTCTGCACTGTTTGCTTAGGCCTGTCTGTCCCAAAACTTAGTATCATTACGGTAATAATTGTCCGAGAAAATAGTGCTTGACATTTAGTGTAAATTCACTGGGTCTGCACTGTTTGCTTAGGCTGTAATTCTCCTAAAATTTGAACATTTGTTTCATGGTCCGGCAAAGAGTCCAAAAATGCAGAATGGCAACAGTGTAGACCCAGATCAGACTGCTCCTTCAGGAGCAGTCTGACCTGGGTCTGCACTGTTTGCTTAGGCCTGTATGTCCCAAAACTTAGTATCATTATGGTAATAATTGTCAGAGAAAATAGGGCTTGACATTTAGTGTAAATTCACTGCCTTACAGATGATGCTCAAGAAATGTCAAGCCCTACTTTCTATGAAAGATAAAGAAAAAAATGTCCTCTGTTATGAAGCTTTAGTTGACCATTTAAATGTTTCTTGTTAAATGAGTCTTATTCTGAGAATGATTCTGTTTTCTGTTTCTGAGAAGCATAATCGATGTTCTTTGCTGTGTGTGTGTGTGTTTTTTTTTCTCAACTTTTGAGAATAATTGGAATGGTTGGGTGAGGCAAAGGTGATGTACATCTTGTGTCACTGGGGCATCCAACTGATATTGGCTTTAAGTTGGGCAAGGCCTGTTGTCTATGCAGCAGGTAATGGTAGTGGGGAGCGTTGGTACATGTATTTCTTCTGTCTCTACACTTCCATTTATTTTGCTCATTTGTCACTGCAGAGCTTGAAAATTGATTAAATTTCACTCGTCCTGGATGACCAAGGGCATTTAGATTTTAGTTCTTTACATTGTAGAGAAGAAGTTTTTACTAGTCATGACGAGTGGACGGAATATAAGAATCTTACATGGGTGTGAGGGGTGGATGGAAAAATCCGTCCAGAGGGTCACTGTCTGGCATCACCAGGCTTGCCTCGTGATGCCGGACAGTGTGAGGGCTGGATGGAAAAATCCGTCCCGAGGGTCACTGTCTGGCATCACCAGGCTTGCCTTGTGATGCCGGACAGTGATCCCAAGGGATGGATTTTTCTATCCACCCATCACACCCATGTAGGATTCTTTTTAGTGCATATCTTGCATTTCTGAGCGTGGATTTTTAATACTGCAGTCACTTCTGTTGCCAACATCCGCCATATTGTGATGGCACTACGGTGATGTTTAGTGATGTCACATAACATGCTGACGTTAACCTTATCGATGGCGGGGGTTATTCAATTTTTGGTAAGAACACCAGGGTTAGAACAGAGTTTCTATCCCAAGCTAAAACTATGGATTTCCTTATCTGGTGTGTAAGAAGAAATTTTCCAGCCCTGAACTGTCCCTCACTTTCATCACCTCTGCCATGTCTTATATCTCTTTTCTCCCTTTCTCTGGGAGATGACACAAAAAGACCTTTATTCCTTATCCTGCTGTTCACAACAACCCCTACCGTTGCTAACAGCATAAATACAGATCAGAAGCCATCTGATCAAGATCTATACTGTTTGTCATTCAGTTTGTGAATTTGAACAAAAACATTATATGAGCCCCGCCAAGCGAATTTGTGTCTTCGAGCATTCCGTCATGACAAATTTTATCTGCGCATGCCCAGCCATTCAGAGGGGCAAGGAATATGGCTTTCTGTCTGAAGGTTCCTCTTGATTCACTGCTTGTATGAGCGGGCAGCGAAGGTTCTGGCGAGACTGCGCGGATGCGCAGGCTCGCCTGAACCTTCGCTGCTCGCATAGGCGATAAGTACCAAAATCGCTTGACAGGGCCCATATAATGTAATCTGATTGGCTGATAGTCAGAAATGGGTGTGGCTAATGCAAATATTCAGCAGGATAAGGGTTAGGGGTTGAAGTGTCGTTAAATCCAAAACAATCAATCAGTTTGAGCATAATTATGTTTTGTTTTTTGTTAGATGTACATTATTTTCCATTTATGCAAGTAAAGACAATTGCAAATATATCACAAGTTATTATATACCCAGAAAATGTCCCGTTTACTTTCTACAGAAATTACCGGTCAGTATTTTTCCATATTGCCCGTAGTCAAGTTCATATTGCCCGTAGATAAACAGTCATGTTCACAATAGAACTACTTTCAAATTTGTCCATTTCGATACTATGATCAGCAGCCATCTTGTCATGCGTATCGACTGTAAGAATGTAAAACCAAATGAAAAGTGCATAAACCGCATTTTATGCTGTCAAATATGACCTACCTGCAATCTGTTTAGATTTTCAATACTTTCTTCTAAGAAATCAGGAGTATTTTAAAAGAAATATAATCGACGTTTGGCGCCGTTGGGTGTGGTTTTTCAACGTGTAGGGAGACACTTTACGAACTTCATTATTTTCAATTTTAAACCACTTAAAGATGTATAATCTGATTTTACGTTCAGAAATTCATACCAGGCAATCCTGAATTCTAGCTGACATTAGAATTTTTGGGTATATAGTAAAAAGGTTTTTGACTTTATATTGTGAAATATTCGGCACTCGTTCATATGGCGAAGATGCACTCGCAAGCTCGTGCGTCCTTCGCCATATGAACTCGTGCCGAATTTTTCACAATATAAAGTCAATAACCTATAAATCCATAACCTTTTCATAGCATTATTGTTGGGATCCTAAGCAGAAACAGGGCTTGTTAAAAAATCCTGTTATATCCAAACAAAAATGTATAGCTTATAAACATTTTATAAAAAAAATTACACCACAGCTCTATATAACACCATTGATGGGGTCCAAAGCAGAAACGTTATTAGTTAAACAGCCATGTTATATCTAAACAAAAATGTGTAGATTATGTTAGAAAAATGACCATTTATGGTGATTTTTCCATATAAGCTATACTTTTTGGGGGATCCAAAACAGTGTTATATTGAACCACATTATAAGAGGTTGCGGTATTCCATTTTTGAATAGTTCCAGATATGCCTCTTTTTTATCAGAAAAGTACTGATATTTGTCTTATTTCTGCATGAAAACACGTTGTGGGTACTCAGAAGCGCCTAGCCAAGATGCCTGTAATGAGTACCCACAACATATGTTTTCATACAGAAATAAGAAAAATAATACGTGGATAACCCCTGTTATCTGGGGCTATGATATATGGTAATTATTTTTATATGAGCAGGCGCATGACAAAATCTACAATAAGACCTGTGCCACCAAGCTAAAACTCAGATCAGCCTGCATATCCGTGCAGTCTGATCAGTGTCTTTGCTGTTCGCATGAGTCTTCTATAGCCTCTGGACTGTTCATAGGGCAACAAAAGAATGCTCTGACCAGATGGGCCAGCTGAACCGAGTCTTCGGCTATAGCAAGGGTCTTATTGTAGGTTTTGTTATGTGCCGACTCATATAATCTATACAGTCTCAAAGATTTTTGGTCATATTTCAATATAATCTGTAGAATTTTAGGAACCATCTTCCAATCTTGTAATATCCAAAATTGTGTTAAAACAAAGCATAATACAGTAGAACTTTGATGGCTCGAACACCGATGGCTCGTTTACCATGGCTGAGTCGAACCCGTTCTTGAGTCCCTAGGGAAGTCCTCTACATAAGAAATGGTATGAGATAATTTAGGAGACTTTCGTCTTTTATCTTGCAAATGTATGCTGTGTGTCACAGCATACATTTTCATTACAGGACACCGAAAATATGTTAAAAAGTACCTTGTTATGCCTCCTGGCAGTAAGCCTCTGTGGCTCGAACTACCCCTGTCTCGAACAGATTTTCGAGGTCCCAAAGGTGTTCAAGCCATTGAAGTTGGACTGTATAGTGAGGTTATAGTAGACATACACTGCAGGGTTTAAGAATCTTACATAAACCACAACCTCTTTATAAAACAGTTCATTATAACACTGTTTTGGATATAACACGGTTTCAAGATGGATCCAAAAAATGTAAAGATTATATAGAAAAATGACCATAAATGGTCATTTTTCTATGTAATCTATACATTTTTGTTTGGATATAACACGGTTGTTTAACTAACACGGTTTCTGCTGTGGACCCCATTAACAGTGTTATAAAGAGGTTGTGGTGTAGGTGTTACTGGTGAATAGAAAAATCTGTCAAGAGGGTCACTGTCTGGCATCACAAGGTTCCTTTCATTTCTAAGAGTGTATTTTTGGACGGGTTTTTCAAGGAAAAATTCCTTCCTTTAGAATAGCGATGTCCGATGTCCGGCCAGGCGGCCGCATCCCAGTTTACCGTTTGGTTAACACTGAAAAACCCGTCCATAATGCCATTTGGCGTTTTTCTTGTTCTCATAATGCAGTCACTTCCATTGTTGACTTCCGCCATATTTTCATGACAATAATACAGCCTTTTTGAAGTCCGTTTATGCAGTGACATAAAACTTAATGACAGCGTATGTGACATCCCTTTCAACCAGTGCACATCACACACACATTGTTTTGAGGTTACGGTCCACCAAATTTTAATAGAGTTGAACCCCTTTGAAAATTTCTGTAAACATCCTGCAATACAGTAGAACTTCAATGACTCGAACACCTTATGACCTCGAAAATCTGTTCGAGACAGGGGTAGTTCGAGCCACTGAGGTTACTTCAGAAGGCATAACGAGATACTTTTAGACATCTTTTCGGTGTTCTGTAATGAATATGTATGCTGTGTGTACTCATTAGAATCGCCTCATCGAGGCGATTCTAATGAGTACACACAGCATACATTTGCAAGATAAAAGACTAAGATCTCCTTAATTATCCCTCACTATTTATTATATAGAGGATTCCACTAGGGGCTCAAGAATGGGTTCGACACATCCATGGTAAACGAGCCATCGTCGTCGAGCCATCGAAGTTTCACTGTATCTATTTTTCTAAATACAGTAAAATTCCGCTGTTAAGACCACCTAACATTAAGACTAAACTCCGTTCAGAAAATCTGAATCATCGATTTTTTCGATTCTTGCGTTTAATACTCATTTTAACCCATACATCACTATGGGAAAGTTTTAGACCTCACCCTCCGCCGATTTCTCCAGCAAGTCTTATGCCTCTGCGATAGCCAGGAAGGTCTGTGATTATTTGGAGAAAAGTGCAAAATCTAAATTTTCTTCCACAGACTAAGACATTCTGACAGGTTCGACACACCCTTTTAAACCATATATAGAAGTGGTTACTGCTCTTGTAAATTACAAGGGTGTCTATGTTTTATTTGCACGATCACTTCATGGAAAATCATTAGCTGTGAAACCACATCCGATATCGGTATATTTCTTTTTGACAACTGTTGACAGCACATCGCACTAGTGGCTCCCCGTTCCTAGTGAGCCTCTATCTAGCCATTCGAATGTAAGGTGTGTCGTAACTCCATATCTATTTGTAAAGTGCATCACATGGATTTGAATATTTATTATTTTACCTGACAATCATCGTCAAATGGACTTAGTCTGTCGTCTCATTTCTTTGTTTTGCAATTTTCTCCAAATAATCACAGCCTTCCCTGACTGTCGCAGAGGCATATGACCTGTTGGAGAAGTCGGCGGAGGGTCAGGTCTAAAACTTTCCCATAGTGATGTATGGGCTAAAATGAGTATTAAAAGGAAGAAACGAAAAAATCAATGATTCAGATTTTCTGAACGGAGTTTAAATCTGCTTTAAAAAGCAAATTGAGAAGGTTTCAGTTATTCTTTCTTTGTATTTTCTACACCAAGTGTGTCCGAATGAAAGACCAAGACCACTTTTGAACAGTCCCAAAGGTGGTCATTATATAAAAATCTACTGTAATCTAGACATTTTTGTTTGGATATAACACGTTTTTCGCTTTGAAAGGTGTTCAAACCATTTAAGTTTGATTTTTTTTTCTATGAGTAGTACATTGACACATACACATCCTTGTAAACTGTTTTCATTTTCATGCAGTACAAATAATTGCAAATATATCAGCAATTCAAAAAAAAACATGCATGTGGGAAAAAAAAAATAAAAATAAAAGATTTTTAAACACAAAGTTTTTGTCTTTTATATCTTTATTCCATTACATAGGGAGTGAGATTGTGGTTGTGGTATTATTCTGAATATTTACTTTCCCAGTGCATTTACAGAAAAAAAAACATATAGAAGTAATTGGGTCTCAATCTTGTTCATACCCCAATGTTTAGTTTATACTAATTATACCCCCGGCATACGAAGTATGCAATGGGGGTATATAGTTTTTGTCTTTTCCGTCTGTCTGTCTGTCCGTAAACAATTATTTTGTGTCAAAGATATCTCAGGAACTGCTTCACATAGAAACTTGAAATTTTGCACACATGATCAGTATGACTAGTTGTATTGTGGGAAAGAAAATAAGGGCCAAGGGGTCAGGCCTTTTAGAGTTATTTCCCTTTGTAGTTCTTGTTTCAGCTGAGGTGATGGCACTGGCCGGGGATGTACGTGCCCCCACTGGGCACTTTTGTCTAGTTAATTTTAGTTTGATTGTGATGAAAGCTTCAAGCTTATTGAATCGCACTCGGACACTCATTCTGGGTGCTTTCACATGCGCGAGAGAGGGAGGCAGTGGCTTTTACACCACTGCTACCCATTTACACCTGGGTGGAGTGGAGCAGTGTCATTATGTGTCTTGCCCAAGGACACACCTCGATACCAGTGGCAGGATTCGAACGCACAACCTCTTGATCATAAGTCGAAAGCATTTACCACTGCGCTATCGAGGCTTACAATGTTTGCTTGAATTGGGGTTTAACGTCCCCGTAAACACTATTCAGGTAATGTTGGAGACATTGCTTCCAATTTTGTGGAACTTTTACCCAACACTGAGGTGAAATGACATCTCAAGCCCAGCCGCCCAATGAAACCAGAAGGCTTATATGCATTGGACGGTCCCTCTCACACCGCATTACCTGGTCAGACTTAGTCCTTCTAAGCGGTTTACCAGTACTTGTGTGTGGTCAGTTTCAACTCTGCATGGAAGCATCATGCAGCCCAGTCTTTCTCCAAGCCCCGATGGTTGGGGGCAAAAATACCCCAATGAATACATTGACTCACCCGATGTCACATTATGATTAGACCACGTCCAAAATAAACCATGATTCTCTTCATTGAGATTGGCCAATGATGATGTTATGACATACATCAATGGTGCTCTTCCACTGTTAATAGGAAAAACTGTCTGCAATGCTTTCTTTTGTCAGTTTCAGCTCTCAAACCAGAATTTTTCATAACATACTGGATGGAAGAAATGTAAAACATAAGCAAAAAAGGTAATTTCATTGACATTCAATGAAGTATGAATAATATCAGACCACGAGCAAAGTTTAAGTGAACCCCTTTATGGGGTTCTCTTACATTGCTCGGATACACTTCTGACTGGTTCAGTACCTGAGGGGGTAGGGAACAATCTTTCATGGAGATTAATCATGGAGTTTTTTTCAACTGTAATTCTCTCCCGCTAATTCAAGAAGGACAGTGGTCAGTTTCTGGCAAAAGAAACGTGCACTGTACTGGTTAACCGCTTACGTATACGGTAAACTGACCTGCTCATAAATGACCTAAATAGTGTGGACAGGGCTGTTAAACTCCAATACAAAATAAACAAACTCAATGAACATTAAAAAAATTACATTCATTTCTAAATTATAGAAATAGCAGATATGACTGGGCAGTTCACGTCAATATATGTCAATTTTGGCGAGTCGACAAAAAGATTGGTAGAGTGGCTTTTGCATACTTCTTTGTGTCGCAGTTGAATGTCACATTTATAAATTTATAACTGCGTGGCTTGGTTTACCATCAGCAACAAATGACAGCTCTGCCATGCCAATCTTATCTGTGAGTACTATACATGTACTTGAACAGTCTGATCTATATACCATAAAATGTCACGCCCTTTCCCATCGGGGCTTGAAGAAATAAATTGTGCTGCCCGGTCTATGCCTAGCCAGGCAAACAGGTGCTAGTCGGGCTATCACTTAAATCCTAGTATCTTTAGGCAGTAGGGCTTGAAATGTCGGGTAAAGGTCCCCATC
This sequence comes from Lucinisca nassula, assembly GCA_963580285.1. Classification (NCBI taxonomy): domain Eukaryota; kingdom Metazoa; phylum Mollusca; class Bivalvia; order Lucinida; family Lucinidae; genus Lucinisca; species Lucinisca nassula. The sequence goes on along the minus strand of OY757020.1, from coordinate 91,123,486 downwards.
ACGAAAACACGCCTATATAATTTTGACCCCTTGAACCCCACTTTACATAGTAAAACTGGGGTTTAAAGTGATATACCTTATTTTTCTTATTTCTGTTCTAAAATATAGATTGTGGGTACTCGTTAGAACCGCCTCGATGAGGCGGTTCTAACGAGTACTCACCATCTTTATTTTGAGTAGAAATAAGAAAAATATCACAATTGGAAACATCTCCAAAATGTCCTTAATAGTGTAGATGGGGACATAAAACCTCAACACAAACAAACTGTATAATGTCACAGTGTTTCATAAGTTAAATACTGTTCCTGGAGCAATGAAAATTAGTTAGGCCCCCGCACATAGGGGCTTGAAGAAATATATGCGCTGCATGATTCTTCCACGCAGAGCTGAATCCAGCCCGCACACTAGAACTGGTAAACCGCTTAGAGGATCTAAGCCTGTCCAGGAACCGCGGTGCGAGGCGGACCGTCCATGCTAATAAACCCTATTGGTTTCATTGGGCGACAGGGCTTGAGATGTCCTTTCATCTCAATGTCGGGTAAAAGTCCCACAAAATTGGAAGCAATGTCTCCAAAATGACCTTTACAGTGTTGACGGGGACGTTAAACCTCAAATCAAACAAACAAAAAACAGTCAGATCTATATACCATAAAATGTCGCGCCCTTTCCCATCAGGGCTTGATGAGATAAATTGGGCTGCCTGGCCTAAGCCTAGCCAGGCAAACAGGTGCTAGTAGGACTGTCACTTAAACCCTATTTTCTTTAGGCAGTAGGGTTTGAGATATCCAGTAAAAGTCCAACAAAATTGGAGACATCTCCAAAATGTCCTTAATAGTGTAGACGGGTACATAAAACATCAACACAAACAAACCATATGGGCCCTGTCAAGCGATTTTGGTACTTATCGCCTATGCGAGCAGCGAAGGTTCAGGCGAGCCTGCGCAGTCTCGCCAGAACCTTCGCTGCTCGCTCATACAAGCGGTGAATCAAGAGGAACCTTCAGACAGAAAGCCATATCCCTGGCCCCTCTGAATGGCTGGGCATGCGCAGTTAAAATTTGTCATGACGGAATGCTGGAAGACACAACTTCGCACGGCGCGGGGCTCATATAATGTCACAGTGTTTCATACGTAAAATACTGTTCCTGGAGCAATGAAAGTTAGTTTTACATACTCATGAGAAAAAGAAATGCTATGCTTTTTCAATGGCAAATACACTATACTGTTCAAAGTTTCAAACCTGGATACTGTGTGTTTCAAAATGCAAACAGGGCCCGAGGTTATAAAACTTTTTTCATGCTCAACTCAGCTGAGCATGAAATTTGTGGGGCTCATAAAAATTAAAATACTAAGAAGTTGAGCGATTTTTCTTTCTCAGATAACAGAGAATGTTATTTGTCCTGCTCACAAGTTTTAAAATGCCAACAATTATTGTTGCCATTTTAAAATTTGTGAGTAGGACAACAATCATGCTCAAGTGAGTTGAGCTTGAAAAATGTTTTATAACCTCGGGGCCAGTTATCATTACGATTACACATCTCCAAAATTGCTAATTTTTCTGATAAAAGTCTGTGATATTTTTAGCTCACCAGAGCCGAAGGCTTCAAGATGCAGTGGTCCGCCGTCCACGTCGACATTTTAAAACGACTTCTCCTCAGAAACTGCTTGGCCAATTTAAACCAAATTACATGTGGGTTCTCCATGAATTGGGGGAAAGAAAGTTTGTTCATGGGATCTTGGTCACATGACCAAGATGGCCGCCATGCCCATATATGGTAAAAACCTTTAAAAATCTTCTCAAGAACCAAATGGTCCGATGACCTTGAAACTTGGTATGCAACATCAGTGACATGGGCCCTACCAAGTTTGTTCAAATGATGACCTTTGGTTGACCTTGCCCTATTTTACATCAAGGTCAAATTTGGTGACTTAGACATTTGTATGGAAGAAGGGCAAAACAATAAATTTTTCTAATGCATGGGAACCTGTGGCATCAGAAATGATATTTGCAATCAACTGAATGGAAGTTTATCAATTCGAAAGGCCAAGGTCATTTACTGACCTTTATCCTGGAAGGCTCAGATTCAGTATTTTTATCTTAATCTCAACTTAAACTGCTGGGGCTATTGAAACCAAATACATGTGGAGCCTCTATGAGAAGGGGGAACAAAAGTTTGTTCGTAAGGACCGGGTCACATAACCAATATGGCCACCATGCCCATATATGGTAAAAACCTTTAACAATCTCCTCAGGAACCAAATGGCTGATGACCTTGAAACTTGGTATGCAGCATCAGGGTCTCGGGCTCTGCCAAGTTTGTTCAAAGGATGACCTTTGGTTGACCTTGACCTGTTTTATGTTAAGGTAAAAATTTGGTCACTTGGACATTTATATGGAAGAAGGGCAAAACGGTTGATTTTTCTGATTGCATTGTAGCCTTTTTCTGATTGCATTGTTGCATGATATTTGCAATCAACTGAATGGAAGTTTATCAATTCCAAAGGTCAGGGTCATTTGCAGACCTTTGTCCTGGATAGCTCAGATTCAGTATTTTAATCTTCTTTTCTGCTCAAACTGCTAGGTTGATTGAAACCAAATTACATATGGAGCTTCTATGGGAAGGGGGGGGGGGGTGAAAGGTTGTTTGTAAGGACTGGGCCACATGACCAATATGGCCACCATGCCCATATATGGTAAAAACCTTAAAACATCTTCTTCTCAGGATCCAAATGGCCGATGACCTTGAAACTTGGTATGCAACATCGGGGACTTGGACCCTACCAATTTTGTTCAAATGATGACCTTCGGTTGACCTTGACCTGTTTTACGTCAAGGTCAAATTTCGTCACTTAGACATTTGTATGGAAAAATGGCAAAACAGTGGACTTTACTGATTGCATGGTAGCCTGTTGTTGTCACATGACCAAAAGGATCTCTGGTGAGCGTAGTGGCCCATGGGCCTCATGTTCTTATTTATACTGCAAACATAGGCATCTGACCAAAGGAGGCCCTGCCCCAGGGCCCACGGTTTTACATAGACTTATAGATGGAAAACCTTTAAAAATCGTCTTCTCTGAAACCGCAAGGCCCAGGTCTTTCATTTTCAAGCAATTCGGGCTTTTAGGGTGTTAGGCTCAAAGTCAAGGTTCGTTGGCCTATTTTAAGAAAAGGTTTGTCTTCACTGTAGCCCCTACATTTATTGATGGATTTTAATGTAACTTCACACAAATGTTGGATATGATACTATCTCCAGCAAGATAGTCTTCCAGGGTCCCAGGTGCAATGGCTATTTTCAGAAAAACTTTATCATCTCTCTAACGCCTACAATTTTAGCCGGCCGCGGTAGCTCAGTTGGATGCGCGTCTGACTGGTGATCCAGAGGATGCAGGTTCGATTCCTGCCGGGGTCGGCGACATTCTTTCGTGGAGACTGATCATGAAATCTCCCTTCCACTGATTCAAGAAGGGCAGTCCTCAACCCAGAATTTAACTTCTGCATATGCTGGTCAACTCGCAATGTATTTCCTGTCCTGTTTTCTCTTTCAAATACAAGTACCGAATTACAGCACGGTACTTTCGGCGAAAAGCTTGCTTTTGCATCGCTAGCCATGTTTGACGTTCAATATCTTATGAGTGAATGATACGATAAGAGTGCAATTTTGCCCTCGTGCCTGGGATCAAACCGGGGCCTCAAGCATCAGAAGCAAGTGCACTAACCACCGAGCTATACGCTCCAAATATTAGAAACATGTGTACTGAGGCAAATACATGTATAATGTTTTGTTTTCTGAGACGAAATCTTCTTCAGTGTCATCAGAATGTAAAAGAGGCAGTATATAAATGACTTGTTCGTCCAATCTTAGAATATGTTAGTTGTATCTGGGACCCCCAGGGAGTGGTCGTTCGAGGTTCGAGAAAAGAAAATATGAAAAAGTTCAGAATAGAGCTGCTAGACTTGTAAGTAGCAATTACTGCTTTGGGTTAATTGTATCGATTCCTGATCATTGCCTTCACTTCTATTTTGAAACCGGGAGTAGGACAATTAACCAATCTCTTGCTGAGTATTCATTTAAGCCACACCCATTTCTGTCTCTCAACCAATCAAATTACTTGATGTAATTTATTGCTACAAATTCATAAACTGAATGCCAAACAGTGTAGATCCTGATCAGATGGCTTCTTCAGAAGCCATCTGATCTGGATCTACACTGTTTGCAAAGATGGGGGTTGTCGTGAACAGCAAGATAAGGGTTAAAACGGAAGTAAAGTTAAGCTTTATTTAACGTTGCATATCGGAAACAAATAACATAAGCTCTGTAGAGCCTTCATTGCTACAAACAAAGTATCCTTTAACAAATACTTACCTGCATTCATTTATCTTCCTATGGCTACCCCTGATAATGCAAACGTCAGGCAAGGGAGCACATAGTACCATTTATCACGCCTTTGGTATGGCGCGGCCGCGGATCGAACCCGCGACCTCCCGATCCCGAAGCGGATGCTCTACCACTGAGCTATCGGGGCCGGTCTCTGAAGAAAAGGAGAAGAGACAGTAGATTAGTATTATTGTACAAAGGTCTCAATGATGTTGCCAGCATTCCAATTGATGACCTTGATCCCCAAGCAAGGCGCTGTAGAAGCCATCATTCGACGTTTCATACCCCTCCTGCAATAACTGGCATTTACACAAATCCTTCTTCCGTCGGACCATTAAAGATTGGAATGCCCTTCCCCATTTGATTATTTTCTCTGCTGAAGGTGCCGACAACATTCGAAAATTAGAAATGGTACAATGTCGGAGAGCCTGATTTGTCATAGGTGACTACAGGACGACGAGCAGTGTGTTTTTGTGCTAAATTCCAAATTTATCGCACCACCTAACTGAGGTAATGGCCAAGTATGACCGGCTCAGTATATGAAGTCCTTTGCCAGAACCATGGTTTACCAGAAATCCTTAGAAGCCTCCGTCGTCGAGTGGTTACGCTACTCGGCTTGTAAACCAGGGGTCGCAGGTTCGATCCCGGGCTTCTCCAGACTTTCGGATGAGTCTTTAAACCGAGGTCCCGTCTCCGTATGACCTTAGCTGTTGGTGGGATGTAAAACTGAAACACTCACTCACTCACCAGAAATCCTTCTTCCCAGATAGCATCCGTCTCTGGAACAACCTTCTACAGTCTGCCATTGACTGCACTACGCTGGAAAGGCTCCAATTGCAGTCCATCAACCTCCGACAAAGTCGAAGCTGACAGCCATTCACTTCTAGTTCTTATCCCGTTTTTAGCTCACCGTCACGTAGTGACGAGGTGAGCTTTTGGGATCACTTTTTGTCCGTCGTGCGACCGTGCGTGCGTCAGTGTGTAAACAATTTCTTCAAACGACATCTCCGAAACCACTGATCGGATTTTGATCAAACTTCACAGGAATGATTCTTAGGTGGTTCCCTTTCAAAATTGTTCAAATGGTTCCGGTCCGTTGCACATCTAGGTCACAGGAGCCAAAACTAGATTTTTTTCACCGAAAACTTAAAAATTCATCTTCTCTGAAACCAAAAGGCCCAGGTCTTTGATATTTGGTATGAAACTTCATCTAGTGGACCTCTACCAAGATTGTTCAAATAATAGTGCTGGAGACAAAAATGCCCCCGCCCCGGGCCCTTTGGTTTTACATGGGCTTATATAGGGAAAATCTTTAAAAATCTTCTTCTCTGAAATCGCAAAGCCCAGGTCTTTTATATTTGGTATGAAGCTTCATCTAGTGGACCCCTTCCAAGATTGTTCAAATTATAGTGCTGGGGACAAAAATGCCCCCGCCCCGGGGCCCTTTGGTTTTACATGGGCTTATATAGGGAAAATCTTTAAAAATCTTTTCTGAAACCGCAAGGCCCAGATCTTTACTATTTGGTATGAAGCTTCATCTAGTGGATCCCTTCCAAGATTGTTCAAATTATAGTGCTGGGGCCAAAATGCCCCCGCCCCTGGACCCTTTGGATTTTCATGGGCAATTATATTGGGACAATCTTTAAAAATCTTATCTGAAACCGCAAGGCCCAGGTCTTTGCTCTTTGGTACGAAGTTTCATCTAGTGGACCCGTGCGTAAACAATTTCTTCAAACGACATCTCCTCCGAAACCACTGATTGGATTTTGATCAAACTTCACAGGAATGATCCATAGGTGGTTCCCTTTCAAAGTTGTTCAAATGGTTCCGGTCCGTTGCACATCCAGGTCACAGGAGCCAAAAATAGTTTGTTTGTTTTTTCACTGAAAACTTAAAAAAAAACATTCTTCTCTGAAACCACAAGGCCCAGGTCTTTGATATTTGGTATGAAGCTTTTTCTAGTAGACCCCTACCAAGATTGTTCAAATTATATTGCTGGGGCTAAAAAATGCCCCCGCCCCGGGCCCTTTGGGTTTACACGGGCTTACATGTGGAAAATCATTAAAAATCTTCTTCTCTGAAACCGCAAGGCCCAGGTCTTTGATATTTGGTATGAAGCTTCATCTAGTGAACCCCTACCAAGATTGTTCAAATTATAGTGCTGGGGACAAAAATGACCCCGCCCCGGGGCCCTCCCTTCGGTTTTACTTGGGCTTATATAGGGAAAATCTTTAAAAATCTTCTTCTCTGAAACCGCAAGGCCCATGTCTTTACTATTTGGTATGAAGCTTCATCTAGTGGACCCCTACCAAGATTGTTCAAATTATAGTGCTGGGGCCAAAAATGCCCCGCCCCGGGGCCCTTTGGTTTTACATGGGCAATTATATCGGGACAATCTTTAAAAATCCTCTTCTCTGAAACCGCAAGGCCAATGTCTTTGATATTTGGTATGAAGTTTCATCTTGTGGACCTCTACCAAGATTGTTCAAATTATAGCCCTGGGGCCAAAAGCGCCCCCGATCCGGGGCCCTCTGGTTTTACATATACTTATATATAGGGAAAATCTTGAAAAATCTTCTTCTCTGAAACCACAAGGCCTAGGTCTTTGATATTTGGTATAAAGCTTCATCTAGTGGACCTCTACGAAGATTGTTCAAATTATAGCCCTGAGACCAAAAAATGCCCCCGCCTCGGGGCCCTTTGGATTTACATAGACGTATATAGGGAAAATCTTTAAAAATCTTGTTGTGTGAAACCACAAGGCCTTTGATTTAATTGTAGATGGTGATGTGATTGGTATACTTTTATATCAAAAGGGTGTGCAATGTTGTAGGCGTTTTGAGTATATACACTTTTTTTACTTGCCGAAATATAGCGCCTGCCGAAATCGTCGTTTTTCTGGACATAAGCTACCGATTTGAGATTGCTATCATACTGAAATTATCTTTTTACATATCATACTTCTCGAATATATTAAAAAGATTTATTCACACCAACTGGTAACAATCAGTTATCAGTTCACCAGTTGACCATTAACAATCAGTTACCGGGCTCACAGCCTATAGGTCTGATATTTGGTGTGAAATTTCATCTAGTGGACGTCTATCAAGAGTTTCAATGGCCCCCGCCCATCGGGGCTTGAAGAAATATATGGGCTGCATGATGCTTCCACGCAGAGCTGAAACCGATCCGCAAACGAGTACTGGTAAACCGCTGAAAGGACCTAAGCCTGCCCAGGCAAAGCAGTGCGAGTCGGCCCGTCCATGCTTATAAACCCTATTGGTTTCATTGGGCGGCAGGGCTTGAGATGTCATTTCATCTTAATGTCGGTAAAAAGGCCCACAAAATTGGAAGCAACGTCTCCAAAATGACCTTTATAGTGTTGACGGGGACGTTAAACCTCAAATCAAACAAACAAGATTGTTCAAATTATAGCCCGGGGGCCAAATGCAAAAATGCCCCCGCCCCGAGACCCTTTGGTTTTGCATAGACTTATATAGGAAAATCTATAAAAATCGTCTTCTCTGAAACTGCAAGGCCCATGTCTTTGATATTTGGTATTGAGCTTCATCTAGTAGACCTCTACCAAAATTGTTTAAATAATAGCCCTCGGGCCACAAATGCCCCCGCCCCGGGGCCCTTTGCTTTTACAAAGACTTATATAGAGATAATCTTTGAAAATCTTCTTCTCCGAAACAGCAAGGCCCAGGTATTTGATATTTGGAAGCTTGATCTAGTGGACCTCTTTCAAGATTGTTTAAACTATTGTCCTGAGGCCAAAAATGCCCCCGCCCCGGGGCCATTTGGTTTTACATAGGCTTATGTAGGGAATATCTTTAAAAAAAACTTCTTCTCTGAAACCGCAAGGCCCAGGTCTTTGATATTTGGTGTGTAGCTTCATATTGTGGACCTTTGCCAAGATTTTTCAAATTATAGCCTTTGTTGATATTTGGTATGAAGCTTCACCTTTTTAGACCTCCCTCAACATTATGCGGATTATTGCCCTGGGGTCAATAATGGCCATCCCCGGGGCCCACTTGTTACTCATGGATCAGGTGAGCGATCCATGGCCATTATGGCCCTCTTGTTTATATTTAGCTCACCGGAACGAAGTTACGGTGAGCTATTTTACTACCCCCGGCGTCGGTGTCGGCGTCCACAAATGTTAAAGTTTTGCGTTAAAGTTTTTAGTTGCTCATAACGTCTTAATGTGAACATGAATTAAGTTCATGTTTGGTATTGTGATAAATATACTGGACTAAAGTTTTTATCTGCAATAGTAGCATCCATGACCGTGACCTTAAGGTCAAGGTCACGGACTTAGAATTTTAATGTGAAAGTTTTTGTGTTAAAGTTTTTAGGAGCTCGTTACTTCTTTATCTTTGGATGGTATGGTTATAGATACTTGTCTCAGATTCTTAGCAGCAGCATCAGCGCTCATGACCATAACCTTTGGGTCAAGGTCACTGACTTATTATTATTATTTTTTTTTAGATTTAACGTCCCCGTCAACACTGTAAAGGTCATTTTGGAGACGTTGCTTCCAATTTTGTGGGACTTTTACCCGACATTGAGATGAAATGACATCTCAAGCCCTGTCGCCCAATGAAACCAATATGGTTTATAAGCATCGACGGTCCGACACTCGCACCGCTTTGCCTGGGCAGACTTAGATCCTCTAAGCGGTTTACCAGTGCTCGTGTGCGGGTCGGATTATCACTGACTTAGAACTCTTATGTTAAAGTTTTTGTTTTAAAGTTTTTAGGAGCTCATTACTTATTTACCTTTTGATAGATTTAGTTCATATTTGGGCTGGTGATAGGTACTAGCCAAAAGTTTTTATCAGCAGCATCATCATACATGACCGTGGCCTTTGGGTCAAGGTCACAGGCTAAGGACTTTTATGTTTTTGCACTGAAGATTTTAGATCATTTCTTGGTTGCCTTTAGATGAATTTACTTGAGATTTGGAATGGTGTTAGATACTGCTTTAAATTTCTCGAGTGAGTTCGACTTTCAAGGTCATGACTTCAAGGTCAAGGTCACTGTGGCTATCTAAAGAAAAACGTTGTCATCGCTTTTGCGCCTACATTTATTGACAGATTTTAATATTACTTCACACAAATGTTGCTTGTGATAATATCTCCAGCAAGTTTGACTTTCAAGAGCATGGCCTCAAGGTCAAGGTCACTATGGCTATTTTAGAAAAACTTTGTAATCGCTCCAGGGCCTACATTTATTGACGGATTTTTATATAAATTCACACAAATGCTGCATATAATAATATCGCAAGAGAGTACAACTTTCAGTGTCATGACCTCAAAGTCAAGGTCACTGTGGCTATTTTTAGAAAAACTTTGTCATCACTCTAGCACCTATATTTATTGATAGATTTTAATATAACGTCACACAAATGTTGGGTATGATAGTATCTTGAGCTGGTTTGTCTTTCAGGGTCCTGAGGTAGAGGTCACGGTCACTGGCTATTTTCAGAATAACTTTGTCATGGCTGTATGGGCTACATTTGTTGATGAATTTTGCTATTACTTTACACACATGTTGCTAATGATAATATCTCGAGCGAGTTTGACTTTCAAGGTTAAAGACAGTCTGGCTATTTTTAAAAAAACTTTGTCATCACTCTATAACTTCATACAAATTTAGGCTATGATAATATCTCAAGGGAGTTTGACTTTCAGGGTCCTCTGGTCAAGGCCACAGTGGCTATTTTTAGAAAAACTTTGTCTTTGCTCAAGTGGCTACATTTGTTGATAGATTTTGATACAACTATATTGATTTAGCACTGGATTATTTCTGTGTGACTTTGTTTCTGTTATGGTTCTGAAAATTTCCCTTTGAGCAACTGAGTCAAAGCGCAACTTCCGGTGAGCTATCCTGTCCGGCGACAGGTCTTATTAACAATGTAGTATGTGGTTATTTTAAATTAATCAAGCTGTGAAAATGTCATAATTTTCATTTTTTTTTTTTTTTTTTTTTTTTTTTTAGCATCACCTCACCATATCATTTCTCTTTTCACTCCTTTTGCTGTTTACCGACAGAGCCTCCCAGTACATCACGAAAACACGCCTATATAATTTTGACCCCCTTGAACCCCACTTTTATATAGTAAAACTAGGGTTTCAGGGGGTATACCTTATTTTTCTTATTTCTGCTCTAAAATATAGATTGTGGGTACTCGTTAGAACCGCCTCGGTGAGGCGGTCCTTACGAGTGCCCACAATCTATATTTTGAGCAGAAATATGAAAAATATCACATTTTTTCATCTTTAAACCTTCATTTTTTCGGCGATAAAAGCGGCAATGTATTTGTATAGGCGTGTTTGCGTAATGGTAATCAGAAATTGATTGTTGGAAGTAACAAGTAGAGGTAGAAGCAAATGCCCTCCAGCTGTTTTTACTGCTCTGTATATAGTTCTTTTACCTCACCGTTGACGTCTTTACACAGCACATCGTTAGACAGTTTTATTGGAAAAAGACGAATGTCCGAGAGGGCGTGGGGCAGTATATAGAAGAAGAAGAAGAAGAAGAAGAAGAAGAAGAAGAAGAAGAAGAAGAAGAAGAAGAAGAAGAAGAAGAAGAAGAGCGTGATAGCTCAGTGGTTAGTGCACATGCCTCTGATGCTAGAAGTCCCGGGTTCGATCCCCGGCAGCGGCGATAAAATTTCGGTGTCCGAACACGCTCCATTGGCATCATTTGCAGGGATGAATGTCATAAAGTGCACCGTCCTTCGGATCGGGACGTTAACTGGAGGCTCCCTGTGCAGGGAGAACCATCCCATGTGCAGGTTAAAGATCCCTACCGTAATTACATGATTACTGTGTATATAGGCTCTCATCCTGCAAAACCTGGAGTGTATGTAATATATACCTGTGGTAATGGTCAAATTTGACCGACGCAGTATCAGTAGAAAGAAGAAAAAGAAGAAGAAGAAGAAGAAGAAGAAGAAGAAGAAGAAGAAGAAGAAGAAGAAGAAGAAGGTGGAGAAGGTGCAGCCTGAGGACAGCTGCTCGATGGGCCTGTCGAAGATGGCGCAATAGAAGTAGCGTCAGCGACACGCTTAACGAGCTAGAATGGCCGTCCCTAGAGGCCCGTCGTGAGCAGTCCTCTTTAATCTTCTCCTATAAGATACATTCAGGTACAGTGCCATTAATAAAGACAAATACTTGAGACCCCTGCGACAGTTTCAACCCGAACAAGGGCTTCAAAAGTAAACAACTCACAATTTAATATCGTAGGTACCAGTCCTATAGTGATGCCCTGAAAAATTCCTTTTTTCCTAGAACTATTCCCCTGTAAAATAGTCTTCCCTCTTCTGTGGTGAATGCCGATGACTGTGGCATAAAAATGTTTAAGTTCCAGTTCACTGTGTCCTGGTCACTGGTGGGTATTCCTGTTGCACGGTATTTGTGCCAATAGTAAAGATAAAAAAAAAAAAAAGCAAAATGGCGACTTTAGCCCGGAAATCTTGGGATTTCAGTTGATTTTGTCATTAACGCTTTTCCTGCATCATTTTATACACACCCTACACTAATACAACTGCGATAAGTTGGGCTAAGTTGCAAAGGTATTGGCTTCATCTGATATTGCCACTCCTAAAACTCACGGAAATGATTTATGAGTGATTTCGGAAATGATTTATGAGTGTGCATTAGTGGGTGGAGAACGTTTTTCGGCCCCCGCCTATTGGGGCTTGAAGAAATAAATGGGCTGCATGATGCTTCCATGCAGAGCTGAAACCGACTGCACACGAGCACTGGTAAACCGCTTAGAGAATCTAAGTCTGCCCAGGCAAAGCAGTGCGAGTCGGCCCGTTCATGCTTACAAACCCTATAGGAGGTTTTAGGAATTCCGTTTATGAGGTCATTCTCGCGCATGCCCAAAGCACTGGCCGTCAATTGAAACGGTCATCGCTATTCAAATGTATTGGAGGAACTTAAAATGCTAACAATATTCAACCATTTTGAGAAAAAATATAACCATTTACATTGAAATAATGCCTCAAGAAGGAAAGAATGATATTTTGCTTTTATTACTGAAGTCCATTTATCCTGGACCCGTTTTTAATTGATAAAAATCTCTTCGTGAATGACCCATGTCAATGGCTTCACGAAAGCTTACTTACAAAACAAGTCTTAAGTAACTTAAGTAAAAAAAAAAAACTTTCGTTTTATTTGCTATCAAATTACAGCTATCACATAAGGACATAACTAGATCTGTCTATCTATCTATCTATAGTAAATTGGTTATGATTGAGACAGACAGACAGATAGGCAGACAAATTGACTAACAGACGAACGAACGGACAGTAAGCCAAACAAATAAACATACTGACAGTCGAAAAAAACTAATGAGTGGACCGACAGACGGGTGTCGAGTCAACGTTGGCTCGACGTCATGCCGTTGACACCCACTCCAACTCACTTCAATGTCACGTGACCGTTGAGATGAGAGAGAGCGAAAGAGAGCGAGAGAGAGAGAGGTGACTGACAAACTGACAGTAGACATACATGTACGACAGACAGACAGACTGGCTGAATGACTGACAAACAGACGAACGGATGGACAGTTACACAGACAAATAAACATACTGACAGTCGAAAAAAACTACTAATGAGTGGACTGAGTCAACATTGTCTCGACGTCATGCCGTCAACACCCACTCCAACTCACTTCAATGTCACATAACCGTTGAGATGAGAGAGGTTTGACTGATCCCTGTATTCAAAAAGATATTGTAGAGCTAAGCTAATAAGCCATTAACCCTTTTTGTACCAAATGGAATCTTCCTCCTTATATATAGCAGGAGTCCATTGCAAAATTTATGGGTGCCAGGCTGTATTTTCTTCAAAATTTATTTGGAAAATGGCTGAATTTTTTTCAAACAGTGCAGGCCCTGATCAGATGCCGTGTTCTGCGGCGTCTGATCTGGGCCTGTACTGTTTGCCACTTACCCCTTTTGGGGTTTCCGGTACCGAATGGGTTAATGTAAACGTAAGGGCTGGGCAGGTTGAACAAATCTACAAATCTACCATATTTTACTGTAAAATCTTGCACTTGCGAAGGAGTGTTTCATTCTCATGCACTGAAAGGGTGTTCTACGTTAATTTGTTTGTTTTAATTTAATGTTCCAATCTCACTGAATCTTGCTGGGTCCCAGCACTGGGCAAAAAGTATTTTATTAAGCAACGCCGTATAATCGCCAACGCAACGTTCTGACGTTTCATCAACGTTGCAAAGTCACATTCAATGCATTGATGTTGGTTTGGTGTAGACACGACGTTGACACGTTACATGCCGGTTGACATGGAGATATTTAACGACAAACTGTAATTTATATTCATCTACGCTTGATAATTGCTGGTACGCTGAGAGAGAGACAGAGAGAGAGAGACCCCACTTTTATATAGTAAAACTGGGGTTTGCAGGGGTAAACATTATTTTTCTTATTTCTGCTCAAAACATTAATGTAGATTGTGGGTACTCGATACAACAATATTTTTGGCCGAAAAAAGATAATGTATTAGTATAGGCATGTTTTCTTAATGCAAAATTTCACATCTGGCAGCATATCATCCCATTATCTTACATTGGAATTCACAAAAAAGTTTTTAAAAAAATCCACTGTTTTGCGCTGTAATTAACACTTTATCTGTTCCACCGCCTTGAAGCAATACGACAGTTGACGGCCAGGGCTTTCCACATTCTATATTTAGAACCGGAAATAGGTCACGAAAAAAGCTCCTATTGATTTCATTGGGCGGCAGGGCTTGAGATGTCATTTCATCTCAGTGCCGGGTAAAAGTCCCACAAAATTGGAAGCAACGTCTCCAAAATGACCAATACAGTGTAGACAGGGACGTTAAACCTCAAACAAATGTCCCACGAAATCCTACACAATTATGCACCAAACGTATATGCACCTTTGAATGGTGAAATGACATCTCGGCCCCTTACAAACTCGGCCCTTGACAAACTCGGCCCTTGACAAATTCAGCCACTAAAATTAGTATATGTATATATAAGTGTTAGAATTGACTTATTATCAAACTATTACACATATTTTTAATGTACATATGCCTAATTACCTTTTGAACTCATTTTGATGAAATTATGAGTAACCCATCTCACATGAGTTAAATGAACATAATGCGGTTGATTGAACCAGTGTATGACACGCTGCTGTGGGTCCACTGTCACTCAACTTCCGATGTAATTAATAAACTAATTGATTGATTGGCATGTTATAACATCTCTGCCACTTAAAAGAGACTAGTAGGATGTTCTGTTGCGCACTTACTTGTTCAAACCACATTGACAGGGCGATTCTAACAAGTACCAACAATCCTCACAGAACCTTGCGAGTTGAATCTATGTTTTTGAGCAAAAAGATTTGGGTTCTTGTAAAAACGGCATCGACGAGGCGGTTCTTACAAGAACCAACAATCTATGGTTTTGAGAAGAAAAAAGTAAATTGATATAAACGCTTGTTTTACTATATAAAACGTGGCTGCAGGTGGTCAAAATTATGTGGGCATGTTTTCGTGATGCCACACTCAATTCTAACACCGTCCCAATTACAGCATAGGTTTCTGCGATCTTTTATAGTGGATAAGGTTTTGTATTAAAAACGATAAATATGCTCAAACTTTCTGTGAAACTACCTATCCACCTTCCAAATTGATTCTCGGAAACAAAAACATTGTATTTTAGGACGTAAATGCTACTAGGGACTGAGTTTTAAGGGACGAAGTTGAACGGGGGCCGAGTTTGCTAGGGGCCGAGTTGTCAGGGGCCGGGTTTGTCAGGGGCCGAGTTTGTTATGGGCCGAGATGTCCATAAATCCTTCGAATTTGTCGGCGGTTGATGGACTTATCGGCGCCGACTGCACTTGGTGCCTGAAGCTTACCACTGTTACTATCTATCTAAGTATCTTCTCAGAATCCGCATTGTTACTGGTGGCACGTCAAATGACATTCATACACCAGTACCTGTGATATGGGAAGTTAGCAGGGATTTTCCTACTCTTCAGAATCGGGGTCCAGGAGCCGTTGAGTTTGGGAAAAACAGCTCGCTAATATTTATATTTGGGAATTTAAATCAGCTGTAACTTTGTCAATTTTTGTTCAATTTTCATGAAATTTTTATCAAAATGTAGCACATCATCAGAAATTGGGAAATCTGTTAAAAAGTTTGGGAATATCTGTCTCTAAATTGGGAAAAATTGGGGTCAATTACCGGCTCCAAAGTTGCACTAGGAAAATCCCTGGTTAGTCCCCAGCTGTAACTTTAGAGGTAAACTTAGCTACTCTGTACTCAATCCTCAGCACCTTCAGCTGCCGAAATAGTCGAATTGAGAAGGGCATTCCAATCTCTAATGGTTTGGGGGAAGATCGATTCTTAATAAATGTCAGTTCTTGCAGTAATGGTCTGAAATGCCATAGATTTGATTAGATTATGGTGACCTTGACCTCATTTCAAGAGTTGTAGTACTTGGTTACTCACGTGGCAAATTGAAAAGTTAAAATTCATTCTCGTGCTAGGATATTGGTAAACAGTGTGGACCCAGATCAGATGTCACATACAACATTGTCTGATCAGGGTTTACTCTGTTTGCTTTAAGTTCACGAATTTAAGGGTTAAACGAAACAGTCTAAGTCTTAGAGCTTGAGACCATTTTTCCATCCTTCCCTAAGCGAGAATAGAAGCACCACTGCTGTATATTCTACCGTAATGATTCTAAGTATTGTGACATATAATATGCCTAAGTAAACAGTGCAAACCCAGATCAGACTGCTCCTGAAGGAGCAGTCTGATCAGGGTCTACACTGTTTGCTATTCTGTCGGCACCTTTTGGAAGCCTTCCTGGATCGTGAAACAAATTTGTTAAAATTTTAGGAGAATTACAGCAAGTCCTCAAGATGTCCGAATTTTTAGGATTTTTAAGGTATACATTTTTGTTTGGGCCATCCTTAAAAAATTCTTGGTTTGCTGTGCTCCTACCTACCCACACAGATTGCCCCTACCCAAAAAATTTTATTACCATTCTGAGGAAAAGATTTTTTTTTTTTTTGAAATCCTGCTTAAACTCAAATTTAACACACTAAGCCAGATTTCAAGATGACATTCTTGTTTTTTTGTGTTTTTTTTTTGCTGTTTCATATTTTTTTTCAGAGAAAATCAGGCTTGACATTTCATTTGAATGGTCTGCCTAGCTAATTTTCAGAAAATAAGTATTTGAAATGATGTTTCCGGTTGTTGTATGGTGCTTTAATGGTCAAATATCTTTTCAGATCTAAAAAAAAAAGACCTACCTTGAAGTACCTTCCTACCCACCTCACATATGATGAGTAAGCGCATAGCAAACAAATTTTTTTTAAGGATGGCCTTGCTTAGTGTGTTTATTGTCTTTTTAGGAAGATGGAGGTAATTGAAGGCTGTACAATGGACTCGACTAGAGTGTGTAGCAGACTTTATCAGCTCAAGATAGACAACATACTGGCTGACATCACTATAATCTGTCACGGTAAAGTCATCTCCGCGCACAAGTGTGTCCTTGCTGCCAGTAGTCAGTTTTTCAAGACCCTCTTTTCTCATGATTCCACGTATATGTGCGGCTACTTCCAGTCATGCGACTTCACAGATCAGCTCGATTCCTCGGCCGCCAATCATCTTGAGGCTATAATTGACTTCATGTACAGTCAGACAATGATTTTGAATGATGTTAATGTTGTTGATGTGGCTAAACTGGCTTTTTTCTTTGTTATTGATGACCTTCTAGAAACTTGTTTTCAGTTCATAAATGCTGCTGTGTCACTGAAAAATTGTCTAGACTTATACTCTAGGCTTAACCAAATTGCAGAATTCAGAGCTGGGCCAGTATACCTCCAAGCACTGGATATGTCTATAGATCTTCTTAAAGTGCCATTTAATGTAATCCAAGGACGGTTTCATGATTTATTCATTCAGAGTGAGGCTCTTGTTAACGCAAAATCAGAAGACATAATTCATCTGGTGTCAAAAGGTGTGGCAAAAGATTGTACAATAGATGGTGTGGTCAAGTTTGTGATTAGATGGCTTCAGAAACATCCAAAAGATGAGGGATTTGAGGTAGGTATTTCTATTCTTCTTCCCCACCCCAAGACACACGCAACACGCACACCCCCTTATCATCATCATCAAAGTTTTGATTGATGTGCAGGTAAAGGGGCGACAGCCACATAAATGGGTCCCCTTCCAGGTAGCTAGCTTGCTGCACACATGGCAGATCTCACACCAGATTTGTCTTATTATGAGGGTCAATAGCTTACACTCTCTGCAATCAGTCTCTGTCAGCCAGGCTTGGGGTGTTCATAATCTGTAATCATAATCAGCTGTAATCGATAACATATTTTCAAGTAATCGCATGTAATCAGTAATCAGAGATTTTTCTGATTACAAGTAACTTAATTTAATCAATTACTTCCATATTTTTGCCTGTTATCATGATTATTTTCTGATTACAATTTGATTACATTTCTGTTAATATTCATGTATAAGTTGTGAATTTGTGCAAAAATATCAGGATTCTGGACATCAGACCAATTCTTTACATCATCATAATGTTAGTAATCCCTAACAAACTGCAGTTAGACATGTTCAAACTGTTACCTTTCATAAAAGTTAATGGAATGGATGTGCTCAATGTTTTTCAAATCAGTTTAAGGTCTGCTCAAGTGAAATAAAGTCAATCATATACATGTAGTTGTCTCCCTTTAAACTGTGTAAGGTATGGATAAAACAGAGAATAAGTAAAGCAATGGAGTCACAGTATTTTTATCAACTACCATAATGATCCTAAGGTATTGGACAGACAGGCCTGGTCAAACAGTGCATACTCAGATAAGACTGTCTAGAAGAGCAGTCTGATCAGGGTACACACTGTTTGCCTTTTAATTTGCATCTTTTGGTAGAAAAGGTATATTTTTGAAAATTTCTGGGTGATTATAACAAACTTTTCAGATGTCAAGTTAAAGGCTGACACGATTAATCATATAATCGATTAATCGATTGATAAATTCCACAAAAATGATTATCATTTCTGATTTGCCTTTAATCAATTACTTGATACATGTAGGTACAATGTACTGCCCAAAGTAATGCCTAAAATAGTTGGATGAGTGGCAAACAGTGCAGACCCTGATGAGACGCCGCATTATGCGGCGTCTCATCTGGGTCTACACTGTTTGCTCAGGCCTGTCTGTTCAAATATACATATGGTAAAGTTCAATATATGGTAAGAGTCATGCTCAGACAGAAAGCCAGACAGGTAAAATTATGACAAAAACCTGAGCGATTACTAATCGATTATCGATCACAATGACAGGACTGATAATCAATTATCTTTTCAGCTCCGATTAGCCAGCCCTAGTCAAGTTTTTATACATATTTCACAGTTCTTTTCAGAGGTAAATTGTATGGCATCTGTCAGCTGCTTCCAAGTCATCTAGTCTCTTTTGTCCTACTCACTAAATTAATTTTGGAACACACAGATCTGACTCACCCAATCCACCCAATCAATTTACATGATACTAGGTATTCATTCAAATTCCCAAACTGAAATGCCCCCGCCCATCGGGGCTTGAAGAAATAGATGGGCTGCATGCTTCCACACAGAGCTGAAACCGACCCGTACACAAGTACTGGTAAACCACTAAGAGGATCTAAGCCTGCCCAGGCAATGTGTTGCGAGTCAGACTGTACATGCTTATAAACCCTAATGGTTTCATTTGGCCGCAGGGCTTGAGATGTCATTTCATCTCGATATCGGGGAAAATTCCCACAACATTGGAAGCATAATCTACAAAATGACCTTTACAGTGTTGACGGGGACATTAAACCTCAAATCAAACAAACAAACAATCAGTTTAACCCTTCAGATGCCAAGAAAAACTACATTTGAAAATATTGTCTGCTGAATTTTTTTGCAAACATTTTAAAAATATTTTTGCATACAGGCAAACAGTGTGGGCCCAGATCAGACTGTCACACTGCTCTGGGTCCACACTGTTTGCAAAAAAATTACTTTTAATTAAGGTAACCGGAAGACGGCAAAGCAGACGACACCTGTTGTGATTGGCATTTTATGGGTTAATAATGATTGCATCTGGGTGGTATAAGAGTTCAGCAGGACAAGGGTCGAGTCCTATTTACAGTAGAACTTCGATTGCTCGAACACCGATGGCTCGTTTACCATGAATGAATTGAACCCGTTCTAAAGTCCCGAGGGAATTTCTCTACACAATAAATAGTGAGGGACAATTTAGGATATTTTCGTCTTTTATCTTGCAAATGTATGCTGTGTGTACTCAATAGAATCGCCTAAACGAGGCGATTCTAATTAGTACACACAGCATACATTTATAATTTTATATCATAGAACACTGAAAAGGAGTCCCAAAATTATCCCCTTTACGCCCCCTGGAAGTATCCCCAAGTGGCTCGAACTACCCCTGTCTGGAACAGATTTTTGTGGTCCCAAACGTGTTCAAGCCATTGAAGTTCGACTGTAGATCATTGTCATTATTAGCTCACCTGAGCATGTAGTGCTCAAGGTGAGCTATTTTGACAACAGGCCGTCCTCCATTGTCTTGTCCTGAACCACTGTGACAGTTTTAGCCAGATTTTCACAGGAATGAGCCTTTGGTGCTACTGACTGAAAATTGTTGAAAGAATTTCATTCTATGCAGAACTCTGGTTGCCATGGCAATAAAAAGGGGAAATTAGCAAAACACTTTTCAGATCTTGTCTGAAACCAGAAGGTACAGGTCTTCGATATTTGGTTTGTAGCTATACACATTAGACTTGCACTGAAGTTGTTTAAATTTTACCCCCGGGGTAAAAAATTACCCCGCACCAGGGGTCACATTTTACATAGACATGGGCCCCGCCAATCAGGACTTCGAGAAATAGATTGGGTTGCATGGTGCTTCCAGGCAAAGCTGAAACTGATGGCACATGAAGGGGGTGCGATAATGTGTACTGGTAAACAACTTGGTAGGTATAAGCCTGCATAGGCAAAGTTGTGTGAGTCATATCATCCCTGTATATAAACCATATTGGATTGTTTGGACAGTAGGGCCTTGGATGCCATTTTATTTCATTGTTGGGTTTTGTTTGACTTTTACATCCCCATTAACACAATTTAGGTAATTTTGGAGACATTCTTGCAATTTTGTCAGACTGTTACCTGACATTGAGATGAAATGACATCTCAAGCCCTGCCACCCAAACAAACTAAAAGGGTTTTAGCTGAAGAGAGAGCTTCAGCCTTTAGCTGAAGAGAGAGCTATAGTAGATAAACATGTTTGTCATTCAGCAACCAAGTTTGCTGTGTGTGTTAACGAAGGCCGAGACAAGCTTCCTACGCTATACTGGTTACCAAAACTTCATAAAAGACCTTATAAAGCACGGTTTATTGCAAATTCTAGCTCTTGCACTACCACTGAACTTTCTAAATTATTAACTTCCTGTCTTACTGCTATTAAAACGCATGTGATTGAATATTGTGATAAAGTCTTTGAAAGATCAGGAAGAAATCTGTTTTGGTCTGTTAAAAATTCGAATGAGGTTTTAAATAAATTGAAATCCAGACATTTTCATGCTTCAAGTCTGTCTACTTATGATTTTTCCACTCTTTACACTTCCTCATAATCTTATTAAAGAAAAGCTTAATGATTTAATTGAATGGGCTTTTCACAGAGAAGATTCTCTCTATCTTGCATGTAATGTCAGAAATGCATTTTTCACTTCTAAAGAGCATAAGAATTATACACTTTGGTCTTGTCAGAAAGTGTGTGATGCCCTCACCTTTCTACTTGACAATATTTATATTAGATTCGGTACTAAGTTATTTAGACAAATTGTGGGTATTCCGATGGGTACGAATTGCACACCTCTTGTGGCTGATCTGTTCTTGTATTGTTATGAAAGAGACTTCATGTTGTCCCTTTCCATTGATAACCAATCTGAGATTATTGAAGCTTTTAGCTCCACTTCTAGATAGTTAGATGATTTATTAAATATTGATAATACCTATTCCGATGGTTTGATCAGTCAGATTTACCCCCCAGAACTTCAGTTCAATAAAGCAAATTCTTCTGATACCGAGGCCCCTTTTTTTTATTTACATCTATCTATTGTAGATGGATTTGTTTCATGCAAAATTTATGATAAACGCGATGACTTTGATTTTGAGATTGTAAATTTTCCTTTTTTGGATGGTGATGTTCCTCGTGCGCCATCCTATGGCGTTTATATTTCGCAATTAATTTGATTTGCTAGAGTGTGTAGTCATGTAACTGACTTCAGCACTCGTAATAAATTAATAAAGGCTAAACTCCTTAATCAGGGTTATAGGTACCATAAACTACGCAAAGCCTTTTCAAAATTTTATAGACGTCATTATGATTTAATTTCAAAATTCAATATTGGACTTAAATCTCTTCTGCAACAAGGTCTATCGGAACCCGAATTTTATGGTGACTTAGTATATAAATTCAGAAAAATATATAACCGCAATGACTTTAGCACCCAATTTCGTAAAATCATTCTTCGATATAAAAAGATTGGGTACAACATGGATGTTATGCGACAGACTGCATGCATGGTAGTTAACCCAATCACGGTTGGCAACTTTGCTTCCCTCTTTAATTGCACGCCGGTGGGTCAGGCCTCAGATTCTATGACAGCTCCAACGTAAAAGCTTATTGAGAATTAGAGAGATCTAATTCAAGGTAATGTTGGTTGGTGCCTGATGCTCTGTCCCATTTCCACTGGGGGGCTTAAATCGATTTTACGTGGCCACAATCCTCGCCCTTAATTCCGTCGCGATTTAGACAAATAATTCGTTCAGTCCACATGAAGGCCTCCTAACTCATCAGTGCAACATCTCCGTGAACACAAAAAATCAAAGAACCACAGAGGTGAGACAACGGTGAGGACTCGACAGCAAGAAACCACTGAAATGCTGGAGCAAAAGAAAACCAACAGTTAGACTCTGATGGGCCCGACCAGAGACAGAGCATCAGGCACCAACCAACATTACCTTGAATTAGATCTCTCTAATTCTCAATAAGCTTTTTCGTTGGAACCGTCATAGAATCTGAGGCCTGACCCACTGGCGTGCAATTAAAGAGGAAAGCAAAGTTGTCAACCGTGATTGGGTTAACTACCATGCATGCATGCCAAAAAGTGTGAGCGGAGCTTAGCGATTGTTAAATAACCTATACCACTGCAATCAAGCCTTCTTCACATTTGCGGTGCATATTCAAAATTGTTATTAACAATAGGTAAGTTGTCTGAAAGTTTTGGCCAATCAGCTGAGAAGGACTAGCTGCGCAATCGTTCTACCATAGTCATCAATCCTCTCTAAAACCTGTTCAGTAGCACATGATAGAAAGTTAACACATTGTGACAAAGTTTTTTTGCGCCGTTGATTTTCCTTGCAAACAGCAGCAAATATGCAAAGGGGAGAAGTGTTATTGCTAATCTGCTGGTTGTGTGGTTGCATATGCACCAAGGCAAGGGTTGGGATTATTTAGATGTCGAATCCCCAGGATATGTCTGCAAGCCCCCGGGTCCACCGTCTTGGGGTTTGGGAGGGGATGGAAACAAGTACAGGTGGATTAAAACATGTGCTGTACAAAGACTTAAGTGATCTGACAAGGGCCCAGATGTTCAAATGATCATTAGCTTAACGAGCTTGCTAGTGGTCAAATTGTTAACTGTTCTAGCAAATACAAACAATTCCCCATACTGTCACATTACCGTGGTATTTTTGCTGGAAAAATGGAAGTTGCTTTCAGCAAAATATTAGTATATTTGCCATATAAAATATTCAAAGTCTTCAACGGTATGTTAAGTAATAACACCTTTAGTTTTGAACAATAGGGCCCAGATGAGAGAGTTCATGGATGCTACATGTACAATTACGAAAGAAGACTTCATGTTGAAAGAGAATGCTCTGTTCAGACTATGCCCACAAGCAAGCTTATTTAAGACATTGCTATATACAAACTTAAAAGTACCCAAATTCAAATTTTGACTTGACATCACTGTTAAACACCAGTACCTCTTTATAACTTTTTTTTGATCCATGAAAAAGTTGATGCTAGCTCCACAACCATGTGATATCCATACGAAGATACTGATTTATAATTTCATAGCCGGCCTTGGTAGCTCAGTCAGATGCGCGTCTGACCGGTGATCATGAGGATGCAGGTTCGATACCTGCCGGGTCGGCAACATTCTTTTGTGGAGATTGATAATGTAATCTTTTCTGCGGTTATTCTCTCCCACTGATTCAACAAAGGCAGTTGATAGTTTCTGGCAAAAGAATGTGCACTCTATTGGTTAACCACTTACGTATAAGCCTGCCAAGGAAAAGTGTGGATAGGTAAACTGACCGGCTCAAAAATGACATGGATAGTGTTGACTGGGCTGTTAAACTCCAATTCAAACAATGTATAAATTACATAGGAAAAAAGACATTTTAAGAAAACCGTCTTCCAACCATGTTTGATATCCATAATCATGTTATAAGAAATTGTGTTATAATGAGGCTTTGATGGATGTGTACATGTACTACCAAATAAATATTAACCCTTGACCTGCTGAATATTTAAATATGTCACACCCACTACTGATTATTAGCCAATCAGATTACTTGATGCAAATTGTTGCAACAAATTCACAATCTGAATGCCAAACAATGTAGATCCTGATCAGATGGCTTCATCAGAAGCCATCTGATCTGGATCTACATTGTTTCAAAGATAAGGCACATCCGGACTCAGCAGGACAATGGTTATGTCCTGTGTTTTTCCTTGCTTTGCAGGTTGCTTCATTACTGCTTGACTTTGCCCTTGAGAAGTCTCGTGTACCATTACCAGGCACAGTGAACTCTTGGGTCTATGTTACAAACTTGTACGAGAAGATAGAAGCTGTTCTGTATGGTAGCAGCATGAGTCAGGCATACCAGAGTGGGCTGCTCACTAAAATGTCAGCCATCTTGGAACAGCTAGAGTCACATGACTATAATTTAATCAAAGAACAAGAATTAAATGCTGAAAATGATGTAAAAAGTGACGAGGAAGATAAATCAAATAAAGACGTTCCTAAAAATTCAGAAGTCATTGAGAATGATGAACGAATGGGAACAGAAATTGAAAATAAAGAAGCTAAAATAAAGCAAACTAATAAAAATGTAAAAGTAGATGTGACAAGAACATATCAATTACGAAAACAGAGAAGGCAAAGGAATGTTTCTAAACGTGTCTCATGTAAGATATGTAAACTAGAATTCAGAGAAAAATATCAGCTTAGCAAACATATAAAACGAGTACATTCCAAAAAGGGGAAAATTTCATTAACCATAAGGATTAGTAAATCAAAAATAAAAAGAAAACCAGGAAAATGCGGCAGACCAAAGCTTGCAGATACTAAGAAAGTTGAACAAGAAGTCAAAACTGAGGATGAAGATGTTGAGAATAATGAGAAAATACAAGTTGTGCCTAGTCAGGTTTCTAATATTAAAAAAGAAAGAAAAGGCAGAAAAGCTGTTCAGGAAAGAAACAAAACTTACAAGGCTGATAATCAAGAAAATTCTGGAAGCAACGAAAATGGATTTGAAAAACTAAAACCTGATGATGAAAATGATAAAAACATTACTGTAATAAGAAAAAGAAATCAAAGTTTGTCAGATTTGGATGATAGTGATCATGATTCAGATTCAACTATTGAAAACCAGGCAGTTGAAATGAATGTCCATCTTGATAGCTTAACTGCTGAAAATGCAATAGTTAAAGATGAAATAAGTCCACCTTCAGATGATACTATACTAGAAGACCTTATGCAATTTCATTGTTTTGAATGTAAGAAGATTTTTGACAGTAAACAATTATTGAAAAATCATACTTGTGTTCATTCAGACATTAGGAAATATCGTTGCAAAATCTGTGAGATGAAATTCAAGCATAATAGCAATCTCAGAAGACATGAGCGAACACACAATGGGCAGAAATCTCTAGAATGTTTTATTTGTCAGACAAAGTTTGTTCGCATCTCGGCTTTGAAAGCTCATCTTAAAACCCATACTGCTGACCGACCTTTCTCATGTGATGTCTGTCATCTTGCTTACAAGGATGAGAGGGACTTCATACGTCACTCAATGTTACACTCCCAGGCTGAGAGACTGTTTAAATGTGAACAATGTGACAAACAGTTTACAAGGAAGTATCATCTCACACGACACATATTAATTCACCAGGGAAAAATCACACGTAAACACAAATGCCCACATTGCAACGAGTCATTCTCTCGAACAAAAGCCTTACAAAAACATCTTCCTGTTCACAATGGTGAACCTGGAGTTACTGTTGTTTACGAGGCACCTAGTACGTCACATACTTGTGAAGTGTGTGGCTACGTGTTTCAGGACATCAATAATTTAATACGCCACATTCGTGTGCACACTGGTGAGAAACCGTTCAGCTGTGATATCTGTGGGAAGGCATTCAGTCAGAAAGGCCAGCTGAACATTCATAAGTTGACACACGGCGGGAAGAGGCAGTACCAGTGTGAGATGTGTCCTAAACTCTTCCTAACAAACAGTGGTCTCCACAAACATCGCAGACAGGTACACTCAAACTACCGCCCATATAGGTGCGAGTACTGTGGGAAACAGTTCCTGCAAAAGTCAGATTTACGTCGACACACTCCGATGCATACTGGCGAGAAGAACTTTCAGTGTGAAATTTGTGCCCAGTGCTTTGCACGTAAAGATAAACTTGTTACACACTTCAAACAAGAACATATGCAAGAACTTAAATAAATCTTAGAGTTCAAAATCTAGAAAGAGATTGATGGGCAGCAATAAGTGATAAAATAGAGTGAGTGTTTGAGTTTTACGTCCCACCAACAGCTAAGGTCATACAGAGACGGGACCTCGATTTAAAGACTCATCCGAAAGTCTGGAGAAGCCCGGGATCGACCTTGCTATCCCTGGTTTACAAGGCAAGTAGCGTAACCACTACACCACGGAGGCTTCTAGTGACAAAATAGAAGTGAAGGCAGTGATCAGGAATCCATAGTTACCGCATTCGGTCACCTCCCATCCAAAGAAATATGGTGGTAAAATAGTGTCACTAAAATGACAACAATACAGGCGGAATAAGGGTTGGCTAATCAGACCTGAAAAGATGAACGATAATCAGTTCTGCCTTTGTGATCGATAATGGATCAATCACTGAAGATTTGTTCATAATTATACCTTAACAGCTGACTGTCTGAGCATGACTCTACCATATGTTATACTTTTCCATATGAATTCGGACATGCCTGATCAAACAGTGAAGATCCAGATGAGAATGTAGCATCTCATCAGGGTCTACATTGTTTGCCATTCATGGATACATCATTGGGTACTAAATTGTACTTGTTCAAATTTTTGAACTTGCATGTTAGGAATTGAGGAGTCCTAATATTTCGGGTAAATATTGTTGTGCAACAGACACAGGAATCAAATACCGTATTAGCCGTATTTACCGCACATGCTCCTATAAGCGCACACCCAAGCTATTTTTGGAAAGAAAATGCAAAAGCACACACTTTACAGTAACCTTCCCACGATTTCCTATTGAGTTTCAGCCCAGTCAATCATATGTATATGTGGTGAACCCCTCTGTTGAATTTCAACTCGGTCTGTTATGTGTCCCAGCTTTTTTTTCATATCGAGTGTGTTTTAATTGGTAGACTTTTCACCAAATTTTTTTATACAATTTTGAAAAAAAAAAAAACACTAAGTGCACTGTGCAGTAAATAGATCGAATACAGCATTCAATTATTAGCAAATCAGGTATGCTTTATTATCATTCTTGTGGAAATTATTGGTTGATTAATCGATTATCTGATTAATAGTGCCAGCCTTAGTGACAAGTTTAGCTAGTATTTTCGTAGAGTAACATGTTGTGGGTACCTATCAGAGTGATTCTAGCATGTACCCACTACTCATGAGCCATTTTATGAGAAATCCTGTTCTGGCCCTTTGCAAACAACAGAAACACAGATCAGCCTGCCCATCTGTGCCATCTGGCTCTAAGATTGATCCTGCTCACCTCTGTCTGAGCGGAGCATGACATTCATAAATGTACAAACAAAAGAGGCAATTTTTGTCCCCATCTCAACACTGAACATTGTTTGTCATGTTCATAAATTTTAAAATGCAAACAAACGTTGGTATTCTGAAATTTCGGAGCAGGACAAAATTCATGACCATATGACCATATGTGTAGATTATGTAGAAAAAAATGACCATATGTGTAGATTATGTAGAAAAATGACCATAAATGGTCATTTTTCTATATAATCCACACATTTTTGTTTGGATAAAACACGGTTGTTTAACTGACACAGTTTCTGCTTTGGACCCCATTAATAGTGTTACACAGAGTTTGTTGTGTACCAATAGTTTCTACACCTTAAATGTTAAGACACTTGCTTCTCAGTGTAGTTGTGCAGGTCAGTTTGTGTCTTACCTAGGCGCGAAACCCAGATAGGCAAAGACAAGTTTTCTTATGATTGGGGCTCAAATGATTGAACTCATTCCCCGCTAGTGGTGGCTTTGTTTGCCTGCTGGTAAACTTTTGCAAATACTTTGGACCTAGATCAGACCTGACAGACATTGGACCTGATCTGCTGTGAAACTCATATTTGTTACGATGATAGATACAGGTCCAGAGAGCTCATATTTTCCAGACCATATGTAGATTTGGTTTATGTTTGGAATGCTGATAAATACAGGCCCAAATGTTTAAAAAGTCACCCCCTGTTCCTGCCCATGACCTCTAGGTCAAGGTCATGGACTAAGAAACGTTTTAAAGTAAGTTTTTTATGAGCTCATATTTTCCAAACCATGTGATGGATCTGGTTCAGATTTGGTAGGATGATAGATACAGGTCAGAAGTTTTATTCAGCAATAACTACACCCATGCCTATGATCCCAAGATTGTCACAAACTTACTTTTAAGTTTTGTGGTGTATTCTTTGCTTCCAAAGGATAACCCTTTTATAGAACATATTTGAATTGGTTAATGTTTAAGTTTTTTTTGTTTTGTTTTTTTGTAAGATCTTGTATTTCCAAACCATATGACGGGCTGAGGAGGGCTCCTGGGTGGGAGTATCTGTCTGGTATTCAGACATTTACAGTATTTTCCTATAAATCCACTCTGAATGTAAATATGACAATGTGACTACTTTTTGAGTGTAACTATGTAGTGGTTAATAATAACAGGTATTGGTCAATTATTTATAAAGTCAAACTTCAGTGGCTTCAACTCCTTTAGGAATATGGAACTTTGTTCGAGTCGTAATTCGTATTCATTTGAATCGCGATTCTGTTGAGTTAACACAACACACATGTCCAAGATGAAAGAAGAACATTCTCCATAAAATATACATGTACAAAATATGTTTCTTTTTGCAATTATGGGATATTTCCTCTAGACTGAAAAGCGAGTTCGAAACATTGGTTAAAAACTTGCCATTTGTGTTCGAGCTGTCAAAGTTTTGCTATTTTAACACAATGTCATGTCATAGACTTTCTTTAGATTAAATAAATCATTTACATATAAGACAAACTGCTTGCATAATCCAAAAATGATTCACATGAACTTTCATGTAAACTACATATATTTCTGAAAAAATACTGGGAAACACAGTAAAATTCCTGTATTAAGACCACCTTTGGGACTGTTCAAAAGTGGTCTTCATTACCACTTATGAACAATCCCAAA
Organism: Lucinisca nassula; assembly: GCA_963580285.1. NCBI lineage: Eukaryota > Metazoa > Mollusca > Bivalvia > Lucinida > Lucinidae > Lucinisca > Lucinisca nassula. The sequence continues at coordinate 91,094,264 of OY757020.1, read as the reverse complement.
GGTTGTCCCTGAACAGAGGACATTGTGTGCAGAAAGCACAAAGAAAGGATAACTGCACCCTTCTAAATAAGCGTTTTAAAGCAGAACTAGTCTTAATTTTAGGCGGTCTTAATAGCGGAATTTTACTGAATATGAAGGAGCTGAAACCCACCCGCACACGAGTACTGGTAAACCACACACGAGTACTGGTAAACTTCTGAGAGGATCTAAGCTTGCCCAGGCAAAGCTGTGCAAGTCGGCCTTTCCATGCTTACAAACCTTATTGGTTTCATTGGGCGGCAGGGTTTGAGATGTCATTTCATCTCAATGTCGGGTAAAACTCCCACAAAATTGGAATCAGCGTCTCCAAAATGACCTTTACAGTGTTGACAGGGACATTAAACTTCAAATCAAACAAAAAATGTATATGAAAATGTTGTTGCCAGCAGTTTATAGTGTTCTGTTTTTAGCGTTTCACTCGAGTATGATTAAGATTTACCATATTATATAACTGTTTCTTGTTGCTATAAGTATAGACATGTAATATTAAATTATTTCTTATTAATAAAATGTGTGACATGGTTTTGGAGTATTGCCTTAGTAGTGGTTAAAATAGCAGGCACTGGTCAATAGCTTACATTTGAGCTAATGCATGACAAAATCTACAAGAAGGCTTGACCAACCAACAAAGACTCAGATCAGCCTGTGCATTCGCGCAGTCTGATCAGTCTTCACTGATCGCATGTACCTACTATAGGCCAATATCTTTGCTAAGAAATATAAGCAAAATGTCTTGTCATAGTGGGTGGGTGCACAGGTTGATTTGAGTCTCTCCAGGTCACCCAAGTCTTATTGTAGGTTTTGTCATGGGCCGGCTCATTTATGTAAGTCCTGGCCACTGACTTTCTTTAGATACGCCATTCTTGCACACCAGAATAGGAAATCCATCTTTAGATATGTCATTCTTGCACACCAGATAAGGAAATCCATAGTTTTAGCTTGGGATAGAAATTCTGTTCTAACCCTGGTGTTCTTACCTAAAATCGAATATTCGCATGTGTTTGATAAATGCACTAGTTGAATACGACCTCAGATGGGCCAGCGTTAAGGTTGACGTCACAGCATGTTACGTAACGCCACTAAACATTCTTGTTGTGTCAATACAATATGGCGGACGTCGGTTACCGAAGTGACTGCAGCATTTAAAATCCACGCTAAGAAAAGGAAGGTATGCAAGAAAAAGAATCCTATATGGGTGTGAAGGGTGGATAGAAAAATCCGTCATACGGGATCACTGTCCGGGATCACTGTCCGGCATCACTCGGCAAGCCTTGTGATGCCGGACAGTGACCCTTGGGACAGATTTTTCCATCCACCCCTGACGCCCATATAAGATTCTTATATTCTAACACATCTCGCCTTATATGGGCAATAGAAGGAAACTGATTTATTCACAGGGCAGAAGAGCGTTTCACAAAAAGCTGCCTTTTTTAGCTCACCGTCACGTAGTGACGAGGTGAGCTTTTGGGATCACTTTTTGTCCGTCGTCCGTCGTGCGTGCGTGCGTCCGTGCGTGCGTCCGTCCGTGCGTAAACAATTTCTTTAAACGACATCTCCTCCTAAACCACTGATCGGATTTTGACCAAACTTCACAGGAATGATCCTTAGGTGGTCCCCTTTCAAAGTTGTTCAAATGGTTCCGGTCCGTTGCACATCTAGGTCACAGGAGCCAAAAACAGATTTTTTTCACCAAAAACTTAAAAAATCTTCTTCTCTGAAACCACAAGGCCCAGGTCTTTGATATTTGGTATGAAGCTTCATCTAGTGGACCCCTACCAAGATTGTTCAAATTATAGTGCTGGGGCCAAAAGTGCCCCCGCCCTGGGGCCCTTTGGTTTTACATAGGCTTATATAGGGAAAATCTTTAAAAATCTTCTTCTCTGAAACCACAAGGCCCAGGTCTTTGATATTTGGTATGAAGCTTCATCTAGTGGACCCCTACCAAGATTGTTCAAATTATAGTGCTGGGGCCAAAAATGCCCCCGCCCCGGGGCCCTTTGGTTTTACATAGGCTTATATAGGGAAAATCTTTAAAAATCTTCTTCTCTGAAACCACAAGGCCCAGGACTTTGATATTTGGTATGAAGCTTCATCTAGTGGACCCCTACCAAGATTGTTCAAATTTTAGTGCTGGGACAAAAAATGCCCCCGTCACGGGGCCCTTTGGTTTTACATTGGCTTATATAGTGAAAATCTTTAAAAATCTTCTTCTCTGAAACCACAAGGCCCAGGTCTTTGATATTTGGTATGAAGCTTCATCTATTGGACCCCTACGAAGATTGTTCAAATTATAGTGCTGGGGCCAAAAATGCCCCCGCCCCGGGGCCCTTTGGTTTTACATAGACTTATATAGGGAAAATCTTTAAAAATCTTCTTCTCTGAAACCACAAGGCCCAGGACTTTGATATTTGGTTTGAAGCTTCATCTAGTGGACCCCTACCAAGATTGTTCAAATTTTAGTGCTGGGACAAAAAATGCCCCCGCCACGGGGCCCTTTGGTTTTACATTGGCTTACATAGAGCGTGATAGCTCAGTGGTTAGTGCACTTGCCTCTGACGCTAGAGGTCCCGGGTTCGAACCCCGGCAGCGGTGTGAAAAATTTCGGTGTCCGAACACGCTCCATTGGCATCATTTGCAGGGATGAATGTCATAAAGTGCACCGTCCTTCGGATCGGGACGTTAACTGGAGGCCCCCTGTGCAGGGAGAACCATCCCCTGTGCAGGTTAAAGAACCCTACCGTAATTACATGATTACTGTGTAGGCTTTCAGCCAGCAAAACTGGAGTGTATGTAATGTACACCGTCTGTGTCCCCTCCTGGGGTTAAGGGGAAACCGGAAGAAAGAAAGAAAGAATATAGGGAAAATCTTTAAAAATCTTCTTCTCTGAAACCACAAGGCCCATGTCTTTGATATTTGGTATGAAGCTTCATCGAGTGGACCCCTACCAAGATTGTTTAAATTATAATGCTGGGTCCAAAAATGCCCCTTCCCCGGGGCCCTTTGGTTTGACATAGGCTTATATAGGGGAAATCTTTAAAAATCTTCTTCTCTGAAACCACAAGGCCCAGGACTTTGATATTTGGTATGAAGCTTCATCTAGTGGACCCCTACCAAGATTGTTCAAATTATAGTGCTGGGGCAAAAAATGCCCCCGTCCCGGGGCCCTTTGGTTTTACATAGGCTTATATAGGCAAAATCTTTCAAAAATCTTCTTCTCTGAAACCGCTAGGCCCAGGTCTTTGATATTTGATGTGTAGCTTCATCTTGTGGACCTTTGCCAAGATTGTTCAAATTATAGCCTTTGTTGATGTTTGGTATGAAGCTTCACCTTTAAGACCTCCCTCAACATTATGCACATTAAAGCCCTGGGGCCAATAATGGCCCTCTCTGGGGCCCACTTGTTACACTATGGATCAGGTGAGCGATCCAGGGCCATCATGGCCCTCTTGTGTTTTATATTAGGATCACTTTTTGTCTGTCATCCGTGCGTAAACAATTTCTCCAAACGACATCTCCTCCTCAACCACTGATCGGATTTTGACCAAACTTCACAGGAATGATCCTTGGGTGGTCCCCTTTCAAAGTTGTTCAAATGGTTCCGGTCCGTTGCACATGTAGGTCACAGGAGCCAAAAATAGATTTTTTTCACCGAAAACTTAAAAAATCTTCTTCTCTGAAACAACAAGGCCCAGGTCTTTGATATTTGGTATGAAGCTTTATCTAGTGGACCCCTACCAAGATTGTTCAAATTATAGTGCTGGGGCCAAAAATGCCCCCGCCCCAGGGCCTTTTGGTTTTACATTGGCTTATAAAGGGAAAATCTTCTTCTCTGAAACCGCAAGGCCCAGGTCTTTGCTATTTGGTATGGAGCTTCATCTAGTGGACCCCTACAAAGATTGTTCAAATTTTAATCCTGGGCCAAAAATGCCCCCGCCCCGGGGCTCTTTGGTTTTACATGGGCTCATATTGGGAAAATATATAAATATCTTCTTCTCTGAAACCGCAAGGCCCAGGTCTTTGATATTTGGTATGAAGCTTCATCTAGTGGACCCCTACCAAGATTGTCCAAATTATAATGCTGGGGCAAAAAATGCTCCCGCCCCGGGACCCATTGGTTTTACATAGGCTTGTATAGGGAAAATCTTTAAAAAACTTCTTCTCTGAGACCCCAAGGCCCAGGTCTTAGCTATTTGGTATGAAGCTTCATCTAGTGGACCCCTACCAAGATTGTTCAAATTATAGAGCTGGGGCAAAAAATGCCCGCGCCCCGGGGCCCTTTGGTTTTACATAGGCTTATATAGGGAAAATCTTGAAAAATCTTCTTTTATTGAAACCACAAGGCCTAGGTCTTTGATATTTGGTATGAAGCTTAATCCAGTGGACCTCTTCCAAGACTGTTCAAATTATAGCCCTGAGACCAAAAAAGCCCCCTCCTCGGGGCCCTTTGGTTTTACATTGACTTATATAGGGAAAATCTTTAAAAGTCTTCTTCTGTGAAACCACAAGGCCTAGGTCTTTGGTATTTGGTGTGAAATTTCATCTAGTGGACCTCTATCAAGATTGTTCAAATTATAGCCCTGGGGCCAAATATGCCCCCGCCCCGAGACCCTTTTGTTTTACATACACTTATATAGGGAAATCTTTAAAAAATCTTCTTCTCTGTAACTGCAAGGCCCATGTCTTTGATATTAGGTATGGAGCTTCATCTAGTGGACCTCGACCAATTTTGTTCCAATTATAGCCCTCGGGCCACAAATGCTCCCGCCCTGGGGCCCTTTGGTTTTAGATAGACTCATATAGATATAATCTTCGCAAATCTGCTTCTCTGAAACAGCAAGGCCCAGGTCTTTGATATTTGGTGTGAAGCTTCATCTAGTGGACCTCTATCAAGATTGTTTAAATTATAGCCCTGAGGCCCAAAATGCCCCCGCCCCGGGGCCATTTGGTTTTACATAGGCTTATGTAGGGAATATCTTTAAAAAAAAAATCTTCTTCTCTGAAACCGCAAGGCCCAAGTCTTTGATATTTGGTGTGTAGCTTCATCTAGTGGACCTTTGCCAAGATTGTTAAAATTATAGCCTTTGTTGATATTTGGTATGAAGCTTCACCTTTTTAGACCTCTCTCAACATTATGCACATTATAGCCCTGGGGTAAATAATTGCCCTTCCCAGGGCCCACTTGTTACTCTATGGATCAGGTGAGCGATCCAGGGCCATCATGGCCCTCTTGTATGATGTTTCTTGTAGATTCTATGATGTTTGACTGTAGAACGTCATGCACTCCATTCAGAACGTTACAAAAGGACCTAATGCATGTGTTACAGTTAAAAATTTGGTGGGATTTCTTCTGACAATGGCAAAAGGTTGGGAGAATTTGAAGAAACCAACAACATTATTGCCATTTTTAGTGTTTCAGAATGGAAATAGATGGGCTCTTGTATGTGAATTGATGAGTAATAAATCACAGTGCTGCTAAAAGTCTTCATGAAGCGTGACAAAGGTTGTCGCTAAAATTCTTCTTGAAACATGACAGTGGCTGTCGCTAGAATTCTTCAAGCAGCATGACAGTGGCAGTCACTAAAATTCTTAATGTCGCATGACAATGACAGTCGCCGATATTCCTCATGAAGCTTGACAGTGCCCATTGCTAAAATTCTTCAAGCAGCACAAAATCATGAATCAATGGCATGAATCAGTGGCAATGGCCATCACTTAAATTTTTCATGAAGCATGTCATTGGCTCATGAAGCACAACAGTGACCATCGTTAAAATTCTTCATGAAGCACAACAGTGGCCATCACTAAAATTGTTCATGAAGCACAACAGTGGCCATCACTAAAATTGTTCATGAAGCACAACAGTGGCCATCACTAAAATTGTTCATGAAGCACAACAGTGGCCATCACTAAAATTGTTCATGAAGCACAACAGTGGCCATTGCTAAAATTCTTCATGAAGTACAAAGTGGCCTTTTCTAACATTCTTCGTGAAGTACAAAGTGGCCTTTGCTAAAATTCTTCATGAAGCATGACTGGTCATCACAGAAATTCTTTATGAAGCATGACTGTCCATTGCTTAAATTCATGAAGCAAAACTGTGACCATTGTTTGAATTTGTCATGAAGCATGCAGTGGCCATTGCTAAAATTGTTCATGAAACACAACTTGCTGTGGCTAAAATTGTGAATGCAGTAAGACTGGCCGTCGCTAATATATGAAGCACCACAGTAGCTGTTGCTAAAATTGCTTCATGAAGCACAAAGTAGGTCATTGCTAAAGCTCTTTATGAAGCATGACAGTAGCTGTTGCTAAAATTGTTCTTGAAGCGTGACTGGTAGTTGCTAAAAATTTTATAAAGAACTAAAATACTTCATGGAGCATTATAAATCACTGAAATTAACAATCGTGTATATGCTACTTTGCGTGTAAAGAATTGCCTTGAATACGCCCACTTTACAAGGAAAATTGGGATTTTGCAGAATAAACAATTTTGTCAAGACTGCTTTCGCAAGCAGGAGCAACATGGCGATTATCAGCGTTAATATGTATGTTGGGAGTTGTTGGAATCAACAATGTTGAGTCACCGCATTAAGCTTCGTATCTCCAACACCAGGGCTTATAGGCTAATAAGACTTCATACACACATCTGCAATGTTGCCTCCTACCTACTGCCATTGACCAACTTATACTTGGCAGCAATGGCTGAAGAATGTATAGTTTGTGCGTTTAGTGCTAATGATGAGTCTGTGGGTTTAGCTTCATTTTTGAAATTCCAATGAAACTTGATACATCCGCCATTATACATTCTGGCCGCTGTGATTGACTCTAAATGACCTTGACCCACTTACAGTAAAACTTTGATGGCTCGAACACCGATGGCTTGTTTACTATAACTGAGTCGAACCCGTTCTTGAGCCCCTTGGGAATTCCTCAACATGAGAAGTAGTACAGGATAACTGAGGAGATTTTCGTCTTTTATCTTGCAAATGTATGCTGTGTGTACTCATTAGAATCGCCTCGATGAGGCGATTCTAATGAGTACATACAGCATACAATCGAAGCGATTCTAATGAGTTCACACAACATACATTTTTATTAAGGAAACACACAAAAAATGTCCTAAAATTAACACCGTTTTGTCTCCTTTCAGTAACCCTCAGTGGCTCGAACTACCCCTGTCTCGTACAGATTTTCGGGGTCCCAAAGGTGTTCGGTCCATTGAAGTATGACTGGCCTTGCTTGGCTGAACAAGCCTTTAGCTCTATAGTTAAGTTTGTGTCCATACCTCCATTTCACAGACACTACAGCTCCTTGGCTAATAAAACTTCATGGCATTATACGAATCCACTATGTGCCCCTTAAGTGCTTCACTGACCTTGACCTACTGTAAAGGCTTGACTGAACAACTTTAATTTGCGCGTTTAGCTCCAATGTCAAGTCAATGCCCATTACCAACGACCATTACTGACCTATAAAGTTTTTCAAGCTTGGTTGAACATAAATAATAGTTTGTCTGTCATTAGTGACAATGACGAGTCTTAATAGCTGATAAGACCAATTCTAGCTCTGAACTGTCTGTTGCAGATAGAGTAACAGAGGTTAGGGGAAGACAGCTCTGTTGGTGATACCTCAGCTCTGGCTTTACGCTGTGCCCTTTTCTGCTCAGCTTCACTGATTCGCTTTGCCTCATGTCCACTTGCACCCCTTTTGATAAGGCGTCGCCACTCTGCTCTGTCCTGTGCAATTTGTTACCACGTTGGAGTCCTTTATGATCTGCAGCATGGTTTCCGAGAAAAGAGATCTTGCGAGACACAGCTGATCATGCTTGTCGACGAACAATACAAAAATATGCAAATGGGGTTGCAAATAGATCTGATCCTACTAGATTTAGTAAGGCTCTCAATAAGGTTTCACATGAAAAACTTCTTCAGAAATTGCACTACTACGGTATAAGTGGGTGAGGGTGGGGGGAGAAGGAGGGGGGGGGGGCTACTCTAAATCGGATAAAGGGCTTTTTGGATAACAGAAAACAATCAGTAGTTATTAATGGTATCACATCTGACAGCATTCCTGTATCTTCTGGTGTCCCACAGGGCTCTGTTCTCGGACTAATCCTTTTTCTGGCACACAATAACGACCTCCCTGAGCAGGTTCGCTCCAGAGTTAGGCTTTTTGCCGATGATACGACCATGTACCTGGCAATTACTTCACTGCCAGAGTCCAACATCCTCCAAGACGATCTTCTGACCCTTGAGCAATGGGGAAAGTCCTGGGATAGGAGTTTCAATCCCTCAAAATGACATTACCTGGTTAAAACAACCTATCCCATCCGAGTATTTCCTCCATTGAGTTGGAAAGTGTTTCTGCTGCCAAGTACCTCAAGGTCATCATTGCTGATGACCGCAGCTGGGGTACCCACATAGATAACATCACAACGAAAAGCAACCAAACACTGGGTTTTCTAAAACAGAACACCAGAGTGCATAACCAGACACTAAAATTAATAGCCTACAAGACACCCCTAGAGCACAGTTGGAATATGCCTCCACTGTTTGGTCACCACACACAGCCACTGTTATTTACAAATTAGAAACTGTGCAGCGAAGAGCTGTCTGATGGGCCACTCGTGACTACAGGTATACATCTAGTGTTACTGATATGCTCAACAACCTCCAGTGGCGTCCATTAGATCAGAGACGCATAGACAGCCGACTCACTATGCTGTAAAAGTTCACACATGACCTTGTTGCCACCCCTGCAACTGAATACCTCGATCCACATATCAGGAGGGTTTCTAGACAAAACCACCCTTTGTCATACAGACTCACCACTACCCCTACAAACTGCTACAAATTTTCATTCTTTTCCAGATTTTTTTTTGTCGCGCCTGCCATTAGCATGGCGCAATATAGGCGTCCGGTTTTCCGTCCGTTCGTTCGTCTGTCCGTTTGTCAAGGCGTCAACATTTGCGGCCACCTTAGCGTTCACCCTAATAGTCAAGTTAATTTCTCAAGAACTATAAGAGCTTCATTAATGATACTTGGTACAAACTTGTATCTGAATGCAAGTGTCCATATTTGACCTTGACCTACATTTTATGGTTCACTGACTTTGTAAAATATTGTGACCATCCTAGCGTTCACCCTAATGGTCAGGTTTATTTCTAAATTGTTTGTATGTTTGATTTGATGTTTAACGTCACCGTCAACACTGTATAGGTCATTTAGGAGACGTTGCTTCCAATTTTGTGGGATTTTTACCTGACATTGAGATGAAATGACATCTCAAGCCCTGCCACACAATTAAACTAATATGGTTTATATGCTCAAACTCGCAACACTTTTCCTGGGCATGCTTAGAACCTCTAAGCCGTTTACCAGTATTCATGTGTGGTTGGTTTCAGCTCTGCGTGGGAGCATCATGCAGCCCATCTATTTCTTCAAGCCCGGTGGGCGGGGGCGGGCTTATTTCTCAAGACCTATAAGAGCTTCATTAATGATAATTGGTACAAACTTTTATCTGGAGATGGCAACTTAAATGCAAGCATCCATATTTGACATTGACCTACATTTTATGGTTCACTGACTTTGTAAAACATTGCGACCACCCTAGCGTTCATCATAATGGTCAAGTTAATTTCTAAAGAACTATATGAGCTTCATTAATTATACTTGGTACAAACTTGTATCTGGGGATGGCAACTTAAATGCAAGCATCCATATTTGACCTTGACCTACATTTCATGGTTCACTGACTTTGTAAAATATTGCGACCAACCTAGCGTTCACCCTAATGGTCAAGTTAATTTCTCAAGAACTATAAGAGCTTCATTAATAATACTTGGTACAAACTTGTATCTGGGTGTGGCAACTTAAATGCAGGCATCCATATTTGACTTGACCTTTATTTTATGGTTCACTGACTTAGTAAAATATTGCGACCACCCTAGCGTTCACCCATTTCACAAAACGTAGGGGCTATTTTACTATCAGACTGAATATTGGAAAATAAATAAAAAGTTACCTGCCCAAGATGCATTTAATTCAAAGGACTATCAACTATCCATAAATTGAACCACACATTAATTCCAATGATCACGTCATTATGTAGCGACACGGTGATCGATCTTCTAAGCGTCAACGTCATTTTTCACAAACAGTAACAAGTTGGCCCGCCTTGATTGTCACAGCAGGCAATGCATCATCGTCGCATACTTCCAATTAGTCTTCGAATCGTGAACTGAGGGATCCTTCACCACCCAGGGTCCTTGGAGGCGGATCGCGTCTTCGGACTCGTTTCCCGCGGATGTCCCATACGTGTTCGATGGGATATAAGTTTGGACTCATCCCAGGCCATGGTATTGTCCGAATATTTTGCCGTTGAAGGCACTTGTTGACGACGTGTGCCCGATGAGCCCTAGCATTATCGTCCTGAAAGATGAATCCACGACCGTGGCGTCGAGCAAACGGTATCACTTGAGGATCCAACACGTTTTCGCGGTAGTACACTCCTGTAACTCTGCCTTGGCACACATGTTAGTCTGTTTTTCCAGTCATGGTAATCCTACCCCATATCATAGTAGACTCTGCTCCATATCGGTTGTGAGCAACTCTCGCCGGGTCTGTATAACGTTCACCAGTACGACGCCAGACTCTTCTACGACAATCACGAAAGTCCAAGTTAAACCGGGATTCGTCCGTGAACTTAACGTGAGACCACTGATTAGTGTTCCAACGTCTGAGCTGTGTTGACCACGCAAACGTGCTGTACGGTGCCTAGCTTCCAACGGCAGTACAACTTGCGGACGCCGTGCCGTAAGGTGACTCGAGTGAAGGCGATTTCGGATCATCTGTCCAGAGACATTAACCCCTCTTACTCGGCGCAGGTATTGCTGAAGATCTTAACGCTTGATTGACAACAAGGCGGTCATCGCGTCCGTTAGTACTCTTCGGGCGTCCACTTTTCTGCAAATCCGGTGCTGCTCCTGTCCTATGATAGTGCCAATAGTCGACTGACAACTAACTGACTGCGATGTATTCATAACATTTGCCGTCTGCATCTGCATACTTCCGGTCTGAAGCATTCCAACGGTTCTCCAACGTTGAGCCTCCATTAGCCGAATCATGGTTCTAATAAAGAACCAGTGCTTCAGCTGAAGTGCACGACCCGCCGGATGCTTTTAGCTTTATGAGTGTTACCATATATGGGTATGGCGGCCATTTTGGTCGTGACCTGGACCTAAAACGGTTCCCCAAATAAATGCGCCTTATCGTAAGGAGCAAAAATATCTATACTTTAGTACTGTAGTCTGAATCGTTTGCAGGATAAAATGCATTCTCACTTTTCCAATACAAAAGCATATGTGTCGAAGTTTTGACATACGCACGAAGAAGGTCATGGTCAACCCAGGGTCACCATTTTAGCAATTTATGATGGGCCTATGTCCCAGATGCTATTTATCAAGTTTCGTGGAAATCTGCCCAGTGGTTCTGGAGAAGACTATTTTTGAAGGGTTTTTACCATATATGGCTTGGCGGCCATTTTGGTCATGTGACATGGATCTATGAGCAAATTTTGGTTTCCCCCATCCCATAGAGGCTCCATATGAAATTTGACTTCAATGGAGAAGCAGTTCGAAAATTTTCACATTTTTTGCCTCGGCGAGGCTATACTAAATGGAATGTAATATTTCGCAAGTTCATTGGTTAGATCTCATTGATATCTATCAGTGTGCCAAAAATTGTTTAAATATTCCAAGCGGTTAAGTCACTATCACCAATTTTCACAAATGGGTTACGGACGAACAGACAGACAGACCATATATGGCTTGGCGGCCATTTTGGTCATGTGACCTGGACCCCATGAGCAAATTTTGGGTTTCCCCATTCCATAGAGGCTCCATATAAAATTGACTTTTAATCGGCCCAACGGTTTCCGAGGAGAAGCAGTTTGAAAATTTTCACATTTTTCGCCTCGGCGAGGCTATACTAAATGGAATGTAATATTTCGCAAGTTCATTGGTTAGATCTCATTGATATCTATCAGTATGCCAAAAATTGTTTTAATATTCCAAGCGGTTAAGTCACTATCACCAATTTTCACAAACGGGTTACGGACGGACAGACAGACTGACCGAATGACAGAATGACACGGAGATTTTAGGGCACTCTTAGAAAATCAACCGACTTCAGTCGGTCGCTTTTTCTGCGGGTCGTGCAATTTGTCTATGAAATCGTTTCATACAACACTTCAACAGACGATACACAAAGTTTTATCGAAATCTCGCATCAATAAACCGGTTTGTCACTAATGTTAAAATTCACGTGTTACCCCATGTACAATTTATGCCCCCGTGCTACGCCACTCGAGCATAAATATCACACTGCTCCACGATAGAACATACACACATGGTAGTCAATTGACATGGTATAGCCGATATTTGATTATTTCCACTGTTCAGGCTGATGGGCTCAAAGGAACCCGAATATCCCCTATTTTTGTGAACAATTAACGATACTTGGTACAAACTTGTATTTGGTGTCTATAGTCTTGACGTTTTGTTCCCTAGGGTTTCTTTCAAAGATTCTAATTGAATAATAATTTCGCTAAGGCCGTTATAAGTTCATTCTTACGCTTTCGAAATGATTCCTAAATAATACAATTTTGGTGGCATTTTTAATTAAGAAATAGATCAGCTCTAACTGTGATTTGTTGGGTAATAAATCGCAGTTTGGAGGTCAGTTGTAAAGTAGACAAATCACGAGCGCGTAGCGCGCGTGATTTGTCTACTTACACCTGGCTGACAAACTGTGATTTATTACCCAACAAATCACTGGCTAGAGCTGATCTATTTCGATTCTAACACGCTGAAAATCGGCAATAGTGTTGTTGTTTCCTTCAAAATCTCAGAACTTTTCGCCATTGTTAGAAGAAATCCCGCTAAAATTATCGACTGAAACACATGCATTTATATCCTTTTCTAACGTTTTCGATGCGAGAAAATGACGTTACACCGTCTAACGTCAAGTTAATCGACTAGTGACGTCATACATTTGCAGTTTTTAATGACGTCACACGTCACGCTCTTCCGAGCTGTGATTTGTTGCAGAATAAAACACAGTTATTTTGCATTGCCTATATAGGCGCGCTGTGTTAGAATCCCGCGAAGCGGAGCGGGGATTTCAGGAATGGCCTTCGTCTGTCCGTCCGTCTGTCCGTCCGGGCCAACATATAAGTGTTAGGGGTTATATTTTGTCCAACCTTATGGGTTTATTCCGTTAAGTTAACACTATAAACTCATAAACCTTACTGCTTAGGGGCTATTTTTCGGCTTAGGAGCTTAATTTCTCTATGGGAGTTTATAATGGGAAAAGCCCATAAACCGGATTTGTTAGACGTCCGTCTGTCTGTCCGTAACACTTTCTTGTCCGCTCCATATCTCCTAAACCCTTTGATAGATTTTCATTAAACTTTGGTCAATTATTCGTCTCAGTGAGCTAGTGTGCAGAACCCATAAATGAACCATGCCGACTCAAGGTCAAGGTCATGGTTGAAGGTCACGAGTTTGGAACTTGGAATTTTTTGTACGTTCCATATCTCCTTTACCCTTGGAAGGATTTTCATTAAACTTTGGTCAAATATTCTTCACAGTGAGCTGATATGCAGAACCCATGTCTGATTGTCCGTCTGTCAGTTTGTCCATCCGTCCGTCCGTCTGTCCGTAACTTTTTCTTGTCCGCTCCGTATCTCTTGAACCCTTTAATAAATTTTCATTAAACTTTGGTAAATTATACCTCTCAGTGAGCTGAGGTGCAGAACCTATAAATGAACCATGCCAACTCAAGGTCAAGGTCATGGTTGAAGGTCACGAGTTTGAAACTTGGAATTTTTTGTCTGCTCCATATCTCCTTTACCCTTGGAATGATTTTCATTAAACTTTGGTCAAATAGTCTTCACAGTGAGCTGATGTGCAGAACCCATGTCCGTCCATCCATCTGTCCGTCCGTCCGTCTGTCCGTAACTTTTTCTTGTCCGTGCCATATCTCCTGAACCCTTTAATAGATTTTCATTAAACTTTGGTCAATTATCCCCCTCAGTGAGCTGATGTGCAGAACCTGTAAATGAACCATGCCGACTCAAGGTCAAGGTCACATTTGAAGGTCACGAGTTTAAAACTTTGAATTTTTTGTCCCTTCCATATCTCCTTTACCCCTAAAAGGAGTTTCATTAAACTTTGGGTAAAGTATCCCCCCATGCCAACTCAAGGTCAAGGTCACAGGCGAAGGTCACGAGGTTGAGCCTTGATACAAAATGCGGCGGGGGATTTGGCTGTCCTCCAGACTGCTTTCTTGTTAATAGTTGAAATTATAATGAATGAATCATTTTTGTGGATTTTATCGACGTGTTAACTCGAAGTGATTCCCCGGAGTTTACGCCCATCAGGGCTTGAAGAAATATATGGGCTGCATGATGCTTCCACGCAGAGCTGAAACCTACCTGCACACGAGTACTGGTAAACTGCTTAGAGGATCTAAGCCTGCCCAGGCAAAGCGGTGTGAGTCGGCCCGTCCATGCTTATAAACCCTTTTGGTTTCATTGGGCGGCAGGCCTTGAGATGTCATTTCATCTCGATGTCGGGTAAAAGTCCCACAAAATTGGAAGCAACGTCTCAAAAATGACCTTTTACAGTGTTGACGGGGACGTTAAACCTCAAATCAAACAATCAAACAAACAAACAGATCGATAAAATCCACACAAAAAATGAATAACATTGCAACTTCTTACACAAACCTTTCACTTCTCAATGTCATCAACTGTTTCTGACCTTAAGTAATTTTCACAGTTGGCTGAAAAAAAACTGAGCGTCTATGCATTTAGTCTCGTTTCTTGAACGCCAGTGAAACATCATGCATACAGGATCTTGCAGGGCCCGCTTTTTTTTTTTTTTTTTTTTGAAGAAAAAACATAAAAAACGACAACATTAGTTTCGTCAAGGATATCCGTCCGTCCGTCTTTCCGTCTGTCACAAACCTTGTGAATGGAACTCCCCGGGGGGGAGCTTATGGTACAGGCAGTGGTCCGTCGTCTGCTTCCGCGTCGTCAACATTTTCAAACGTCTCCTCGAAACTACTTGGACAATTTAAACCAACTTATATGTGGAGCCTCTATGGGAAGGGGGAACAAAGGCCTTGGTCACATGACCAATGTGGCCGCCATGCCCATATATGGTAAAAACCTTAAAAAAATCTTCTCAGCAACCGAATGGCCGATGACCTTAAAACTTGGTATGCAGCATCGGGGACTCGGGCCCTACCAAGTTTGTTCAAATGAAGACCTTTTATTGACCTTGACCTGTTACGGCAAGGTCAAAATTGCTCACTTAGACATATGTATGAAAAAAGGCAAAACAGTGGATTTTTTTATTGCATGGCAGCCCTTGGCATCAGAAATGATATTTGCAATCAGCTGAATCCAAGTTTATCAATTCCAAAGCTCAAGGTCATTTACTGACCTTTGTCCTGGATTGCTCAGATTAAGTATTTTTATCTTCTTCACTTAAGCTGCTGCGTTGATTGCAACCAAATTATATGTGGCGCCTCTATGGGAAGTGGGGTACGAAAATTGGTTCGTAAGGACTGGGTCACTTGACCAGTATGGCCGCCATGCACATATACGGTAAAAGCCTTTAAAATCTTCTCAAGAACCAAATATCCGATGCCCTTGAAACTTGGCATGCAGCATCGGGGACTCGGACCCTACCAAATTTGTTCAAATGATGAGCTCTGGTTTACCTTGACCTGTTTTACGTCAAGGTCAAATTTGGTCACTTAGACATTTGTATGGTAAAAAGGCAAAACAGTAGATATTTGCATGGTAGCCCTTGGCATCAGAAATGATATTCGCAGTCAGCTGATTGAAAGTTTGTTAACTCCAAAGGTCAGGGTTATTTACTGATCTTTGTCCTGGATGTCTCGTATTCAGTTTTATATCTTCTCCACTTAAACTGCTGGGTTGATTGAATCCAAATTACATATGGAGCTTCTATGGGTAGGGGAATGAAATTTGTTTGTAAGGACTGGGTCACATGACCAATATGGCCGTCATGCTCAAATTTTTCTCAGGAACCAAATGGCCGATGACCTTGAAATAGATTTGGTATGTAGCATCAGGGACCTGGGCCCTATTATTTTTTTCAACTGATGACCTTTGGTAGACCTTGACCTGTTTTACATCAAGGTCAAATTTGGTCACTTAGACATTTGCATGGGAAAAAGGGCAAGACTGGATTTTACTGATTGCATGGTACCCTGTCGCATCAGAAAATTATTTGCAATCAGCTGAATCGAAGGTAATCAATTTCAAAGGTCAAGGTCATTACTTACCTTTGTCATGCCTGTATATGGTATAAACCTTTTGACTTCTGGTTAGCGTAGTGGCCCATGAGCCTCTTTTTTATTTCTTGCCCTATGGTCACCAAACTTGATAGACATATTGCTTATGAGCTGCAGATGTGCATAAAGGGTGTCCTGGTTTTGATCTGAACCCCTAGAGTCATGGGGTGAGGTCAAAGGTAAAAAATTCAAGAAAATGCTTGTGAATGCAACTTCTTCTTTATTTCTTCACGTATGGTTGTGAAACTTGATACATACATTGCTTTGGGACTGCAGATGTGCATGAAGGTATTCGCGTCGATCCCATTATATTTTATTATACCCCCAGCAAACGAAGTTTAGGGGGTGTACACTAGATTCATCTTGTGCGGCTGTGCGTGTATCCGTCCGTCCGTATACTTTCCGAACTCTACAGTTAATGTTTTTTAACAGATCTCAACCAAACTTCACACATGGCTTTGTATACGTGAGACCTCGGACGAGTTCGATCGTCGTCAAAATCCGGCGCGTATCATGGGTGTTACGGCCCTTTGTTCTTCAAATAACGCTGAAAGTATCCGTTTCAGGACTATACAGTCTATTTTTCCCAACCGATTGCCACCAAACTTCATACATGGCTTTGCATCCATGAGACCTCGGACAAGGTCGATCATTACCAAAATCCGGCGCGTATCTTGGGAGTTACGGCCCTTTAGTTCTTCAAATAATGCTGATATCAGCCGTTTCCGGACTCTACAGTCTATGTTTTCCAACCGATTTCTACCAAACTTCATACATGGCTTTGCATCCATGAACCCTCGGACAAGTTCCTATCATCCTTAAAATCAGACGTGTGCCATTGGAGTTACGGTCCTTTAGTTCTTCAAATAAGGCTGATATCAGCTGTTTCCGGACTCTACAGTCAATGTTTTCCAATTGATTTCCACCAAACTTCATACATGGCTTTGCATACATGAGACCTCGGACGAGTTCTATCATCGTCAAAGTATTACCATGGGAGTAACGACTTTTGTTCTTCAAATAATGCTGAAATAAGCCGTTTCCGGACTCTACAGACTATGTTTACCAACAGATATTCACCAAACTTGATATATGGCTTCCAATAAAAGGTTTATGGTAGCTTAAGAAATCATGTTCCAGGTTAAGACGCTGGGCTATTTGTCAACTTTATTTGAAACTTTATTTTAAATAAATATAGCAAGCAGTTGTTGTTAAATGAATGTTCATGTATAATTGAATTTATTAAACGAGTTGAGGAAAAGGAATAAAATTCGAGGCTATGCCTAGAATTTTAAGCCTTTTTCCCAACGAGTTTAATAATACGCGATTCTATTTATCGTATTGCTTAATATTCAAGTTTTTTTTTTCCTCAAAAATGTCATTACTCCGCCATTAGTAAACCCGACGTTGCTAAGGACGTCGAACGTGTAGCGTTACTGGGTGTTTCTAACTAATTTTCATATTTAATCCACTGGTGGATTAGCGAATTTAATACTATAATGTTATTAATCAAGTCATTTCGTATTGCCCCAGGTACAGGTCCGAGGTCTGCTGCATTGGCCCGAGGCCGAAGGCCCTTCGGCCTCGGGCCAATGCAGTTGACCGAGGACCTGTTACTGGGTCAATGCGAAATGACTTGATTAATAACATTATAGTATTAAATTCGCTAATCCACCAGTGGTCACTAGAATTTCCCCATCTCTAAAGTCTCATGATAAAGTTTTGACTATTGGCCAATAAGATATGGTTTTTATCCAGGTAGTTTTTTACGAAAGAGCATTAGGGCCAGGTATACTTTTTTCTTTTAATATCGACTTAGTATCTCGAAATTTCGACTAAGTAACTCGAAATTTCGACTTATAAACTCGAAATGTCGACTTAGTATCTCGAAATTGCGACATAATAACTCGAAATTTCGACTTATTAACTCGAAATTTCGACTTAGTAACTCGAAATTTCGACATTAACTCAAAATTTCGACTTAGTATCTCGAAATTTCCACTTAGTATCTCGACATTTCGACTAAGTAACTCGAAATTTCGACATAATATCTCGAAATTTCGACTTGATAACTCGAAATTTCGACTTATTAACTCGAAATTTCGACTTAGTATCTCGAAATTTCGACTTTCGAGATATTAAGTCCTTTACACACAGTTAATGTTAAACACCCCCGTTTCATAATACCCCCGCTTTGAAAACAAGTTTACATCAAGCAGATTATGCAAATTATGTGATAACATTGTGAGACTATGGTCATTATCGGCTTACTTGTATCGTGTAAACGCCAATGACCTTTCTCTGTGTAATTTTTCACATGTTCTTTCATTCTTCTTTCTCTCTATATTGGTCAATATTCATTTTATCAAATATTTCTCAAGAACTATAAAACTAGAGGCCCAAATGTATCATGTAAGAGACAGGGTTTTCTGTCTCATCAGGACGTCGCGCATTCAGTCCCGTTTCACGGCCCCCGCCCATCGGGGCTTGAAGAAATTGATGGGCTGCATGGTGCCTCAATGCAGAGCTGAAATCCGACTGCACACGAGTACTGGTAAACCGCTTAGAGGATCTAAGCCTGCCCAGGTAAAGCGGTGCGAGTCGGACCGTCCATGCTTATAAACCCTTTTGGTTTCATTAGCCGACAGGGCTTGAGAAGTAATTTCATCTCAACGTTGGGTAAAAGTCCCACAAAAGTGGAAGCAACGTCTTCAAAATTACCTATACAGTGTTGACGGGGACGTTAAACCTCAAATCAAACAAACAAATTCAACCCCGTTTCAGTAAAATAAAAGTGGGCTAAAAGTCATAGTTGACAGTTTTTTCGGTATCAAACTTTCTCATCGTGTGCTGTAAAAATTATGTATAGATCAAAGCACTGACAGCACTGGTGGGTCGATTGTCTTCGAGTGTGGATTTGAACATGTTTCGTTTATCCTTTAAATTCCTTTACTATAAGCAAAACGTGTAGATCCTGATCAGTCGCCGCGCTTGGGTCGATTAATTATCAATTGACTAAAAGTTACTAACTACAGAAGCTTCCCGCCTATTGACCTCGTAACTATCACTGGCCATGTTCAAAATCCAGGTACCAGTTATTTATAGCAGGGCTATAGTCTTTCCTCGTGACGTCAGTGCGCCATGCAGACTGGGCCGGTGAACATGGACATTGCAAACAGTGTAGACCCTGATCAGACGCCGCAGAAGAGAGCTTCATTAAATAACCAGTACTTTCATGGTTTAGATGGTCAGCGATAGTCACGTGGACAATAGCAGGCGAGAAGCTTCTGTAGGTAGTTACTTTGGGTCGAATGAAAAAAATCGACCCAAAATATGGTAAACTATGCAACACGAACACCATGGCTAACTTAACAAAGCAACAACCGGACAGAAAATGCGGTATCAGAATACGTTGCGTGTTCAAGATGTATCATTTTGACAGGGCAGCAGATTCCTAGACCCTTCGTTTCATCCCATCGGTCAGACGTCGAAATTGACGGCTGGCGGGGGAGGGGGCGTGGGGGTGTTCAATGTTCTGTATTCGACGCCCAAGAATCTCCCAAATATGTTCCAGGGGATTCAAATCAGGGCTTCTAGCTAGGCAAGCCAATGTTTCGATTCCGTAACGGCGGGGTCTAGCACACAGGTCTAGTGGCAAATGATTCGTTCTCAAAATGAGGCATGACTTCTGGCGCTAAACATGCAAAAATATCCAAACTCCATATTTAAACCGTGATATTGTGGAAAGTTGGTTCTGAGATCTGAAGTCTTCTTTCACATAATAAGATTCCTGTTATGGCTAATCCCTATTCAGAGTTGAATGCACAGCGCGGATCACAGAGTCAGTTTCGAGTTAGTATGTCGAATTTTCGAAACAGTAAGTCGAAATTTCGAGTTAGTGTGTCGAAATTTCGAGTTAGTGTGTCGAAATTTCGAGTTATTAAGTCGAAATTTCGAGATACTAAGTCGAAATTTCGAGTTATTTAGTCGAAATTTCGAGTACTAAGTCGAAATTTCGAGATAGTAAGTCGAAACTTCGAGTTAATAAGTCGAAATCTAGAGATACTAAGTCGAAATTTCGAGTTATTAAGTCGAAATTTCGAGATGATAAGTCGAAATTTCGAGATATTAAGTCGAAATTTCGAGATACCTAGCAAACGAAATAAAAGTGTACCTGGCCCTAATGCTCCATCGTAGTTTTTAGATGCTATAACAATAAAAAGCCGGGAACCCAGCTCACGCGACTTTCGTCAAGTCAGTAATAATTGCGTCATGGGGAGGATTTTCTTCGGTGAATGAAGAATAAGCGACTGATTGGGATTTCATGTCAGCTTGGAGTATAGTTCAAACTATTGCCCCCAATGATCTGATACACTTTTCCCTATGGGCACGGGCAATAGGGTAAAAGCCCCACAAAATCGGAAGCAACGTCTCCAAAATGACCTTTACAGTGTTGACGGGGACGTTAAACCTCAAATCAAACAAACAAACGGGCAATAGATCTAGTGCACCAAGTCGTCCACAAAAACAACGGGACAGTTTGTTTGGTTGATTTGAGGTTTAACGTCCCCGTCAACACTGAATAGGTCATTTTGGAGACGTTGTTTCCAATATTTTGGGACTTTAACCCGGCATTGAGATGAAATGTCATCTGAAGCCCTGTCGCCCAATGAAACCAATAGGGTTTATAAGCATGGACGGTCCGACACGTACCGCTTTGCCTGGGCAGGCTTAGATCCTTTAGCGGTTTACCGGTACTCGTGTGCGATTGCTTTCAGCTCTGCGTGGAAGCATCATGCAGCCCATCTATTTCTTAAGCCCCGATGGGCGGGGGTCAACAACGGGGCAGTAGTTATGACTATACTTCAATGTGCCACGAAATCACTGTACAGTCGAACTTCAATGGCTCGAACACCTTTGGGACCATGAAAATCTGTACGAGACAGGGGTAGTTCGAGCCACTGAGGGCTAATGCCAGGAGGCATAACGACATACTTTAGGACATCCTTTTCTGTGTTCTATAATGAAAAATGTATGCTGTGTGTACTCATTAGAATCGCCTCACCTAGGCGATTCTAATGAGTACACACACCATACATTTATAAGATAAAAGACTAAATTCTCCTTAATTATCACCGACTATTTCTTATGTAGAGGATTTCCCTAGGGACCCAAGAACGAGTTCGACTCAGCCATGGTAAACGAGTCATCGGTGTTCGAGCCATCGAAGTTCTGCTGTATATCATTGGTCACGAACGATTTTAACGATATAAGGATAGCAGAATGTCTGATTGCGGTATGGGTGGCTTCTTAAACCCGTCCTTTTCATTTGCATGCAAAGCTTATCGTTTAAATGGCATGAAGAGCCCGTCGTGCAAAATGTGACTTTTAATACCTATCTTGTCGATTGCAAGCAAAGGGAGACTGCTAATGTAGTGCCACTAACATGGAACCTGTGACTGTTAATACCTGTCCAAAGGATGGCTGCTAATACCCGTCGTGCCGATTGTCTGCAAATGATGACTTCATCTCAATTGCATACGAAGAATGACCGCTAATATTTGTATCGGCAGTTGTATGCAAATGGCGATATCGCTAATATTTGTGCAAATGATGGCTGCTAACACCGCATGCGAAGGATGGTTGCTATTTCCTGTCTTGATAATTGCTGCAAAGGATGGCTGCTAATATTTGTCTTGATAATTGCTGCAAAGGATGGCTGCTAATATTTGTCTTGATAATTGCTGCAAAGGATGGCTGATTATACCCGCCGTGTAAATTGCCTACAAGGGATGATGAATAATGGCTCCTGTGTATTGCTTTGTTATACATTAACGCTCTGCATGCTGGGTATGTTTTTCAGCGGACTACATTTCGAAAGATTTTTCGTACTTTTCCAAGAAAATCGGATTTGGCATATCATTCAAATGGTCTCCTGTTGAGACGATTTGCATGAGATGACAAGTCCTGTTTTCTGGTAAAAAAAAATAAGAAAAATATCAAAAATTGGTCGTCTGTAGCTCAGAGAGTGTAAAGGTCAGAGGGCCTGCTTAGTGAGACTTAGGCGACCAGCGAACTAGAAGAGAAGTGAAAGCAATGACCAAGTTAACTAACAAGTCCGTAAATTGAACATATCTCTAAACCCCACTTTATATAGAGAAAACTGGGGTTTACGAGGGTATACATTATTTTTCCTATTTCTGCTCCAAGACATATGTTATGGGTACTCGATGAGGCGGTTCTAACGAGCACCCACAATATATTCTTAGAGTATTTATAAGAAAGATATTATAGATTTGTCAGAAAAACGACCGTAAAATATTGCGACCATCCTAGCGTTCAGCCTAATGGTCAAGTTTATTTCTCAAGAACTATAAGAGCTTCATTAATGATGCTTGGTACAAACTTGTATCTGGGGATGGCAACTTAAATGCAAGCATTCATATTTGACCTTGACCTACATTTTATAGTTCACTGAATATTGCGACGACCCTAGCGTCGACCCAAGTGGCCAAGTTAATTTCTCAAGAACTATAAGAGTTTCATTAATGATACTTTGTACAAATTTTTATCTGGGGATAGAAACTTAAATGCAAAATGCAAGCATCCATATTAGACCGTGGCCTACATGTACATTTTATGGTTCACTGACTTCGTAAAACCTTGCAACCACCCTAGAGTTCACCCTAATGGTTACGTTCATTTCTCAAGAATTATTAGAGCTTCACGAATGATACTTAGTACAAGCTTGCATTTAAAAATGGTAACTTTTATGCAAGCATCCATGTTTGACCTTGACCCAGATGTGATGGTTCGGTGACTTTGCGCCATAGCCTTCGGCGGAATTCTGGTTCTACTGACTGGTCATCAGTGTTATTCGTCACAATGATTTCGATCCCGGGCTTCTCCAGACTTTCGGATGAGTCTTTAAACCGAGGTCCCGTCTCCGTATGACCTTAGCTGTTGGTGGGACGTAAAACAAAAACTCACTCACTCACTCGTCACAATGATTAAAACCCGGGATTGACCGGTAAGCTTCCATCATTTTATCACACGCTCTCGTGCTTACACATTCTGGGTTTACATGTTGTTTGCTTTGCTCCAATAATACAATACATCAATTTTTGCTTGTTTTTGCTTAAAATGTTAGACAGCTAGCTGGCATGAC
This sequence comes from Lucinisca nassula, assembly GCA_963580285.1. Classification (NCBI taxonomy): domain Eukaryota; kingdom Metazoa; phylum Mollusca; class Bivalvia; order Lucinida; family Lucinidae; genus Lucinisca; species Lucinisca nassula. Next base: position 91,070,665 of record OY757020.1, on the reverse strand, counting down.
GGATTTTCCCATTCACCACATTTGCATTATTTGCTGGCTCCCAGCTTGCACATTGTCAATATTGGAAAAAAAAACAGGTACCAGGTCAGGGGGGGGGGTCTGATTACCTGTTTTTCCAACTCTGATAACCTTCCGACTAGGAAACAGCAGATAATGCAAATAAGGTGAATACGGTTAACCTTCAGTTCGAAATGAAAGAAAATTGTAAATTTATGTAGATGTACCGTGTTCGATCAATTTTTCGTTTCGTGAATACGAGTCGTTGTGAAAGATTGGTAGTTTCTTGGAGTTAATATTTGGAATATGTGGCTGCTATACACTTCACTATTTTTTTTTACAAATTTGTCGTTTGACTTTCCGATTTGACTACACAAATTAATGTGTGCTAAGCGTAGAATCAAGCTTTTTGTGAAAGCTAATACTTGGGACAAGACTTGTCGCTTATTACTCTTTCATGCGTTCAGAGAAAACTCTGATCAGACTGCTTGTTCTGAGTCTTTCCTGGCGCTTGCTTATTCAGTTTACTAAAGTAGATTGGTTAAACATGTATAGCAATAGATAAGGTAAGTATTAAGTGATAGTTTTTGTCAAATCTCCATAAAAGCCTATGTTGTGGGTACTCATTAGAACTGCCTCGCAGAGGCAGTTCTAATGAGTACCCACAACATAGGTTCATATGGAGAAATAAGGAAAACTATCCTTCAAACATCACAACTGTTGCTATGTGAAAATAGATAAACCACAATGGGGGCTGAGACCACAAGGAAACCAATCACAGAAAATAAAAATTTCTTTCGTTTTTTTTTTAATTCAAAATATTTGGTTTCGAACAACAGGCAGTAAATATTTTAAAGAATAAATATATGCATACAAAATGTACAAAATATCAGTTTTCATTCAAGCGGCAAGTATCAGTCTTTTCCTTTGACTTTCATATCTGTACACCATTTTTTTTTAAAAATATGAAAACATGATTGGTGGCACTTGACCATGCTTCAAGTAGCCTAGCCGTTGTTTTTAAATTTTAACTCACTGATGTCCCCCAAAAATGGACTTTGGTAAGCAGTGCAGGCCCAGATCAGGCGCTGATTGGATCAAGACCTCCACTGTTTACAAAAAAGTTAAACCATCTTCACAAATTTCTTAATAAATAAATAAATAAATAAATCATTCCGGCACCCTAAATTTCGAGATGGGCTCCTGCTTTGTGGGTTCTGTACAGGACAAAATGAGTTAAAATAAGTGAGAAAAATGTATGAAATTTAGTACAATCACAGTATCACAGTCAAGAGCATTGATTGAAGAGTTAAGATCCAACCCTTATTTTGACATACACCTCCTTTAGTTTGTCTGCACCAGCCAGTACTCCAGCCCCGGCAATACCTCGGAGAATGTTGGCACCAGCACCTAAAACATAGGAAATCTCAAATATGTGAATATACAGTAGAACATCGATGGCTCGAACATTGATGGCTCGTTTACCATGGCTGAGTCGAACCCATTCTTGAGCACCTAGGGAAATCCTCTATATAAGAAATATTGGGGGATATTTAAGAAGATTTTAGTCTTTTATCTTGCAAATGTATGCTGTGTGTACTCATTAGAATCGCCTCGATGAGGCGATTCTAATGAGTACAAACAGCATACATATTCATTATAGAACACCAAAAAGGTATCTATAGTATCTAATTTTGCCCCCTGACAGTAACCCTCAGTGGCTCGAACTACCCCTGTCTCGAACAGATTTTCGAGGTCCCAAAGGTGTTCGAGCCATTGAAGTTCGACTGTATATATGTATTCACCAATTCCATACCAAGTGGAATCTTTCTCATTATGTATAGCAGGAGTCAATTTCAACATTTAGGGGTGCCACATTGTTTTTTATTCTTTTTTTTTTAATGGCTGAATGTTTTGCAAACACTGTAGGCCCTGATCAGATGCCGCAGAATGCGGCATCTGATCAGGGCGTGCACTGTTTTGCCAATTACCCGTTTTGGGGTTTCCGGTACATAATGGATTAAATGAGTGAAATAATATTTATATTTTGCGAGCCCTGGAGAGCAAAATCATAACGAAAACGGCCTATTCACGACGTCATTAACAACGTCGCGTTTACTAATGACGGAATATTGGCATGTCTAAGTCCCGTTCAGGCCCATTTTCCCATTCTACACTCAGAGATAATCGACACACGAGTACTCCCAGTGCTATGATTTAATACCACAGTGTAAAACCCGGGAGTTTTGCAAGTATCCAGGTGTCCCTCGAAGTTGCATTACCAAGACGATATCCCGCATCGAAATAAGCAACCACATCCCTACCAAACGGTATCCGCCCCCCTGTAGATGACAATCTCGATTTCGCGCTGTGAGCACTTTAACACACCCTCCAAGACTGGCAGTTTTGTCACTAGTAGCAAACAACCCAACCCACCACCTCAACAAATCAGTGTAGTCTGTGGCCGCTAAAGTTCAAGGGGTGTTTTTAAAGATACATGTACTACTTTTGTGTGGTACCGCGGAAGCTCAGCAAGTTATGTGGCGCCACGGAAGCTCAGCAATATGGTTCATATATAGCCTTCCCGTCTTCTCTTCTGGACTGGGCGCTGTTATTAATGTTAAAGTTAACATTAGATGATCTACCCTCTGGCGGAATGACAATAACGTCCTTCGGAACGACCGGCCTCCGTGGCTAAGTCGTTCGATTGGTGATCAGAAGGTCGTGGGTTCCATTTAGTTTATACTCGTACTAATTTATTTTAGTTCGATTGCGACAAAAGCTTCAAGCTTAATGAATCACTCTCAAACACTCATTCCGGGTGTTTTCACGCGCGCGCGAGAGAGAGGCAGTGGCTTTTACACCACTGCTACCCATTTACACCTGGGTGGATTGAGGCAATGTTATTATGTGTCTTGCACAAGGAAACACCGCGACAAGTCGAACGCGTTAACCACTGCGCTATCGAAACTGACATTTCTGCCTGGTCGGCAAAATTCTTTCGTGGAGATCAATCATGACATTACGAAAACACGCCTATACAAATACATTGTAACTTTTTTCGCCGTAAAAGAAAAATGTTCAGAGGAAAAATTGTGACATTTTTCTTATTTCTGCTCGAAAAATAGATTGTGGGCACTCGTAAGAACCGCCTCATTGAGGCGGTTCTAAGGAGTACCCACAATCTATGTTTTAGAGCAGAAATAAGAAAAATAAGGTTTTACCCTTGTAAACCCCAATTTTACTATATAAAAGTGGGGTTCAAGGGGGTCAAAATTATATAGGCGTGTTTTCGTGATGAACTTTTTCTACGATCATTCTCTCCTTTCTGCTGATTAAAGAAGGGCAGTTATCAGTTTCTGACGAAACACTGTGCACTACCGCTAATAAATCATTTATAAACCTGCAGATAAGTCAGGTAAACTACCCGACTCGTCACAGTCGTGAGCTTAATAGTGTTGACTGAGCCGTTAAACTCCAACATAACGAATAAATGTGACGCATGAAATTTATAGCGCCTTTCATTTACATAACATATAGTTTTGTTAAGGAATAAACTTAATAAACACCCACCTTTCATAAGAGACATGAAACCTTCGTGTTTCAAGACCTGAACAGTACAGTCTATAGACCCCTTGTACTTCACTGCTTCTCCTGACGTCATCATCATGCGCCTCCGTACTGTATCAACAGGGTAAGACAATAGCCCGGATGAAATGGTAACGATATAACCTAGAGCAAAACTGGCGAGCAAGCTGTTACTGTCGCCCATAACGATTGGTTTAAGAGTGTCATAAAGGCCGAAGTATGCCCCTCTGTACAGAAATATACCAACGGCACTAATGACGAATCCCCGGTACAGTCCCGGAACACCGTCGGTCTGTATTGTCTTGCGGTAAACATCAATTAAGCCGTTGAACTGTCGTTCTCCGCCGCCCTTGCCCGCCATCTTGTTGTCGTTGGCCAGCCTCGTTCTGGCATAGTCCAATGAGTACACGAACATTAGAGACACGGTACCAGCAAAACCACCGGAAGCTATATTCTTAGTGAACTTGAGGGCGTGGGAGTCATCCTTGCTGCTCTTAAACATCTGTTTAAACTTGTCTTTGAAAGCAAAATTCAGAGCTTGAGTTGGAAAATACCTGAAAAAGATGACATTGTGATAAGACACTCGTATTGGCATTGTGCATAAATTTTACGACTCCAGGAGCCAATTGCTCAAAACTAGAACGACGTCGTTAGGTAACAAATCGTTAAAACTTTGATCATTTAATCTGGTAAATATGCTAATAATTTTGCTGAATAAAAAATATGAGCGGCTTTTGCAAATGCAAAAGCTGCTCACATTTTTTTTCTTCAGCAAAAATAACACCATATTAGATGTTGTACTTTCTAGAACAGTTAACTATTTGACCACTAACGAGCTCGTTAAGCTAAGCTCGTCCAGAACAATTTGCCCCAGAACTGTTACCCTTTTTTGAAATTTTTCCAATTTCTACTACAAACATGTATTGTAGACATGTGCCTGTTAGCGCCTCGATGCGGCGGCTCTAAGAAGCACCCGGAATCTACATTTGGGACCAGAAAGAAATAAAAATCATCATCAATAAATAAATAATAATAATAAAACAAGAGGACCATGAGATCCTGATCACTCTCCAGAGCATTGAGTATTATTTGGCCCCCTTTTTTCCTCATCTTAGTGGCCATGATCTTTGGTAATGATAAATAGGTCAAGGTCAACCAGGGTCATTATTTATGAAATAGTGTAGTCTCAGTCACCTGGCGCTGCATACGAAGTTTCAAGAAATCGACACAGCAGTTCTGGAGAAGGAGATTTTTTATTTTTTTTAGTTCGTCTGTTTTTAGAAGAAAAACTTTCGAGCTATTGTCATCACTCGGGCGCCTGCGTTGTCGTTGTTGTTGTCGTCATCGTTCTGGAAAAAAAACTTTACCTTGGCTATAACTTCAAAAGTATTTGACCTAGCCGTATGAAACTTCATACACAGACTTACCATCACAGGAGTTACATTCTGACAAAGAGTCATAACTGTATTATTGATTTGGGCTGAATTATCTCCCCTTTTTCTGAAACACATTATTTTCCTCTCATTTCAATACTATTCAGTGCCTTCAAACATCACAAGGATGTTCCCTGGGACAAGATCTTTCCATTGATACCAAACTTTTTGACCTGTGACCTTGACCTTTGAACTTTGACCTATTTTTCGAAAATGTAACCGGAAACAACCTTGATCACATTTTAAAACGTATTTGGCTAGCTTCATGAAACTTTACACACAAACTCATCATCACAAGAGCTACATTCTATCCAAGTTCCATAGCTCTATCATGCAATTTGACTGAATTAAATTCCCTTTTTCTCCGTTTTTTTTTATTTTTTTATGATATCATTTCACTGGTGATTGATGTCATTTTCATTTGTTTTATACATGCATTGATTTCACTTCTAAGCATAGGATAAAGACATGTATTATTGGTACATGTACATGTAAGAATCACAAGTGCCAGCAATATGGTTCGATGAAGAAATACGATTAATCATCCTGGTTATCCGTGCTACAACTTAGCAGAAGCTACGCTACACATTTAAGCTCTGCGCTGGCGCTCAACAAAATCTAAACTAAGACGTGCGCGACCACTGAAGATTGAAATCCGCCTGCGCATACCCGCAGTCTGCTGATTGCGAATGCATTCAACAGCCATGGCCAACTTTCGATAACTGAGTCAATCTAATACCTGGACGACCGATACACAAAAATGCCTTGGTTTAGATAGGAGATTGCTTTTTGATGATCCATTTCAAACTTATTGTTACAGATAGAAACTTTTTTCAGTCGGCATTGAATGCTACATTATATCCCGAGGACGCTGATATGTTTTCCGCGATTTTATCGCCACAACAATTTGGTCCTTTTTCGGGTTATTTGTTACAACCATTGAAATGATTAAAATATATAGCAAAATGAAGAAAAAATGACGATGAAATAAAATATAGATACAAATAAGTACGTGCTGTTCAGATTTGATCGATCATTTTCAGTCGGGTTTTTTTTTTTGTTTTTTTTTTTTCAATATAACACGTTTATATTGATGTAAATTTTACTTAGTTAAATGCACAACTTTTTGGTCCTTTTTCAATTTGAAATTAGCAACCCTATTCTCAAACTTGGTTGAAACAGTAATCCGGGAATGTACGATAAATCTCGGAAACTAACGAGCAGCCGAGATACCAAATGACTTATGACTTAAAATTGTTAATGTCTTATGGTTAATTGTATCGATTCCGTATCATTGCCTTCACTTCTATTTTTCATGCAATTTATTAAACCTTCCTCCTCTCAACCCCCCCCCCCCCCCACCACCACCACCATCACGCACCAGCTGCCCCACCCCTCATACCCTCGAAAATATGTTATTATAATTTAGGTGGTAAATGTCTAAATATGCGTGATTTCATTATCAGACTACCCATCACAAAATTATAGACTGTCACGCTACGCAACTCTGTTGACCTAAAGGTATTATTAACGAAGCTTCGTTAATTCCCCTGATTTACCTTTATTTGCCAGTATTAAAATAGTTGGAGATGTAGGGGAAGGGCCGCAACTAATGTTACGAGAACTTGTGGCCCGACCCCATTGCTGTACATAAAAACGCAATAAAATATGTTTAGCCTATTCAACAGTCTGAGCCTTGCCATTCTAGTTGATGTGCAGACCGATCGCAACCTTTGCTCTGCACACTGGTCTGTACTCTTGTCCTTATTTGTTTGTTTGATTTAGGGGATAACTCAATTGGGGAGGTAAATCGGTTTTAGGGTCGGAAATTTTGTTTTACGGCGACGCACCAGCGAAATTTGCGACCGTAAAACCGACGATTTACACCCCCACCCCCAAATCACAATTTCCAATACAGTTATTCGCATTCTAATGCACTTATTCTGTTGTTTTGTTTAAAAATTGTTGTTTTTGCCCTTAAAAGGCCAGCGCAGTGAGTTGCGTAAAACCCAAAACCAACCAATAAAAAGCGACGTTACATGATGAACGGTACTATCGTAGAATAAGCTCTCGCAAATTGTTCACGTAATCCAATCAGACATCACATTACACACGCAAATGCATTAGAGTTGAGGTTTAAAGTCCCCTTCAACCCTAGATAATAGGTTATTTTGGAGACGTTGCTTCCAATTTTGTGGGACTGACATTGAGATGAAATCACATCTCAAGCCCTGCCGCCGAATGCAGCCAGTAGGGTTTATATGAATGGACGGTCCATTCGCACCACTTTGCCTGGACAGGTTAAGACCAACTAAGCGGTTTACCAGTACTAATCAGATTCTGTGGTCGGTTTTAGCTCTGCGTGGAAGCACGAAGCAACCCAGTCTATTTCTCCAAGTCCCAATGGGCGGGGGCCAATACTTGCCCTTGATCATCTAATTTTCCATACCTGATGACGTTCGCCAGATTTCCTCTCCAGAATGGCAGTATCCCCTCTGTTTTGTACGTTCTTAGGGTGCAGTCAACGACCCCTTTGTACGGTGTCTCCAGGCGCCCGCTCTTCAACATTTCTGCCTGGTTCTGAACAAGCAGTTTGACGCGCTCTATCGGGGCGGCGGCTGTCTTGGATATCCCGGCGGCAACGCCGCTGAGGACGAAGTTCTCAACGAACGAGATATTATGGGTCGGCATGGTCTAGAAAAGATAAATAAAATCAAAGCAATGAAAGCACTGGTAAGTAGGGCTGGCTAATCGGAGTTGAAATAGAGGATATTTGATTTTTTTCAGTGTAAGATCGAATTTTATTTCATCGAATGAACAGCAAAACTGTTATTTTCACGATTGGCGTAGCCACGAGTGAAAATAGCAGTTTTGCTGTTCATGAGTGAAATAAAATTTGATCTTGCACTGAAAAAATGAAATTTTCTGTTTCTTACATGCTTCAAAAGGCAATATTTAGCGTCTTGAATGGTCTCGCTCACACTCGGAGAAAATTATCTTTGTTCCTGTTCGTTTCGCGTCAATTTAGTGGTGTCCATCGTGTTTAGTGGGTATACTATTGGGTGTAAACTGAAAGTTTGCACCTGAGAAATGGCCTGGGATGGTATTATTATGAATGATTAATGAAATAATTGGGAGAGTAGTTTTCCAAAGAAGTTGCTGGCAAGTCTAACGTCGCGCGACAAAAGACGTGACGTCAGCGTCATAAATGACGTCAGTAACGTCCCCGTCACACATGAACGGGCTATGCGTCAATTAGAACACATTTCAGTATTGTTCAGTTATCTGACAAAGATAAAATTGAAATTAGAGTTAGATTTGAAGAAAAAAAGTAGTCCCAAACAGTGAAAAATAAAAAATCGTATTTTCACTGTTTGAAACAGTGAAAATATCGATTTATATTTCACTGATAAATCTCTATCATTCATTGAAAAGCATGTAAGAAAAGATAATCGATTATCAGTTCTGCCATTGTGATCGAAAATCGATTGGTAATCACAGAAGATTTTACCATAATTTTACCTGTGTGGTTTTCTGTCTGAGCACGACTCCTACTAAGGCTGGCACGATTAATTGTTATATCGATTAATCGATCGATAAATCTAACAAAAATGATTATCATTACTGATTTGCTTGTATTCGATTATAAAGTAAAATTTACTGCCCAAATTTGTACCTAAAAAGCTGGATGAGAGGCAAACAGTGCAGACCCCGATAAGACGCTGCGGCGTTCTGGGTCTACACTGTTTGCTCAGGCCTGTCTGTTCAAATACATATGGTAATGTACAACATCTGGTAAGAGTCATGCTCAGACAGAAAGTCAGACAGGTTAAATTATGACCAAATCTTCAGTGATTTCTAATCGATTATCAACCACAATTGCAATTCCGATAATCGATTATATTTTCAGCTCCGATAAGCCAGACTTAACTCTTATTATTTTGTGCTTACCATATGCATTTGAACAGACAGGTCTGAGCAAACAGTGTAGACCCAGATGAAACGCCACAGAGCTAATTTAGGCTCAACTGTATTTATCAAATAATCGATTAAATAAGCAAATCAGTAATGATCAGTAATGATAATCATTTTTGTGGAATTTTTTCGATCGTGCCGGTCTTACTGGTGAATCGATTATCTCTGAGTGTAGGCTGGGATAATGGTCCTGTACGGGGGCTAGACTTTAAATTCCTGTATTTTATGCAAACAGTTTGGACCCTAATCAGACGCCGCATTCTGTTGCGTGTGACCTGGGTCTACGCTGCTTGCCAGTGTCTCAGTACACGAGCCCAGTCCAGATTTTACATTTTACACAACGCTCTGACCGTCAACACTGTAAAGGTCATTTTGGAGACTTTGCTTCCAATTTTGTGGGGCTTTTACCCGACATTGAGATGAAATGTCATCTCAAGCCCTGCCGCCCAATGAAACCAATAGGGTTTATAAGCATGGACGGTCCGTCTCGCACCGCTTTGCCTGGACAGGCTTAGATACTCTAAGCGATTTACTAGTACTCGTGTGCGGGTCGGTTTCAGCTCTGCGTGGAAGCATCATGCAGCCCATCTATTTCTTCAAACCCCAATGGGCGTGGGCTATCATATATGGGCGAATATCAAAACACACTTTAGATAAAATATTTCCGTTCGAACATAAACCCAGCACATGCACCCAGTCCAGGTTTTACGGGCTTAGTGCTGAATATTCCGCGTCGCTCCCTCTGAAAACAAGCGTTATATACGAGAAGTAATAGCTTTTACAAAAACTTGAGTCTACGCTCAGCACACACTAATTCGTGTAGTTGCTGGACTGGAAAGTAAAATGACACAACTTATTACGTGTATGTTGTAATAACGTCTCAGTTAATATTTAACTGAGTCACAAATTACAAACAAGGACTTCCAAATGTTCTCCCCAATTTGTTCTCTCCATTTGACATGCATGTAAAAACAAAATTACCGATCTTTCAATATCAAGAAGCCTCCTGTGTGTAGTGGTTATGCTACTCGACTTGTAAACCAGGGGTCGCAGGATCGATTCCGGGCTTCTCCAGACTTTCGGACGAGTCTTTAAACCCAGGTCCCGTCTCCATATGACCTTAGCTGTTGGTGAGCACTCACTCACTCACTATCAATTACAACTACTTCTACTACATGCATACATTTACGGTTTCTTACATTCCGCATTCTAGCTTAACCTTTTCATTTCGCATTCTAGCTTAACCTTTTCAGTTCGCATTCTAGCTTAACCTTTTCATTTCGTATTCTAAGTTAACCTCGTGAAAAAAGAATCCTTCAAGCTTGCCGTCCAACAAAAAAATGAAAAAGAAAAAAAAAAAAAAAACACTCTAGATGTTTATTATGAGGGCAAAGTCAACAACATGTTTACAACGAATATATTAGAAGCCACCGTGGTGTAGTGGATACGCTACTCGCCTTGTAAACCAGGGATCGCATGATCGATCCCGAGCTTCTCCAGACTTTCGGATGAGTCTTTAAACCGAGGTCCCGTCTCCGTACGACCTTAGCTGTTGGTGGGACGTAAATTTCAAACACTCACCACGAATATATGTTTATCCTGCAAGCGTGAGAGCACTCATGTATGCACATGTGATAAACTTAAGGCAGCGTTCCGGTAATTACCGGGCTTTAATAATTGTGACAAATAACTATGATGACCAGTCAACAGGAAATCATTCAACCAGTCGTAATCTTTCCTTAAATGCTTCCGGGGCAAAAGTCATCATTAGATAGTCTACGCCCGTGGGTGTAAACAATAACACATGTTTGTTTGCTTGTGTTCCCGTCAACATTATTTATGTCATTTTGGAGACGTTGCTCCCGATTTTGTTGTACCTTTACCAGTCATTGAGATGAAATGACATCTCAAGAGCTCCCCCCCCCCCCCCGACCCACCCCACCCCACATAAAAAACGCTAGGGTTTAAGAAGCGGTCCGACTCACGCCACTTTTACTGGGCAGGCTTAGACGGTAGACCTTCCAAGCGGTTCACCACTATTCAAGTACGGACGGTTTCAGCTCTGCGCGGAAGCACTATGCAACCATATAAGAATCTTATATGGGTGTGAGGGGTGGATGGAAAAATCCGTCCCGAGGGTCACTGTCCGGCATCACGAGGCTTGCCGAGTGATGCCGGACAGTGATCCCGAGGGACGGATTTTTCTATCCACCCCTCACACCCATATAGGATTCTTTTTCTTGCATACCTTCCATTTCTATTGCGAATTTTTAATGCTGCTGTCACTTCGGTTACCGACGTCCGCCATTTTGTGATGACACGACAGGAATGTTTCGTGACGTCACGCATGACGATGCGGCGCATGAGGTTGTATTCAACCAGTGCATTTATCAAACACGCGATTATATTCGATTTTGGGTCGGAACACCAGGGTCAGAACATAAATTTCTATCCCAGGGTAAAATCACGGATTTCCTTGTCTGGTGTGCAAGAAAATCTATTTCGGCGGAGCGAAGCACCGGTAACACGTGTTAAGATAAAGTATGCTTAAAATCTTAAATAGGCAAAAAACAAACTACCATTAAAGATTAAATTGAAGACAAAAATATGCATCTGAAACTTTTTTTAATCTATTCAGCAAAATATTTTCTCAAATTAAAATCTGAATACTGTCCAAATAATACAATAAATGTTCTACCTTACTCCAGATTTCAATCCGAACTAACAATTAATGGGTGTAAATCTAAGAGATTGTCGGATTAACTTCTAAAATCTGTCGACATGACTCCATTTGTTCCTGCTTTAATAAAATAAGCTCCTTAGCGTTGTTTCACGTCGAAATTATGGGAATGGATACGCCCGCCATGTTTTCCGCCATTTTGCGCTAAGAGAGACAACTCTCATGGGACTTCCTGTTTTGATCCCCTTATAAAAAGCCGATCCGAAATACGGGTCTACTCTAAAAGGAAAGAATTTGCTCCTCAGAAGCAAATTCTTTCCTTTGAGAGTTGGCCCATATTGAGTCTACTCTTAAAGGAAAGAATTTGCTCCTCGGGTGCAAATTCTTTCCTTTGAGAGTTTGCCCATATTGGTTTAGTAGCAATTATTTCCCTTGAGAGTTGGCTCATATGGGTTGATTTTGTTTGGGTTTAACGACACGTCAATCCTTGTGCGTCATTTCGTTTCCAAGAGATAGGGAGAAAAGAGATGGAAGAGATAGTAGAGGGGTTGAAAGTGAGGGACAGAGGAGAAGGAGGAAAAAGAAATGGAAGCGTAGAACATGACAAAAGATATTACACCCCCCCCACACACACACACACACCTCTATCCTTACCTGCTGCAACGACAGAAGTCTTGCCCAATTGTTATTATATGTTCTATAAAAGGGTAATCCTTTGGAAGCAAGAGCTACAGGACGTAATTGAAAACTGTACAGCGTACAAGTTGTTTCTTGAACAGACTAGCCAGTATCGGCCATTTAGGCCTCATCAGTAACCCTCAAATAGTTTCAACATACTGCAGTGGAATCAATGAGCCCCGAGGACTCGAAAGACTGGCATCAGTTGATGCCCCAGTGACGCAAGATACACGGCACCTTTGCCTCACCCAACCAGCCCAATGGGCCCATATTGAACACGCATATAACACACACATATATAACACAAATAACACAAATAAAGTAGAATTCATATATTAAGACCACTTTTGGGACTGTTCAAAAGTGGTCTTAAGGACCACTTTTGAACAGTTCCAAAGGTGGTCCCTTACCGGAGGACGTTATAGGCAGAAAGCACAAAGACAAATTAAGTGTACCCTTCAAAATATGCTTTGTATAGCAGAATTAGTCCTAATTTTAGGTGGTCTTAATAGCGGAATTTCACTGTATTTGAAATATTTTTAAAGAGTTGCTTCCCCTGAGGGTGTATCCATTCCATAAACGCTGTTTCGCACCGCACATAAACCCGCCTGCAGTCAGTAGCCAGATCGCATATATATGCCACATTTTCACAGTCTGATCTGGGGAATTACAGGGGCACATTGCACGTCCAGGATATTATTACCCGACTGTCTTTCCGCTTGATCTCGGCATAATCTTAGATCTGTGGCAGCCTGCGCCAATGTACATTCAGCGCTTGTGCACACGCGGGTTGGGAGTGCACTTAGATGCGATTATGGCCACAAAACACGGCTTTAGCCATGCTAAGACAGGTCCTGACACATCCGAGCGCTAATCATAACTAGCTGACATTTTCAAATTATTTTGCTGCTATTATTCTTCAGATAAAATAAGGCTTGACATTACACGTGAATCAATTTCGAAAGACTACTGTGACATCTTCTGTGCTTATGATTATCAGTTTGTTTTGTTGTTTGTTTGATTTGGGGTTTAACTTCCCCGTCAACCCTTTATAGGTCATTTTGAAGACGTTGTTTCCAATTTGTGGGATTTTTATCCGACATTGAGATGAAATGACATCTTAAGCCCTGTCGCGCAATGAAACCAATAGGTTTATAAGCATGGATGGCCCGACTCGCACCGCTTTGCCTGGACAGGCTTAGATCCTCTAAGCGGTGTGCCGGTACTCGTGTGCGGTCGGTTTCAGCTCTGTGTGGAAGCATCATGCATCTATTTCTTCAAGCCCCGATGGGCGGGGCGATTCAATATAATATTATTTGAATAAACGTGTTTTCGAAACGTGTAGGATTTTTCTGTCGGTTTTACTCATACAGTCGAACTTCAATGGCTCGAACACCTTTGGGACCTCGAAAATCTGTTCGAGCCAGGGGTAGTTCGAGCCACTGAGGGTTACTGTCAAGAGACATAACGAGATACTTTTAGACATCTTTTCGGTATTCTATAATGAAAATTTATGCTGTGTGTACTCATTAGAATCGCCTCAACGAGGCGATTCTAATGAGTTCACACAGCATATATTTGCAAGATTTAAGACTTAAGTCTCCTGAATTACCACCACTATTTCTTATGTAGAGGATTTCGCTAGGGGCTCAAGAATGGGTTCGATACATCCATGGTAAACAAGCCATCGGTGTTGGTGCCATCGAAGTTCTGCTGTATATTAAAAAGATTGAAGAGATTCCATCGTGCTATGATCAACCCTCGTGGCTCAAACTATCCAAGTCTAGAGCATTTTTTTCATGGTTCTAAAGGTATACGTGACATTCGGAGTTTGACTTATCAACATGTGGACATTTCCAGTTGGCTCCGGAGCTCGTTACCGGGTGCAAAGATTTTTTGTGATGGTGGTGGAGTGGGGGTAGGGGGATGAAATGAATTGGCATCACAAGCCGTACCAGCCAAAGGAGCCGCTAGATCGAACGTTAGGTTTTCAGTTCTGTGGTGAAGTTATTGCTTCCAAACGATTACTGCTTTTGAGAGAGTATTCAACTTCACCACAGTTGGTGTTAACGTCATATCTGACGGTCGCACAAGTCTCCCTGGCCTTCAATGACTCAAATACCATCATACAAGAAATCCGCCCGCCCTTGTCTCTGCGGTTAAATCCGTTTACCATTTTCTGATGGGTGGTCCCAATGAAGAGTATGAAACTGCTTCCAAAAGTGGAATGACGGATAAAGCCAGGCGTATTCAGGATCTGGGGAAGTGGAGACTATTCTGAACTGGGCTGAGCAATTAAAAAAACAGCAACATTTGCAGTTAAGAATAAACAGTGGAAGTGGCATTGTTTTTGGAACAACCCCTATATTAGCAACATGTGTACTCAGACGAAATCTTTATCAATGTGATTCTGATTCTGGTTTTCGCTACCCTGAATTTCCTCATTCGTGAGACAAATAACAGTTTGTTTATGTTGGCATATGGTAAATGACCAGGCCATGGTTGTTCGAAGCATTTTTAGCTTAACGAATAAGAGTCAAACAGTTAGTGTTCTACTAAGCATTATATCCAATACAGTGCCATTGCTGTGGTATTTTTTCTGAAAAAAATGTGAGTAGCTTGCAAAAGCCCAGTTGTTCAAAGCCTCGACAGCTTAACGACCAGTTGTTCAAAGCCTCGACAGCTTAAAGTTCAGTTGTTCAAAGCCTCGACAGCTTAAAGCTCAATTATTGAAAGCCTCAACAACTTAACGCCCAGTTGTTCAAAGCTTCGACAGGTAAAATCTCAGTTGTTCATAGCCTCGACAGCTTAAAGTTCAGTTGTTCAAAGCCTCGACAGCTTAAAGCTCAGTTGTTCAAAGCCTCGACAGCTTAAAGTTCAGTTGTTCAAAGCCTCGACAGCTTAAAGTTCAGTTGTTCATAGCCTCGACAGCTTAAAGTTCAGTTGTTCAAAGCCTCGACAGCTTAAAGCTCAGTTGTTCAAAGCCTCGCCAGCTTACCGAACTCGTTAGCTGTCAAAATGTTAAGCGGTCTAGCAAGTATAATTAATAATAGAGTGGTACTTTTTTTTTTCAGCAAATTACAGTGAAATTCCACTATTAAGACTACCTAAAAGTAAGGCTAATTCTCCTGTAAAAAAAATTAACATATGTAAAATGTTTCAGTCATTCTTTCTGTGTGTTGTTGTCTGTGCTTAAAGACCACTTCTTTTTAACAGTCCCAAAAGTAGCCTTATTATAGGAATTTTACTGTATTAGCATGTTTGCCTAATTTAATGATATATGTATATTTTGCTGAAAAAAAAAACGTGTGTAGCTTTTGCATTTGCAAAACGTTTCTCGGACATTTTTATACAAATCTATTAACATGCCTGTCATATTAAGCGATCATATTTGATAGTAATGGTACTTAACTAACGACATCGTGCCCCAACCCCCAACCTCCATCGGGGCTTGGAAAACTAGATTGGGCTGCATGATGCTTCCACGCAAAGCTGAAACCTACGGGACATGAATACTGGTAAACCGCAAACCACTTTCACGGTCTAAGCCTGCCAAAATGGTGCGAGTCGGATCGCCATTGTATTCAAACCTTATTGGTTTGTTTGGACGGAAGAGTTTGAGATGTCATTTAATCTCAATGTCGGGTACAAGTGCCCCAAAATAAGAAGCAACGACTCCAAAATGACCCATAAAGTGCTAACGGGGACGATCCACTTCAGTTAAATAAATAAATAAATAAATAAATAACGACATCGTTAGTTTTGAGAAACTGTGTCCAAATCGCTAAGTTTAATATGAATATTTTGATTGTGAAATGTATTTAAAGTTTATATATTTATTTATTTATTTTAATAGTGTAAGTCAGAGCACAGATTTTGTTTATGTAAGGTTTTGCGTCCCCGTCAACACTATTTAGGTAATTTGGAGACGTTGGTTCGATTTTGTTGGAGTTTTATCCGATATTGAGATGAAATGGGATCTCAAGCTCTACCGCTCAAAGAAACCGCTAGGGTAAAAGGAGCGGCCCGACTCGCACCACATTTCCTGGGCAGGCTTTGGCCTTCTAAGCGGTTGACCATTACACACGTTCGGTCGGTTTCAGGGCCCAGTTGTTCAAAGCATCGTTAGCTTAACGAGCTCGTTAGTGTTCATATTGTTAACTCTTCTAGCAAGTTTAATATTTAAAATTTTGTTATTTTTGCTGAAAAAAATAGCATATTTGCCAAACTTTAACGATACGTTAACTAACGACGTCGTTAGTTTTGAACAACTGGCCCTGGCCCCAGCTCTGCGCGGAGGCATCATGCAGCCCGGTCTATTTCCCCAAGCCCAAGTGGGGCGCTCTGTAAATGAACTGGCACAAAAACTGTTTGGTTGAGCAGAGACAAGCTTTATATCATCCTTCGGTTACTTTACCGCGATATATCGGACCTGTGATCTGTGGTAGTATACATCCCATGGACCTAATTACAGTGGATCAGAAACAGACAGACTGACACACAATCTCCTTGTACATGTACTGCGATCAGTAATATCTGACCATTTGTCACTGACATACACACACCTACCAATCTGCGTGCGTGCGGGCACACGCACGCAAACACACATACAGGCCTACGCACTATGTAATTCGAAGGTGTCCATGCGCGTGTGTGGTGGGAGAGTTTGGAGGCTCCAGTTCACATCTTGATCGGAATTTCATTTGATTTCATTTCAAAGCCTTCTACTGGCCGAGATAACTCAAAAATATAATCTTCCACAAGTAATGTCTACGTACCAACTCATAGTATAGTAGATTAATACGTTGGTTACTTTTTAATTCTTATTGTTATTATTATTATTATTATTATTATTATTATTATTATCATCATCATCATTATTGTTGTTCTTTTCTCTCCCGCTTTCACCCAGAATCAGAATTGCTTACTGATGACACGTCCTTAGATAATCCTTCACCAGGACCTTCGGCCGACAGAACTAGTCCCTAGACCTCACGAGGGTGGTGATGATCCGAAGGTGAAAATGATGCCAGTGGAATATATTTGCTACCGAAATTTTATCCTCGCTGCCAGGGATCGGACCCGCGACCATAGCATCAGTGTAACTGAGTGCACCAAACTTTGCGCTCAAAAACACACAGCTGTTTTGACATAAATATATAGCTATCTATCTATCTATCTATCTATCTACCCGGTCATATTTGGCCATTACCTCAGTTCCCAAAGATTTGCAAGCTGTTTAACCCATTCAGTACCGGAACTCCTATAAAAGGGGTACCTTGGCAAACAGTGCAGGTCCAGATCAGACTCCGGAGCGGCGTCTGATCAGGGCCTACACTGTTTGCAAAAAGCTAA
Source organism: Lucinisca nassula (assembly GCA_963580285.1). Lineage (NCBI taxonomy): Eukaryota > Metazoa > Mollusca > Bivalvia > Lucinida > Lucinidae > Lucinisca > Lucinisca nassula. The sequence goes on along the minus strand of OY757020.1, from coordinate 91,052,959 downwards.
GCCATTTCTCAAATAAATTTTGAAGAAAACACAAGCTGACACCCCTAAAATTCGAAAAGGACTCCTGCTATATATAAGTTGGAAGATTCCATTTGGTACAAAAAGGGTTAAAATATAGATATTTCCTTCGTTTCAAAGCTTTCAAATTATGTGTAACGGGTATAAATCACTTTCACTGGATCATACCTTCGCCATCAATAGTACGTAATAGCATGAAATAAATGAAACAAACAGAAACATAGATGAACAACATATGATAAGTTAATGATGCTTTAAACAACAGGAACAGGAGCTTTCTTTTCTTTCTATATACTCTTTCTGCGATCGGTCCAATTTGACCATTATTCGCAGGTTTACTTTCTTTCTTTCTTTCTACTGATACTGCGTCGGTCACATTTGAACATTACCGCAGGTGTACATTACATACACTCCAGGTTTGCAGGATGAAAGCCTACACAGTAATCATGTAATTACGGTAGGGATCTTTAACCTGCACAGGGGATGGTTCTCCCTGCACAGGGGGCCTCCAGTTAACGTCCCGATCCGAAGGACGGTGCACTTTATGACATTCATCCCTGCAAATGATGCCAATGGAGCGTGTTCGGACACCGAAATTTTATCGCTGCATAAATAGTAAGTGCACTAACCACTGAGCTACCACGCTCCACAAGCTGCTGTTCAGACAGGGCATTCATGGAGTTCCTATTATGTGGTTGGACTTGTAAATTACAGGCTCTTTCTAGTCAAGAGCCAAATTTCATCATGTCAAATGGTTACTTACCGCCTTTGTTTAACCTACGAACTGTTCTGTTACCTGGACCGCCGCTTTCAGACGATTTCCCCCTGATATTTGAGAGAGCGACGTCTTTCTGCCCTTCTAACTCTCATCCGGCGCCGTTGCTATGCGCCGAACAAGGACCGGACGTTACGTACAACAGAACGTTACATAACGTTACAAAATAGCGCGACATCAGAATCAAATTCAGAATTGTTACTAATGACATTCATACACCATCGCCACTATACAAAATACACTGCACAACCCTTCACGAAGATAACGTGCAGATGTGAGCGTGTAGCAGTTTTTTTTTTTTTTTTTTTTTTTTTTTTTTGGGGGGGGGGGGTTGGTTTTACGGCCCTTTCAAGATTATTTCACTCATATCGAGCCGATCGTTAATCAGAGGTGGGCGAAAACCGGAGTACCCGGAGAAAAACCACCTGACCTTCCGTTGCAGAACTTGGCGTCTCACATGTGACCCGAGCGAGGCTCGAACCACAGCGGTGAGAGACCTAATGATATAGAGTCAGCGCTCTTAACCACTAGGCCACGGAGGCCCGTTCAGAGCGTGTAGCAGTTATAGGAGAAAAAAACAACAAAAACAAAAACAAAAAAAAAACATACACTCCAGATTAGCAGGATGGAAGGAAGCCCATACACTCCAGGCTTTGCAGGATGAAAGCCTACCCAGTAATCATGTAATTACTGTAGGGATCTTTTACCTACACAGAGGATAGTTCTCCCTGCACAGGGGGCTCCAGTTAACGCCCCGATCCGAAGGACGGTGCACTTTGTGGCAAATGATGTCAGTGGAGTATGTTCGGACATCGCGATTTTATTACCGCTGCCGGGAATCCAACCGGGTGCCAGAATCAGAATCAGAATTGTTACTGGTGACACGTCAAATGACATTCATACACCAGGACCTGTGATGTGGGAAGTTAGTCCCTAGCTCTAACCAAAGAGGTAAATTTAGCTACACAATCATCAGCACCTTCAGCTGTCGAAATAATCGAATCGGGAAGGGCATTCCAATCTCTAATGGTTCTGGGGAAGAACGACTCTTTAAAAATGTCAGTTCTTGCGCTAAGGGTCTGAAACGCCAACGAATGGTGATTACTACAGTGTCTAGCTGGGGGAACAAGGTCATCTGTTGGAATGCTGGCAGCACCCTTTAGACCTTTGTATAAAAGGATGAGCCTACTGTCTTTTCTCCTTTTCTTGAGAGACTCCCATTTAAATTTTCCAAGTATTCCAGTCATGCTCCCAGTTTCAAAGCAGTAATTGCCTGTTACAAATCTAGCAGCTCTATTCTGAACTTTCTCAATTTCATCGTTAAGGACCACTCCACTGGGGTCCCAGATACAACTTCCATATTCCAAGATTGGGCGAACAAGACCTTTATATGCTGCCTCTTTTACATCCTGAGGGCACTGATGAAGATTTCGCCTCAGGAAACCAAGCGTTCTATTTGCCTTAGTACACATGTTGCTAATATGAGTATTCCATCTCGAAGTTGTGTGAGATTGTCACTCCAAGGTATTTAATGGAGTCCACATTCTCGAGGACCGTTCCCTATAAGGTGTAAGAAGCCTCAACTTTATTAGATCTCTTCCTAGTTATCTGCATAATATTGCATTTAACTGGCTGAAATCTCATGCCCCATTTACGTGCCCAACAAACTAATCTATCTATGTCAGCCTGAAGTTTCAATGAGTCATCTGTATCTCTAATTTCCCGGTAACAAACACAGTCATCTGCGAACAGTCTTATTTCTGAGTCAATGTCAGTGGAAATATCATTGATGTACAGGGAGAACAAAAGTGGACCAAGAACGGTCCCTTGCGGGACTCCAGACAAACTCTAGCATCATAGGCAATTGTACTAACCACTGAGCTTCCATGCTCCACAAATCTAATCGCGATCTACAGAAAAAAAACATTGAATTACTGTTCGCGTTATTCCCGTTTTATAAATATTAACGCTAATATTAATGTCTTATCCAAGGATCATGCTTTTATGCGTTGCGCCTATTAGACTACGCATATAACGCATGTGCTAAATGAATAGAATAGACTTGAATAGACTTGAAATGAATAGAATATTTCATTCGGCATACCATCTGATATAAATCACTTGCTGTTTCGCCCCGCCCATCGGCGCTTGGAGAAATAGTTTGGGCAGCATGGTTCTTGAAACTGACGACAAATGAGTACTGGTAAACTGCTTAGATGGACCGTTATCCTGCCCAGGTAGTGGTGTGAGTCAGAACGTCCAGTGCATATAAGCCTTTTGCTCTCATTAGGCGACTGGGCTTGAGATGTTATTTCATCTCAACTGGTAATAGTCCCACACAATTGGAAGAAACGTCTCCAAAATGACTAAATATTGTTGACAGAGACGTTAAACCTCAAAGCAAACAAACAAACCTCACTTGGTGTTGGTGAATGCTCCTTACGGGTGACTCAGCTTATTTATTTATTTATTTATTTATTTATTTATTTATTTATTTATTTACAGTAGAACTTCGATGGCTCGAACACCGATGGCTCGTTTACCACGGATGTGTCGAACCCGTTCTTGAGCCCCTAGATAAATCCTCTACATAAGAAATAGTGGGGGGTAATTGAGGAGATTTTAGTCTTTTATCTTGCAAATGCATGCTGTGTGTACTCATTAGAATCGCATCGATGAGGCGATTCTAATGAGTACACACATCATACATATTCATTATACAAAACCGAAAAGATGTCTAAAAAGTATGCCTCCTGACAGTAACCTCAGTGGCTCGAACTACCCCTGTCTCGAACAGATTATCGAGGTCCCAAAGGTGTTCGAGCCATTGAAGTTCAACTGTATATGGTGGTGACATTTTAATATTTTCTCGTAGATGATGTATGTAAATTCATTTTTATTCCGCGGCGAGAAAATAGAAAACCACACCTCGGGAATTACCAGGGGCCAGTTGTTCAAAGCATCGTTAGCTTAACGAGCTCGTTAGTGGTCATATTGTTAACTCTTCTAGCAAGTACAATATCGTAAATTTTGGTATTTTTGCCGATAAAATGTGAGCAGCTTTTGCATCCGCAAAAGCTGCTCACATTTTTTCAGAAAAAAATTTCAGCATATTTGTCATATTTAATGATCAAAGTTTTTACGATACGTTAACTAACGACGTCGCTAGTTTTGAACAACTGGCCCCTGAATGACAATAAAAGTGCTGAAAGCACTGCATCATGCCCTAACACTGTCAAAAATGATTTCAAAGTGAAGGTGCATTAGTCTAGAGATTATAATTTTCAATGTTCAAAGAGCTATAGCTCCAAAAGTAATTAAACCAGAAGTACACTTCTCGTTTTCTGCTTATGAGTGTTTCACATTTGTGTGAAATTTACTGAAAATATTCCAAAACAATTTTCTATTTACAATATCATAGAAACCGTTATTTTCGATGTTCACAGAGCCAAAGCTCAAAAATAGTTAAGCCAGACGTATTGTTCTTGTGTTCTTCATCTCATCTTCTGTTGCTTTAAAGTTTTGCAAGGCTTCAAGAACATCTCTGGAACCATTTTCAAGTTATGGAAAGGGAACAAGTTTATGACTAGGATCACTGTTTATAATGTTCAAAGAGCGGTAACTCCAAAAGCATGTTAATAATAAGTCATGGCTCTTGTGTTTTGCATATATAGAAAATATTTCAAAGAATTTTCATGTTACATAAATAACTGTTCAATATTCAAAGGGCCATAACTTCAGAAGTGGGTTAGCCAGAGTTACGGCTCTTAAGTTCAGCACATTGGCTTATAATGACATTCGTGCAAAGTTTCATCAAACTGTCTGCAACTAGTTTCATCTTGAAGAGTGGACACGAGTATATTTGTTAGAAATGGCTATTTTCAATAGTTACTATGTTCAAAGGGCCGTAACTTCAAAAGTAGGTTAGCCAGAGTTACGATTCTTATGTTTTGCACATCGTCTTGTTCTGCTTTACATTTATGAACAATTTCATGAAAAACAGTGAAATTCCGCTATTAAGACCACCTAAAATTAAGACGAATTCTGCTTTAAAAAGCTAATTTGTAGGCTGCAGTTATTCCTTGCTTGTTTTTTTTCTGCACACAGTGTCCTCTGGTCAGAGACCACCTTTGGGACTATTCAAACGTGGTCTATAAGACCACTTTTGAACAGTCCCAATGGTGGTCTTAATATAGGTACTTTACTATATCTCGAACGATTTTCAACTTACAGAGCGAGCACGAGCACATGTGAGTAATGGCTATGTTCAATGTTCAAAGGGCAATAACTCAAACGGTAGGCAAACCAGAGCAATGGTTTATATGTTCTGCAGATTGCCTCATAGTACTTTACATTTGTAATGGGGCGAACACGGGTACATGAAAGAAATGGCTATGTTCAATGTTCAAAAGGCAATAACTCCAAAAGTAGGAAAATCAGAGTTACGGTTCCTATGTTCTGCATGTTGTCTCATTGGGCTTAAACCAGAATTACAGTTCTCGTTTTCTGCTTATGAGTGTTTCACATTTGTGTGAAATTTACTGAAAATATTCCAAAACAATTTTCTATTTACAATATCATAGAAACCGTTATTTTCGATGTTCACAGAGCCAAAGCTCAAAAATAGTTAAGCCAGACGTATTGTTCTTGTGTTCTTCATCTCATCTTCTGTTGCTTTAAAGTTTTGCAAGGCTTCAAGAACATCTCTGGAACCATTTTCAAGTTATGGAAAGGGAACAAGTTTATGACTAGGATCACTGTTTATAATGTTCAAAGAGCGGTAACTCCAAAAGCATGTTAATAATAAGTCATGGCTCTTGTGTTTTGCATATATAGAAAATATTTCAAAGAATTTTCATGTTACATAAATAACTGTTCAATATTCAAAGGGCCATAACTTCAGAAGTGGGTTAGCCAGAGTTACGGCTCTTAAGTTCAGCACATTGGCTTATAATGACATTCGTGCAAAGTTTCATCAAACTGTCTGCAACTAGTTTCATCTTGAAGAGTGGACACGAGTATATTTGTTAGAAATGGCTATTTTCAATAGTTACTATGTTCAAAGGGCCGTAACTTCAAAAGTAGGTTAGCCAGAGTTACGATTCTTATGTTTTGCACATCGTCTTGTTCTGCTTTACAGTTATGAACAATTTCATGAAAAACAGTGAAATTCCGCTATTAAGACCACCTAAAATTAAGACGAATTCTGCTTTAAAAAGCTAATTTGTAGGCTGCAGTTATTCCTTGCTTGTTTTTTTTCTGCACACAGTGTCCTCTGGTCAGAGACCACCTTTGGGACTATTCAAACGTGGTCTATAAGACCACTTTTGAACAGTCCCAATGGTGGTCTTAATATAGGTACTTTACTATATCTCGAACGATTTTCAACTTACAGAGCGAGCACGAGCACATGTGAGTAATGGCTATGTTCAATGTTCAAAGGGCAATAACTCAAACGGTAGGCAAACCAGAGCAATGGTTTATATGTTCTGCAGATTGCCTCATAGTACTTTACATTTGTAATGGGGCGAACACGGGTACATGAAAGAAATGGCTATGTTCAATGTTCAAAAGGCAATAACTCCAAAAGTAGGAAAATCAGAGTTACGGTTCCTATGTTCTGCATGTTGTCTCATTGGGCTTAAACCAGAATTACAGTTCTCGTTTTCTGCTTATGAGTGTTTCACATTTGTGTGAAATTTACTGAAAATATTCCAAAACAATTTTCTATTTACAATATCATAGAAACCGTTATTTTCGATGTTCACAGAGCCAAAGCTCAAAAATAGTTAAGCCAGACGTATTGTTCTTGTGTTCTTCATCTCATCTTCTGTTGCTTTAAAGTTTTGCAAGGCTTCAAGAACATCTCTGGAACCATTTTCAAGTTATGGAAAGGGAACAAGTTTATGACTAGGATCACTGTTTATAATGTTCAAAGAGCGGTAACTCCAAAAGCATGTTAATAATAAGTCATGGCTCTTGTGTTTTGCATATATAGAAAATATTTCAAAGAATTTTCATGTTACATAAATAACTGTTCAATATTCAAAGGGCCATAACTTCAGAAGTGGGTTAGCCAGAGTTACGGCTCTTAAGTTCAGCACATTGGCTTATAATGACATTCGTGCAAAGTTTCATCAAACTGTCTGCAACTAGTTTCATCTTGAAGAGTGGACACGAGTATATTTGTTAGAAATGGCTATTTTCAATAGTTACTATGTTCAAAGGGCCGTAACTTCAAAAGTAGGTTAGCCAGAGTTACGATTCTTATGTTTTGCACATCGTCTTGTTCTGCTTTACAGTTATGAACAATTTCATGAAAAACAGTGAAATTCCGCTATTAAGACCACCTAAAATTAAGACGAATTCTGCTTTAAAAAGCTAATTTGTAGGCTGCAGTTATTCCTTGCTTGTTTTTTTTCTGCACACAGTGTCCTCTGGTCAGAGACCACCTTTGGGACTATTCAAACGTGGTCTATAAGACCACTTTTGAACAGTCCCAATGGTGGTCTTAATATAGGTACTTTACTATATCTCGAACGATTTTCAACTTACAGAGCGAGCACGAGCACATGTGAGTAATGGCTATGTTCAATGTTCAAAGGGCAATAACTCAAACGGTAGGCAAACCAGAGCAATGGTTTATATGTTCTGCAGATTGCCTCATAGTACTTTACATTTGTAATGGGGCGAACACGGGTACATGAAAGAAATGGCTATGTTCAATGTTCAAAAGGCAATAACTCCAAAAGTAGGAAAATCAGAGTTACGGTTCATATGTTCTGCATGTTGTCTCATTGGGCTTTATATATTTGTGAAGTTTCGTGAAAATATCTCGAACAGTATTAGAGTAACGGAGCGGACACGAAACTGTGAGGCGCTGACGGACGGACGGACGGACGGGCACCAAAAGTTCGGAGGGTATAACATAATACCCCACCACCTTTTGTGGCGGGGCATAAAAAACTCACGAAACGGATATACATTATGCTCATCTGATTCAAGAACGGCAGTTGTCAGTTTCTGGCGAAAGAATGTGCACTTTACTGGTTAACCGCTTTAGTTTAAGCCTGCACAGAAAAAAGTGTGGATAGGTAGACTGGCCTGCTCAAAAATGACCTAAAATAGTGTTGACTGGGACGTTAAACTCCAATACAAACAAACAAACAGTATGTTCGTTCCATTACTAGAATTAGGCGTAGGCGTGGTGCGCATTACACATTTCACGCAGATGCGTATAGTAAAATGTTAGGAAATGTTTACAATATATACATTCTTTCGTTATATATATAAGGGTAAAAATCCCACAAAATGGAAAGCAACGTCTCCAAGATGACCTGAATAGTGTTGACGAGGACGTAACACCTCAACACAAACAAAATATATTACAAGGGCTGCTCTTAAAAAGAAAGCACTTGCTGGGAGCAAAATTTTTCCTATATGAGTAGCTCCAATTTTGGAGAAGGGTGATTTTAAGTAGTGTTTCCTTGTTGTTTGCAAAGATTCTTTTCTTCTGGCTGTGCCACTGTAAGGCGTATCCACTGGGCCCAGGCCAGTTTTACAATATGCCTCAACATTTTTCGCGCGTGCTTTAAGCAAGTCATGGTATAGAAGTCCAGTTTTCTGTCCGTTCGTTCGTCCATTTGGCAATCCGTCAACATTTGCGAAAACTTGCTTTGACACTGATGTACAAGTCCATTTCTCAAGAACTATAGTAGCCTCATCAAATAATACTTGGTACAAAATTGAAGTGAAGACAATGACCAGGAATCGATACAATTAGCCCACAGCTCCCATCAGAGACACCAAAGAAGCACAGACATGAATTAACTAGACCCTAATGGAAACATCCATAGCGGAAAACCAAAAGGACAGTCACTTTCCCACAAAATGACCAATTGGCTATCCAAACAAATACTATAAGCGATACACACACTCAAAGACAAACCATAACAAAAATAAACCGCGACAGAAGAACCGCTTTGGAACGGTCAGTGAAACGAATTCCGCTGGGGGGCTTAAATCGATTTTACGTGGCAACAATCCTCGCCCTTGTTTCCGTCGCTATTTAGACAAATAATTTGTTCAATCCGCTTGGAGGCCTCCTGTCTCATCAGTGCAACGTCTCCGTGAACACAAAAATCAAACAACCACAGAGATGAAACAACGGTGAGGACTCGACTGCAAGAAACCACTGAAATTCAGGAGCAAAAGAAGACCAACAATTAGACTCCGATGGGCCCGACCAGAGACAGAGCATCAGACACCCACCAACATTATATAAAATTAGATACTCTGGATCTGAGGCCTGACCCACCGGCGTGCAATTAAAGAGGGATGCGAAATTGTCAACCGTGATTGGGTTAACTACCCTGCATGCAGTCTGTCAAGTGACGGAAACGTTAACGCAATCTTCTATATTTGTCATTGACCTACATTTCATAGTTCACTGGCTTTGCGCCCCCATAGGCGCCAGAATTCTTGAACATTATACAGGTCGGACGGGTGCATTGGAAAACTGGTCTGGGTACTGTGGGCGCATGTACCATATTTTGAGGACTATATCGCTAGTGATCCTCAACTTCACAGTCTCTCTGGGTGAGCGAATCTCAAAAGAGAGGTCATTGCATATGAAACTAAGCAAACGAGCCGTCGGTGAGTTTCATTAATTTTCATATGAAATGACGACGGGTGTGATATTCTTTCTACCAAATGACCTCTGAGTGAGCGGAGGGTATGTAGAGGATCTCATACGAGTGATTATTTCATATGAAATTTACTAAACGAGCCGTGGGCGAGTTTCATAAACCTTTCATATGGAATGCATTTGAGATGCCTTTAAACATATGACCTCTGGGTGAGCGATGGGGATTTATAGTACATGTATATCGCATAGGAGTGGTCATTTCATATGAAATTTATAAAACGAGCCTTTGGCAAGCTTCATGAACTTTCATATGAAATGCATAAATTTGCGATTCCTTTTTGTTTTCATATGTCCTCTCGGTGAGCGGAGGTGATATAAAGGATATCCCATACGAGTGGTCGTTTCATTTGAAACTATAAAACGAACCTTTGGAGAGTTTCATGAACTTTCATATGAAATGCATTTACGATTCTTTTTATCAGTTACCCCCGATATTAATTGCATTGTAACACCATGACCTGATAAAGATATGCTATCTCAGGACAGGTGAGCTTTATCAGGTCAACGAGACATTGCACTTCTATGAAACGGAATGCTGAGAAAAATGTGAAAAATGTAAGGGGTGACAATGGGATTAACTGATAAATAGAATACCAGATTCGTGTCATTTGATATCAAGTTTATCAGGCTCGGCTTCGAGAACGCATGTAGAATCGCTCGGCAAGCCTCGCGATTCTACAAGCGTTCTCGAAGCCTTGCCTGATAAACTTGATATCAAAAGACACGAACCTGGTATTCTTTATTTATCAAATGACCTCTAGTTGAGCGGAGGTGATATAAAGGACATCTCATACGAGTGGTCGTTTCATATGAAATTTATGAAACGGGACTTCGGCGAGTTTCATAAACCTTTCATATGAAATTACGACTAGTCTAAGAATCCTTATCATATGACTTCTGGGTGATTAGAGGCTATGTAGAGTGACCATTAAAGGCGAAATTTACGAAACAACCTTGGGCGAATTTCATAATTTTCACATGATACTCAGGAGTGTGAGAGTCTTTTAACACGTGACCTCTGGGTGAGCGAAAGATATGTACAGAATATCTCATACGAATGATCATTTCATATGAAACTATAAAACGATTATTCGGCTAGTTTCCTAAGGTTATCACATGAAATGACCACTAGTGTAAGAGTTTTTATCATATGATCTCTGCGTGGGCGGGGAATTGGTAGAGGATCTCATTTGAGTGATCACTTCAAGTGAAAGTTTTGAAACGAGCTTTCGGCGAGTTTCATAAATTTTCATATATAATCACCACTAAGTATGAGAGTTCTTAGTATATGACCTATGGGTGAGCGGCAGATAGGTAGAGGATCTCATTCGAGTGGCCACTCCATGTGCATGTTTGAAACGAGATTTCGGCGAGTTTTATAAATTTCCATATGAAATGCATTTGAGATTCCTTTTATCATATCGAACCTCTGGGTGAGTGGAGAGAATCTCCTTGAAGTGGTAGATTCATATGAAATTTATGAAACGAGGCTTATGCGAGTTTCGTAAATTATCATATGAAATGACCGCGAGTGTGATGTTCTTTTCAACATACTTTTGAACAGTCACAAAGGAAGATTGATCATGAAATCTTTTCTACGGTCATTCTCTCCCTTCCGCTGATACAAGAAGGGCAGTTGTCAGTTTCTGGCGAAAGAATGTGCACTGTACTGGACAGTAACTGCTTACGTATTAGCCTGCCCAGGAAAAGTGAGGATAGGTAAACTGACCGGCTCAAAAATGACCTAAAATAGTGTTAAACTCCAATACAAACAAACAAACAAAACAGCCCCAAAGGTGGTTTCTGACCAGAGGACACAGTACGCAGAAAAAACAAAGAAAGAATAACTGAACCCTATTAAATAAGATGTCAGAAGCAAAATTAGTCTTAATTTTAGGTGGTCCAAATAACGAAATTTCACTGTATAACCATTTTCTTATTTCATATTCTGCAGAAAAAAAAGAATGTAACAACTCCTATACACATAAGAAAACGTCACGTGTTAACGGGCGGTTTGATTGCGACATTGCTTCGTGGTAGTACACGTAACATACGGAGAATTTGTACCCACATGGGATTTGGCCTTTCAACAACGTCGCATTAACGTCGATGCAACGCCATGACGTTGATACGACGTTGCCTTCTTGTCGTATGCCTGTTGGATAATGACGTCATGTCACTGATCATAAAACAAACATATGACATAGTTCTTTCTTTAATGGAAAGATAAATGGCATTTTTCAGTACCGAGACACTGAAAAACAGTGTAGACTCAGATCAGACGCCGCAGATCGCGTTGTCTGATCAGGGTCTAAACTTTTTGCTCTGAAAATCAGGGGTCAATTGTTCAAAGAACTATTAGCTTAACAAGCACGTTACTAGTCAAATTGTTAACTGTTCTAGCAAGTCCAGTATCTATAAGTTTGGTATTATTGCTGAAAAAAAATGTGAGCAGCGCTACTCACATTTTTTTTCAGCAAAACATATTAGAATAGATGTCATATTAAATTAAAAACGTTTTAACGATTCGTTAACTAACGATGTCATTAGTTTTGAACAACTGGCCCTGAAGATTATAAGAATCTCACATGGGTGTGAGGGGTGGATGGAAAATTCCGTCCCGAGGGACACTGTCCGGCATCACGAGGCTTGCCGAGTGATGCCGGACAGTGATCCCGAGGGACGGATTTTTCTATCCACCCCTCACACCCATATTGGATTCTTTTTCTTGCATACATTCCAGTTCTTAAAGCGGATTTTAGTGCTGCGGTCAATTCGGTTACCAACGTCCTCCACATTGTGTTGACACTGCAGGAATGTTTAGTGACGTCACGAAACGTGCCGTTACGTGAACCTTAACGACGGCGCATACGAGGTCGTAATCAACCAGTGCATTTATCAAACACGCTAGAATATTCGATTTTGGGTAAGAACACCAGGGTCAGAATATAAATTTCTATCCCAGGGTAAAATCAAGGATTTCCTTGTCTGGTGTGGAAGAAGAAGGGTTACACGAAATAGTCTAAGTCCCCCAGCTTACACTCAAAGACAATCGACCCATGCTTTGATTGTTTCTAACACAACGTGCCAAATAAGTATATCACAGAACGCGGAGTCTCATTCGGGCATACAGTGCATGTTTGCAAAAGGTTCAGCATTTTCCAGATAAATTTTGAAGAAGCCACAACCAGACATTCCAAAATTTTGAAATGGACTCGTTCCATACTGATATAAGGTTGGTGATTCCATTCAGTACAAAATGGGTTAAAAGTACGCAGTGTGGGCCGATTATGTAATTCTTTGTGTCATTAACCCATATAAGACAATTGGAATCCCCCAGTTAATAAGTTTGGAGTGGTCCATGTCCAACTGTAGGGGAGCCTGTTTTTTTTTTTTTTTTTAGGAAATGTATGTACCTTCAGCAAATAATTTAGACACAGATGAGATGCCACGATCTGCGGCGTCTGATCTTGGTTTGCAAATGTCCCTCACAAAAGGCTGCTAGACATATATGGGTTTATGGGGTGTTTATATCAATAACGAGGAATAAAGTCATTTTGTTTTTAGAGAGTTAGCACCCTAAGCATGTGAACGGCCTCGGTAGCTCAGTCGGATGCGCGACTGACTAATGATCAGGAGGACGCGGATTCGATACCTGCCGGGGTCGGCAACTTTTTTTCCTGGATATTGATTCATGAAGTCTTTTCCATGGTGATTATCTACATTTCGCTTATGCAAGAAGGGCAGTTGTCAGTTTCTGGTGAAAGATGTTTACCGTTTACGTATAAGCCTGTCCAGGACAAGGGTGGCTAGGTAAACTGACCAGATCGAAAATGACCTACAAAGTGTTGACTTGCTCGTTAAACTCCAATGTAAATATTTTTTTTTCATTCAGCTTGAATACTTGCTAGTAACGGTTAAGAAATATAAACCTTTTTCCGAAAATTGAAAATAAGTTATAGAAACAAGAACAACAGTGATAAACATTTCGGTGAATAAACAGCCCCTTTATATCAGATGCAGAATGCCTTCTGTAAAGGTATATGCTCTAGAAAAATGAAATTCAACTAAGGAATTAAAACATCGAGTGTTCAAATTTTCTGGACCAGATTAGCTAGTTTCGATAAAGTATGCCTAATAAGTCACCTTCCAATTTATGCAAGCCCCATTTGAACAATTAAAGAGATCATCCATAGTTTTTCATGAATAACGACAAATTGTGACGAAAACGCCCCGAAACTCCATATCACTGCTTCAGATGCGACCGTTAAACTAAAAGGGCATGGCGGCTGGTTCAAAACGTTGTTCAAACGATAACTTCTGTTCTGCAATACTTAAAAATGCTACGTTCAATTGGACAACGTTCTATCTCTCTAACGTGTAACGTATAAACAAAGCAAAGTCCATTTTTTGATTATCCGAAGATCAAAACTCATGTTTCAACAGAATTTCAGCATGGGTTCTGTTGCTTTAACAAGACTTCTGGGGCCAGTTGTTCAAAGCATCGTTAGCTTAACGAGCTCGTTAGTGGTCATATTGTTAACTCTTCTAGCAAGTACAAAATCGTAAATTTTGGTATTTTTGCTGAAAAAATGTGAGCAGCTTTTGCATCTGCAAAAGCTGCTCACATTTTTTCAGCAAAAATTTCAGCATATTTGCCATATTTATTGATCAAAGTTTTAACGATACGTTAACTAACAATGGCGTTAGTTTTGAACAACTGGCCCCTGGCCCAGAATAGCTTCAAACAGCTATGTTCATTGGATTTTGTTCAAAAACATATTCCTTGTGGGCCTGATTTAAAGGTGCATTATTGAGCTATCGGTAAAATATGCTTCAAAAAATAAAATACATATAGCCGGTAGTTTTCTTTAAAACAATACAAATGAATGCATTTTATGCAAAAAATGCGAACAATTATGATGACAGGTAAATGAGTTTGAGAGGGATTCCTTAACTATGTTTCGAACACTAGTTAGATCTATTTTTAGTTCGTGACAAAAATAGAATCCCCATATATGACGTTATGCGACGTTCATTTTTGGCCTTGTTTGCTTAGGCCATGCTTGAATCGGAAAAAATATGACGCTGAATACCATGCCATAAGTAACGACACTCAGAGACGATACTGTCGCCATGTATGTGTAAAGTGACAGATTTATTTTTAGAACAGAAATTCCGAACACATGTTCAGAGCGAAGGGTAAACACGAATGAACACGACCATTTTCACAAAGTTCTGAAGCTGTATTTGGCTTCAAAAGTGTACACATGACAAAGGAGTATGAATTGAAGATAAAAACCAGAAAAAAAAAATTAAGACCCGGCAGCTCAATAATGCACCTTTAAAATACCAACCAGACGCTAAATTTGCCTGACCCTATCCATTGATCACAAGCTATCGCCCCATCATCAGCACTCTCAGTGCTTTGATTTCTTCGAGTTTACATACGGATAAATGCCTCAGCTGGCATCTTAAGGGGAATGGGAACACCTTCAGGGGAGGCAACTCCTGAAAAAGTATTTTTGTTTCCCATGTTAATAGGGGTCAACTCTTAAAGGAAAGAATTTGCTCCTGAGGAGCAAATTCTTTCCTTTAAGAGTAGACCCCCTTTTCATTGGGATAGGGCTAATAGTAAAGTAAACAGGAAGTCCCGAAAGTTGTCTCCCTTTGAAAAATGGCGGAAAAATGTGCCAGGTGTTCCCATTCCCCTTAAGGGGCTGTCTGACTCCCACCGCTTTGCCTAGGCAGGCTTAGATCCTCTAAGCGATTTACCAGTACTCGTGTGCGGGTCGGTTTCAGTTCTGCGTGGAAGCAGCATGCACTGAACCCATCTATTTCTTCAAGCCCCGATGGGCGGGGGCCAACTAAAGCTCATAAACTAACCTGGTAGTCAAGGACTTTTTTCATCTCATTCTAATCAACAATAAATACGACACAAAATATCAGTTTTAAGAAAAATTCTATGGGCCAGTTTATTTTCTATTGGCCAAAAAGATTGAAAAATAGGCAATTTTCGTCGGATTCCCATTGCTTTCTATACAAATGATTTTGGTCTTTGTGCAGTCATGGTGCCTAAACGAACAAAGTAACATATCATTTTTATTGCATGTACCAGTGCAGAATGTTGAGATGTACTCACATGCAAAAGTTGAAAAAGTTCTATGGGAGAGCCCATTTACGTATTCTTGACCTTAACGACGTCACGTTTACTAATGGCGGAATATTGACATATTTGTAAAACAATCGTGAATAAAATTCGTTTAAAATGTTAGATGATAAATACAATCTTGCATTTGTGCTCATGTATTACTGAAATTATTGAACTCGCCAAAGCCTCGCATTTCACCCCTATTCCTCAACTTGTTTAATAAATTCAATAATACATGGGTACTCATGTAAGATCCCCTATATTCGCTTGCAGCAGCCACTGCAGAACAAGTTTCTGAAAATATCTTTAACCTTCTGACGGAATTGTCTATTCATAAATCCATAAATCCACGGATTCACAACACTGTTTATAAGATAGGATCTCAAGCAGATATCATAAAGTATTTTACCTGCCTTTGTTTCAATATTGCTATAAAATGAGGGATCTGTGTATCTTATTATGAGCAATATGAGAAATGGTGTAAAAGACAACATAAAAGCTATTGTCACCATCCGCATCATGATCGTGTTTCGACGAGTGGCACCAGTGTTAATCGACGAATACCGCCTGCTAATTCGGGAATTTATCTTTGGTTTACGTTTTTGATAAGCACAGACCTTTTTCAATGGAGGTTTGTATAATTCAGTGTCCTCACTGACTGTAGTTTCAAACGAGGCGGAACTGTCAGGCCTTGGAGGTTTAATTTTCGTTTCGTCAAATTTCACAGTTGGTGTTTTTACAGAACCAGTAATGGCTGACAGAATACTTCTACTGAAAATTCCAGGTTCTTCGGCGGAATCTGGCGTTTTAAGGTCAGTGCAGGTTGCAATGTAGATTTTTCTTCCGATCAAAATATACAAGACTGTTAGAACGAAAAAGACAAGTATTAAAAGTGCGAAAAGGAATGTTGTGAAAATAAGAATAAGAGGCATTCTGAGATCAAAATTATCACTAATGAGGCATGTTTTCCCAATCACAACGTATTTTCCGACAGTCACGGAAATTGTGCGCGTGCCATAGAATACAAAGGCTGGCCAGGAGACCGAGACTGTGATGAGCAGTGCAAGGAGACACATTACTTTCGCAAACGTGGGAGTTAGACTTCTACTTTTTAGAGGTCTGTACACTAAAAGATATCTATCAATGGCCACCGCCACGAAAACTAATGACCCTGTGTTGTTGATGACGTATGTACAGCCACGTGACAACTTGCACAGTAAATGTTGGTTGAAATCTAGCGGCGACCAAGCTATTGCTATCTCCACAGGCATGTTGAATGTACAGTTTACGAAATCTAAAGCGCCAAGACACAATATGAATATCCTAGTTTTGTCTTTCTTCCATTTGAATCCGTATACATATATCACTATGGAATTCCCGATGGTTCCCAAGACTGAATAGATTATCGTCAGCACAAATGACCAGAATTTAATTGACTTTGCTTCTTTATTAATGGCGTCGAACAGTGGTCCAGAAGTCATATAAACTTGGTCATCGCTTCCATTCATATTTGTGATATTGGCGACCATTTTAAAGTTTTTCAAATTATTAATATGCAGTAAATCGTTATGCAACCACACATTGAAAGTATTTGTTTTCTGTATAGAATCTACACCTTCTTTATCTGCATTGACGACACCTAGACATTTTCTGTAGTGAGTCCAACAATACTGTGGCGAACAAGCTGTCCTGAGAGGTGGTCGATCTGAAATGCAAAAGTAACTGCAGATTAAATTAAGTTGGAACACTGACAGCACTGGTAGGTCGATTGTCTCTGAGTGAAGTCTGGGAAAATGGTCCTGAATAAGAACTTTGACCATTTTGTTTAACCCTCAAGTAAATCTACTTGAAGCATGCAGTGTACACCCTGATCAGATGCCGCGTTCTCCTGCTACATGGACATGTTACCCAGTCTACGAGTCCAGCCCAGAATTTACAGTTAATCAATAAACAATCGACATGCATGTTACAGGAGGCAACTTTTTCAAGCATGTATTGCCTCCTCCGACAATAGGGATCTACCCTTAAAGAAACGAATCTCTTGCACACCAGATAAGGAAATACGTGGTTTTAGCCTGGGATATAAATTCTGTTCTTACCCCGGTGTTCTTACCCAGGCAAACTACATAAGTACAATTCGCGAAAACTAAAGCATTAAGTAAAGGAACATGAAATGTTTCGTTGTGTTGTGCGCAAGAGAAAGAATCTAATATGGTGGTCTGTTGTAGATGGGCATTTCCAACCCTCGGCATGACCATGCTGAGCGGAACTGAGCCTCGTTTCCGCCCAGCACGGTCATCCCTTAGCCTCGGTTCCGCTCCGTACGGTCGTCCCGATGGTTGAAAACGCCCATCTACAGCAGTACACCATATCAGATTCTAATAATATTATGTTCCTGACGAGCAAGCTCGTTTCTTTTAGCGTACAGCCCATTGCTGCAAGAAAAGCAACAACACGCGCGTATATGAGCCGGGGCACAGCATTTCCTACATCTTACATTGTGCGCACAGCGAAGAATCAAATCAACCATCCATATAGTCTGACCAGAGACTTATCTTGCTGCATGAAGGAGCATTTGGCTGAAAGCTATCATTAGAGCGCACAACGAAGACTGATCAGACTGCGTGGTTGCGCGCAGGCTTATCTGAGTCGTCGTTGGGCGCACATTTCTTATTGTAGGTTTTGTCGCATGCTGGATCATATCTTTTGTAGCAAGGGCAGAAAATTCCTGGTGTATATTTTCCGCCCACCTCTGATTAACGATCGGCTAGAAATAAGTGAAATAATCTTGAAAGGGTCGTAAAAACAAAATAATATTTATATAAAAAACTGCATATATAAGTTGTATAACTATTACAGAAAATATTTAAGAGGGGGGGGGGGGGCTATTTAAAAAGTCCACTCAAGATTATTTACATTGTAAAGCCTAATGCAACCCTATAGAAAACAACGTAGTTCATACTTCCATGAACGCATCGAGTCACATGATTTTCAGTGACGTCAGTCTAATCCATATTTCTCTACGATCTGACTGAGCATAGGCGACGTCAACGCTGTTCCCCTCTTTATAGAAAAACAGCGTGTAAATGTTTTCCAGCTTTAAACGTTTGCCCTATAAGCATTGTTTCACACAGTGATGAGGAGCATAGAATGTAAATATGAGAAATATACTTTTTTCTGCTATTCACGAAAGTATGAAGGACAGTGGGTCGCTAGCTAAGTTTACACGAACCCCGGTTCATTTACCTTGCAGGAACAGCAAAAATAAAAAATAAATAAAAAAAATAAAATAAAATTCATTTCTTAAATAAACAACATGGGTCACGAGCAAAAAATGATTTTTCTTTCGGCGCGATTCTGCTTTTTTTTAGCATCCGGCTTACACTACCATAGAAATATGAGTCACCCTTTTCTCCGAGGCTACATAAGATTTTTACCGGGTTGTTCAGTTCACGGACTTGTTAACCTGATTAAACATCAGCAAACATTTCATATCTGCAGTTTTGTACAACATTTTTTTTTTATTATTGTTGTTTAAAATTTAGTTTAAACATATTTTATTCGTATTCTACACGTGCAATACAAGTAAAAATGACTGAAATCATACAAAAGGGATTCAGAAGAAAGCCTTACATGAATCTGTATCCCTAAGTACTTGCAATAAAACCATTGAAATTAGTCGCATGTAGTTGTTGATACAAAACAGAAACTGTTGTAAGTACAGTATTAGAACAATTATTAATGCAATGTTTAAAATTTGATATCTTTTTATAAAGGCCTTATATGAGTTGTGGATTTCTTGAAACTCATTGAATATGTCATTTCAGTGCTTTTGGCCCTTTGATTATGTCATGGTGTCATTCAGCGCTTTGATTATGTCATGGTGTCATTCAATACTTAACAGCGACGTTATATGGTAAATCAAACTATGTTATGGCCCTGCGAACCAGGCCCCGAGGTTATAAAACTTTTTTCATGCTCAACTCAGCTGAGCATGAAACTTGTGGTGCTCATAAAAATTAAAATACTAAGAATTTGAGTGGATTTTCTTTCTCAGATAGCAGAGAATGTTATTTGTCCTGCTCACAAATTTTAAAATGCCAACAATTGTTGGCATTTTGAAATTTATGAGCAGGGCAAATTTCATGCTCAGGTGAGTTGAGCATGATAAAAGTTTTATAAACTCGGGGCCAGGCCCCGATGTTATAAAACATTTTTCATGCTCAACTCAGCTGAGCATGAAATTTGTTATGCACATAACTGTTAAAATGCAAATACAAACAAATCAGGCAAAGTTACTGCTCAGATCACCACAGAATTTCATTTATCCTGCTCATAAATTTTAAAATGCCAATGTTTGTTGGCATTTTAAAATTTATGAGCAGGATAAATTTCATGATCAAGTGAGTTGAGCATGAAAAAAGTTATATAACCTCGGGAACTGCTTACTAGTCCGGCAGAATAGTAGCCGAATTCACCTGGACCTTGAAATGTACAAAGTTTTTTTTTTACTGATTCTTCTAGATAGACACTGCCTTTGAAGA
The DNA here is from genome assembly GCA_963580285.1 of Lucinisca nassula. Lineage (NCBI taxonomy): Eukaryota > Metazoa > Mollusca > Bivalvia > Lucinida > Lucinidae > Lucinisca > Lucinisca nassula. Next base: position 91,032,764 of record OY757020.1, on the reverse strand, counting down.
TTCTAGTGAATGCCACCCCGGCACCCTTGAGCATTTTGTAATATCCAAGATGGCGTCCAATATGTCTGTCAAAATAGTAAACAATAACGCAGTGCTGTAAAAAGAACTAAACTTACTGTATTATTCGGGTATGCGTTTAATTTTTTTTTGGACTCGCGACTCTGTGGATTGCAGATGGAACAGAAATTGACTGTCCTTGCCTTTGAAAGAACAAAATCTTTCCCGTAAATTTCATTCATAATTACAATCAATGCAAAATTAGATTTTCTGTCATGTCTTTTCTGTTATAACAGTAACTAGTAACTATTCAGTATAACACAACATTGCCCACCTATTGGGGCTTGAAGAAATATATGGGCTGCATGATGCTTCCACGCAGAGCTGAAACCGACCCACACAGGAGTACTGGTCAACCGCTTAGAGGATCTAAGCCTGCCCAGGCAAGGCGGTGCGAGTCCGTCCATGCTTATAAACCCGATTGGTTTCATTGGGCGGCAGGGCTTGAGATGTCATTTCATCTCAATGCCGGGTAAAAGTCCCACAAAATTGGAAGTAACGTCTCCAAAATGACCTTTACAGTGTTGACGGGGCGTTAAAAATCAAATCAAACAAAAAACATTGCCTTTGTCTCCTCGTAATAAATACTACTACATAGTATGTGCATTAATATGATTATTGATAATAGACTGTTTTAGACATAAGGAATATTTACAAAAAAAATATGCAGTAAAATTCCTATATTAAGACCACCTTTACCTTTGGGACTGTTAAAAAGTGGTCTTAAAGATCACTTTTGAACAGTCCCAAAGGTGGTCCCTGACCAGAGGACATTGCAGACAGAAAACACAAAGAGAAATTAAGTGTACCCTTCAAAATAAGCTTTTAATAGCAGAATTAGTCTTAATTTTAGGTGGTCTTAATAGCAGAATTTCACTGTATAATGTCTGAAAAGCACTAAACACTAAATCTATGTCAGATTCTTATACGTTCTGTCATGAAACGATTGGCACTTAATGTTTAGCGGCTCCCGCCCATAGGGGCTTGAAGAAATATATGGGCTGCATGATGCTTCCACGCAGAGCTGAATCCGGCCCGCACACTAGTACTGGTAAACCACTTAGAGGATCTAAGCCTGTCCAGGAACCGCGGTGCGAGGCGGACCGTCCATGCTATTAAACCCTATTGGTTTCATTGGGCGACAGGGCTTGAGAAGTCATTTCATCTCAATGTCGGGTAAAATTGGAAGCAACGTCTCCAAAATGACCTTTACAGTGTTGACGGGGACGTTAAACCTCAAATCAAACAAAACAAACTTAATGTTTAGCACTGTTACATACATTACCATTCTAAAAAGACTTACATTAACCCTTTTTGTACCAAATGGAATCTTCCTCCTTATATATAGCAGGAGTCCATTTCAAAATTTAGGGGAATCAGGTTGAGTCTTCATCAAAATTTATTTGGAAAATGTCTCAACTTTTAGCAAACAGTGGAGGCCCTGATCAGACGCCGCGGTACTGAATGGGTTAAAGTCTCCCCAATTTTAGTAGATTTGATTTGAAAAGAGCAGTTACACGTATCATGTTTGTTCGACGTATTTGTATAGTTTGCCTTGCCCAGCAGAAATAAGAGCATAACTAATACTGATGTAAATTTAAATATCGAAGCTGGTGGAGATCATTTAGTCAATGCGTGCGTGCGTGCGTGCGTGCGTGCGTGCGTGCGTGCGTGTGTGTGTGTGTGTGTGTGTGTGTTTAACGTCGCTTTCAACATTTTTTCATTCATATCACGACGGTGTCTGGTTGCGACAGGAAGCTCAATGTACACATTTATAGTGCTGCCTCACTGAAGTATCATGTCCCAGACACATTATATGATACCACACCCAGTCACATTAGCCTGACACTGGGTCGAACAGTCCTAGCTCTACCCCGTAAATCTGAGTGCCAAGCGAGGAGCAGCTAGTACCATTCTCAACGACTTTGGTATGTCGCGGCCCGGGATCACCCGTAACCTCCCGTTCCCCGGATCGGACACTCTACCAACTGAGCTATCGGGGCCGGTCATTTAGTCAATAGTCTCTGTTTTTTTTTTTTGTTTTTTTTTGTTTTTTTTTTTTTGTTTTTGTTCGTTTAACGGCCCTTTCAAGATTATTTCACTCATATCGAGCCGATCGTTAATCAGCGGTGGGCGAAGACCGGGGTCCCCGGAGAAAAACCACCTGACCTTCCGTTGCAGAACTTGGCGTCTCACATGTGACCCGAGCGAGCGGTGAGAGACCTAATGATCAAGAGTCAGCGCTCTTAACCACCAAGCCACGGAGGCCCGTGAATATCTCTGCTTCATGTTAATGAAGGCCCAGTTCAACTTAAGTTATTTCAAGTGTTCTTTCTCTAGATATACAACCCTATGGGGTGCCGTTTAACTATTTAATCCGTATTTATAGATATCCATAAATCGAATTATGGATATCCAGTGATGTGGAAAAGACCTTTTATAACCTAACATAGTACAACTGGGATTCTGTAGAACGACAAATTCATTATAACGGCACATTAATAGGGCCGTTATAACGCGAAATACTGCCGTTATAACGCGGGTCCTGTATGATTAGTATTCTAGTAGTACAGTACCAAGCTTCCCTTAGGTAACAGTAAATAAAACGGTTCATGTGTTTGGGTGCAAATACATACAAATATTGTTTAAACCGGAAACCCCAAAACGGATATTTGGCAAACAGTGCAGGCCCAGATCAGACGCCACAGAACGCGGCGTCAGATCAGGGCCTACCCTGTTTGCAAAAAGTTCAGCCATTTTCAAAATAAATTTTGAAGAAAACACAACCTGTCGTCCCTAAATTTTGAAATGGACTCCTGCTATATATACAGAGGAAGATTCCATTTGGTACAAAAAGGGTTAAGCAAAAATTAATCTTGCTGATATTTATCAATCGGTATATGAATGTGAAAATAGCTCTGACAGAGTTTATCATATACAGAAAAATAGAGGTGAAGGTAATGATCAGGAATCGATACAATTACCTCATATAACCCATATAAGTCACCAAAGGAAAAAGACATACATAAATATAACAAAATAGAAGTGGAGGCAATGATCATGAATCGATACAATCAACCCACCGCGCCCATCAGACACCAAAGGGAAAGACATACAAGCATGAAACAACAGACCCTAATGGAAACACCAACAGCGGAAAGCCAAAAGGACAGTTACTTTTCCACAAAATGGCCAATAGGCTATCCAAAATAAAACAACATAAGCGACACAAACACCCAAAGATACACCATTACAAAAATAAACCGCGACAGAAGAACCGCCTTGGAACGGTTAGCGGAAACGAATTCCACCGGGGAGCTTAAATCGATTTTGCGTGGCCACAATCCTCGCCCTTACTTCCGTCGCGATTTAGACAAATAATTTGTTCAGTCCGCATGAAGGCCTCCTAACTCATCAGTGCAAAATCTTCGTGAACACAAATAATCAAACAACCACAGAGATGAAACAACGGTGAGGACTCGACAGCAAGAAACCACTGAAATGCTGGAGCAAAAGAAAACCAACTGTTAGACTCCGATGGGCCCGACCAGAACAAGAACATCAGGCAACAACTTCGCCATTAATAAAACATCACAAGCAGAAAGTCAAAAGGACAGTTACTGTCCCATACAATGGCCCAATGGCTATCCAAATTAAAAAAAAAATACATTATCAATTTATACATGCAGAGACGAACTATAACATTAATAAACTACAACAGAAACAAACGCCTTGGAACGGTCACCAAAAAGTTTCTTTTTCTTTTTTTTTCTTTTTTTTTTTTTCTTTACTGGGGGACTTAAATCGATTTTACTTCGCCACAATCCTCGCCCTTACACTTAGTTGTGGTTTATACAAGAGATGCACACAAAGCAACTGCATTATAATTAATAGAAAGAAACGCCAAAAGGACAATAACCCCCCCCACACACACACACACACACACACACACACACACTCACACACAAAACAAAAAAAAAAAAAAAAAAAACGACCAAACCACCATCCAAGAACAAAATGGTACCAGTACATACAGTGAAATTCCGCTATTAACACTAATTTTGCTTTAAAAAGCGTATTAGGTTGTTTGCATTTATTCTTTCTTTGTGTTTTCTGCATGCGGTGTCCTCTGGTCAGAGACCACCTTTGGGACTGTTCAAAAGTGGTCTTCAAGACCACTTTTGAACAGTCCCAAAGATGGTCTTAATATAGGAATTTTACTGTATATGCAAAGACAATGACAATAGAGAACCACATCAGAAGCACCGTCTAGGAGAGCTTGATTTCAACAAATATGTTTTTTTTTGTTAGTTGTTACCATAAAGTTGGTAACTAAAATAAAGTCTTTAATAAATAAATAAAATAAAATTGTGAATGCAACAGGGTTTTCTTTTTAAAACAAATAAATTTTAGATAATAAATATCTAGAAGTAAATTTCAGTGAGAGAATAAGATTGTGCATTTAAGAGCTTCCAATCAATCAAGAGTTGTTTCATAATATGTTTATGGCAAATGCACCGCTTTTAAGGTATTATAGTTTATATCCTCTTTATGATCTATGGTGGCATGTAGCTGCCATCGAGATGCGAGATATTAAGTATACTTATTATACAGATAAAACAACAAAAGTACCATTAAGTCTACATAATTTTCTTGTTCATTGAGATATTTATGTCTACATGAAATATGTTCTCTTATATTTAGTCGACATAAAATATGTCGTCTTATATTTCTGTCATTTTTATCTAAATTTTTGCTAAAAATGAGCGAGATAGTGCTTTAATATGACATACACAAACTTGAAAAAAATAGCTTATAAGGCGCCTTGCGGAACAGGCAAGTCGACTTATTTTACAAACGACACTTTATTTATATATCTTTTTAGTTCACTACAAAGTCGTCTCAGTGCTTTAAACTGACATGACAATAAACCATGTAACATTTAAGGAGTATAAAAGCCGTTACTAGGTCGCCGTTAAATTTGAGAATGTAACAGAATAGAATAGATTATATATACCCAAAGTATGGGTTATAGGCAAATCTTCAGAATAACAAAATACGTTCAGAAATGGAGACCTTATGAGTTTATTATACTACGTCTTCGTTGCACCCAACGAAAGTATAAAGTATGGTGGCATGTAGCTGCCATCGAGATGCGAGATATTAAGTATACTTATTATACAGATAAAACAACAAAAGTACCATTAAGTCTACATAACTTAGTACTATGATAAAAGAGCGGATAAAAACTTTTTCTTTTGAATACGTATCTGGATTCAAACCTTACAACTGTTCATGTAGACAAATGCGTTTTCTACACCAGTTAAAATTGATTTATACGACAACGACTCGGCTTTATTTTAAAATCCATATTCAGTAACAAAGATAGAAACACAGTAGAAAATGATCATATAATTGATTAATTACCCGCTTAATATTAGGTTTTATATTACGAAATTTATATTAAGAAAGGCAAAGATTCACTAACGTTTGAACATAAAAACCTAGACTCGTGAAAAAGCAATACTGGCGACTGATGTTGAGTATAGACTACACCTTGGGATAGTGGTCATCTTTAAATGATTCTTTCTCAACCTTAACAAGGCTCAATCATGTTATGTTTTACATTGAATTAAAGATAAGAAACTGAAGTTTAATATTGGTTGTGTAAAATGAAGATGTATTGTTGTTGTTAACAGAAAAATAAACAAAAATCACAGTCTCTACATTTTTTGAATTCATTTTTTACCATTTGCTTAAAAGAGCAATTTTCCTTGGATAGGCATCACAAGTTCATGCTCAACAATTAAGAAATAGATCAGCTCTAACTGTGATTTGTTGAGTAATAAATCACAGTTTGGAGGTCAGTTGTAAAGTAGATCAAATCACGAGCGCGTAGCGCGCGTGATTTGTCTACTTACAACTGACCGACAAACTGTGATTTATTACCCAACAAATCACTGGCTAGAGCTGATCTATTTCGATTCTAACACGCTGAAAATCGGTAATAATGTTGTTGTTTCCTTCAAAATCTCACAACTTTTCGCCATTGTTAGAAGAAATTCCGCTAAAATTATCGACTGAAACACATGCATTTATATGACGTTATATCGTCTAACGTCCAGTAAATCGACTAGTGACGTCATACATTTGCAGTTTTTAATGACGTCACACGTCACGCTCTTCCGAGCTGTGATTTGTTGCAGAATAAAACACAGTTATTTTGCATTGCCTATATAGGCGCGCTGTGTTAGAATACGAAATTTATATTAAGAAAGGCAAAGATTCACTAACGTTTGAACATAAAAACCTAGACTCGTGAAAAAGCAATACTGGCGACTGATGTTGAGTATAGACTACACCTTGGGATAGTGGTCATCTTTAAAGGATTCTTTCTCAACCTTAACAAGGTTCAATCATATTATTATACCCCCGCAAACGAAGTTTGAAGGGGGTATATAGGAGTCAGCTTGTCGTCTGTCGTCGTCGGTCCGTTACAAAAAAACTTTAACATTGCTCAACTTCCTTATTCTTTGACCGATTTCTTTAATATTCACACACCACACACCTTGCCACTAGTACTTAAGATTGATATACACAAACCTGACCTTGACCTTTACGTTGACCTTTCTCAAGGTCAAATACTTGTAAAAATTTGACTGACAACGCATGCGGGGGTATAATTGGCGCCCGTTAGGCGGCAGCTCTAGTGTTTTACATGAAATTAAAGCCAAGAAACTGAAGTTTAATATTGGTTGTGTAAAATGAAGATGTATTGATGCTGTTAACAGAAAAATAAACAAAAATCACAGTCTCTACATTTTTTGAATTCATTTTTTACCATTTGCTTAACCCTTGTCCTGCTAATCCCGGATATGCCTTATCTTTGAAACAATGTAGATCCAGATCAGATGGCTTCTGACGAAGCCATCTGATCAGGATCTACACTGTTTGACATTCAGTTTAAGAATTTGTAAGAATAAATTACATCAGGAAATCTGATTGGTTCAAAGTCAGAATTGGGTGTGGCTTAACTGAATATTCAGCAAGAGAAGGGTTAAAAGAGCCATTTTCCTTGGATAGGCATCACCAGTTCATGCTCAACAGTAATGTATCACAGATTGTTTTCTAACCTTATTCAAAAGAAAGATTTTGCAATATTTCTTCTGGAACGAAATTAATTTGTCATTCTGAACAAAAGTTTAATTTTATCCCAAATGGAATGAAATATCAAAATTCTGTGATGCATCTACATTTATCAAGTTGTGACTTCAAAGAACATTTGCGCCAAATATTATTATGCAATTTGGGCGCTAATTTAAGAAACTGAATCACTTTGAAGACAAGCACATACACACAGAATGTTCATTTTTTTTTTTTCAAGAAAATAGAAGTGAAGGCAATGATCAGGAATCGATACAATTAACCCACAGCTCCTATCAGAGACACCAAGGGGAAAGAAACACAAACATGAAATAACTAGACCCTTATGGAAACATCAATAGCGGAAAGCCAAAAGGACAGTTACTTTCCCACAAAATGGCCAATTGGCTATCCAAAACAAAAACGTATAAGCGATACACACACTCAAAGACAAACCACAACAACAATAAACCGCAACAACTGCCTTTGAACGGTAAGTGAAACGAATTCCACTGGGGGTTCAAATCGATTTCACGCGGCCTTAATCCTCGCTCTTACTTCCGTCGCGATTTAGACAAATAACTTATTCAGTCCGCACTCATCGGTGCAACATCTCCGAGAACACAGAATCAAGCAACTACAGAGATGAAACAACGGTAAGGACTCAGCAAACGAAAACCAACAGTTAGACTCCTATTGGCCTTTCAAGAAAGCTGAAAAACGTCTGTTGTCCATTAAAACTATTTTAAAAATAGATTGACTGGGCTGATGCTTTCTTTCTTTCTTTCTCCCGATACTGTTTTCGGTCAATTCTGACCATGATAACAGGTTTGGGGTGTGGCACAAATGTTTTCAATCCCCACCCCCAAAAAGAGCTTTGTGACACAGCCACCAGCAGATTAAAACTATTTACAAGAAGCCATCAGGGGAAGGAATCCATGCCTATCCCCTGCCCAACCCTAGGATATTATATTTTGGCCTTAAACCCATCAACTGTCTCAGAAGAGACAGCTTCGATTCTAAGGCCATTCCAAGTTGCAATTGTCCTGGGGAAAAAAGAACTCTTAAAACCATCCGTATAAGCATTAGGACGGTGATACTGAAAGGGATGAGACCTGGTTCTCCTACATCCTCCACCAGCTTCAGATAGGTACCTACTCTTATCTATAATGGCTAAATTATTGTGGATTTTATAGAATAGAGTCAGCGAAGCCTGCTCTCGCCTTTCCTGCAGAGTCGGCCACTGGAGTTCTTCAAGCATCTCTCCAACGTGACTTTGGTTGCGCCAACGTCTGCAGGTCCAGCGAGCAGCAGTCCTCTGAACTTTTTCTATTCTATCAGTCTCCTTTTGATGATAGGGCATCCAAACTGGAGCTGCATATTCAAGCTTGGGGCGGACTAAGGTTTTGTATGCAGCATCCTTGGTTTCCCTCGGTGCGAAGGCCAAATTTCTACGAAGGAAACCGAGTGTCTTAGTAGCCTTACTAGTTATCTCATTAATGTGTTGACCCCACTCGAGGTCATCAGTGATTTGAACTCCTAAGTATTTAGCAGAAGAAACGTTCTCTAAAACCTGGTTATGTAATGTATAACCATGGACCATCTGTTTATGTGGGGGGTGCCTTGTCACTCTCATAGAGTGACATTTGGCGACATTAAATTTCATGAGCCATGCCTCTTCCCAGGTAGCCAACTTTTCCAAGTCATCCTGAAGTATCTGTAGGTCATCAGACCCTCTTATATTTCTATACAGTACACAATCGTCAGCGAAAAGGCGGATTGTAGAGTTAATGTTGTCTGGCAGGTCATTAATAAAAATCAAAAACAATATCGGTCCCAGCACGGAACCTTGTGGGACACCAGACAGCACCGGGGCGGGGTCAGAGCAAACACCGTCAAGTACGACTCTTTGTGTTCGTCCGGATAGCCAAGCAGAAATCCACTGGAGGGTATCATTTCGGATACCATAGTACTCCAGTTTATACAGAAGTCTTCTGTGGGGGACTTTATCGAAAGCCTTAGCGAAGTCCATAATAATTAGGTCTGTTTGTTTGTGACCCCTATTATGGGCCCCGTCCAGGTTTTCCTGTAGGTCGTGGATGAACTGGACAAGCTGGGTCTCACATGACCTACCGCTTCTAAATCCATGTTGGGATTCGACAAGGATCTTGTGCTCTGAAAGATGTTGCATGATTTTGCCCACGATGATGTGCTCCAGAGACTTACAGCAAATACAAGTCAGTGATACAGGCTTATAATTGGCAGGGTCATACTTTTCCCCTTTCTTGTAAATGGGTGCCACATTGGCTTGAAGCCAATCATCTGGGACCTTACCCTGGGCCAGGGACTGATTGAAGATGCAGGCAAGGACTGGAGCAATTTCTGCGCTGCATTCTTTTAACACACGGGCGCTGAGGTCATCAGGACCTGAGGATTTGTGGGGGTTAAGACGGTCTAGTAGTTTTTTGACCCCATTTGGGTCAATGAATAGGTCATCTATGTCTGGATAGGGGCTTGGTCCTTTTGATGGAGGGGCACCTACTTGTTCCCGGGTGTACACAGACTCAAACTGTCTGTTGAGTATATCAGCTTTATCTTTGGATCCAGTTTTCAAGATTCCATTTTCTCTTAGACAAGCTACACCCGTGGAATCCTTCTTCAAGTTTTTCATAAAGGACCAAAATTTTTTTAGCCGATCGTTTTGATGCAGCAGCCCCTTGCCCAGTTTACCAATCGGCGTTCACAAAAAATCGTCAGTATTATTATTGGCGTGTTATTATTTATTAAATATGTATTTTGCTCAAAATTTTCATTTTCTACTCATAGACATTCATCAACTTCCGCCAGGTAGATGATTGAACATAATGCTAAATGATTGCATAATCGCTTCACACCTCGTTACAGGCTTATAAATGTATTGAAGATGAACCAAATTAGTTCTATGGCAATTAACCAAGGCTGTGTCTACTACTACAACTAAGGCTGACACGATTAATCTTATAATCGATTAATCGATCGATAAATTCCATAAAAATGATTATCATTTCTGATTTGCTTTTAATCGATTAGTTGATAGGTACAATTTACTGCCCAAAGTTATGCCTAAAATAGCTGAATGAGTGGCAAACAGTGCAGACCCTGATGAGACGCCGCATTATGCGGCGTCTCATCTGGGTCTACACTGTTTGCTCATGCATGTCTGTTCAAATATACATATGATAAAGTGCTTCATATGGTAAGAGTCATGCTCAGACAGAAAGCCAGACAGGTAAAATAATGACAAAAACATTAGCGATTACTAATCGATTATCGATCGGAATTACAGGACTGATAATCGATTTGCTTTTCAGCTCCGATTAGCCAGTCCTAACTACAACTGACTACAACCACTGCTACTACTACTACCATCAAAGCTCCGTGGTTAACCTCTGAGAGTGGTAAAGGTTACCTGATTAACCTCTGATTAACGACTGACTTGAAATTGGTGAAATAGTCTTGAAAGAGCCTTAAAAACGAAACCAAAAAAAAAATTATATGTAGGATCGCGTCACAAGAAAAGTTTAAGTTAACCCCTTAGGGGATGCAATGACTTTGATTTTAGTCTTCAATGAGCTATTGCTCCTGTTTCTGCTGTTTCTGAAATACTGCTGCTGCTACTACTATTACTACTACTACTACTACTACTACTACTACTACTACTACTACTACTACTACTACTACTACTACTACTACTACTATAATTTCCAGCGAAACCCAGACTTGTCGTCGCAAATCTATCATATTTTCTCAGAACTTTTAAAACGTTTCGAAAATAGTGTTTGCTTAGAACATGAATGACGCTTTAAGCCCTTCGAGAAAGAATCGTTCACTCCCAGATCAGAGTTATCCCCCTCTGAGTTGTACTAAATCACCTTCCCGGTCATTTTCAGTCGATGCGGCTCTGCTCTCCATTACGGTTGCTATAAATATAAAACAGGCCACAACAATGCTAAAAGACTGCCATGTTTATTTTTCCTGACCAATCATAAATATATAGATTGATCTGGGAGAGAAAATACGATTTTCGATCTCGTACCGTAATTTTATTATCCAAAGAAAGAATAAACAATGTTACATCGGCATCGGCTCTTATGAACATACGGATATGGGTCGCTACGTGAAAAACGGTGTTTGTCATAAGCGAACAGCGAGGCTCAGGTGAGACTGCGCATGCGCGCAGTCTCGCCTGAAGCCTCACTGTGCGAGCACTATAGAGAAACAATACAAAGCTGAATTTGGATCTTCGGATGATCAGTTTAGACCCTTTTTCTCATGAAGTAGCTCATAACCAGTATGAAACACAAGACAATCCCTTTATAATACGATTCATTATAAGACGCTTCGAATATAACACGGTTCAAAGATGGGTCCCAAAATTGAAAAGATTATGTAGAAAAGTTACCATAAACGGTTTATATAACGACTTTAACTAACAAGGTTTCAAACAGTAGTTGCAGTGTGTTATTATGGCGGAGTTTGATGTTCCAGGAAAAGTGACTGTGAGATTAGTGACGCATTGTTAACCCTTGTCCTGCTGAGCCCGGATATGCCATATCTTTGAAACAATGTAGATCCAGGTCAGATGGCTTCTGAAGAAGCCATCTGATCAGGATCTTCATTGTTTGCCATCCAGTTTATGAATTTGTTGCAATAATTTGCATCAAGTAATCTGATTGGTTGATAATCAGAAGTGGGTGTGGCGTACATGAATATTCAGCAGGACAAGGGTTAAACCGGAACACCACCTGAACCCTTTCATCCACGAGTCTTCGACACGTCCGCTCTATTGTACAAGATGTATTTTTCTTTCCTTTTCTCTTTCTTTTTATTTGTTTGGATTGGGTTTTACGGCCGTTTCAAGATTATTTCACTCATATCGAGCCGATCGTTAATCAGAGGTGGGCGAAAACCGCGGCACCAGGAGAAAAACCACCTGACCTTCAGTTGCAGAACATAGCGTCTCACGTGTGGTCTGAGGGAGGCTCAAACAACAGCGATGAGAGACCCAATGATTTCGAGTCAGCGTTCTTACCCACTAGGCCACAGATGTACATGCTGTATAGTCAATACGCCTCCAACCTATTTTGCGTCTAAAAATAGCTAGATGAGTGGCAAACCCGATGAGATGCAGTATCTCTGTTTGCTTAGGCATTTCTGTTCCAAATGGTAATTACTAGCAATGACCAGGAATCGATACAATTAACCCACAACACCCAAAAGAAACACAAACATGAAATAACTAGACCCTAATGGAAACACCAATAGTCGAAAGCCAAAAGGACAGTTATTTTCCCACAAAATGGCCTTAGCTATCCAAAACAAAAAGATACTAGCGATTGATTCAAAGACGAATTATATTTAAATGAACCGCGACAGAAGCGCCGCCTTGGAGTGGTCAGTGAAATACTTGGTCAGTGAAAAGTATTTCACTGGAGAGAGAGAGAGAGAGAGAGAGAGAGAGAGAGAGAGAGAGAGAGAGAGAGAGAGAGAGGTGGCTTAAATCGATTTTACGCGGCCACAATCCCCGCCCTTACTTCCGTCGCGATTTAGTCAAATAATTTGTTCAGTCCGCATGAACTCGTCAGAGCAACACCTTCGATATATGCCCATAACAACGTGGCAAACACTGCTGATCATGATGAGACGGCTAATAATATAAGAATCTTATATGGGTGTGAGGGGTGGATGGAAAAATCCGTCCCGAGGGACACTGTCCGGCATCACGAGGCTTGCCGAGTGATGCCGGACAGTGATCCCGAGGGACTGATTTTTCTATCCACCCCTCACACCCATATTGGATTCTTTTTCTTGCATACTTTCCATTTCTTAAAGCGGATTTTTAATGCTGCAGTCACTTCAGTTCTCGTCCGCCATATTGTGTTGACACTGCAGGAATGTTTAGTGATGTCAACCTTAACAAGCACATACGAGGTCGTAATCAACCAGTGCATTTATCAAACACGCGATAATATTTGATTTTGGGTCGGAACACCAGGGTCAGAACATAAATTTCTATCCCAGGGTAAAATCGAGGATTTCCTTGTCTGGTGTGCAAGAATATAAGAATCTGATATGGGGTTCTGTTGTAGATGAGCGTTTCCAACCCGAGGGATGACCGTGCTGAGCGGAATCGAGGCTACGCCGAGGTTCCGCTCAGCTCGGTCATCCCGAGGATTGGAAACGCCCATCTACAACAGAACCCCATATTGGATTCTTTTTCTTGCACAACGCCTCCGGTTAGTTTTGACAGCTCCCACGTGTATATTGTTTACAAAATAAAAGTAGTGTGGAAGTAGTTCCGGCAGTTGAATAGAATTGATGCGCATTTATGTTAGTTGCCTGGGTCGGAACACCAGGGTCAGAACATAAATTTCTATCCCAGGGTAAAATCACGGATTTCCTTGTCTGGTGTGCAAGAATGAGCTCTCTTATCCGGACCTCCACAAATTGTGTGAGGTGCTTTCCTGACCCTTTAGCCCTCCGTAAAACGATCTTCTGTTAAAGCTGCATGCTGGGTATTTTTGCACAGCAAACGACATCTTGAAACATTTTTTTCTGATTTTCCCAGAAAACAGGATTTGACATCTCATGCAAATTGTCTCCTAGGGAGACAATTTGCAAGAGTTGTCTATAGTCCTGTTTTTTTTTTTTTTTTTTTTTTGTTTTTGTTTTGTTTTTTGTTTTTTGAAAAAAAAAAAAATATATATAATAATAATAAGCATGTATCAACAATTTGTCGTCTGCTGAATAAGTCTAGAGGGTTAAAGCCAGACTAGTTGAAGGAAAGAATTTGTGTGTTTTAGGTGTTTCTGGTAAGCCCGCATTGATCAAAGCAGACAATTATTTTCGAAAATGGTTACATGCCCCTACCCCGACGATATAAATACATTCGTCCCTCCCCACTGGACACATGGCGTTGCATCAACGTTGAGATGACGTTGCGTGCATGTTGTGTGCCTGTTGGATCAGCCCTTCAGATCAGAATTTTGCGAAACTCTTCCAGATGATGTACTTTTATAATGTATAATGATTTTCTGGTGTTATCGTTAGCTTTCTTATTTCTCCTAGTTTATGAACTCTTGTTCGTACCGCCTCAATGACCGTTACAAATTTACCTTATCAAACACATAACATCAAACACATAACAATATTCCATTCTTTCATTGTATGTGACGATGATTTATTTATGTGATATGTTCCACTGAGTTTGGAATGATTTTTTTTTTCACTTCACCAGACATTCTTTTATCTATTTCATATATCGATCCCAAACCCTTTTTAATTGCTAGTGTTAATTTCTTCATCTTCGCCATTACGCGTTAATCGCCCAACTTTGAAATTGGTGTGGTTGAAAAGATTTCTGTCTAGCATTTACTGCTCATAACCATTTTGTACCAAATGAAATCTGGTAGGAGTCCATTTCGAAATTTTGGGTGACAGGTTGTGTTATCTTTAAAATTCATTTGGAAAATAATGAACTTCTTGCAAATAGTGTAGGCTCTGTGTGTGTGTGAATTCGGGTTTAACGTCGCTTTCAACAATTTTTCAGTCATTTAACGACGGTGTCTGGTTGCGACAGGGAGCTCAGTGCTCACTTTTATAGTGCTGCCTCACTGAAGTATCATGTCCCAGACACATTACATGATACCGCGCCCAGTCACATTATCCTGACACTGGGTCGACCAGTCCTAGCTCTACCCCGTAAATCTGAGTGCCAAGCGAGGAGCAGCTAGTACCATTTTTAACGACTTTGGTATGTCGCGGCCAGGGATCGAACCCGTGACCTCCCGTTCCCCGGAGCAAACACTCTACAAACTGAGCTATCGGGGCCGATGTGCAGGCACTGATCAGACGCCGCTTTCTGCGGCGTCTGATCTGGGCCTGCACTGTAGGCCAGGGTACCCATTTTGGAGTTTCCGGTACAAAATGGGTTAAACTGTAGGAATACTGTAATAATTGGAATCTCTCTAAAAAGTAGGGGTGGAGACAGTAGGCTTATAGGCTTACCTGACAGCAGATGACATATTGTCTCCACAATTAGGCACATTTGTTAATCGTAAACATTACGAAATACATTGTAACTTTTACCGCCGAAAGTTTTTAGGACGAAAAATTGTATTATCTTTCACATTTCTGCTGAAAATATAGATTGTGGATACACGTTAGAACCATCTCATCGAGGCGTTTGTAACGAGTAACCACAATCTGCTCTAACACCTAGGTTGTGGGTACTCGGTAGAACCGCCTCAATCATGAGGAGGTTCTAACGAGCACCCATAACCTATGTTTTCATTATAAATAAGAAAAATATCACGGATTTTCACCAGAAAAGTAGCCATTTTTGAGATAAGAAAAATGCACTATGCCGCACGGGTGTGTTATCGTAATGCAAGGGAACCAGAACTATATAGCGAGTAGGCGTGATGATTGCCATAAATACGGTCCATTCAGTTATATATTTATAAAAATATCCTACCCAACTAACAAAAACAGGAGAAAATTTCGATTAAAGAGCATATGTTTGAAAGTGAATAATTTTATATTGTAAAACGTATATCTTTATCCAAATCATGCTAATAATAACATTAAACCGGGGTGTTTTTATGCCAAAGAACAATTACACTGGAAGTTTGCTTCCGACCAATTAGATTTTTTCAGCCAATTTGTTTATTTTTTTCTCAACAATCGCAAGCATGAAAAGAATTTTGTATCATCATCATCATCAGAATTTTGTTTCATCATCATCATCATCATCATCATCATCATCATCATCATCATCATCATCATCATCATCATCATTCTCTTTGCTTTGGCAGGCTTTGACATTCCAAGCGGTTTACCAGTGCTTATGATCGGTTAATTTCAGCTCTGTGCGAAGGTACCATGCAGCCCAATCTATTTCCCCAAGCCCCGATGGGCGGGGCATAGAGGGGCCCAAGCGTATATTGTGACGTACTAACGGAAGGACGAACGAACGAAGGCATCGAGGGACCCAAGCGTATACAGTGAAATTCCGCTATTAAGACCACCTAAAATTAAGACTAATTCTGCTTTAAATAGCTTATTAAGAATGATGCAGTTACTGTGTCTTCGTGTTTTCTGCACACATTGTCTCCTGGTCAGGGACCACCTTTGGGACTGTTCAAAAGTGGTCTTAAAGACCACTTTTGAACAGTCCCAATGGTGGTCTTAATAAAGGAATTTTACTATATATGGTTCCTCAGTACGAAATGATGCATCCTATATAGTGGGTGTGAGACTGGCGGACTAACGGAAGGACAAACGAACGGACAGATGAACAAACACGGCAAAAGCAAAGTTGGTCTGAAATGCCAAGGTTCACAAAGGGTTATAATTTGGTCAAAGTTTCATAAATTTATACTAAAACTTAACCAAATCACACGGTACAACCGGCTGTGGCGACAACAGATTACTGCCTCGAAGACAGATCACACAAAAGGTTTCGAAGAAAGAGTAGGTGAAGTTTTTTCGTCTGTATAAATCGAGAAGGCAATCTGTTGAATTTTGCTGCTATTGGAGAAGAAACTAAATGCCTGGAGATACCGCAGCAACATTCCTGGTGTATGAATGTCACCTGGTGTATGAATGTCATTTGACGTGTCACCAGTAACAATTCTGATTCTGATTCTGACCATATTTCAAAACCAGATAAGGCTTTTCCAGTTCGTTGAAATATATTTTCAAAGAAAATCGTATAAAATTTTGTTTTCGGCGTCAAATGTACGTCTACGGAACAAAATATGTTGCATTCACTTGCTTGTAATAATGCTGCAATAGAGTAACATAGAGACTGCTCTACAATCATTAATATTTCCTGTCAACAGACAAATTGTGCAATCAGTAAACACCTGAGGCGTTATTTGTTTAATTTTCTTCTGCTTGTACTTTTCCTTTCCTCGATATCACACGACCTAGGTGGGGGGCTTTGCCTTACTCGAACAACGATTTCTGTGTTGTAATTAGTTAGGAATTTGATATTGAAAGTAAACATCTGAAGTTTGTGCGAACATCTGGTTGTTCCATTATTTTTTTAACATCGAACGCCATGTATGTTTTTTATCAGTTCTTATTGCACAACCCAGGTTACACAATGCAATGGTGAACATTGAATAGCTCGTGATGCAAACGGTGCAGAGGCGTTCATGTGCAACACGCTGCTCAGACTATGGTCCGTGCGTCTGCATTAACGTTAACTCACTCGGTGCCGCTCGCGGGTTATCTTCCCGTACAGACGCACGGGTCATAATCTGAGTAACACTCAGGCTGTGGTTCTCATCACGTTAACAAGTCCGTGTAATGAACACCCCTCTACAAACTCAATTATATAGAGAAAACTGTGGTTTACAGGGGTATATTAGTTTTCTGATTTTTGTTTAAAGACATAGGTTTTTGGTTCTTGTCATATCCTCCTCAATGACGCTGTCCTTATGAATGCCATAAACATATACTAGGAGTATAGATAAGAAAATATCACAATTTTTCACCAGAATATACCGTTTTGGAGATATGAAAGATTGCACTATATCACACGGCTGTGTTATTGTAATGTGATATGTTTGTGCAACTTTGCAGTTTTGTTTAGCACTTTTGTGTACAATGCACCATATGTTTCATTTAAGTTAGTACGTGTGGCTGGAGCATGTGTTCTATTATGTACCAGCTAAAATACGTTTCGTGTTTTTTGTTGTTGTTTTTTTTTTTTTTTTTTTTTTTTTGTTTCTTTTTTTGTGAGACGGGTATATACAAACCGTCTAGGCAAATTCCTCAAAAACGCCAGATAAGTTTGACGCGATAATAACTCTTAGAAATCAATCGGAATACGTCTTTCTTGAAGATGTAACCAAAATCCTGATCTGTCATCAATGTTAGCCTTCGAAATCTCTGACCTGCGTTTGTGGACAGTCGTATAAAAACAATCTGTAGTTAGAGGCAACATTTTTTGACACCTGGTCGCTTTAGGGGAGCGTAGTTTGTTTATTTTACCGAGTTATACGGTCCAATTTGGCAGATATGCTGCTGAATAATTGTAGTTTTAGCGTCAGCAAGAAAATATAATATATTTTGTTCCGAAGAAGTACACTTGACGCCGAAAACAAAATTTCCTATGATTTTCTTTGAAAATATTTTTCAACGAACTGGAAAAGCCTTATCTTGTTTTGAAATATAGTCAGAATGTTGCTGCGGTATCTCCAGGCATTTAGTTTCTTCTCCAATAGCAGCAAAAGTCAACAGATTGCATTCTCGAAATACTTCAACTACCCTTTCTTCGAAACCTTTTGTGTGATCTGTCTTCGAGGCAGTAATCTGTCTTCGCCACAGCCGGTTGTACGGTGTGAAATTGGCCCAAATTAGACTGCAAACATGAGTCTAGCCCATGCCGCTTGACAAAATTGAGTCATTTATTTTATTTTTATTTATTTATTTTTTTTTCTTCATTTTCTTAACAAAATCATTTTTTAACAAAATTGCACACAAAAAGAATGGTTTAGGCTGCATGGTGCTTCCAAGAAGAGCTGAAACCGAACTTGAGTACCGAAAATCCGCTAAGGTCTAAGCCTGCCCAAGAAAAGTGGTTCCTTAAACCTAAGTTGATTCTTTTGGAGGTTAAGTTTGCCCCCGCCCATCGATGCTTGGAGAAATATATTCGGCTGCACGATGCTTCCACGCAGAGTTGAACCGACAGCACACGAGTACTGTTAAATAGCTTAGAAGGTCTAAACCTGTCCAGCTAAAGTGGTGCGAGTCCATGCATATAGACCTCACTATTGGTTTCATTGGGCGGCAGGGATTGAGATGTTATTTCATCGCAATGTCAGGTAAAAGTCCCACAAAATTAGAAAAAAAAACGTCTTCAAATTGACCTAAATAGTGTTGACGGGGACGTTAAGCCTCAAATCAAATAAAACTTTATTTGTCTGTGATAGTCACGCGGACAACAATCATGAAAAATCATGGACGTTTTCCTGAACTTCACGAAAACATGCCTATATATTTTGACCCCCTCTAACCCCACTATTACATACTTAAACTGGGGTTTATAGGGGAAAACTTTATTTTTCTTATTTCTGCTCTAAAATATAGATTGTGGGTACTCGTTAGAGCCGCCTCGACGAGGCGGTTCTAACGAGTACCGACAATCTATATTTTGAGCAGAAATAAGAAAAATATCAAAATTTTCATCTTAAAATGTTCGGGATTTTTTGGCGGTAAAATTTACAATGTATTTGTATAGGCGTGTTTTCGTAATTAATGAATCGGGAGAGCTATACAGAACCTTCCTCGGTTTGGTGATGGCCATGCCGAGTTCATAATGCGATTGGATTTTTCTTTTATCTTCCAAACAGATGGGAAGGCCGAAAATGAGCCATTCTCAACATAAACAAGGTACACTGGATTTCAATTAAATATGTAAACTACAAAGTTATTTATTCTGTAATAAATTAGCCCTGTTTACTCAATCCTCAAATGAGCAAGATTGCCAATGTATAATCAAATAATCACCCACCTTCTTCTGTTAGAAAAAGTATTTGCAAATTAGCTGTTATGTTTAAGCCAACATACTTTATCCTTTGATAGGATGATACACGAGAAAAAGGCCAATAGCAGCCTCCAAATTACTGCGCGTCTGCAGCTGAAGCCTCCGATTTCATGTGCGTGCGTCCGTGTGTGCGTGCGTGTGTGTGTTAACTGCGCCGTGTAGCTGAGCTACAAAGTAGTGCTAGACTCATTGCTTCTAACACGTCAGTCGGCCTCGGCAGCTGTCGGATGCGAGTCGCCCTATCATGAGAAGGTCGTTGGTTCGATCCCTGCCGGGTCTGTACTCGGTAACATTCTTTCGTGGAGATCGGTCATGAAATCTTTTATAAGGTCATTCTCTCCCTATCGCTGTTTCAAGAAGGGCAGTTGTAAATATTTCTGGCGAAGGAATGTGCACTGTACTGTGCTGGTTAACCCCGCTTATGTACGGGCTTGCCCAGGAAGTGTGGTTAGGAAACTGATTTGTTGATTTGAGGTTTAAAGTCCCCGTCAACACTGTAAAGATCATTTTGGAGACGTTGCTTCCAATTTTGTGGGACTTTTACCCGACATCGAGATGAAATGACATCTCAAGCCCTGCCGCCCAATGAAACCAGTAGGGTTTATAAGCATGGACTCGCACCGCTTTGCCTGGGCAGGCTTAGATCCTCTAAGCGGTTTACCAGTCGGTCGGCTTCAGCTCCGCGTGGAAGCATCATGCAGCCCATTTATTACTTCAAGCCCCGAAGGGCGGGTGCCGAAAACCCTACGTTTAACAGCGCATTACGAAAACGGACCTATACGTCTGTTCCAAGCCCAGCTAACCGGCTCTATATAACCTAAATAGTGCTGACTGAGCCAAAGTCTAGACAAACCACCTTAAGATCTGTTCTACATGTCTGCGAGAGCAAAGGCCCCGGAGAGACTGCGCATTCAGTGCAGTCTCGTCGGAGTCTTTGCTGTGATAATTATTCTTTTTTATCAGTTAACTCCTACATTAAATGCATTGTAATACTCTGTGGACCTTACAAAGATTTTCTATCTGAGGACAATTGAGCTTTATCAGGTCAACGTGACATTGCACTTTTATGAATGAGCCGGACTGCTTGAAAAATGGCAAAAATGTTATTTTTCTGGTTATTATTTCTGGAAAAACGGCCCCCCTTGCAGAAATATATGGGCTGCATGATGTTTGCACGCAGAGCTGAATCCGGCCCCCACACTAGTAGTGGTATACCGCTTAGAGGGTCTAAGCCTGTCCAGGAACCGCGGTACGAGGCGGGCCGTCTATGCTAATAAACCCTATTGGTTCCATTGGACGACAGGGCTTGAGATGTCATTTCATCTCAACGTCGGGTAAAAGTCCCACAAAATTGGAAGCAACGTCTCCAAACTAACCTTTACAGTGTTGACGGGGACGCTTAACCTCAAATCAAACAAAACAAATTTCTGGAAAAAAATGAAAAAATACATTTAAAACAATATCATAGGAAAGATTATGATCAGCTGATACTAAATATGTGTACTGATTATTGCGCACGGGAATGTTTGGATACACTGAGGACAATTGATAACTGTTCGTAAATTGCCAATTTAAGAGTGTACAAGGGGATAAACTAATAAATAGAATGCCAGATATCAAGTTTATCAGGCTCGGCTCAAGAACGCGTATAGAATCGCTCGGAAAGCCTCGTAATTCTGTAACTCGTTCTCAAAGCCTTGCTTGATAAACTTAATATCAAAATTTCTCTATTTCACTACAGAGCACGAAAAATCATATGTCAGTGGGGTAGAAGATCATATGGGCCCCGTCAAGCGATTTTGGTACTTATCGCCTATGCGAGCAGCGAAAGTTCAGGCGAGCCTGCGCATCCGCGCAGTCTCGCCAGAACCTTCGCTGCTCGCTCATACAAGCAGTGAATCAAGAGGAAGCTTCAGACAGAAAGCCATATCATTGGCCCCTCTGAATGGCTGGGCATGCGCAGTTAAAATTTGTCATGACGGAATGCTCGAAGACACAAATTCGCTTGGCGGGGCTCATATTGAGATTGGGATATGCGGATGCGCAGGCTAATCTGAGTTTTTACGCGTACTTTTTGCAAAACACCTGATCATATAGGTTTTCTTCTCAATATAAAATACGCAATGACATTCTGACCCTGATCAGAGTACGGGAGTACCGCTGGTGTGAGTGAGTGTTTTGAGTTTTACGTCCCACCAACAGCTAAGGTCATAGGGAGACGAGACCACGGTTTAAAGACGCATCCGGAAGTCTACGACTGGTGTATGTTTGCGCATTTCTTTATTACCTAGTTTATTACTAACTTTTATTGGCACGACGTATGATTTCAGAGAATTTACAGACTCCTTAAAATCCACAAGAATTATGATAAAGTATTAAACGATCAATCAATTCTACTGAATGTACCTTCTTGCATGAGCAATAATCCATTTTCCCCGCGATAGAAATATGTTCGCCAGAAAGGTAATCATTTGGAAGCAAGGGTCTTATTTGTTTGATTTGATGTTTAGCGTCCCCGTCAACACTATATAGATCATTTTGGAGACGTTGCTTCCAATTTTGTGGGACTTTTGGGCGACAGGGCTTGAGATGTCATCTCATCATTGAGATGAAATTACATATCAAGCCCTGTCGCCCAATAAAACCAATAGGGTTTATAAGCATTGGCGGACCGACTCGCACCGCTTTGCCCGGGCAGGCTTAGATCCTCTAATCGGTTTACCAGTACTCGTGTGCGGTCAGATTCAGCTCTGCGTGGAAGCATCATGCAGCCCATTTCTTTCTTCAAGCCCGTTTGGGCGGGGCCGGAAGCAAGGGTCTACAACACAGAATTGAAGTATGCGCAGTGTACAAGGTCTTTCTAGAGCAAACTAGCTAGGCGCGGCCAGCTAGGCCTCATCAGTATCAACAGTACTAGAAACAAAAATCCACACAAGTCGATGTAAAAAAAAACCATCCGTTTATCCCCCTTTTATATTGAGAAAATCGGCCCCCAATGATTCCCCGTAGAGCTGAAAACGATCTCATCTCAATGGCGTGGTAAAGTCCCGCAAAATTGGAAACAACGTCTCCAAAATTATCTAAATCGTGATGACGGGAACGTTAAACCTCAGTTCAAACAAGCTCGTACATAATTTATATTGAGGAAAAAAAAAAGTCATTTTGGGGTCGATTGTTTGTCAGTCGACCCACAGTTACGAGGGCAAGTCAATAAATAACCAGCCTATACCATTTCCAATTGACCGAGACAACCAAGATTTTCATGCCTTGTTTTAACCCTTATCTTGCTGAATATTCATTTAAGCCACACCCATTTCTGTCTATCAGCCAATCAAATTACTTGATATAATTTATTGCTACAAATTTATAAACTGAATGCCAAACAGTGTAGATCCTGATCAGATGGCTTCTTCAGAAGCCATCTGATCTGGATCTACACTGATTGCAAGATAGGGGTTGTCGTGAACAGCAAGATAAGGGTTAATACATGTTTTAGGCACGAGGGCAAAATTGCTCCCTTATCGTGTCATTCACTTATTTAAGAAATGAAATTTATTTTTCTGCTGTTCATAGAAGTATGAACGCAGAGGGTCGCGTGCAAAGTAAATGAACCACTCGCGTGCAAAGTAAATGAACCACGAAGGGGTTCATGTAAACTTTGCTAGCGACCCGCTGTCGTTCATACTTTCATGAAAAGCAGAAAAATTAAGTTTATTTTTTATACTAACATTATTTGCCTCTCATCACTGGGCGAAAAAAATGCTTGAAGGACAAACTTTAAAGCTGAAAAACATTTACACGCTGTTTTTTTCTACAAAGAGCGGAATAGCGTTGACGTCACCAACGCCCGAAGGGAACCATGCTTTAGAATGACGTCACTTGACGTCACCAAAAATCATGTGATTCGATGCGTTCATTGAAGTATGAACTTTATTGAACTTTATTGTTTCTATAGGTTTACAGTAGACTTTACACTGGAAATGTAAATATAAGATATTGAACGTCAAATATGGCTGGCGACGCAAAAGCAACCTTTTCGTCAAAAGTTGAGTAACGTGTTGTAATTGAAAGCGAAAACAGGTCAGGAAATACATAGCGAGTTGACCAACGTTTATGGGTCTTCTGGACCAGCGTATGCACAAGTAAAATTCTGGGTTGGAGAATTCAAACGCGGTAGAACGTCTTAAGAAGACGAAACCAGGTCTGTACTCTGATAGGCGAATTAAGATTGAAGAAATAGCGAATGCATTACACATTTCACATGCTAGCGTTTCAACAATTTTACATGATCGCTTGGGCATGTACAAGCTAACAGCGCGTTGGGTCCCAAAATCGTTTAGCGACATCTTGTGCTCGTGTGCGGAAAAGCTCCAAAAGGAACTGAAATGAGAGGTTCTATGAGGAATTCGTGAATATCAAGGCCTTTATGAAAAGGTTTCAGATTCATTTCTTTAAAAA
This sequence comes from Lucinisca nassula, assembly GCA_963580285.1. NCBI lineage: Eukaryota > Metazoa > Mollusca > Bivalvia > Lucinida > Lucinidae > Lucinisca > Lucinisca nassula. The sequence continues at coordinate 91,008,508 of OY757020.1, read as the reverse complement.
AAAACACAGTAGAACTTCGATGGCTCGAACCCCGATGGCTCGTTTACCACGGATGTGTCGAACTCATTTTTGAGCCCCTAGCGAAATTCTCTACATAAAAAATAGTGGGGGCTAATTAAGGAGATTTTAGTCTTTTATCTTGCAAATGTATGCTGTGTGTACTCATTAGAATCGCCTCGATGAGGCGATTCTAATGAGTACACACAGCATACATTTTTCATTACAGAACACCGAAAAGATGTCCTTAAGTATGTCGTTATGCCTCCTGGCAGTAGCCCGCAGTGGCTCGAACTACCCCTGTCTCGAACAGATTTTCATGGTCCCAAGTGTGTTCGAGCCATTGGAGTTCTACTGTAGTAAGAAAAGATTTAGACAGCTTCCATGAGAAATTCGTGAATGTCAAGGCCTTTATGAAAATGTTTCAGATTCATTTCTTTAAAAAAAGTACGAAAAGATTTAGTTTTGAATTAATATCCCAGTAGTTCTGAGAAGAATATTTTATCTCAAAATGTGTAGGATTTCCAAACTGACCAAAATTGGCATCACATTTCATACGAAATAGAAATCTGGGGAAAACAGGATCGAACCCTCGTCTCCTGGTTTATGAGGCGAGTAGCTTATCTACTACCCCACGGTGGCTTCTCCGTCATTCTTTAGTGGCTGGGACATTACGAAAACACGCCTATACATTATATATTGTAAATTTTATCGCCGGAAAGACGAAATTTTTAAGATGAAAAAGTGGATAATTTTCCTATTTCGGCCCAAAATATAGATTGTGGGTACTCGTTAGAACCGCCTCATCGAGGCGGTTCTAACGAGTACATTCAATCTATATTTTAGAGCAGAATTAAGAAAAATAAGGTTTACCCCTGTAAACTCCAGTTTTACTATATAAAAGTGGGGTTCGTGGGGATCAAAATCATAAAAGCGTGTTTTCATAATGTATGTTCACAAAAAGACAAGAGAACATTGAGAGGGTAACTGTACTTAACAAGGTTTTTGTATGTACCATTGCTATATTTGTTTATGAAGATCACAATTATTATGATTTACTTATTTATTATCCTTTGTAAATTTAAAATCAGATAAAACAAATTACATGTAATAAATTATGTTTTGTTAGCGGGCCTACTTTGCGTAATAGACTATAAAGGAGGTCGGTTGAACTCTGAAGTGTCAAAATAAACATTTCATACTTAAATGTCTGCAAAAGTGGATGCACTGTCTGTTAAAGTGGGTGAAAGGTTATGCACTTTGCAGAATTCCGGGTAACAGTTATATATAGCCGCTTTCCGCGAGCAAAGTAATCGACCACCCAATAGTTTCGCAGAGGCCAGCTACAATATATCCAGTGACACGTTTATTACATACCACAACCTCATTATAACACTACATTCGTTATAACATGGTTTTGGATATAACACGGTTTTCAGACGGATCTCAAAAAATGTATAGATTATATAGAAAATGACCATAAAATGGTCATTTTTCTATATAATCTATACATTTTTGTTTGGATATAACAAGGTTGTTTAACTAACACGGTTTCTGTTTTGGACCCCATAAATAGTGTTATAAAAATGTCATGGTGTGTTCGCTGTGAGTTTACATCATAAAGTAACATCACGTGAACAAGTCCGTGAAATAAAGACCCCACTAAACCCCACTTTATACAGAGAAAACTGAGGCTTACGGGGATAAACATTATTTTTTTTATTTCTGCTCTAAGACATAGGTTATGGGTACTCGTTAGAACCGCCTCAATGAGGCGGTTCTAACGAGCACCCATAATCTATTTTTGCAGTATAAATCAGAAAAATATCACGGATTTTCATCAGAAAAGTAGCCATTTTGGAGATGTGAAAAAATGCTCTATGTCACACGTGTGCGTTATCATAATGAGACCCAGTGGCGTTTGAGGATCATGCAAAATATCCCCTAATACTTAAAAATTTTCTGTGGGACCGAGAATGCAAATGCGGGATGAAACCTTGATACTCAGAGTCCGCTAAAATTAAGGTTAAAAAATTTACCAATACTCGTTGGATTCCGAGCCAGTGATGAGTAATTTGGTAAATGTCCCCTGCTGAATATATTAAACAATAAAGAATAACGGGCCTCCGTGGCCTAGTGGTTAAGAGCGCTGACTCTTGATCATTAGGTCTCTCACTGCTGTGGTTCGAGCCTCGCTCTGGTCACATGTGAGACGCCAAGTTCTGCAACGAAAGGTCAGGTGGTTTTTCTCCGGGTACTCCGGTTTTCGCTCACCTCTGATTAACGATCGGCCCGATATGAGTGAAATAATCTTAAAAGGGCCGTAAAACCAAATAATAATAAAAAAAAAAATAAATAAATAAAGAATAAGAAAAGTCCGCAGTCAAAACGTATAGGAGCTTTATTCGTGACGTACTTCCGGTTCTAAAAATAGAACGGGAAAAGCCCTGGCCGTCATCTGTCGTATTGCTTCAAAGGCAGTGGGACATATAAAGTGTCAATTACAGCGCAAAACAGTGGAATTCTTTTAAACTTTTGGGGAATTCTAATGTAAGATAATGGGAGAAACACCGATATGCTGCCAGATGTGAATTTTCGCATTACGAAAATGATTTTTTGTACATACGACCCAACAGGGTCCTCTCTCTCTCTCTCTCTCTCTCTCTCTCTCTCTCTCTCTCTCTCTCTCTCTCTCTCTCTCTCTCTCTCTTAGCGCACCAACAATAAGCGAGCGCAGGCAAATGTAAAATACAGTTCGTCGTTAAATGACGCTACGTCAACCGACATGTAGCGCGTCAACAACGTCGTGTCTACATCAAACCAACTTCAAAGCGATGCATTGAATTGACATTGCAACGTCGATGAAACGTCACAACGTTTCGTTTGCGATAATACGGCATTGCTTAATAAAATGTCATTTGCCCACTGCTCGGACCCATCAAGACTCAATGGGATTGGAACATTAAATTCAAAACAAACGTAGAACACCCTTTTAGAGCCTAAAGATGTTAAACACTGACTGCTTCGCAAGTGCAAGATTTTACAGTAAAATCTGGTAGATTCGTAGATTGGTTCCACCTGCCCAGCCCTTAGGTCTACATTAACCCATTTGGTACCGGAAAATCCAACAGGGGTAAGTGACAAACTGTGCAGGCCCAGATCAGACGCCACAGAACGCGGCGTCTGATCAGGGCCTACACTGTTTTCAAAACAGTTCGGCCATTTTCCAAATAAATTTTGAAGAAAACACAACCTGACACCCCTAAATTTTGAAAATGACTCCTGCTAGATATAAGGAGGAAGATTCCATTTGGTACAAAAAGGGTTATGGGCTTCTTGGATACAGGGTTCGGTAAAACCATCTCAACGGTCACATGCCATTGAAGTGAGTTGGAGTGGTTGTCGACGGCATGACGTCGAGCCAACGTTGACTCGACGCCCGTCTGCAAGTCCACTCATGTGTGGTTGTTTTTTTGTTTTTTTTTCGACGGTCAGTATGCTTATTTGTCTGTCTAACAGTCCGCTCATTCGTCTGTTAGTCAGTCGGTCTGTGTGTCGTCTGTCTGTCTACTGTCAGTCAAACCCCTCTCTCTCTCTGTCTCTCTGTCTCTCTGTCTCTCTCTCTCTCTCTCTCTCATGCCAACGGTCATGTGGCAATGAAGTGAGTTGGAGTGGGTGTCGACGGCATGACGTCGAACCAACATTGACTCAACGCCCCTCCGTCAGTCCACTCATTTGTTTATTTCGACTGTCAGTACGGACATTTAAATTGAACATGTAGACAGATCATTGGGCATATTTCTCAAGATAGATAGATAGATAGATAGATAGATAGATAGATAGATAGATAGATAGATAGATAGATAGATAGATAGATAGATAGATAGATAGATAGATAGATAGATAGATGATAGATAGATAGATAGATAGATAGATAGATAGATAGATAGATAGATAGATAGATAGATAGATAGATAGATAGATAGATAGATAGATAGATAGATAGATAGATAGATAGATAGATAGATAGATAAAACGAAAGTTACGTAAAAACTTATTTCGTGAATAACGGTATCTCAAGCCATTGACATGGGTCATTCACGAAAAGATTTTCGTCAATTAAAGACGGATTTAGGATAAATGATTTTCTGTAATGAAAGTAAAATATCATTCTTTCCTTCTCGAGGCATTTTTTCAATGAAAAAGTGTATATTTTCTCTCAAAATGTCTGCATATTGGAGCTTTTTTCGTGACGTACTTCCGGTTCTAAAAATAGAACGGAAAAAGCCCTGGCCGTCAACTGTCTTATAACTTCAAGGCAATGGGACAGATAAAATGTTAATTACAGCGTAAAACAGCGGAATTATTTCATACATTTGACGAAGTCTAATGTAAGATAATGAGAGAAACTGATATGCTGCCAGGTGTGAAATTTCGCATTACGAAAACATGCCTATACAAATACATTATCAATTTTCGGCCAAAAAATGGAAATTTTAAGATGAAAAATTGTCATAACTTTCTTATTTTTGCTCAAAACATAGATTGTGGGGTCAAGATAGAACCGCCTCAACGAGGCGGTTCTATGAGTAGCCACAATCTACCTTTTTGGGCAGAAATAAAAAAAAATGTTTACCCCTGTAAACCCCAGTTTTACTATATACAAGTGGGGTTTTAGAGGGACAAATTCGCATAGGCGTGTTTTCATGATGGCAAATCCCAACTGTTATTTTCTTAGGTAACTGCTCTTAAAGATATATTGTACGTACGACCCAACAGGGTTCTCTCTCTCTCTCTCTCTCTCTCTCTCTCTCTCTCTCTCTCTCTCTCTCTCTCTCTCTCTCTCTCTCTCTCTCTCTGAGAGTCTCATGACGTACATATTGCTCTCTCTCTCTCTCTCTCTCTCTCTCTCTCTCTCTCTCTCTCTCTCTCTCTCTCTGAATTTGACTTTGCAACGTCGATGAAACGTCAGAACGTTACGTTAACGATAATACGGCGCTTAATAAAAATGTCATCAGCCTAGTGCTCGGACCCATCAAGACTCAGTGGGGTTCGAACATTAAATTCAAAACAAACATAGAACACCCTTTCAGTGCATGAGAATGAAACACTCATTCACAAGTGCAAGATTTTACAGTAAAATCTGGTAGATTTGTACAACCTTCCCCGTTCCCAGCCCTTACATTAACCCATTTGGTACCGGAAACTCTAAAATGGGTAAATGACAAACAGTGCAGGCCCAGATCAGACGCTGCAGAACGCGGCGTCTGATCAGGGCCTACACTATTTGCAAAAAGTTTAGCCATTTTCGGAATAAATTTTGAAGAAAACACCCTGGAATCTTCAATTTTTATCAAAATTGCACATATACATGTTGACAGATCGCTGGACATTTTTTAGACAGATCGTTGAACTGTTTTAGAGAGAGAGAGAGAGAGAGAGAGAGAGAGAGAGAGAGAGAGAGAGAGAGAGAGAGAGAGAGAGAGAGAGAGAGAGAGAGAGAGAGAGAGAGAGACGTTCTGTCCGTATGTGATAGCTATACTTGGATACATGCAGCGAATAAAACGAAAAGTTACGTAAAAACTTATTTTGTAAGTAAGCGTATCTCAAGCCATTGACATGTGTCATTCACGAAGAGATTTTCGACAATTAAAAACGGATCTAGGATAAATGAATTTCAGTAATAAAAGCAAAAATATCATTCTTTCCTTCTCGAGGAATTATTTCATTGTAAACGGGTATATTTCCTCTCAGAATGTCTGAATATTGTTGGCATTTTAAGTTCCGCCAATACATTTGAATAGCGATGACCGTTTCAATTGACGGCCAGTGCTTTGCGCATGCGCATGAATGACGTCATAAACGGAATTCCTAAAACCTCCTATAGCTTCTTTCTTGGGGTGGTTGTGTGAGGTACAGGTGTCATGTATCTTCACCAGATCATACTGGCCTACAGTTGGACAAGGCTTGCTATGCTTGGAGCAGGTAAGGCTAGATTTTCATTCATTTGCCTCCTTCCCCCTTTCCTCCCGGATCATAAAAGAGATGACAAGTTCTGCTATAGGAGGTTTTTTCGTGACGTACTTCCGGTTCTAAAAATAGAACGGGAAAAGCCCTGGCCGTCATCTGTCGTGTTGCTTTAAAGGCAGTGGGACAGATAAAATGTTAACTACAGCGTAAAACAGTGGAATTCTTTTAAACTTTTGGCGAATTCTAATGTAAGATAAAGGGAGAAACACCGATATGCTGCCAGATGTGAAATTTCGCATTACGAAAATGATATATTGTACATACGACCCAACAGGGACTAACTTCCCACATCACAGGTCCTGGTGTATGAATGTCTTTTGACGTGTCACCAGTAACAATTCTGATTCTGATACAGGGTCCTCTCTCTCTCTCTCTCTCTCTCTCTCTCTCTCTCTCTCTCTCTCTCTCTCTCTTTGTCGTTAAATGACGCCACGTCAACCGACATGTAGCGTGTCAACAACGTCGTATCTGCATCAAACCAACTTCAAAGCGATGCATTGAATTTGACATTGCAACGTCGATGAAACGTCAGAATGTTGCGTTGGCGATAATACGACGTTGCTTAATAAAATGTCATTTGCCCAGTGCTCGGACCCATCCAGACTCAGTGGGATTGGAACATTAAATTCAAAACAAACGTAGAACACCCTTTCAGTGCATAAGAATGAAACACTCCTGCGGAAGTGCAAGATTTTACAGTAAAATCTGATAGATTTGTAGATTGGTTCAACCTGCCCAGCCCTTATGTCTACATTGACCCATTTGGTACCGGAAAGGGGTAAGTGACAAACAGTGTAGGCCCAGATCAGACGCCTCAGAATGCGGCGTCTGATCAGGGCCTTCACTGTTTGCAAAAAGTTCGGCCATTTTCCAGATAAATTTTGAAGAAAACACAACTTGACAGCCCTAAATTTTGAAAATGACTCCTGCTATATATATGGAGGAAGATTCCATTTGGTACAAAAAGGGTTATGGGCTTCTTGGATAAAGGGATCAGTCAAACCTCTCTCTCATCTCAACGGTCACGTACGTGACATTGAAGTGAGTTGGAGTGGTTGTCGACGGCATGACGTCGAGCCAACGTTGACTCGACGCCCGTTTGTAAGTCCACTCATTGGTTGTTGTTTTTTTCGACTGTCAGTATGTTTATTTGTCTGTCTAACAGTCCGTCCGTTCGTCTCTTAGTCAGTCAGTCGGTCTGTGTGTTGTCTGTCTGTCTACTGTCAGTTTGTCAGTCAAACCTTCTCTCTCTCTCTCTCTCTCTCTCTCTCTCTCTCTCTCTCTCTCTCTCTCTCTCTCTCTCTCTCTCTCTCTCTCTCTCTCTCTCTCTCTCTCTCATGCAAACGGTCATGTGACAATGAAGTGAGTTGGAGTGGGTGACGACGGCAAGACGTCGAACCAACATTTACTCAACGCCCCTCCGTCAGTCCACTCATTAGTTTATTTCGACTGTCAGTATGGACATTTAAATTGCACATGTAGACAGATCGTTGGACATATTTCTCAAGATAGATAGATAGATAGATAGATAGATAGATAGATAGATAGATAGATAGATAGATAGATAGATAGATAGATAGATAGATAGATAGATAGATAGATATAGATAGAGATAGATAGATAGAGATAGATAGATAGATAGATAGATAGATAGATAGATAGATAGATAGATAGATAGATAGATAGATAGCGAATAAAACGAAAGTTACGTAAACACTTATTTTGTAAGTAAGCTTTCGTGAATAACGGTATCTCAAGCCATTGACATGGGTCATTCACGAAAAGATTTTCGTCAATTAAAAACGGATTTAGGATAAATGAATTTCGGTAATAAAAGCGAAATATCATTCTTTCCTTCTCGAGGCATTATTTCAATGAAAACGGGTATATTTTCCCTCAAAATGTCTGAATATTGTTAGCATTTTAAGTTCCGCCAATACATTTGAATAGCGATGGCCGTTTCAATTGACGGCCAGTACTTTGCGCATGTGCAAGTATGACGTCATAAACGGAATTCCTAAAACCTCCTATTGTTTGCATTTTAAGTTCCGCCAATACATTTGAATAGCGATGGCCGTTTCAATTGACGGCCAGTACTTTGCGCATGCGCAAGAATGACGTCATAAAGGAAATTCCTAAAACCTCCTATTCATCAACAATAAATATTAAAAAAGAAAAAGAAAAAATGACACAAATTGACATCGCAAAATTAAATAGACGAGTGAAAGGATAGTAGGAAAATTAAAATAATAATAATAATATAACTTACCTTTTGTTTTATTATTGATAGTCGCTTTTATTATTGATAATCGCAATACAGTGTAGTGATTGTGTTGCTACTACAGTCACTCGCCAAATACGAATGATTCAGAGAAAAACTCTCTTTATCAAAGAAGTACGATGAAACCAGACATAACAAAATAAGCCTTTAATAGCAGATCAAACATTCCATAATGTTAAGCGATTGTTAAGCAATATTTTGCCATTTAAAAGCGTCACACTAGTTAACACTATTATAATTAGTTAACTCTTTCTGATCCGAGACACAGCGAATGGTACAAAATTGCATGTGCGCCAAGAGAAGACCTGTTCAGCCTGCGCGAGTGCCTGCGCACTCGCAAAGGTTGGTCAGGGTCTTCGCTGGTCTCAAGAGCTCTCTATTCTGCGTCCTCCACAGTGCGAAAAGTAATGTCTTTATTCACGTACGACATAGTGCATTTTTCACATCTCCCAAAATGGCTCCTTTTCTGATGAAAATCTGTCATATTTTTCTTATAAATGCTCATAACATAGGTTGTGTGTGCTCGTTAGAACCGCCTCGTTGATGCGGGTTTTAACGAGTACCCACAACCTATGTATTGGAGCAGAAATAAGAAAAATAATGAAGACCCCCGTAAACCCCAGTTTTCTCTATATAAAGTGAGGTTTAGGGGGGTCTTCATTTCACGGACTTGTTCACGTGATGGCATTACACGGTTGCGCAGGCTAATCTTAAGCCTCGACCGATCGCACTTGCCACCATTTACCTTTTTGTCTCCGCATAGGCAAACAACGTCAATATCATACGTATAAAATGGGTCGCGTCATCAGAAAATGGAATTGTTAACATAGGAGGCCGGTCAGCCATGGCTCAGATTAGCATGCACATGCAAAACACACGCTGTCCGGAAGAAGATTCAATGAATCCGCCCTGCAGATGCACAGCGTTGACTCAACGTTGAATCAAAGTTTAAACAGCGTAATTTAAACGTTGATTCGACAGTATATAAATCATATTGGTTTGCTTTGGCGATGGGGCTTGAGATGTCATTTCATCTCAATGTCGGGTAAAAGTCCCGCGAAATTGGAAATAGCATCTCCAATTTGATCTAAATTGTGTTGACGGGGATATAAAACCTCAATTTAAATAATGTTCATCCAGAAACTCTGACAAGAATCTATACTTGTAGCCCTTTGAACCGTGACAGCCCAGACGCTGAAGAAGGCTCGCGTGAACATTGAAGACTCAGATCAGACTGCGCGCTTTTGCGCTTGCCGCACGGTCTTTACACCAGGTTTTGCTGTCCGCAAACGCCGTAATTATCCTACGTATTGGAGCAGACAGACCTTAACAAATAGTGCAGACCCGTATTAGACTGCTCCTGGTCCACACTGTCTGCCATTCCGTCTTCACATTTTGGAATCCTTGCTGGACCGCGGAACACCCTTGTTAAAATTTTAGGAGAATTACAGCGTCCTCAAGTTACGGAACCCGGGAAGGGACATGATTTTTTATTTTTATTATGTTGTGCGAACAAGATAATATCTTGAGCGGACAAGATATTATCTTGTTCGGACAACATATTATCTTGTGCGGACAAGATATTATCTTGTGCGGACAAGATATTATCTTGTTCGCACAAGATATTATCTTGTGCAGACAACATATCTTGTTCGCACAACATATTATCTTGTGCGCACAAGATTTAAGTTGTGCGAACAAGATATTATCTTGTCCACACAAGATAATATCTTGTCCACACAAGATAGATCTTGTGCGGACAAGATATTATCTTGTTCGCATAACTTAATATTTTGTCCGCATAAGATAATATGTTGTGCGAACAAGATAATATCTTGTCCGCACAAGATAATATCTTGTTCGCACAAATTCCCAAGATCTATGTTGTGCAAACAAGATAATATGTTGTGCGAACAAGATAATATCGTGTCCGCACAAGATAGAAGTTGTGCAAACAAGATATTATCTTGTCCGCACAAGATAATATGTTGTCCGCACAACATAAATTATGTTGTCCGAACAAGATAATATCTTGTCCGCACAACATATTATCTTGTGCGCACAACATATTATTTTGTTCACACATTAAAAAAAAATTATGTCCCTTCCCGGGTTCCGTATCAAGGTGTCCGAATTTTTTAGAATTTTTACAGTTTACTGACCATCAATATTTGCTCTCTTTAACTGCCGTCTGACGTATCATTATATCGGCATTCAAACAGTTAGACAAATAACAAACAATTCCATATATGGGCCCCGTCAAGCGATTTTGGTACTTATCGCCTATGCGAGCAGCGAAGGTTCAGGCGAGCCTGCGCATCCGCGCAGTCTCGCCAGAACCTTCGCTGCTCGCTCATACAAGCAGTGAATCAAGAGGAAGCTTCAGACAGAAAGCCATATCCCTGGCCTCTCTGAATGGCTGGGCATGCGCAGTTAAAATTTGTCATGATGGAATGCTCGAAGACACAAATTCGCTTGGCGGGGCTCATATGTTATGTATGGTTATTTAAGAAGTGTTTAACCATTTAAATAATATCAATTACAGAACTACGGTCATTACAGCTTATAGAAAACAGTGACAATGACACCCTTTAAACATGTTATTAACCAATACATACTAAATGGACTTTCCGCCTTATAACTTCTGGTAGATCCATTTTCAGCATTAGGGGTGCCACATCTGTAAAGTTGCTGCAAGTTCAAGTTTTAGAGAAATGCCTCAACTATTAGCAAGAAGTGTAGACCCTGATCAGACGCCACGTGATTTGCAAATGACGCTAGGCATTGACCTGTATAGCCCGGCTGAATAGCTAAAACACATTCCATTAAAATTCATAAAAAATTCAATAGCAAATAGCATAAATAATTTTTAACAGAAAAACGATACTGTAAATGCATAATTTTCCAAATTTTCCCTGACATTCGAGAACATGATTTAACTGATTTCAAAAATGCTCAAATATGAACTCTCTCTGAAACGATACTACAGAGGCATAATTTACTCTCATATACGAGAACATACCATATTATCTCTGTTAGCGTCACTAGTTACACCAAAAAGAAAGGGGAAGAAAAAAAAACGCTGTGGACAGGTCATTGCCGTCTATTATAACTGTTCCGAACTACGCCAAACGTTATCTTCAATCATGTGCGGTCATGTGCGCACAGCCAAGACCCAGATCAGCCTGCGCAGTCGCGCAGGCTGATTTGAGTCTCCGCTGTGCACTAAATGGGTGACATTTCAAAATCCTTTAATTAATATGTGCACAGTTAAACCAGATTGGTTAATGATATTCATGTGAACAAACAGTATATTGCCAGCTTTATTTGAGGGTTACTGATGAGGCCTTATTGGCCGAAACTAGCTAGTCTGGCCCAGACAAACTTGTACTCTCTACGGTTTTCAGTTCTGTGTTGAAATCATTGCTTCCAAAGGATTGCTTTTAAACAGAACATTTAACTTCGCCAAAGCTGGTGTTAAGGGAAAGTGTGGTGGACGCAAAAAGTCGCTGGTGATATTTCATTACGAAACCACGCCTATACAAATACATTGTAACCTTTATCGCCGAAGAAATGAAAATTTTAAGATGAAAAATTGTGATATTTTTCTTATTTCTGCTCAACATATGGATTGTTGGTACTCGTTAGAACCGCCACATAGAGGCGGTTCTAACGAGTGCCCACAATCTATATTTTAGAGCAGAAATACGAAAAATAAGGTTCATCCCTGTAAACCCCAGTTTTACTATATAAAAGTGGGGTTCCACGGGGTCAAAATTATATAGGCGTGTTTTCGTGATGTGTTATATTTTTCTCATCTCTGTCAGAAATTTATGTTATGAGCGCTGCTTACAACCAAAAGCACTTTCTTTCACCAGAAACAGACAAGACAACTGCCGTTTTCTCTGCGGCCCCCGTCCATCGGGGCTTGAAGAAATAGATGGGCTGCATGATGCTTCCACGCAGAGCTGAAACCGACGCACACGAGTACTGGTAAACCGCTTAGAGGATCTAAGCCTGCCCAGGCAAAGCGGTGCGAGTCGGGCCGTCCATGGCTTATAAACCCTATTGGTTTCTTTGACGACAGGGCTTCAGATGTTATTTTATCTAAATTCCCACAAAATTGGAAGCAACGTCTCCAAAATGACATATTCAGTGTGGACGTGGACGTTAAACCTCAAACAAACAAACAAAAACTGCCCTTTTCTTAGTTTTGCCTGCGAACCTGCGACCCGCTGACCACTCCTGAGTTCATGGCGCATCCGATTGAGTGCCGTCTCCCTCTCCCTGCCCCACCATACACACACTTATGCCAAGTTGTCTTAGGTGGGATTTGTACTTTTAGTAACATTTTGAAAATATGCTTAATACAACAATTCTATTCCATATGCCCTTGTTGTCTTTCAGAAAGCTATTGTTTGCTCCCATTGCTTGTACTTTAGTGGCATAAATGTATTTGAAAAGAGGCTTTGTGTTCTCGAAAATAGCAATTCTATTCATCGCCTTCCCATTAGAATTATTCAGTCGGGAATCCAAAGCATCAATGGTGTAACTCTTTTCTGTAATAAAGGGAAAACGTCATCATCAGCAACTGAGAATAAAATTTATTGCTCATGACACAACTGTATCAGCTCCATCTTGAGTGGCTAAATAACTCGCGCTGCAATTATGTCCGCCTCACGTTTCCGCAATATTTCATGCTGCAGTCCAATTTCGGTGATTTGATCCGACTTCTGTGACAAGTATCCTAAGTCACCGACAAGTGGTTCAATAATAACATGCATTGCACTTGCGCTAGCACGGAGAACCAGTCTGAATAGTAAGTGGACGGAGACAAGGGGAACTTGTTTCGTTGGGCATGTGCGCGCCTCAAAGACCTTGATCAGCCCGCGCGTCCGCGCAGGCTGATCAGGTTCTTTGCTATGCGCTACACACTCCTCAACTAGCACAGTTAGTTTGGCCCTCGCCCATCGGGGCTTGAAGAAGTAGATTGGGCTGCATTATGCTTCCATGCAGGGCTGAAAAGACCGCACATGAGTACTGGTCAACCGCTTAGAGGGTCTAAGCCTCCCCAGTCAGTCGTCCATGCATATAAACAATATTGGTTTCATTGGGTGGCAGAGCTGAGAAGTCATTTCTTCTCAATGTCGGGTAAAGGTTCCACAAAATTGGAAGCAGCGTCTCCAAAATGACCTAAATAGTGTTGACGGGGACTTCAAACCTCAATTCAAACAAAACCCAAGGCATTGAGTTATAAGGCCAAAACATGAAACGAACACCATTTGAAGCATAGAAATGAATGTGCCTTGTCCCTCACCGCTGTGGTTCGAGCCTCGCTCGGGCCATGTTCTGCAACCGAAGATCAGTTTTTTCCGGAAATTGATAAATTTTCAATTCTGCGGTAAAATGTTTAGGTTTAATCATACTCAAGCCCTGCATATTTCTCTGGCAAATTCTGGCGGGGAATAAAGTTAACAAAGAAATAATTGGTGATAAAATTCTTAGAAACGTATCTTTGTTTACCGTCCCTCTGTGCTAGCGCAAAAGTTCCCGGATGTGTCGAGGGAACGAATTTCCATTAACATTTTCGAGCTAGTTCCCCTGATTACCACCCGTGCTAGTTGTTTAGGTGAGTTTTTTTTTATTTAATTAGTCATGGACCGAAAATTGAAAATAGTGTTTTAATTCATAAACATATTTTAAAGGTTTCAGTTTTTCTTTCTTTGTGTTTTCTACACACCATATCTTATAGTACATCACGTGAACAAGTCCGTGAAATAAAGCCCCCCTAAACCCCACTTTATATAGAGAAATCTGGGGTTTAGGGGGGTAAACATTATTTTCCTTATTTCTGCTCCAAGACATAGGTTGTGGGTACTCGTTAGAACCGCCTCAATGAGGCGGTTCTAACGAGCACCCTCAACCTATGTTTTGAACGTTTATAACAAAAATATCAAGGATATTCATCAGAAAAGTAGCCATTTTAGAGATGTGAAAAATGCACTAAGCCGCACGGGTGAGTTATCGTAATGAAAAGACCACCTTTATAACTGTTCAAAAGTGGTTTTGAAGACCATTTTTGAACAATTCCAAAGGTGGTCTTATTAAAGGATTTTACTGTATATCTCACCGTGATAGCCTCGGTTTCGTACAAACCCTTTTTGCGAGACTACTTTATTGGTCAATGCGTCATGTGGAGATTTGCAAAACAACTCAGATCCATTTAGGGGATGAGTGTGTTCAAAATTGTCATTTGGGGAGGTAAACCGGCGGTCTTAAGGTCGGAAATTTCGTTTTACAGCCCCGGATGTTCAAAATGTCATTTTGGTAGGTAAATTGGTGGTTTTACGGTCGGAAATATCGTTTTACGGCTCCGAGTGTTCAAAATTGTCATTTGGGGAGGTAAATCGGCGGTTTTACGATCGGATATTTCGTTTTACGACGATTTTCCTCTCGAAATGACAGGTTTGAATACACTTATCTTTATTCATTTGTTTGTTAAAAAGGTGTACAGTTTGTTCAAAACGGTAAACCAACTGAATACCAACGAACGACGTTACATGATGACATCGGATTTTTCGGACGTACACGTTTATCGCAGGATGTACCGTCACAAAATTTTGACGTCATCCAATTAGACTCCACGTTACATCCGCAAATGCATTACATCACGTGAACAAGTCCGTGAAATGAACACACCCCTAAACCCCACTTTATATAGAGAAAAGAGGGGTTTAAGGGGGTGTACATTATTTTTCTTATTTCTGCTCCAAGACATAGGTTGTGGGTACTCGTTAGAACCGCCTTAATGAGGCGGTTCTAACGAGCACTCACAACGTATGTTTGCAGTATAAATAAGAAAAATATCAAGGATTTTCATCAGAAAAGTAGCCATTTTGGAGATGTGAAAAATGCACTATGTCGCACGGGTGTGTTATCGTAATGGAAGAGCTGATTAACAATCGGCCCAAAAAGGAAAAGGAGAAATGATGATAGCGGCAGAAGGAAACTTCGCCACGCATCTTCGACTGGAAACTAACCTCTCTTTGAATGAATTTGAATAATTCCAGATTATATAAAAAAATTTTTAGAAAGGAGTGTAAAACAGATAATGTAATAAGACAGTAATATCAGAATCTTTTCTATTTTTAACATAGCGTGTCAGACAAAGGAACAGAGAATGAGAGAAAAAGAACACATATCTATGTGCCGAAATGTCGATCAGAACAGGATAAAATGGATCAGTGCATTTTCCAGGTGCAACAGAAAACATTATCTTATTTCCTGCTGAAAACTGATAATTTAATAAACCATTTAGCCCAGTCACAATAAAACGTATAGTGATCCCCGTCAGAGGATGTTGTTTGTAACATTGGTGGCCAGCAACCTTTCGATTCAGGTCAGCCTGCGCATCCGCTCAATATGAACAGAGCGTTCGCTTTGGTCCGTTTATTGGGCACGCAACAATGGGTACAATTTGGCTTCACAAACGCACGAGCTGATCTCTGTCCCAAAAGGTAGGTTGCGTGTTGGAGATATAGAATGGGCTGCATGATGCTTCCACGCAGAGCTGAAACCAACCGCACATGAACACTGGTAAAACGCTTAGAAGGTCTAAGCCTGACCAGGCAAGGTAGTGCGAGTCAGACGGTCCATGCATATAAACCCCCATTTGGTTTCATTTGGCGACATGGGTTTGAGTTGTCACTTCATTTTAGTGCCGGGTAAAAGTCCCACCGGGGTCGGCAACATTCTTTCGTGGAGATTGATCATGAAATCTTTTCTACGGTCATTCTCTCCCTTCCGCTGATTCAAGAAGGGCAGTTGTCAGTTTCTGGCGAAAGAATGTGCACTGTACTGGTTAACCGCTTACGTATAAGCCTGCCCAGGAAAGTGTTGATAGGTAAACTGACCGGCTCAAAAATAACCTAAATAGTGTTGACTGGGCCGTAAAACTCCAAAACAAACAAACAAAAGTCCCACAAAATAGAAATCAACGTCTCCAAAATGACCTAAATAGTGTTGACTGGAATGTTAAACCTCATTTCAAACAAAACGTGTTCTCGTGTGACTTGTTCGGTTTTAACCAGTGAAGACTCAGACCAGACTACGCATGCGTAGTCTGATCTGAGTATTCACCGGTCGCCATGGTAACAGTCCATAGTTTTCATTTACATGTATTTGGATTTTAACGACCCAGTCAACGTTGTTTTGGTCATATGGAGCCGACAGGTTTACCTGACCACACTTTTCCTGCTGGACGGGCTTATACAGGTCAGTGCATACCCAGCAGGCACTCAACGTTGAACTAACGTTGAAACAACGTTGTTTCAACGTTAGTTCAACGTTGTGTCAACGTTTTGTGCCTGCAGGGTATTCTGTCGCTAGAAACTGACAACTGCCCTTCTTCAATCAGCGGGAGAAAATTTTCATAATCAATGTCCGCCAAAAAAAAGTTGCCAACCCGGGCTTGTATCGAACCACGATCTCCCGATCACCAGTCAGACACATGTCCGTATTAACTGCCGAAGCCGGCCATTACGATATCACGCCTATACAAATACATTGTAAATTTTACCGCCAAAAACGAAAATTTTAAGATAAAATACGAAAATTTTAAGAAAAATATTGTGACTTTTTTTCTTATTTCTGCTCAAAATATAGATTGTGGGTACACCCAATCTATATTTTAGAGCAGAAATAAGAAAATGAGAATTACCCCTCTAAACCCCAGTTTTGCTATATTAAACCGGGGTTCAAGGGGGTCAGAATGATATAGGCGTGTTTTCGCGATGGGCCTATAGAGTATTCAAACAACCAGCGCAGTTTCTCGGCAGACTTCAAGCATGCGCACGCAATATTTAGTCTTCGCCGCACTTACATATTTTATGAGTTCTTTTCTTCTGTGTCTCTTCCCAATGTTTCGAACATATCAACTAAGAATGCATCAAATCCTTATAATGATGAAACATTTTGCCTATTTGATGCGAGAAAATCCTATCGTAACTCAACCCTTTCGTCCCCGAATTTTTATGTGTACTCATGGACACATTTGTTTGTTTGATTTGGGGTTTTAAGGCCGGTTTAAACTTGGACGCCCCGTATACTACAGAGGCTCTATTCCATATTTTCTATGCGAGGCTGCTTTGTTCCATCTGAAATTTAATGCAAGTTCACGTCCTCTCTTCGGGAATAACAGTTTCCATAAGAACATATATTTCGGATTAAGTTAATTGTTTGTTTGTTTGATTTGAGGTTTAACGTCCCCGTCAACACTGTATAGGTCATTTTGGAGACGTTGCTTCCAATTTTGTGGGACTTTTACCCGACATTGAGATGAAATGACATCCCAATCCCTGCCGCCCAATGAAACCAATAGGATTTATATGCATGGACTGGCCTGGGCAGGCTTTAATAGACCTTCTAAGCGGTTTACCAGTTCTCATGTGCGGCCGGTTTCAGCTCTGCGTGGAAACATCATGCGGCCCAATCAATTTCTCCAAGCCCCGATGGGCGGGGGCAACATGAACACATTTAATTTCGCCAAAATGGATTATAGACAAAAATCCTTTACAGAATGGTACACAGTGAAGAGACTGATCTACCCTTTTTGCAAATGCATATATAACTATATTCAAGGTTGAGAGCATCGGGCAAAAACAATGTTGCCAAATCAAAATGTACACTTTATGTATTTATACACGTCTCCCTGTCGGCACAAAACAGCGGACCAACGTCGGGCCGACAGCGATACGACGTGACAACGTCGTATCGCTGTCGGCCCGACGTTGGCCCGGTATTCTTTGTTGGCTGGGCTTAACTTAATTCGAATAGCCCCCGCCCATCGGGGCTTGAAGAAATAGATGGGCTGCATGAAGCTTCCACGCAGAGCTGAAACCGACCGCACACTGGGTAACCGAGTACTGGTAAACCACTTCGAGGATCTAAGCCTGCCCAGGTAAAGCAGTGCGGGTCAGACCGTCCATACTTATAAACCCTGTTGGTTCCATTGGGCGACAGGGCATGAGATGTCATTTCATCTCAATGTCGGTTAAAAGTCCCACAAAATTGGAAGCAACGTCTCCAAAATGACCTTTACAGTGTTGACGGGGATCAAACAAACAACAATTAACTTAATCCGAAAATATATGTTCTTCTGGAAACTGTTATTCCCGAAGAGAGGACGTGAACTTGCATTAAATTTCAGATGGAACAAAGCAGCCTCGCATAGAAAATATGGAATAGAGCCTCTGTAGTATACGGGGCGTCCAAGTTTAAACCGGCCTAGGTAGCACAGTTGGATGCGCCCAGTCTGATGCAAGTCTGACTGCACCAGAAGGTCGCTGAATCGAAACCTATTTGGCCAGCAGCTTTCTTTCGTAGATGTTGATAATGAAATCTTTTCTGTTTCAAGAAGGGCAGTTGTCAGTTTTTGGCGAAAGAACATGCACTGTACTGGTTAACCGCTTATGTATAAGCATGTCCAGAAAAGTGGTTAGATAGACAGTCCGGCTCGATATGACCTAAATACTGTTGACTGAACCGAACAAATCTATGTTTCGTTTTATTTCATTTTCAACCCCATGTTTTGTAACGAATTGAGGAAGAGTTTTCCTATGATTTTTTTTCTATTTTCTATATTTTCATACCTGTTCAACAAACAGTTTGTGTGCTCGTTAGGAATGTCTCATTGATGCGGTTCTAACGAGTACCCACAATCTGTTATTGAGCACAATAGGGAAACTGTTGTATACTATGTTTTTCTGTAAAGTGGGTTTCTCAAGGGTGCGTTCATTACACGGACCCGTTAACGAAATCTCCCATGCCACCTCGCGCAAAGTTAAGCACAACTGCAGAGGTCTTCATGCCAGGGAATTCAGCCGCTACACACTCCAGGATGTTTTTATCCTGTTTTAGTCTGTTTTAATCAGCCTTCAGTCACTCGCAAAGAAGAAGAACTGAATAGTGTTTAAAGAGTTACATCCTTTAAATATGTGATAACGCATTGTATACTAGTGGACTCTTCCATTGCTATATGTTGGACAAGTCCATTTGCCATATAAGGGGTGCCAGGCCTATTTTTCGTTTTTATTCTATTTTAGACGGAAAATTCTGTTAACAAATAGTGCAGGCCCTGATCAGACGCCGCGTTCTGCGGCGTCTGATCTGGGCCTGCGCCGTTTGCCAAGGTACCTCTTTAGGAGTTTCCCGCATGCAACGGGTTAAACACTAAATACAACAGAAAACAGGAAAAAAAAAATGTACATCATATCTAGCTGTGTAGGAAGATCATAAATAAATATGAACAATTAAAAATGATTTTATTAAGTGTGTTTTATAATTAAGGCTAATTCTGCTCGCATTTCACATTCAGAGAATAACAAAGGGGCTTGCGATAATTCGATAAAATATTGACCATGTTTTGCGGTATTTTACTTAGTGTCAAAATAATTTGATCCCAAAACCGGATACAGAATGAAAATCGTGTCAGTGAGGCACAATGTCGAGTACGGTAATCGACCAAGAAATCAACGGTTCTTTGAATGAACATGCAGTGAATAACCTAAGGCCATGTAAACCCGACTTAATACCCCCAAAACTCGCATTGAGTAAAGTGGTGTTTACGATTGTATACATTACTTCCCATCACGAAAAACAATTCTATATAATTTTCACCCTCTCAAACCTCACTTTTATATAGTAAAACTGGGGTTTACAGGGGTAAACCTTATTTTTCTTATTTAGATTGTCGGTACTCGTTAGAAGGCGGTTCTAACAAATCGAGGCGGTTATAACAAGTACCCACACAATATATTTTGAGCAGAAATGAGAAAAATATCACAGTTTTTCCATCTTATTTTTTTATTTTTTCGGCGGTCAAGGTTACAATGTAATCGTATAGGTCCGTTTTCGTAATGCGCTGTTAAACGTAGGGTTTTCGGCACCCGCCCTTCGGGGCTTGAAGTAATAAATGGGCTGCATGATGCTTCCACACAGAGCTGAATCCGACCGCACACGAGTACTGGTAAACCGCTTAAAGGATCTAAGCCTGCCCAGGCAAAGCGGTGCGAGTCGGACCGTCCATGCTTATAAACCCTATTGGTTTCATTGGGCGACAGGGCTTGAGAAGTCATTTCATCTCAATGCCGTGTAAAAGTCCCACAAAACTGGAAGCGACGTCTCCAAAATGACCTTTACAATGTTGACGGGGACGTTAAACCTCAAATCAAACAAAAACAAAATTACTTCCGTTGTTAAACATTGTATTTTTTGTGGGGAGCTGTCTTTTTCTGTCAATCAATGCTTAACCCTTTTGACGCTGAGAAAAAACTGCATCTGAAAATGTCGTCTGCTTGTGTCGTCTACTGAATCTTTTTGCAAACTTTCTAAACATATTTTTGCACACAGGCAAGCCGAGTGGACCCAGATCAGACTGCTAGGAGCAGTCTGATCTGGGTCCACGCTGTTTGCAAAAATGAATTAGACGACAAAACAGGCGACAATTGTCGTGATTGGTATTCTATGGATTAAAATAGGGAACGTGTACATTGCAGTGGAACTTTCTGTTGCATGTTTGTACGCCATGTGGTTAGGGAAGTACCTTCTCTGTTTCTCCCTAGCTGTACAGCTATGTGTGCAATGCCATGTCCTTCCTCAACTTTTAATGAAATGGACATTCAGTGTGTCATCGCATTGCTGTCAAGGGTCAAGGAAAAAAAAGTCACGAAATGTGCCTGCCTTTTTCAGAAATTAGCAACTGGTTTCCATTTCAAATGCCCCGCTCTCTGTAAAATGAAACCTCAAATTAGGACTAACTCTGCTATAAAAAATATTTTGAAGGGTACACTTAATGTTTCTTTGTGTTTTCTGCCTACATTGTTCTCTGGTCAGAGACCACTTTTTGGGCTGTTCAAAAGTGGTCTAAAAGACCACTTTTGAACAGTCCCAAAGGTGGTCTTGATATAGGAATTTTACTGTATTTAAAACGGGTTGATCCAAATGACTGGGCCAAGGTTGTCCAATGACCTTGCCCTTTGGCATTCATAGACAATCATTTTGTATCACGGCCCCCGCCCATAGGGGCTTGAAGAAATATATGGGATGCATGATGCTTCCACGCAGAGCTGAATCCGGCCCGCACTCTAGTACTAGTAAACCGCTTAGAGGATCTAAGCCTGTCCAGGAACCGCGGTGTGAGGCGGACCGTCCATGCTAATAAACCATATTGGTTTCATTGGGCAACAGGGCTTGAGAAGTCATTTCATCTCAATGTCGGGTAAAAGTCCCACAAAATTGGAAGCAACGTCTCCAAAATGACCTTTACAGTGTTGACGGGGACGTTAAACCTCAAATCAAACAAACAAATCATTTTGTATCTACCCGCAAGTCAAAGACCATATTTTGTTTTCGAAAAATGCATTGTTCTACCTTTTCTGCATTCAAAAGCCTAAGGAACCAATTTGACATAGGTCAAGATCAGCCTGGGGTCATCATTTGTACAAGATTGGTTGCACTCAGTCACCCGATGCAACATACCAAAGTTAAAAAAAGGCAAATGATCCACTAGGCGAAGCTTCATACCAAATACCAAAGACCTGGACCTTCTGGTTTCAGACAAGAAGCGTTTTAAAGGTTTTCCCAATACAAAAGTCGGTAAAACATGCAGGTCCTGTGGTGGGACCATTTTTGGCCCCAAGGCTATGATTTGAACAATCTTGGTAGAGGTCCACTAGATGAAGCTTCATACCAAATATCAAAGACCTGGGCCTTGCGGTTTCAGAGAATATTTTTAAAGTTTTCAGTAGATATACAATGGACCAGAACCGTTTGAGCAATTTTGAAAGAGGACCATGCCCAACTGAGGATCATTCCTGTGAAGTTTGGTCAACAGCCATTCAGTGGTTTAGAAGGAGAATTGTTAACGCACGGATGCACGCACAACGGACGATGGACAAGACGTGATCACAAAAGCTCTCCTTGTCACTATGTGCTTCTGGTTTGTTTGGGCGATAGAGATGTCTTTTCATCTCGATGTCGTGTAAAAGTTCCACACAATTGGCAGCAACATCTCCAAAATGACCTAAATAGTGTTGATGGGGACGTTAAACCTCAACACAAACAGGTTCATTTTGCAGACCTAGGCCCAGTTGGTTGAAGCATCATTAGCTTAATGGGTTCGTTAGTGGTGAAATTAATTGTTAAAGCAAGCGCAATATCTGATATACAGTCAAACTTCGATGACTCGAACCACTTGGGGCCATGAAAATTTGTTCGAGACAGCGGTAGTTCGAGCCACAGAGGGATACTATTAGTGCCATACCAGGAGGCATAATGGAGATAACTGTGGGATATCTTTTCGGTGTTCTATATTATAAATGTACGTTGTGTGTAACCATTAGAATCGCCTCATCGAGGTGATTCTAATGAGTACACACAGCATACATTTGCAAGATAAATGAAGAAAATTTTCCTAAATTACCCTTATATCTTATTTGGAGGAACTCCCTACGGACTCAAGAACGGGTTCGACCCATCCATGGTAAACCAGCCATCGGAGATCAAGCCATCGAAGTTTTACTGAAGTGGTATTTTTGCTGGAAAAAAAAGTGGTTGTCATATTAAATGATCAAAGTTTTAACGATATCTTAACTAAAGCAATTGTTAGTTTTGAACAGCTGGATGCAGGAAATATTCTATTTTGGCTGATTTTTGTATCATTATTATTTTGATTGTACTGCCCTTTCATGATTCAGCATCATAGTTGGCTAAGAACAGAGCCTTGACGAACACCCACCTTCACTTCTAACTCTTCACTGTAACTGTCATCAACACGGACACGGCTCCACGCATTAGCATACAACCCCTGGACCTGTCTCACAATCCACTCGTCCACTCCAAGTTTTCTTAGTCCCACCAGATGACTTGCCGAGGCAATCGATCAAATGCCTTCTCCAGGTCTACAAAAGCCATGTAGTCTCTCGTTGGCGGCCAGATACTCCTCTTGCAGCAGCCTTACACCAAAGATTGCGTCTGTTGTGCCTCTTACTGGGACGAAGCCAAACTGGGAAACATCAATCGACACCCAACTGCATCCACAATCCTCTCCAGGACTTTCATGACCTGTTGTGTCAGCTTGAGACCACGGCAGTTGCCCCTGTCCAATGCACCTCCCTTGCCCTTGCAGAGACAGACAATGAAACTCTGTTCGCAGTCAGAGGGTACCTTGCCATCACGGATAGTTAATGCTGCAAGGACACGGACCATCAAGGCACCCACATCACCCGCTGCTCTTATCAGCTATCACTATGCCCGATGGGCCGGGTGCTTTACCAACCTTCATATGAGAAACTGCCTTCTTAACCATATCGATTGTGTTTGGAATGGGTGACCCTTCCACTGGTGGTTCATCAGATTTCACTTATTATCATAAAAACACGCTTATATAATTTTGAAGCCCTTGAACCCCATTTTATATAGCAAAACTGGGGTTTACAGGGGTAAACCTTATTGTTCTTATTTCTGCTATAAAATATAGATTGTTGGTACTTGTTAGAATCTCCCCGACGAGGCGGTTTTAACGAGTACCCGCAATCTATATTTTGAGCAGAAAAAATAAAAAATATCCAATAAATTTTTCGTTTTTTTTCGGCAGTAAAGTTTACAATGCATGTGTATAGGCGTTTTCGTGATGTATCTTCAATCATTAGTTTTGTTTGTTTTTGTTTGTATTGGAGTTTAACGGCCCAATCAACACTATTTAGGTCATTTTTAAGCCGGTCAGTTTACCTATCCACACTTTTCCTGGGCAGGCTTATACGTAAGCGGTTAACCAGTAGAGTGCACATTCCGCTTTCACCAGAAACTGACAGTTGCCCTTCTAGGATCAGCAGATGGGAGAGAATGACCATAGAAAAGATTTCATGATCAATCTCCACGAAAGAATGTTGCCGACCACAGCAGATGTCGAACCAGCGTCCTCCTGATCACCAATCTGACGCGCATCCGACTGAGCTACCGAGGCCGGCTTCAATTAGTTAGAGGTGAACTAAAACAGCGTACCAGTGAAAAACATCTGTTTGTTTGTTTGTTTGATTTGAGATTTAACGTCCCCGTCAACACTGTAAAGGTCATTTTGGAGACGTTGCTTCCAATTTTGTGGGACTTTTACCCGACATTGAGATGAAATGACATCTCAAGCCCTGTCGCCCAATGAAACCAATAGGGTTTATTAGCATGGACGGTCGCAGAACAGCCTCTCACATGCTATTGGAGAGAGAAATGACAACTGACTTTCTTGATAAGTGGCAGGTACGGAATGAAACTACCTGACCTTCCTTTGCAGAACTTGGCAATTCACATGCTACACAAGCGAGGCTGGAACACACTGTCTGATATAATATTTATGCAACACGCAAAAATGTATGTATTATTTGTTTGTTTTGAGTTAAGCAGCCCAGTCTTTCTTTCTTTCTTTCTTTTTACTTATCCTGCGATCGGTCACATCTGACCGACTCGCAGGTGTACACATACACACCAGATTTGCAGGATGAAAGTCTACACAGCAATCATGTAATTACGATTGGAGTCTTTAACCTGCACAGGGCACGACTCTCCCTGCACAGGGGACCTCCAGTTAACTGCCAGATCCGAAGGACAGTGCACTTTATGACATTCATCCCTGTAAATGATGCCAATGGAGCGTGTTCTGCCAGTCAATACTGTTTAGGTCACATAGAGCAAGTCAATTTACCTAACCCCAATTTTCCAGAGCATGGCAAAAACTGACATCCAAAAGAAGGGGAGAGAATGACAATAGAAAAGCTCCATGAAAGAATTTGCCCACCAGGCAGATATACAATATCTTATCACCTGTCAGATGCTCTTGTGACTAACATACCAAGACAGACGAAAATGTATGAAATAAAAAAAAGTAACAAACAATAATAACAGCAATAGATTTTATTTCATTACAAGATACATTAACCTTTAACACTCTAAGCAAATTCAGCAGACGCAAATTGTTGGTACCCTGAAAAAAGGATTTGACATCTCATGCAAATTGTCTCCAAGCGTAGTTTCTGAGAAAAATTGTAAAAATATTTCAAAATGTCATCTGCTGATAAAAATACCCAGTATACAGAGCATTAAAAGAAGGTACATGTATGCCAAAAACATTAATTCTAACAAAGTGCACGTATTCAGGCAATTGAAAGGAACTGCAGAAGAACAAGACGCCCACCATAATGTTACAAAAGGACTAAAATGCATGTGTTACAAGTCAATATTGCTGATGGATTTCTTCTAACAAGTGCAAGGTTTTGAGAATTTGAAGGAAACAATGAAATAATTGTCGAATTTTAGTCTGTTAGAATCAATATAGATCAGTGTGTAAATTGTTCAGTTATCAATCACACTGTCAGAGTGATTTATAACTCAACGATTCCCACACTAGAGCTGATCTTTTTTAAATCTAATGGACACACATTCTCTTACACAAACAATTCATATCATATACTCACATGTATTTTGGCATATTGCAAATTTATTCAACACACATTCTCTTACACAAACAATTCATATCATATACTCACATGTATATTGGCATATTGCAAATTTATTCAAAACACATTCTCTTACAAAAACAATCATATCATATACTCACATGTATATCGGCATATTGCAAATTTATTCGACACACATTCTCTTACACAAACACTCATATCATATACTCACATGTATACTGGCATATTACAAATCTATTCAACACACATTCTCTTACACAAACAATTCATATTATATACTCACATGTATATTGACATATGGCAAATTAATTCAACACACATTCTCTTACACAAACAATCATATCATATACTCACATGTATACTGGCATATTACAGATCTATTCAACACACATTCTCTGCAACGAACACTTCATATCATATACTCACATGTATATTGGCATATTACAAATCTATTCAACACACATTCTCTTACACAAACAATCATATCATATACTCACATGTATACTGGCATATTGCAAATCTATTCAACACACATTCTCTTACAAAAACAATCATATATACCCACATGTATATTGACATATTGCAAATCTATTCAACACACATTCTCTTACACAGACAATTATATCATATACTCACATGTATACTGACATATTGCAAATTTATTCAACACACATTCTCTTACACAAACAATTCATATCACATACACGTAACTTGGTATATTGCAAATCTATTCAACACACATTCTCCTACACAAACAATCATATCATATACTCACATGTATATTGACATATTGCAAATTTATTCAACACACATTCTCTTACACAAACAATCATATGATATACTCACATGTATATTGGCATATTGCAAATTTATTCAACACACATTCTCTAAATAAACAATCATATCGTATTCTCACATGTATACTGGCAAATTACAATCTATTCAAAACACATTCACTTACACGAACACTTCATATCATATACTCACATGTATATTGGCATATTACAAATCTATTCAACACACATTCTCTGACACAAACAATTCATATCATATACTCACATGTACATTGACATACTGCAAATTTATTCAACACACATTCTCTTACATAAACAATCATATCATATACTCACATGTATACTGGCATATTACAAATCTATTCAACACACATTCTCTTACACAAACACTTAATATCATATACTCACATGTATATTGGCATATTACAAATCTATTCAACATACATTCTCTTACACAAACAATCATATCATATAATCACATGTATACTGGCATATTGCAAATCTATTCAACACACATTCTCTTACACAAACAATCATATCATATACTCAAATGTATACTGGTACATTACAAATCTATTCAACACACATTCTCTTACACAATCATATTATATACTCACGTGTATACTGACATATTACAAATCTATTGAACACACATTCTCTTACACAAACAATCATATCATATACTCACATGTATATTGCAAATCTATTCAACATTCATTCTAGAACACAAACAATTCATATCACATTCAAGCATGTATATTGGCATATTGCAAATCTATTCAACACATTCTCTTTCACAAACAATTCATATCACATACATGTATATTGACATATTGCAAATTTATTCAATACACATTCTCTTACACAACCAATTCATATCACATACATGTATATTGGCATATTACAAATCTATTCAACATGCATTCTAGAACACAAACAATTCATACCACATACAAGCATGTATATTGGCATATTGCAAATCTATTCAACACATTCTCTTTCACAAACAATTCACTTCACAGACATGTATATTGACATATTGCAAATTTATTCAACACACATTCTCTTACACAACCAAATCATATCACATACTCATATGTATATTGGCATATTGCAAATCTATTCAACATACATTCTAGAACACAAACAACTCATACCACATACAAGCATGTATATTGGCATATTGCAAATCTATTCAAGACATTCTCCATACTTTCGGATGAGTCTTTAAACCGAGGTCCTGTCTCCGTATGACCGTGGCTGTTCGTGGGACGTAAAACTAAAACTCACTCACTCAACACATTCTCTTTCACAAACAATTCATATTGCATGATCACATGTATATTGGCATATTACAAATCTATTCAACATTCTCTTACACGAACAATTCATAAAAAAATGGGACACTCTCTGTAAGTTAGCATATTGCAAAAACATTCTCTTACACAAACAATTCATATCACATACATGTTTATTGGCATATTGCAAAATAGAAGTGGAGGCAATGATCAGGAATCGATACAATCAACCCAGAGGGTCCCATCAGAGACACCAAAGGGAAAGACACACAAACATAAAACAACAGACCCTAATGAAAACACCAACAAAGGAAAGCCAAAAGGACAGTTACTTTCCAACAAAATGGCCAACACGCTATCCAAAATAAAATAACATAAGCAACACAAACACCCAAAGACAAACCGTAACAAAAATAAACAATTCATATCACATACAAGCATGTATATTGGCATATTGCAAATCTATTCAACACACATTCTCTTACACGAACGAAGTCATACATGTATCACATACATGTACCTTGGCATATTCCAAATCTATTCAACACGCATTCTCTTTCACAAACAATTCATATCACAAACATACATCCATATTGGCATATTGCAAATCTATTCAACATACATTCCAGAACACAAACAATTTATATCACATACTAGCACGTACATTGACATATTGCAAATCTATTCAACATACATTTTCTTTCACAAACAATTCATATCACCAATTACATGTATATTGGCATACTGCAAATCTATTCTTTCACAAACAGTTCATATCACATATTCCCAAACCTATATTATGTATATACTGTATTTAATCCTAGTATTCAGACAACTCAACTCCTAACCATACTTGTTCTAAATTTTGAATAAATACAAAACACTTCCTGAATTGCTGGGTGAGTGCCTAACTGTAGACCCTGATGAGATGCACATTATGCAGTCTCATCTGGGTCTACACTGTAGCTCAGCCCTGTCTGTTACATAGAACTTGTACAAGGTGTCCTAAAAGAAAGTTTACACTTTAAAATGGTCAAAACTTTGCTCAATTTGTGTATATTTTTTTCATAAATATATCAATTTAAAGGTCTTGAATAGAATTCTTTATTGATTGCTATATAAACGCACCAAAATATACAACGTTTTGACGTCATGAGGTCATATAAATAAACAATATTTTCCAGATGACGCGCTTGACGTCGGATCAACTTGTCTTTATTGTGGCACATTATTAATAATCTAAATCCGTAACGGACATTCAGAGAGTTTAAACAACATTTCAAGAACAGGACTGTCAGCAGACAACATATCTATAAAGTAATTCATAAAGTTGAGCAACGAAGTTCAGTTGCGTATGCGCCAAAAATGGTCGACCAAGATCGAGTATGGGCAATGAAAATGTTAGTTCGCTGAGAGAAATGCTCATCAACAGCCAAAAAAATTGGTAAGACGTTCTTCATCTGAAACTGGTATTCAAAAAACGTGTTCATGATATTATAAAAAATGATCTAAACTTTCCCCCTACAAAATTCAGATTATGTAGAGTTTCCATATTACAGACCAGGTACAAAGGCTTGATTTCTGTCGCTGGGCCATTGATGTGGCTGACAATTATGCCGACACTTTCCATGATGTTTGGATCAGTGATGAATCACACTTTCTTTTGTCTGGCCGTGTATGTAAGCAAAACATGAGGTTTTGGGCAAATTAACAACTGCATTGCTTCACAGGAGGACCCCTTCAGTGAAAAACTAACAGTTTGGTGCGCTAGGTCATCACACGGAATAATCAGAGAGTACGTGAACGATATCTGATGCTTCTGAAAAACAAGTTTGTTCCAGCTTTTCAAATGTATGGGAAGTCTTGAAAACGTCTGGTTTATGCAACGTCTGGTTTATGCAGGACGGTGCAATGGCATACATACCAAATATAGTTTCGGATTTTCTTCATGAAACTTTCAGTGAAAAGGTGATTTCTAGATGATGCCCTGAGGTAAAAGATTGTGGACACTTTTGGCCCGCACATAGCCCTGATTTGAACCCATGTGATTACTTTCTATGGGGCTATCTGAAGTCGAAAGTGTACAAACCATAGCCAGTGGATGCGGATATGTTGTTGAAAAACATCAACCGTGAAGTGAAGAAAATTAGTGGAGAAATGTGTATACAGGTAATCAGCAATTTCATAACAGAGAGTGAAGCAGAGCAAAATAATGGAAGGCCGTCATCTTGAGAACATCATTAATTATTGAAATGACGTCTTCAGTGAGTTTTAGTTTACGTCCCACCAACAGCTAAGGTCCTATGGAGACGGGACCTCGGTCTAAAGACTCATCCGAAAGTCTGGAGAAGCCGGGGATCGATCCTGCGATCCCTGGTTTACAAGGCGAGTAGCGTAACCACTGCACCACGGAGGCTTCTACGAAATGACGTCTTCAATGCAAAAGGTACTATTTTACTCAAACCATTGTTAAAATCAAATTATAGGACATATTGACTTCAATCTTGTACAAATAAAACTTACAAGCTTTAGTCTACAAATGTGCATATTTTCATGATAATTGTCCGTTGTTTAGTTGAAATGCATTATGTATGGAAGTGTAAACTTTCTTTTTGGACAGCCCTGTACAAGTGTTTATTAGAGGAAGTGTTCCTTAGAGGAAATAAACCTTCATCGGCCAGAGGTTTTTATCATTTTTTATTCACTGAGAAATCGTGGTACAGTAAAATTCCTGTATTAAGACCACCTTTGGGACTGTTCAAAAGTGGTCTTTAAGACCACTTTTGAACAATCCCAAAGATGGTCTCTTATTAGAAGACTCTGGGTGTAGAAAACACAAAGAAAAAAAAGTGAAACCTTCTCAGTAAGCTTTCAAAAGTAGTTTTAGTCTTCATTTTATGTGGTCTTAATAGCGAAATTTTTGTCTATTTCTTCGTTTTGCATGTGATACAAGTGTATGGCAAATCTATTCCATACCCACTCTCTATCACAAACAATTCATATTACTTACATGATTTGTTTGTTTGATTTGAGGTTAAACATTCACGTCAACACTGTAAAGGTCATTATGGAGAAGTTGCTACCAATTTTGTGGGACTTTTACCCAACAATGAGATCAAATGACCTCTCAAGCCCTGCCACCCAATGAAACCGATAGGGTTTTTAAGCATGGACGATCCAACTCGCACCGCTTTGCCTGGGCAGGCTTAGATCCTCTAAGCGGTTTACCAGTACTCCTGTGTGGGTCGGTTTCAGCTCTGCATGGAAGCATCATGCAGCCCATCTATTTCTCCAAGCCCCGATGGGTAGTGGCGGTTTACTTACATGAATATTAGCTTATTGCAAATTAGTTCAACTCAAACAATCCATATCACATATTCACATGCAAGACATTAGCACCATTGCTTCATTATATTAACAAGAGGGCCATGATGGCCCTGGATCGCTCACCTGATCCTATTGTACAAACGGAATTGTGGGTAATATATGGTGGAGTGGGTTTGAGCAATTTTGGTTGGACCCAAAGACCATTTCTGTGAAATTAATTCAAAATCAGTCTGCCTGTTTAGGAGTAGAAGTCATTTTGAGAAGTAGAAGTCATTTTTGATGAAATGACTTCTCAAGCCCTGCCGCCCAACGAAACCAATGGGGTTTAAATGCATTGATGGTTCCACTTGCACCACTTTGCCTAGACAGGCTAAAACCTTCAAAGTGGTTTACCAATACTCCTGTAGAAGCACCTTGCAGCCAAGGTGGGTGAGGGGCAAAACTTTCAAAAGACATCTGTCTCTAAAAGGAAGCAATTTTATAGGAACGTTCCATGAGTGACCCTCTAACAAAATTGCTCAAAATATTTTGCTTAACTGAGCATGATGGCCACCAGAGCTAAAAAACCTCAAACCTCATTCCTGTCAAATAATTTCATGATCCATCCACTGGTTAAGCATAAGTCGTTTAAAGGTTTTTCTATTTTTAGCTCTGGCAGCCTTTTGTTCACCAGAGCGGAGCAGTTTGAGCAATTTTGGTAGAGGGTCACCCAAGGAACGTTCCTGTCAAGTAATTTCAAAATCCATCCATCGGTTAAGGAGAAGAAGTCGTTTAAAGGTTTTTCTATTTTTGGCTCTGGCAGCCATCTTTTTCACCAGAGCAGACATGTTTGAGCAATTTTGGTAGAGGGTCACCCAAGGAACATTCCTGTGAAGTAATTTCAAAATCCATCCACTGGTTAAGGGGAAGAAGCCGTTTAAAGGTTTTTCTATTTTTAGCCCTGGCGGCCATTTTATTCACTTGAGCAGAACGGTTTGAGCAATTGTGGTAGAGGGTCACCCAAGGAACATTCCTGTGAAATAATTTCATAATCCATCCACTTGTTAAGGAGAAGAAGTCGTTTAAAGGTTTTTCTGTTTTTAGTTCTAGTGGCCATTTTGTTGACCTGAGCAGAATGGTTTGAGCAATTTTATTTAGAGGGTCACCCAAGGAACATTCTGGTGAAATAATTTCAAAATCCATCCACTGGTTAAGGAGAAAAGTGCGTTTAAAGGCTATTCTATTTTTAGCTCTGGTGGCCATTTTGTTCATCCGAGCTAAACGGTTTGAGCAATTTAAGGTAGAGGATCACCCAAGGAACATTCCTGTGAACTAATTTCAAAATCCATCCACTGGTTAAGGAGTTAAGGAGAAGAAGTTGTCTAAAGGTTTTTCTATTTTAAGCTCTGGCGGCCATTTTGTTCACCCGAGCTAAACAGTATGAGCAATTTTGGTAGAGGGTCACCAAACAAACACTCCTGTGAAATAATTTTAAAATCCATCCACTGGTTAAGGAGAAGAAGTCGTTTAAAGGTTTTACTATTTTTAGCTCTGGCGGCCATTTTGTTCACCCGAGTGGAATGGTATGAGAAATTTTGGTAGAAGTTCAGCAAAGGAACATTCCTTTTAAATAATATCAAAATCCATCCACTGGCTAAGGAGAAGAAGTCGTTTAAAGTTTTTTCTATTTTTAGCTCTGGCGGGCATTTTGTTCACCCAAGTGGAACGGTTTGAGCAATTTTGGAAGAGGGTCATCCAAGAAACATTCCAGTGAAATAATTTCAAAATCCATCCACTGGTTAAGGAGAAAATATCGTTTAAAGGTTTTTCTATTTTTAGCTCTGGCGGCCATCTTGTTCAGCCGAGCGGAACGGTTTGAGCAATTTTGTTAGAGGGTCACCAAAGGAACATTCCTGTGAAGTAATTTCAAAATCCATCCACTAGTTAAGGAAAAGATGTCGTTTAAAGGTTTTTCTATTTTAAGCTCTGGCAGCCACCTTGTTCACCCGAGCGAAACCGTTTGAGCAATTTTGGTAGAGGGTCACCCAAGGAACATTCCTATCAAGTAATTTCAAAATCCATCCACTGGTTAAGGAGAAGAAGTCCTTTAAAGGTTTTACTATTTTAAGCTCTGGCGGCCATTTTGTTCACCCGAGCGGAACAGTTTGAGCAATTTTAGTAGCGGGGCACCCAAGGAACATTCCTGTGCAATAATTTCAAAATCCATCCACTGGTTAAGGAGAAGAAGTCGTTTAAAGGTTTTTCTATTTTTAGCTCTGGTGGCCATTTTGTTCACCAGAGTGGAACAGTTTGAGCAATTTTGGTAGAGGGTCATCCAAGGAACACTCCTGTGAAATAATTTCAAAATCCATCCACTGGTTAAGCAGGAGAAGTTGTTTAAAGGTTTTTCTATTTTTAGCTCTAGTGGCCATCATGTTCACCCTAGCGGAACAGTTTGAGCAATTTCGGTTGAGGATCACCAAAGGAACATTCCTGTGAAATTAGATCAAAATCTGTCCAGCAGTTTTGGAGAAGAAGTTGTTTAAAGCAAAAGTTGACGACGGACGCATGCACGGACGACGGATGACGGACAAAGACCGATCCCAAAAGCTCACCTTGAGCACTTCGTGCTCAGGTGAGCTAACAATATATTCAGAAAAATATTATTATCATGCACAACAAGAAATGGATAATCTACAAGGGGAATTCTTTCCTTAACCCATTTTGTACCGGAAACCCGAAAAAAAAAACATGTAATTTGCAAACTGTGCAGGCCCAGATCAGATGCCACCAAACGCGGCATCGGATCAGGGCCTACACTGTTTGCAAAACATTTGGCCATTTTCCAAATACATTTTGACGAAAACTCAACATGGCACTTCTATATTTTAAAATTGACTTGTGCTATGTATGCGGTGGAGGATTCCATTTGGTACAAAATGGGTTAAAGAGCAGTCTCTTTGATAACGAAAGAATACATGCTTGACATTGAGGTAATTTCTTTATTGGAAGATTTTTATGTCATTATAAACATGAGTAACAGCATGATAGATGCTAAATCTGCCAAAAGCAGCCACGAAAATCTTACCAAGAGAATAGTTAAAATACACAGCTCAAAATAATCAAAGGAACACAAGTCGAAAATAGACAACCGGTAACAACAGAACCTTATAACAAAATATTGTGGGCCTGTGAGTGAGTGTATTTGAGTTTTATGTCCCACCAGCAGCTAAGACTCATCCAAACGTCTGGAGAAGCCTGGGATCAAAGCCTGGGATGAAACTCACAGCCGATGTTTTATGAGGCTAGTAGCTTATCCACTAAACCATGGAGGCTTCTATTGTGGGCCTGTATATTCACTCAAAACATCTCTTGTTAGTTTTGCTAACATAAACTGAGCACTGGTATTTGGTGATCTTCTAGTGACATTTAAGAAAACACACTGATTTCGGCATCTCCCATAGGCAAATCCAGTTTTGTTTTGTTTGATTTGAGGTTTAACGTCCCGATCAAAACTATAAAGGTCATTTGGAGACATTGCTTCAAATTTTGTTGGACTTTTATCCGACACTGAGACGAAATGACATCTCAAGCCCTGCTGCCCAATGAAACTAATAGAGCATATAAGCATGCACGGGCCGGCTCACACCGCATTGCCTGGGCAGGCTGAGATCCTCTAAGCGGTTTACCAGTACTCGTGTGCGGATCGGTTTCAGATCTGCGTGGAAGAATCATGCAGCCCATCTATTTCTTCAAGCCGCAATGGGTGGGGGCTAAGGCAAATCCAGTAATATATCACTTTGAAAAAAAATGTTAACCAGAAGGTAAACCTCGGACGACGACCGCCCAACGCCCGCCTGGACATTGCTATTTTAAAGGACAAATTTTAAAAAAAAAAACATACCATAATGCAGACATCCGATTTTTTTTCAGCAGAAAAAGGACAGTAAGTATAAATGCAAGTATTGTAAAATGCCACTTTTTTAAGTATAATGCAGGTTTAACCAGGGTGATGTGTTAACATTATGTATGAAGAAATATTGGGAAAATATTTAATTTTATCATATGACGTTGCTTCTGAGAGTGTAATAACGCCATGTATTATTTTCGATAATCCACCAGTGGATTAAATATGCAAATTAGCTAGATACGTCCCATAACGTTACATGTACGACGTCCTTAACGACGTCGCGTTTACTAAAGGCGGAATATTGACATTTTTGTAAACAATCGTGAATAAAATTCGTTTTCAATGTCATATGATAAATAGAATCTTGCATTCGTGCTCATGTATTATTGACTTTATTAAACACGTTGAGGAAAAGGGATAAAATGCTCGGCAAAGCCTCGCATTTTATCCCTTTTCCTCAACTCGTTTAATAAATTCAATAATACATGAACACTCATGTAAGATCCTCTATATCTTCAGTTACATCGGATCACTTCCATTTAAATTGCTAAATTTTCTCATTTCCTGTTATCTTTTTCTTTCTCCTTTCTGTGTTCTTTTCTTCTCCTGTTCCTTTCTTTCCTTCTGTTTTTGTTTCTGAACCTCTCTATCTTGTTTATCCTTCTCTTTTTTCTTCTCTGATTCTTGTTTAGCTTGCTCTCTCTTGGCAGCTTCGTTTATTTTAACAATTTCTGCATTTGTGTTCTTAATGTCTAGTACTGTAAAATAAAACATGAGGATCCAGTTTTGCAAAAGTAATGATGTCTTCAGTTTTAAAAGTTTGATGAATGGATATGGCAAATACGAGGACTGTTCAAATATGAATGCAAGTAGAACGTTTTCTCATGCACTAATGCGAAAATTACCTGGAAATAAATATCACAGCGTAGAAAAACATTTTACCTATACATTGATACCAAACATGTTAAAATCCGTACACTTTAGCCATGTATATCGTGTGATAACAATGTCTACTCTTGTATACTAATACAAAACATGGTTGGAAGAAGGTCAGAGTACGCCGTTGAAATACGGTCCTATATTAAGAATCGTTGTATTCTTGGTATACGAGGGTCATCCAAAAATAACTGATCAATGCCTTATAACTATTAAAATAGGTTTTAAATACAGCTTACTTCTTCACAGTCCTTCAAAGTAATCTCCCCTCGAACGGATGACAGAATTCCATCTGCTTGGTAACGCTTCTATACCGGTTGCTAGGCAACTGAAGTTGATGCGTCGGACCTCTGCGTTCACGGCACATTCTAACTCGTCCAAACTGTCATAACGGTTTCCCCGTAAAGGTTCTTTCAACTTTGGAAACAGGTCGAAGTCGGGAGGAGACAAATCTGGCGAATACGGGGGGTGATCGAGCACTTCCCAGCCATACCCTTCCAACAGCTCCTTGACAACGTTACTTTTGTGTGGTGATGCGTTGTCGTGCAGAATTAACGGCGTGCAGTTAGTAATTTCTGAGTGCTTGCGGCGTAATGCTGGACGAAGTATTGTCCGTAGATACTTTTCATAATATTCTTTATTGACTGTTCGACCTGTTGGTACCCGGTGTGAGGTAAGAACGCCACGGAAATCATACGCAAATATCATCAACATCTTGGGACAATTCTGACTTCAGCGAAATTTTAATGGCCTCGGTGAATCTTTTGTATGCCATTCACTACTTTGCTGCTTTAATTCAGGCTCAAAAGACCGCATCCACGTTTCGTCGATTGCTACATTCTCTGAAGCATTTCATCTCCTTCTTCTCCATACCTATGCAGGAGTGAGCGAGCGATTTTTACTCGATGGTGTTTTTCGGAATCTGACAGCATGTGAGGCACCCACCTGGCTGCAACTTTTCTCATTTTCAAACGTTCAAGCAGAATGGAATGTGCTGACCCATGGCTTATATCCAGTTCATGAGCTATCTCGGTGCATGTATATCTTCTATCATCATTCAATAGTTTCGCTACTTTTTCAACATTTTCACCATCCGTTGCAGACACAGGCCTTCCGCACAGGTGCTTGTTGCTTACATTGCTCCTCCCATTATTAAATTCATGTACCCACCTCCTGATTGTACTATACGCAAGTACTGACGTTGGTACAACTTCTTCAAGAGCGTTTAGAATCTCAGGTCCGCCTTTTCCTTGTCTTGATTCAATCTTAATATACGTAATCTGTTCTTCCGGCGTCAGCGTGAACGCGCAGTCCGCCATTACGTTGCGATAAATGACGTCACGTAAAGATGACGTCACGTAACGTCGTGTTTTGGCGCGCAATCTTTGACGGAGATATTGATCAGCAATCGTGCCAAATATTAGATACGTACATCAATAAACAAGAGGACCAAGCTAGCTACAGATTCAAAGTTTAAGGAAGTGCCAACCTTTACTGAAGGTTTTATGGGAGGATATGGTTATGACAGGGTAAGCATTTTCTGAAAATCAAGTAGAATGTAACTCTATGATAGACAGGCTGACCTCACCGGTTTTCAAACTCATTCAAGCTTTTATTCCTGACTTGCTAAGAAGATCCGATCTAAACTGAAGTGGCTATGGTGATGACAAGTTCAAAAACAAGAGTTTTCAAACTCCTCCAAGCTTTCTGCCTGACTTCCTTGTTTGTAAGTTTCATGAAGATCCGTTCAAAACTAAAGGGGCAGCAGTGATGACAATGTCGAAAATAGGAAATTTTCAGCAATCAAAGGCACGTCACTCTATGATAAATGTGCCGACTTGGCCGGTATTCGAACTCACCTGAGGTTTTATTCCCAGAAACCTTACATGTAAGTTTCAGAAAGATCCGATCAGACTTGGCCAGTATTCAAACTCATCCAAGATTTTATTCCCAGCCACCTCAAATATAAGTTTCAGAAAGATCCGATCAAAACTGGCGGGGCTAAGGTGATGACAAGGTCAAAATTTGGCATTTTTAGCAATCAAAGGGATGTTACTCTATAATAAATGAACTCATCCGAGGTTTCATCCCCAGCCACCTTACAAATAAGTTTCAGAAAAATCCGATCAAAACTGAAGGGGCTACGGTAATGACAAGGTCAAAAATCAACATTTTCAGCCATCAAAGGGACATAACTCTACGATAAATGGGCTGACTTGGCCTGTTTTTTAACTCATCCAAGATTTTATCCCCAGCCACCTTACATATAAGTTTCAGAAAGATCCGATCAAAACTGAAGGGGCTATGGTGATGACAAGGTCAAAAATCGGCATTTTCAGCAATCAAAGGGACGTAAATCAATGATAAATGGGCCAACTTGGCCGGTATTCAAACTCATCCTAGGTTTTATCTCCAGTCACCTTACATATAGGTTTCAGAAAGATTCGATCAAAACTGAAGGGGCTACGGTGATGACAAGGTAAATAAAAATTGACATTTTCAGCCATCAAAGGGACATAACTATATAGTTAATGGGGCAACTTGGCCGGTTTTCGAACTCATCCGAGGTTTTATCCCCAGCCACCTTACATATAAGTTTCAGAAAGATCCGATCAAAACTGAAGGGGCTACAGTGTTGACAAGGTCAAAAATCAACATTTTCAGCAATCAAAGGGACCTAACTCTATGATAAATAAGCCACCTTTGCCGATATGCGAACTCACCCGAGGCTTTATCCCCAGCCACCTTGCATATAAGTTTCAGAAAGATCCGATCAAAACTGAAAGGGCTACGGTAATGACAAGGTCAAAAATCGGCTTTTCAGCAATCAAAGGGACGTTACTCTGTGATAAATGGACCAACTTGGCTGGTTTTCGAACTCATCCGAGATTTTATCCCCAGCCACTTTACATATAAGTTTCAGAAAGATTCGATCAAAACTGAAAGGGCAACAGTGATGACAAGGTCAAAAATCAGCATTTTCAGCAATCAAAGGGACATTACTCTACGATAAAAGGGCCGACTTGGTCGATTTTCGAACTCATTCGAGATTTTATCCACAGCCACCTTACATATAAGTTGTAGAAAGATCCGATCAAATCTGAAGGGGCTACAGTGATGACAAGGTCAAAAATCAACATTTTCAGCAATCAAAGGGACGTAACTCTATGATAAATCGGCGGACTTGGCCGGTAATCGAACTCATCCGAGGTTTTATCCCCAGCCACATTACATATAAGTTTCAAAAAGATCCGATCAAAACCGAAGGGGCTACAGTGATGACAAGGTCAAAAATCGGCATTTTCAGCAATCAAAGGGACGTCACTCTATGAAAAATGGGCCTACTTGGCCGGTTTTCAAACTCATCCAAGGTTTTACCCCAGCCACCTTACATATAAGTTTCAGAAAGATCCAATCAAAACTGAAGGGGCTACCGTGATGGCAAGGTCAAAAATCGGCATTTTCAGCAATCAAAGGGACGTAAGTCTATAAAAATGGGCTGACTTGGCCGGTTTTCAAACTTATCCGAGGTTTTATCCCCAGCCACCTTACATATAAGTTTCAGAAAGATCCGATCAAAACTGAAGGGGCTACCGTGATGACAAGGTCAAAAATCGGCATTTTCAGCAATCAAAGGGATGTAACTCTATGATAAATGGGCCGACTTGGCCGGTTTTCGAACTCATCCGAGTTTTTATCCCCAGCCACCTTACATATAAGTTTCAGAAAGATCTGGTCAAAACTGAAGGCGCTCCGGTGATGACAAACATTTTCCCATAGTAAGTCTATGGGACCTTGTGGTTGCCATAGGAACCAAAGTTTTAGAGCGATTTAGAAAAAAAGTTTATGTCATCAATGCCCAACCAGAGGCATGCTACAGATGAGAAATGATTGAGATCAGCCTGCAGGATACAGAGATATAGCTGCTCAAAAGTGTGGACGGACGACGGACGGACGACGGACGACCCACTATACTATAAGCTCCCCTGGAGCCTTCGGCCCAGGTGAGCTAATGAAGGGGCTCCAGTGATGACAAGGTCCAAAATCGGCATTTTCAGCAATCAAAGGGAAGTAACTCTACGATAAATGGGCAAACTAGGCCGGTTTTCAAACTCATCTGAGGTTTTATCCCCAGCCACCTTACATATAAGCTTCAGAAAGATCCGATCAAAACTGAAGGGGCTATAGTGATGACAAGGTCAAATATCTGCATTTTCAGCAATCAAAGGGGTGTAACTCTATGACAAATGGGCCGACTTGGCCGGTTTTCCAACTCATTCGAGGTTTTATCCCCACGTCTTACATATAAGTTTCAGAAAGATCGGATCAAAACTGAAGAGGTTACAGTGATGACAAGGTCAAAAATCGGCATTTTTAGCAATCAAAGGGACATTACTCTATGATAAATGGGCCAACTTGGCCGGTTTTCGAACTCATCCAAGTTTTTATCCCCAACCACCTTACATATGAGTTTCGGAAAGATCCGAACAAAACTGAAGGGGCTACGGTGATGACAAGGTCAAATATCTGCATTTTTAGCAATCAAAAGGAACAGAACTCGATGAAAAATAGGCGGATTTGGCCGGTTTTCGAACTCATCCGAGTTTTTATCCCCAGTCACCTTACATATAAGTTTCAGAAAGATCCGATCTAAACTGAAGGGGCTATTGTGATGACAAGGTCGAAAATCGGCATTTTCAGCAATCAATGGGACGTAACTCTATCATTAATGGGCCAACTTGGCCGGTTTTCGAACTCATCCAAGCTTTTACCCTCAGACACCTTACATATAAGTTTCAGAAAGATCCGATCAAAACTGAAGGTGCTACGGTGATGACAAGCATTTTCCATTGTAAGTCTATGGGAAATTGGGATTGCCATAGCAACCAAAGTTTTCATTCAATTTTGATAAAAAGCTAAATTCTTCGTTGCCCCACCCAAGGCATGCTACAGATAAGAAATGATTGAGATCAGCCTGCAGGCTGCAGAGATATAACTGGTCAAAGGTGGTGACGGACAGACGACGGACGACAGACGACGGACGGCGGATGACCAGTTATACTAAAAGCTCCCCTGGAGTCTTCGGCCCAGGTGAGCTAATAAAAAAATTATAACCCACTGATCAGTTATTTTTGGATGACCCTCGTACAGTGCAAAGACATTTTTGATGAAATATGTTCGGTTTATGGGCATAATGAAATGTCTTTTCCGACAGTTTTTCGTTGGTGTAAGAAATTCATTTGTGGGCTAGGCTCAACAGAAGATGCACCACATGATCGTCGGCCGAAAAGAGCAACATCTGCCAAGATGGTTGCTAGAGTGAAAG
Organism: Lucinisca nassula; assembly: GCA_963580285.1. Lineage (NCBI taxonomy): Eukaryota > Metazoa > Mollusca > Bivalvia > Lucinida > Lucinidae > Lucinisca > Lucinisca nassula. The sequence goes on along the minus strand of OY757020.1, from coordinate 90,967,108 downwards.
AAATAGTAGCTACCGATGCACGATACAGGCAAATAGCTAGTATGGTTGGCATCTCATTAGGAGCAGCTCATACAATTCTGAAACGGAATTTGAAAATGAGAAAGATCTGTGCTAGATGGATTCCCCATCTGTTGACAGATGAGCAGTCAAAGACACGCGTTCAGTGCGCCAAGAAGTTGCTTAAAAGTTTCCAAATTACAATACACGGTCTTTCGCTAATGTCGTCACAGGTGACGAGACATGAGTTCACTGTTTTGAGCCAAAACGAAAGATTCAGAACAAAATAAGGGCAACAAAATATTGCAAAAGACCATGCATTGCAAAGCGGACCATGAGCGTCAAGAAGGTAATGTATGCCATATTCTTTTCAAATCAGGGCCCTGCTATTCAGGTTGCTGTGCCTAAAGGCAACTCTGTAAATGCGAAGTTTTACAAGAATAAAGTTCTTTGAAAATTGAAGAAATATTTCAAAGAACGAAGACCCACAACTGGTTTGGCCTATGTCAGATTGCTACATGACATGGCGTCATCACACAAGGCGTTCATTGTGCAAGACTATCTGAAGCAGGAAAAGGTTGATGAACTCCCTCACCCCCCGTATTCCCCTGACCTTGCCCTGTGTGACTTTTTTTTGTTCCCCCAGCTGAAAAATACCTTTCTGGTCGAAAATTTGTACAGCGCAAACACCTTGGTTCTGCAATATTCCAGTGCCTTCATAGTATACCTCGAAAAGACTACCAAAATGCATTCAATGATTGGATCAGAAGACTGAAAGTTTGTATATCTGTTAAAGGGGAATACTTTGAGGGGATAAAATAAATTTTTCATCAAAATCTATCACGGAATCATTTTTATGTGCTTAGTTGCATTCATATTTGAACAGTCCTCGTATGCTATTGTTTTTTGTGAAAACTGTGAGTGGTTTTGCAAATGCAAAAGCTACTCATATTTTTTCTGCAAAAACATCATGAAAACACGCCTATACAATTTTGATCCCCTTGAACCCCACTTTTATACAGTAAAACTGGAGGTTACAGGGGTAAATCTTATTTTTCTTATTTCTGCTCTAAAATATAGATTTTATCATATGATGTCGCGTCTGAGAGTGTAATAACGCCATATAATATTTTCGATAATCCACTAGCGGATTAAATATGCAAATAACGTGCCGCAATGTTACATATACGACGTCTTTAACGACGTTGCATTTACTAATGGCGGAATATTGATATTTTTGTAAATAATCGTGAATAAAATGCATTTTAAATGTCATATGATAAATAGAATCTTGCATTCGTGCTCATGTATTACTGAATTTATTAAACTCGTTGAGGAAAAGGGATGAAATGCTCGGCAAAGCCTCGCATTTTATCCCTTTTATCCCTTTTCCTCCACTCGTTTAATAAATTCAATAATATATGAACACTCATGTAAGATAGTCTATGTAAATATAGTACCTACAATCAATATTTTGAGCAGAAGTAAGAAAAATATCACAATTTTTCATCTTAAAATTTTCGTTTTTCCGGCATTAACGTTTACAATGTATTTGTATAGGCGTGTTTTCGTAATGAATACCACAGTTACATGTATTAGAAATTATACTTAGTAGTTAACAAGTTGACCACTAACAAGCTCGCTAAGGTAACACAATGCGTTAAACAAATGGACCCAGAATGCCACAGAAAAGCTTCAAGGCACACAGAAAGTCTTGTTAGCAAAGGGTCGCCAGTTCGAGTCCGGATCTGATCCGTTTTTTCAACTTCCTTTCTCAAAGATTTATGTATTTATTTGCAACAGCTGGCAATTTTGGAGCCTGTAAAAGTGCTCCCTGTACTTCATCAATAGTGCTGTTTATTTACTAAGTTTATAAAACTTGGAAGCTGAAGAAATGTTATCAGTACCCAGAGAGCAAAGCTGGTAGACCACTTGCCCTGTAGGCAAGGGGTCGTCGGTTCAAGTCCGGTTCTGGTTGCATTTTTTCAACTTCATTTCTCAAAAATTTATGCATTTGTATGGCGGTAAGACTTCCTTCTCTCAGCTCTTAAAGAATCAAAGCACTGACAGTACTGGTGGGTCGACTGTCTTGTAAGCTGGTTAAATGGCGCTGAAGGGGAACTCACACTGTTCTGTAGAACTCTTAAATTCCTGTACTTTAAGGATTGATTGTTTGGTGTTTAATGACACGTCAACCCATGTGGGTCATTTTGTGTCTGTCCCAGAGAAGGGGGGGGGGGGGGGAAAGATAGCAATGATAGTAGAGAAGATGACAGTGAGGGACAGAGGAGAAAGAGGAAAATAAAAGTGTAGAAACAGAAGAGATAACATTCCCCTCTACCCATACCTGCTGCAAGGCAGCAGGCCTTGTCCAACTGTAAGTTTTTTGTTTGATTTCAGGTGCAACATCCCCATCCATGCTATAAAGGTCATTTTGGCATGAATGCTCAGACTCCCACCACTTTGCCTGGGCAGGCTTAGATCCTCTAAGCAGATTAAGCAGATTACCAGTACTCATGTGTGGTCGGTCTCAGCTCTGCATGAAGTACCATGCAGCCCAATCTATTTCTCCAAGCCCCTATGGGTGGGGGCTAAGTCCAACTGTAAGCCAATTGGACGCCCCAGTGACGCAAGATACACGTCAGCTTTGCCTCACCCAACAACCCCTCTGTACTTTAAGGAAACAGTGTAGACCCCGATCAGGCACTGTGTTCTGCAGCATCTGATCTCACTCTACACTGTCTGTCCAGTACATGTTTACAACAAGCTCTCTTACACACAATGACAAGAGACTGAAGATCGATTGAATACTGAGCAAAGAAACTGCTATGAATATTACTGATGGGCTAATCCAGCAAATGCAAATATGTTGAAATCTTTCTTATTTTTCCCCGCAAACAGGATATGAAGTCATGCAAATTGTCACTTATTTCTCCCAGAAAACAGGATTTGACATTTCATGCTAATTATCTTCTAAGCATATAGGATTTGACATTTCAAATTCTGAAATGTTTGAAATGTCAAATTCTGTTTTCTAGAAAGATACCAAAAATATTTCAAAATGTCATCTGCTGAAAAAATTCCTGACATGCAGGGCGATAAATGAATGATCATCAAGAATTTCAAATGTTTAATTGACAAACCACTTCTGAAAAGATAAAAATAAAATCTTTTAAAAAATCTTCTCCTCTGACTGCAAGGCCCAGGTCTTTGATATTTGGTATGTAGCTTCATCTAGTGGACATTAACCAAGATTGTTCAAATTATGGCCCTGGGGCCAAAAATGCCCCCGCCCTGAAGCCCTTTGGTTTTACATCGACCTATATAGGGAAAACCGTTATAAACCTTCTTGTCTGAAACCAGAAGGCTCAGGTGTTTGATATTTGGTATGAAGCTTCGTCTTGTTAACTTCTAAGATTGTTCAAATTATAGCCCTGGTGCCAAAAATGCCCCTGACCCCTGCCCAGGGGCCTTTTGGTTTTACAGTGACTTATATAGGGAAAACCTTTAAAAAATCTTCTTGTCTGAAACATAAGGCTCAGTTCCTTGATATTTGGTATGAAGCTTTGTCTAGCGGACCTAGACTAAGACTGTTCAAATTATAGCCCTGGGGCCGAAAATGGCCCTGCCCTTGGGCCCACAGGTTTTATTTAGACTTATATAAGGAAAACCTTTAAAAAAAATTGTTTGAAACCGGGAGGCTCCCGTTTTTGATATTTGGTATGAAACTTCACCTTTTAGACCCCCCTCAAGATAAATGCAAATTATAGTCCTGGGGCCAGTAATGGCCCTCCCCAGGGCCCACTTGTTACACTTTCGATCAGGTGAGCGATCCAGGGCCATCATTGCCCGCTTGATCTATTTTTAGCGCTGATGGCAATCTTGTTCAACCGAGCGGAATGGTTAGAGTACTTTTGGTAGAAGGTCACCAAAGGAACATGCCTGTGAAATAATTTCAAAATCTTTCCACTGGTTAAGAAGAAGAAGTCGTTTAAAAGGTCTTTCTATTTTTAGCTCTGGTGGCCATCTTGTTCACCCGAGTGGAACGGTTTAGCAATTTTGGTAGAGGGTCACCCAAGGAACATTCCGGTGAAGTAATTTCAAAATCCATCCACTGGTTAAGGAGAAGAAGTCATTTAAAGGTTTTTCGAATTTTAGCTCAGGTGGCCATTTTGTTCACCCAAGCGTAACGGTTTGAACAATTTTCGAAGAGGGTCACCCAAGGAACATTCGTGTAAAATAATTTCAAAATCCATCCAATGGTTAAGGAGAAGAAGTCGTTCAAAGGTTTTTCTTTTTCAGCTCTGGTGGCCATTTTGTTCACCCAAGCAAAACGGTTTGAACAATTTTGGTAGAGGGTCACCCAATGAACACTCCTGTGAAATAATTTCAAAATTCATCCACTGGTTAAGGAGAAGTCGTTCAAAGGTTTTTTTCTATTTTCAGCTATGGCGGCCATCTTGTTCACCAGAGCGGAACGGTTTGAGCAGTTTTGGTAGAGGGTCACCCAAGGAACATTCCTGTGAAATAATTTCAAAATCCATCCACTGGTTAAGGAGATGAAGTCGTACAAAGGTTTTTTTATTTTTAGATCTGGTGGCCATTTTGTTGACTTAACCGGAACAGTTTGAGCAATTTTGGTAGAGGGTCATCCAAGGAACATTCCTGTGAAATAATTTCAAAATCCATCCACTGGTTAAGGAGAAGTTGTTTAAATGTTTTTCTATTTTTAGCTCTGGTGGCCATCTTGTTCACCCGAGCAGAACAGTTTGGGCAATTTTGGTAGAGGATCACCCAAGGAGCATTCCTGTGAAATTATTTCAGAATATGTTCAGCAGTTTTGGAGATGAAAAGTTGACGACGGACGCGTGGACAACGCACAAAGACCAATCACAAAAGCTCACCTTGAGCAGGTGAGCTAAAAATATGCATGACACCCCTTCTATGACAAATGGACTTGTCCAACATAAAGCAATGAAACAGTCCACTAGTATACAATGGGTTATGGTTGTGTAAATCTGAAGGAGTATGCACACACCAAGTTTTGTCTTGCATATGTACACACACTAGAAGACACATTTTTGCTTATCATAGCCTATAACGATGTTCTTGTGTACTTACAGTGGTCATCTCCCTTTCCTCCTGCGGCACCACCGACATCATCAGAATCATCATCTCTTATACCGAGTTAAAGAATACACTGAAACTACTGTAAAAGCAGGTGTGTTAAAAAATTAGAAGCGTCTGCTGACAGCCTGCTGGCACCAGACTTTTAGGATATAGTGACAGCCGGCTGTCACTAGACCTAAAAGTCTGGTGCCAGCCGGCTGTTAGCAGACCTCGCCTAAAAAAATATCCTGAATTATGATCTAACTGTTTTTAGCTATTTTCCAAGTAAATTTGAAAGATAACATAATCTGATACCCCTGCTATATGTATAAAAAATGAAATAGGTCATGAGTTTGATTCCAGGCTTCTCACGGATTAGACCATGGGCCAGTCTCTGCAGGATCTTTGAAGTTGGTGGGAGGTAAAACTTGACCCATTTTGTACTGACTGGAATCTTCCTCCTTAAATATAGCAGCAGTCCATTTCAAAATTTAAGGGTTACAAGTTGTGTTATCTTTAAAATCTATTTGGAAAATGGCTATCTTTTTTGCTCTGTGGCATCTGATTTGGGATTGCACTATTTGCCAGTATCCTATTATTTTTTGGTGTTCCCAGTACAATATGGGTTAAACAAACGAACATGGAAACTGATCTTGAAAATTTTCTACTGCCATTTACTTTCTTCCATTGATCCAAGGAGGGCAGTTGTCAGTTTGTAGCTAAAGAATATGCAATGTATCGCTTATGCAGAGAAGCCCAGTATACTGGCCAACTTAAAGTGACCTAAAGTTTTTTTCGGTGATAAATTCATTTTTGATTTTTGATCAACACATCAAGCCCTACTGCCCAAAGGAACAGCTAGGATTTAAGGGATAGTCCAACTTGCACCACTTAGGAACAGCTAGGATTTGAGGGATAGTCCAACTTGCACCACTTAGGAACAGCTAGGATTTAAGGGATAGTTCAACTTGCAACGCTTAGGAGCAGCTAGGATTTAAGGGATAGTCCAACTTGCACCACTTAGGAGCAGCTAGGATTTAAGGGATAGTCCAACTTGCACCACTTAGGCACAACTAGGATTTGAGGGATAGTCCAACTTGCACCGCTTAGGAACAGCTAGGATTTGAGGGATAGTCCAACTTGCACCACTTAGGAGCAGCTAGGATTTGAGGGATAGTCCAACTTGCACCACTTACTGACTTAGGAACAGCTAGGATTTAAGGGATAGTCCAACTTGCACCACTTAGGAGCAGCTAGGATTTGAGGGATAGTCCAACTTGCACCACTTAGGAACAGCTAGGATTTAAGGGATAGCCCAACTTGCACCACTTAGGAACAGCTAGGATTTAAGGGATAGTCCAACTTGCACCACTCTGTCTGGGCAGGCTAAGTGCTTCTAAGCGCCTTACTAGTACTCGAAAGGTAGAAATCCCTTCATAAAACTCAAGGAAAGAATTTGCAATTCTTTTCTTAGAGTGTAGATCTTTCAGTGCTCCACCTGGCACAGGCCACACATCTTGCCCTCTTCTGCTGCCTTCTGCTCTTCTTAAGTGCCTTTTGTCCTTTTTTTCAATCCAGACACAAAAAAAAACTTACATTTTGGTGAAAATTTCAAAATAACAGAAGTCATCAATGTTTATTGGTGGAACACTTATGAACCAAAGGATACTCTTCCCCACTGTCTACAGCACTGTATGCAGCCAAGATGGCGGCTTTCCTTGCTTTCTCTTCTTCGGATTTTTCTTTAGGTTTGACAGCTTCTATCTTCTGATGCTCTAGGATACTGGAAAGATGATCAGTTAATTCTGAAAAACAATTACAAGTGAGTAAAAACTAAAAACATAGCACGGATATTTCACTGGTAGTTTTCCTTATTTAGTTTGCGAGAAACAAAATGTTATGCTTACTTGTTAGAATTGCCTCAATTCTAACAAGTACCCATAACATGTGTTATATTGGAGAAATAAGAAAAAATAGTATCCCTAAATTATATACAAGTACAAATTGAAATGTTTTTGTTGAGATGATAAGAAACTAGAAATGTGTCAATATGAGACAGACGCCGCCGCCCAGGGGCCCTCCTCACCCCAAAAACAGAATGTTGCAACAATAGCTGTAATCAAACAATTTGCAACAACAGCTGTAATCAAAGAACACACAGACAGTCACATGTAGCTCGCCTGGAAGTATCCTGGAGGTCATGGGCATAGTTGGGGGCATTGTCAATTAAACCTTTGGACAAATATATATATCACCATACCAAATGTTTGGAAAATATGAGCTCTTAAAAAGTTTAACATTAAAAATTCTATGTCTATGATTTTAATTGATTGATTTGGGGTTTAACATCCCCGTCAACACTATTTAGGTAATTTTGGAGACGTTGCTTCCAATTTTGTTGGACTTTTACACGACATTGAGATGAAATGACATCTCAAGCCCTGCCATCCAGTGAAACCAAAAGGATCTACGGTATATGCATGGACAGTCCGACTCGCACCATTTTGCCTGGGCAGGTTTAGAGCCTCTAAGCGGTTCACCAGTACCCATGTGTGTGGTCGGTTTCAGCTCTATGTGGAAGCATCGTGCAGCCCAATCTATTTCTTCAAGCCCCAATGAATGGGGGCGATCTATGTCTATGACCTGCCCTTGAGGTCATGGGCATCGATGGGGGTATTGCCAAATAAACCTTTGGAAAATATGAGCTCTTAAAAAACGTTAACAAAACAACTTCTAAGTTTAAGACCTTGACCTTGAGGTCTTGGAAGGGGTTGGGGTATGACTGAATAAAATTCTGTGGGCCTGTATCTATCATCATACAAAATATGAAGCAAATCCATCGTATTGTTTGGAAAATATGAGCCCTTGAAAAACTTGAACATTAAAAATAAAATGTCTAGGTCTGTGACCTTGACCTTGAAGGCATGGGCAAGGGGGTATTGCTGGATATCACTTGAACCCTGTATTAATCTGAATCATCAAACCAAATATTAAGCAAATCCATCGTATCAGCTCTTAAAAAATTTAACTTTAAAAATTTCAAAGTCTGTGACCTTGACCCTGAGTCATAGCTAACAGTATCACATATGATCACGTGCATATACATACACATACACATGTATTCGTACAGAAGGACAAAAAGAAGCTGCAAAAATGAGAAAAAAATGTACATTTTCATGGTGTATAATAAATTCATGCTCGGAAACCTTCTGTTGGTGGTGGGGGGGGGAGGTAATTACAGTAAAATTCCTTTATTAAGACCACCTTTGGGACTGCTAAAAAAGTGGTCTTTAAGACCACTATTGAAAGTGCCAAAGGTTGTCTCTGACCAGAGCACACTATGGGTAGTAAACACAAAGAAAAATTAAGCGCATCCTAATAAATTAGCTTTTTTAAAGCAGAATTAGTCTTAATGTTAGGTGGTCTTAATAGCGGAATTTCACTGTATATTAAAATTTCACCTGAGCTCTTATCCTCTAACTGTGCTTTCTCTCCGAACATTTGGCTCCATTGTTTTAGTAATTCTTCACATAAACTCTCTTGTCCCTCCTCCTATGAAAATAATTGTATACACATTGAGGATCTCACATGAGTGTTCATGTATTATTGTATTTTTTAAACAAGTTGAGGAAAAGGAATAAAATGCAAGGCTTTGCAGAGCATTTCATCCCTTTTCCTCAACAAGTTTAATAATTGTATATAAATAGAGGATCTTACATGAGAGTTCATGTATTATTGAATTTATAAAATGAGTTAAGGAAAAGGGATATAATGCGAGGCGTTGCCGAGCATTTTATCCCTTTACCTCAACGAGTTTAATAAATTATTGATATAGAGTATCTTACATAAGTGTTCATGTATTATTGAATTTATTAAACGAGTTGAGATAAATGGATAAAATGCGAGGCTGTGCCGAGCATTTTATCCTTTTTCCTCAACGAGTTTAATAAATTCAATAATACATGAGCATGAATGCAAAATTCCATTTATCATGACATTTAAAACGCATTTCATTTACAATTGTTTACAAAAATGTTAATAATCCGCTGTAAGTAAATGCGATATTGTACATGTAACAATAAGGGACGTATCTAGCAAATTTGCATATTTAATCCACAAGTGGATTATCGAAAATATTACATGGCATTATTACACTCTCAGACGCGACGTCATATGATAAATGCAATTACAGGACAAACTGCCTCCAACCCTTTCACCCGAGTTTTCGATGACCATGTGTATTTTAAACCAATCAAATTAAACAAATTTATTTCTCTTAGGTTATTTATGCTAAAATATTATTAATCAAGTAATTTCGCATTGGCCCAGTTACAGGTCCGAGGTCTGTGGTATTGGCCCAAGGCCAAGGTCAATATGGCAGACCAAGGACCTGTAACTTAGCCAATATGAACTTACTTGATTTATGACAATTTTATTAAAAGACGCAGTTAAAAAACATCATTTATGATTTTGACCTCCAGTTAATATTGGTTGACTGGGTGTAATACAGGATAGTAAATTATTTGTTTGTTTGCTTGATTTGAGGTTTAACGTCCCCGTTAACACTGTATATGTCATTTAGGAGACGTTGCTTCCAATTTTGTGGGACTTTTACCCAAAACTGCGATGAAATGACATCTCAAGCCCTGTCGTCCAATGAAACCAAAAGGGTTTATAAGCATGGACGGACGGACTTGCATCTCTTTGCCTGGGCAGACTTAGATCCTCTAAGTGCTTTACCAGTACTCATGTGCGGTCGGTTTCAGCTCCGCGTGGAAGCATCGTGCAGCCCATTTTATTCTTCATGCCCCAATGGGCGGGGGCCGTGGATAGTATATTAATAAATACATGCAATTACAGGACAAACTGTCTCCAAATCTTTCACCCCTGAGCTTCCAAAGTGTATTTCAAACAAATCAAATCAAACAAATTCACTTCTCTTAGGTTATACTGTAAGTTATTAATCAAGTACAGTAAAATTCCTGTATTAAGACCACCTTTCAAGGCTTTGGGACTGTTCAAAAGTGGTCTTTAAGACCACTTTTGAACAGTCTCAAAGGTGGTCTCATTCTTGAGGATTCTGGGTGTAGAAAACACAAAGAAAGAATAGCTAAAATCATTTAAATATGCTTTTAAAAGCAAAATTTGTTATGATTTTAGCTGGTCTTAATAGCAGAATTCTACTGTAATTTCGTATTGGCCCAGTTACAGGTCCGAGGTCTGCTGTATTGACCCAAGGCCGAGGCCAATACAGCAGACTGAGGACCTATAACTGGGCCAATACGGAATTACTTGATTAAAGACAATTCTATTAATTGACAAATTAAAACCTGTGTTAATACGGAAGACCTCCGAACAATACAGGAGAGCCAATTAATAAAATATGATAACAAAATAAGAAGCAAACTGCTGTGTGTACATATAGTTTCATGGCAACACAATGACTTAAAGAAAATTGATAAAAGATGAAAAACAAACTAGAGGACAACAACAGGTATAGTAGACGCAGATAAGATTGACAGGATGACAGGATTGAGCTATTCAGATGTTGTCAATATTATTATCCCCACGTTTTTCAACGAAAAAGTGGGGATATTGTTATCGCCTCCGTCCGTCCGTCTGTCTGTCCGGCTATCTCCTCCTAAACCGTTAGCCGGAATTCAACCAAATTTGGTATGCGAGTTGCTTACATGAATGGCTTGCGCAAGAGCACATTTTTTTTGTCCCCGCCCCCAGGGGCCCTGGGGAGGGGTCAAAAGGTCAAATTTTGACCTACTGTGGAGAAAACGTGGGGATTTGCGATGGCTTGCCATCGACTGCGCGCTCTAGTGTTTAATTCACCAAGCCCACAAATAGATTCAGTAGAGTGCCTTCCACATGCTTTTTGCAAGCAGATCAAATAGTTATACATGTACATCGTAACATGTATATGCCACAGCTTATTATCTTTTTTTTTTTTGTATTTGATCTGAGGTTTAACATCCCCATAAACACTATATAGGTCATTTCGGAGACTTTGCTTCCAATTTTGTGGGACTTTTACCCAACTCGGAGATGAAACAACATCTCAAGCCCTGCCACCCAATGAAACCAACAGGGTTTATAAGCATGGACGGTCTGACTTGCACCACTTTGCCTGGGCAGGCTTAGACCCTCTAAGCAGTTTACCAGTACTCATGTACATGTTTGGACAGTTTCAGCTCTGAGTGGAAGCGTCATGCAGCCCAATCTATTTCTTCAAGCCCCGATGGGTGAGGTCAAGATACTCCCATACATGAGTCTGACCTTAATTTTTACGTTTATATACTGATATTTTCATGTTTTGTTTTCATCGACATCGACAACAAGAACTTGTCACATGGCCAACTATAAATAAAAATGAGAACAACAGATATAAACAAAACTGTAAAGGGGGCCAATGACATTCTATATATAGAACTTGGGACGGGACACCTTATTATCCCCACACTTAAAAAAAAGCGTTCAGGGATAATATGAACACCTCCGTCCATCTGTCCGTTAGCCAGAATGCAACTGGCCAGAATGCAACCCCCAAATTTGGTATATAGCTTCCTTCAATGACGAATTACATGATTACTGTGTAGGCTTTCATCCTGCAAACATGGAGTGTATGTAATGTATACCTGTGGGAATGGGCAAATGTGACCAACGCAGTATCAGTAGAAAGAAAAGAAAGAAGTCTGTAAATTATCTGTTATGTGACTGCCAGTCTAGCATATCCACCTGAATGACCAGAGGCTGAGGCTTAAAACTCGTTAATCATAAGGAGCGTGATAGCTCAGTGGTTAGTGCACTTGCCTCTGATGCTAGACGTCCCAGGTTCAATCCCCGGCAGCAGCGATGTCCGAACATGCTCCATTGGCATCATTTGCAGAGATGAATGTCATAAAGTGCACCGTCCTTCGGATCGGGACGTTAACTGGAGGCCCCCTGTGCAGGGAGAACCATCCCCTGTGCAGGTAAAGATCCCTACCGTAATTACATGATTACTGTGTAGGCTTTCATCCTGCAAAACCTGGAGTGTATGTAATATACACCTGCGGAAATGGTCAAATGTGTCCGATGCAGTATCAGAAGATAGATAGATAGATAGATAGATAGATAGATAGATAGATAGATAGATAGATAACAAAAACCAATAACATGGTGCATACGAAAATTGAATTTCACGAGCCAACATTTTTCTTACCACGACTTGGCCAAGTAAGTCTAAAATTGATTCCTTCTTTTCATCTTCTGGACTTTCTTCTTCTAAAATACCAGTAATGTAAGACACAAATACGTCTGTATCCGTGTCAGGGTTTACTGAAAGCAGCTTTTCAGTGAGCCACTTTTCATACCCCTCCATGGAGGCTGCCATTTTACCGGAAGCTGTACCCCGTGGAAAAATCTTAATCGTGAAAAAAAATATCGGCAAGATGGTCCCTGGACAATTCGGCCAATAACAAAATCGGCCCATGTCAAAATCGGCCCATAACAAAATCGGCCCATAAAAAATCGGCCCATAGCAGTTTCGATCCACAATTTTAATGATGGTATAATTACTATGTTTGCATTAGCCCCCGCCCATAGGGGCTTGAAGAAATATATGGGCTGCATGATGCTTCCACGCAGAGCTGAATCCGGCCCGCACACTAGTACTGGTAAACCGCTTAGAGGATCTAAGCCTGTCCAGGAACCGCGGTGTGTGGCGGACCGTCCTTGCTAATAAACCCTATTGGTTTCATTGGGTGACAGGGCTTGAGATGTCATTTCATCTCAATATCGGGTAAAAGTCCCGCAAAATTGGAAGCAACGTTTCAAAATGACCTTTACAGTGTTGACGGGGACGTTAAACCTCAAATCAAACAAAAACAAACAAATACTATGTTTGCATATAAGTGGTTTGCTTGCACGGCCAAATCAGTAGCATGTAAGTCGAAAATGGGATAAAGTGAAAAATATGTTCAGTTTGAGAAATTAATATGCTTTCCTCAAATCATAAACAAAATCACATCATGTTAACAAGTCTGAGAAAATAATACCACAACCCACTTTATATAGGTAAATTTGCGGTTTAAAGGGGTATATGTTACGTATTATGCTTATTTCTGATCCAAGACATAGGTTGTGGGTACTCGTTAGTACCGCCACAATGAGGCGGTTCTAAAGTAAAAAGACAACTTATGCTCGTAATCTAAATAAGAAAAATATCACATTTTAGTCATTTTGGAGAAAATGAAAGAATGCACTTTGTCATAGGGGTGTGTTATCGTAATGGGTATAAGAAAGAAAATGCACTCTTAAGAATTTTTGAAAATGCTTAAGGGTTTATGATATTCGATTATATTTACTGCAGGCAATGGTTAGAAAACTGACATCAAACGTTATTCACAGTCACACTGGGCTTATAAAATTGTTAAGACATTGGCTTTTTAACTTCCATTTAATGGATGGTATACGTTATGAATAAGAAGCGCATTTATTAGTTTTCTTTAGAAAATCTTCGATTTTATTACAGGAATCACCAATAGGTTTTCGTGCATTAACATTTGCCGGGTCCCGGGGAAATAAGTAAGCAAGGGCTAAAAAAATGACATCATGTTAACATGTCCGAGAAAATAATAACCCCTAAACCCCACTTTATCTGGGGAAATTTGGGGTTTAAAGGGGTATATGTTACGTATTATGCTTATTTCTGATCCAAGACATAGGTTGTGGGTACTCGTTAGTACCGCCACAATGAGGCGGTTCTAAAGAAAAAGAACAACTCGCCCAGTATACACGGATCAGCTTCTCAGCCATACAGTATGGTCATGATCGCTGGAGGCGTGAGGAAGCTTAAATGGCTACTTCACGAGCCCAGTATACACAGCTCGACTTGTTCATCCGCACAGTATGGTCATGATCGCTGGAGGCATGAAGCAGCTGTGGCTACTTTATGGAACATAGTTACACACAAACCGGACTGCGCAGATGCACAGGCTGATGTGAGTCTTCGTCCACATATATAGCTATCGATGTGCCCCTGCACAGTAACATTCATAAAACGAAACCGAAAGCAAGAGACAGAGAAAGAATTAAATACATGTATTAGAGACATATACTTATGGATGATTGGCACGTGCCACAATAATGACTGAGGTTTGAGTAATATGATAATCGTTCTGTTTGTTACTTTAAGGCACATGCCGATAAAGGTAACATCGTAATGTGATTTTTGATCACTTTGCATACCGACATGTGCAAACAATATAAACCAAGGAACTACAATTTCCAAGTTCATAAATATAGATTTTTTTTTAAAAAAAAAACACCATCTTTTATATTATTTTTATTTCATATCTATTCCATTACAAAGTGTGCAATGCGGGAAAACTCACATCTGAGGGAGGTAATTATTGAAAACAATGATACAAATGCGGAACGGTGAAAAGGAGTAAAATAAATTGTAGAAACATGTATTTTATCATAAATTAACTATATCATTCATTCGTTTTATATTTGGCTCAGCCACTGATAATTGACCCCTATAACAGCCTTGAAATAATTTATGGGCCGAAATTGCTATGGACCGATTTTGTCATGGGCCGATTTTGACATGGGCCAATTTTGTTATGGGCCGAAATGACCCGGAACCGGCAAGACGATAACTGGAAACAAACTCGGCCCCTAACCAACTCGGTTCCTAACAAACTCGGCCCCTGACAAACTCGGACCCTTTTGTATATTAATGATAGTAATGGTAATAATGGTGTTGTATTTTAAAATATATACTTTCATATTGAAAGAAAAAGCTTAAAAAAAGTAGATGAAAATTATAAATGTATCAAGTTTGGGGTCCATCCATCGATCCATCCATAAATTTATCTTAATTACTTGTCATCATCATATTCATTAATGTAGTGATGCATCAATTAGTTCTTGACATATGCGGTACTCATAATAACTCGTCTCCAAGCCCAAAATGTGTGCTGCATAAAACGTGTGTAATTTTGTTCCTTTTTAGCATGTCTAGAAATGAGTGCATTTTACATATTAATGTGCTGCTATTTTGTGTGTACATTACGAAAACGCGCTTATACAAATACATTGTCACCTTTATCGCCGAAAAAAAGATATTTTTAAGATGAAAAATTGTGATATTTTTCTTATTTCTGCTCCAAAATATGGATTGTGGGTACTCGTTAGAACCGCCTCATCGAGGCGGTTCTAACGAGTACCAACAATCTATATTTTGGAGCAGAAATAAGAAAAAATAGGTAAACCTCAGTTTTACTATATAAAAGTGAGGTTCAAGAGGGTCAAAATTATATAGGTTTGTTTTCGTGATGATTTCATTTCGTACATTAGAACCTCTGATTAACGATCGGCGCGATATGAGTGAAATAATCTTGAAAGGGCCGTAAAACCAAAATAAAAACCATCACACTATCCAAGAAGGGAACAAAAGCGCTGATCAGAGCGCGTCGATGCGCAGGCTGATCTGCGCGTTTGTTTTTCGCACGTGCAATTTTCATACTATCCATCATGAAAACACGCCTATACAATTTTGACCCCTTCAAACCCTACGTTTATAATGTAAAAACCGGGGTATACATTATTTTTCTTATTTTTGCTCAAAAACATAGATTATGGGTACTCGTCAGAACCGCCTATGATTTTAGCAGAAATTTGAAAGATATTAGGATTTTTACCTAGAACATTTCATTTTTTGGCGGTAAAATTTTACCAATATATTTGAATAAGCATGTTTTTGTAATGCCATTTTCTCACTTCTGCTCTTAAACCTAAGGCGTCTCCGCGACGTTCTTAACTTGATATGCAGCTCGGCCCGATCCATAAATACATAGAGATGTCTGCATTTCAATTACCTGATTCATAAATACATGTACATAGAGATTTCTGCATTTCAATTACCTGCTACCTGCTTAGTTTCAGAAGCCGTAATCTAAGCAGTGAACAACAGCACTGATCAGAGCGCGATGCGCAGGCTGATCCGCGCATTTATTATTTGCATGTGCAAAAAACCTACGGCTTAGTCTCAGAAGCCGTTCAAGGGAATAAAGTTTGGCTTACAGCAGCCTTAGTAATCATACGTTCTAAGCAGGGAATAAAAACGCCGATGCGCAGGCTCATCTTCACATTTGTTATTAGCGTGAGCAATTTTCAGGTGTTCTCATGACGTGATTAAAGACTTGTAATGGTTACGGTAATTACTCAGTAATTCCCACCCAATTATCAAATAATAATAATCCAATCCACAGGCACGCGTCAGTGATTTTCTCAAGATAATCCAATTAAAAGATTATTTAATATCATTGGCAGTTGCCTTAGAATGCGTAACATTACAATAAATATGAACATCTTCAGTTTTGAAAAGGCAAACAATGAGATAAGTCTGTATCATTTAAGGTTAACTATTGCTTACCTTCCAGCTGTACCCAAACTAAAACAATATCTTTTGAGACAATAATATAATTATAATAAAAATATTAGGAGCCGAGTTGGTCAGGGGCCGAATTTGTAGGGGCCGACATCGTTAGGGGCCGAGTTTGTCAGGGGCCGAGTTTGTTAGGGGCCGAGATGTTCCGGAATCGACAAGACAGTTTACCGATAAATGCCACACCACCTATCCTTCCATGTCACTAGGGATACTTCTACTTCTGATGGATACTTCCACCATCCACTGGGAGGCGCTGTCGGGAAACAGTTTTGAATATAAAGCTATACATGCACCTCAAACTCAAATTCAACTATTTCAGGGGTGACCAGAGCGAATTATCAAACAAACTAGCAATCAATTTGACACTATCAGTTTGACACTGTTGATTTGACAAGACTGGTTGTGTCATGCAAACATGCCTTATATAATTTTTACCCCCTTCAACCCCACTTGTATATAGCAAAACTGGGGATTACAGGGATATACATTATTGTTTTTCTTTTCTTATTTTTGCTAAACAACAAGGATTGTGGGTACTCATTAGAACAGACTCACTGGGGCAGTAATAATGAATACCCACAACAGCCTCATTGAGGCGGTTCTAGCGAGTACCCACAGTTTATTTTATGAGAAGAAATATGAAAAATATCAGGATTTTTCTGAAAAGTTTTTTATGGTAAAAATTACCAATATATTTGGATAGGCGTGTTTTCGTAATGGATTGTGTGGGCAGTTAAGTTTTGTTTGTTTGTGTTGAGGTTTTACATGCCTGTCAACACTATTTAGGTAACATTGGAGACATTGTGGAACTTTTACCCGACATTGTGACAAAATGACGTCTCAAGTCCTAGTAAAGCCCAAAGGCACTGCTAGGGTTCAACGGACGTCCGACTCACCACTTTTCCTGGGGCCCCTGCCCATCGGGGCTGGCAGAAATAGATGGGCTGCATGATGCTTCCACGCAGTGCTGAAACCAGCCGCACACGAGTACTGGTAAACCACTTAGAGGATCTAAGCCTGCCCAGGCAAAGTGGTGCGAGTCAGACCATCCATGCTTATAAACACTATTGGTTTCATTGGGCGACAGGGCTTGAGAAGTCATTTCATCTCAATGTCGGGTAAAAGGTCCCACAAAATTGGAAGCAACGTTTCCAAAATGACCTATACAGTGTTGACGGGGACGTTAAACCTCAAATCAAACAAACCACTTTTCCTGGGCAGGCTAGACTTTCAAAGCTGTTTCCAGTAATGAGGATGATTTAGAGGATAGATAGAGTTTATTCATTCTACTATTTTAGATATGGGATTTATAAACCTCGGGAGGTAATAATATAATGTTATTAATCAAGTAACTTCGTATTGGCCCAGTTACTGGTCCGAGGTCGGCTGTATTGGTCTGAGGCCGAAGGCCGATACCAATACAGCTGACCGAGGGCCTGTACTTGGCCTGTACATGGGACCGAGGGCCTGTACCTGGGAAAATACGAAATTACTTGATCAATGACAATTTTATTGACACAATTAAAAACATGATTATTGATTTTTGACCTCAGTGTTAATATGGATGACCTCCAAACAATACAGGATAGTCAATTAATAATATCCTGTAAAGAAACATGTCTCTCGGTTTATAAATTCCAAATTTAAAATAGGAGAAACGAAAAAACTGTATATAACATGCTTTTAGGATCATTTTGGATCTTGGATTTGGCTCTGAATTTCAGTACAGTGACTCTTAACAGCTCATGTTAACAGTGAGTGAGTGAGTGTTTGAGTTGTATGTCCCACCATCAGCTAAGGTTATACAGAGACATGACCTTGGTTTAAAGACTCATCCGGATGTCTGGAGAAGTCCAGGATCGATCCTGCGAACCCTGGTTTACAAGGCGAGTAGCGTAATCACTACACCATGGGGGCTTCTATGTTAACAGTTCAGTCAGCAGTTATACATAAGCTGACTGAAAGAAAAAACTGGATGGTTGCCATTTTTAAAGCTTTCTACAGTTCTGAATAAAATCTAGAACCATCACAGTCATGATCAGGCCCGCAATAGCAACTATGGTCGATCTAAAAGTTTTAAAGCCGATAACGGGATATAAGTCAAAATTGTTTTAAAGCTAGAGTTGTTACCCCTTGCTTCACATGTGTATATTGTCACTGTCAATAGGCCCCTGCCCATCGGGGCTTGAAGAAATATATGGGCTGCATGATGCTTCCACACAGAGCTGAATCCTACCCACACACGAGTACTGGTAAACCGCTAAATAGGATCTAAGTCTGCCCAGGCAAAGCGGTGTGAGTGTCGGACCGTCAATGCTTATAAACTCTATTGGTTTCATTGGGCGACAGGGCTTGAGATGTCATTTTATCTCAATGTCGGATAAAAGTCCCACAAAATTGGAAGCAATGTCTCCAAAATGACCTTTACAGTGTTGACGGGGACGTTAAACCTCAAATCAAACAAACAAACAATTGTCACTGTCAATAAGTACAGGAAGTTTCATTGAAATATCTACAACAGTTTTGAAATTATGAGGAAAAAAGATGAAAAATGCTGAAAATTTGAATTTTACAAAGGGCGATAACTATTTAACAATTTTGTGGCTCGAGTAACATAACTTGATACAGAACTGTGTATTGCTGTTGTGACATTTAAAGCTTGAAGTTGATTTGCAAGTTTTTAAGGAAAAACATGAAAAATGTTGTAATTTGTAAAGGTTTTGAAATTATGACGAAAAAATATGAAATATGCTGACATTTTTAATTTTTCAAAGGGCTGAAGCTCTGACAATGTTATAGCTAGAGTTACAAAACTTGCTATTAAAATTGTGTACTGTTGTTGTGACCTTATGTTTAAATGAAAATCAAAAATGAGTTCCTTTAAAAGCAATGAAAACATTCATAAGAAAGAAGATGGGTCATACTACGTAGTTTCGGCTAATAAAGCCTCATCAGTGACCCTGTAATGATCCGGCAAAGAAAGCCAGAGGAAACATACTGCAATTTTGCAAATTTCGAATCGGTTACCCTAAAGTGCGAAAAGGACTCCTTTTCGCGAAAAGGACTAACCCTAAAATGCGAAAAGGACTTTTTTTACACGAAAAGGACAATTACTGTCGGCGAAAAGGACTGCTCTATACTTTTGTTGCGGACGAGATAGGACATGGAAGTTCTTGTAGTAATCTCTTTCATTAAAATGAATATATATTTTTTTTAATTTGATTTTGATGATGTTCCTTGCATTTGGATTGATTTTGGGTTTAAAGGCCCCGTCAACAATATTTAGGTCATTTTGGAGACGTTGCTTCCAATTTTGTGGGACTTGTACCGGACATTGAGGTGAAATGACGTCTAATGGCCTGCTGCCAAATGAAACCAAAACGGTTTATAAATATAAAGGTGGGCAGGCTTAGATCCTCTATAAGCTGTTTACCAGTACACATGCGCGCGGTTGCTTTCAGTTCTGCGTTGAAGCATCGTGCAGCCCAATCTATTTCTTAAAGCCCCAAAAGGTTTTGGATACTCGTTAGAACGCGGTTCTAACGAGCATCCACGACCTATGATTGCAGTAAAAATAATAAAAACACCACGCATTTTCATCAGAAAAGTAGCCATTTCGGAGATATCGAAAATGCACTATGTCGCACGGACGCGTTATCGTAAACCCCACTTTAGATAGAGAAAACTGAGTTTACCGGAGTATTCAATATTTTTCTTATTTCTGCTCCAAGACATGGGTTGTGTGTACTCGTTAGAACGCGATTCAAACGAGCACCCACGACCTACTAGAGCAGTAAAAATAAAACAAAAATATACCACGCATTTTCATCAGAAAAGTAGCCATTTTGAAGATGTGAAAAATGCACTATGTCGCACGGGTGTGTTAGCGTAATGAGATATTAAATATTCATAAAATAAATAAAACATCACGAAAATACGCCTATGTAATTTTAACCCCCTTGAACCCCACTTTTATATAGTAAAACCGATGTTTACAGGGGTATACCTTATTTTTCTTATTTCTGCTCTAAAATATAGATTGTGGGTACGTCTCTCTCTCTCTCTCTCTCTCTTTCTCTCTCTTTCTGTCTTTCTGTCTCTCTCGGCCTTTTGATTGCAGACCAAAAGAAATACCTTCGCAGACAAACTGCGTACAGGTAGATTATAATCCGATGGACATCATTACTTAATACTTAAGTATTAATTGGATTAAGGATGTAGTTAAGTTCTTTATAATTGAAAACGAGAGACCTTCAAAGAAACACAAATTAAAGGTACGTACATACCGCTCTCCTTTGTCTTCAAAAGATAAATGAGCAATTTTATTGTATAATTTGTGAGAATAAAAAAAAACTCTAATATTTGCCAAGTTTCTTCGAGGCGAGTTAGTTCTAGCGAGTACCCACAATCTATTTTTTGGACAGAAATAAACAAAATGTATACCCCTAAACCTCATTTTTTTACCGTTTATGGTTTCAAAATTATAAAGGCGTGTTTTTGCGATGTAATTGCTCTTTAGAATTCACTAATTAAGGCGATTCTAACGAGTACCCTAAACTTTGCGAATTGTATATTTCGAGAAGTTAGTCTCTCGCTCTGTCCCGTCCTCGTATTTCAGTCGTTTCATATAGTCGCGGATGTTTAATTACCTCTCTTTCTCTCTCGCGCTCTGACTATACTATCTGTCTCGCACCCGCCCATCGGTGCTTGGAAAAATAGATTGAGCTGCATGATGCTTCCACGCAGAACTGAAACCATTATAAGATTGAGCGGTATTAACGAGTACACACAACAGCTTGGATGAAGAAAAATAATGTATACATATCTATGCCTGTCTGTCTGTTTCTCTCTCTTTCTTTCTTTCTCTCTCTCTCTCTCTCTCTCTCACAGAACAGTTTTCATTTTTGTTTTGTTATGGTTTCTGTTTTTTCTTTCTCTTCATCACGAAAACACACCTATATGATTTTGAACCCCACTTTTATATAGTAAAACTGAGGTTTACAGGGGTAAACCTTATTTTTTCTTATTTCTGCACCAAACTATAGATTGTGGGTACTCGTTAGAAGCGCCTCTTAGAGCAGAAATAAGAAAAGAAAATCACAATTTTTCAAAGTGATTTCTTATATTAAATTAGAATTATGTTGCATAGGCGGTGGTTAAAGTAAGATAGTCATTAATGTCAACAGCTTTATTAATACAATTTTGATGACCCGTGCCATATGCAACGATCCGTTATTACAGGTAAAAACTTATAGAAGAATACATACCGGAAAGAAACCATACGCGTGCCTGGTAGGTAAATTGATATTATATTGCATAGGCGGCAGTTAAAGTAAGATAGTCATTAATGTCAACAGCTTTATTTATACAATTTTGATGACACGCGCTGTACTCCAAAACACAGCAAAACTTCTTTGGCCAGTTGTGACGCGGCCATTAAAGTCCAAAATACAGTAAACTTTCTATGGCTAGAATTCAGATGGCTCATTTACCATGTATGAGTCGAAACATATTTTAGTCCCTGTGGAATTCCTTCAGCTTCGATATAGTAATGGATAGTTTGATGGATATTACAGAACACTGAAAAGATTTCCCAAAATTATCTACATTATGTTTTCTGTGTGGCACTATTAGTAACCCTCAGTGGGGCGAACTACCCTTCTCTCAAACAAATTTTATTGTTCCAAAAGGGCTCGACCCATCGAAGTTCGACTGTAAACAAAAAAAAAAAAAAAAAACATAAAAAAAAACATTATTTTGTTTTTCATGTTCCAGACATGCGCCAGGTGGTGTCTTGTTTTGTGGCTGACAAGTCCTAGCCACACCTTCTCGTTTCACAGACTAAAAGAACTGTGCGGTGCCAGCTGGAAATTTTTATCCTCTGGCTGGAGACGTGGCAGAGCGAAAAATCAAGCTCCTTTTCACTAAATTGACAGACTTTTTCAATGCAATGACTCCTTCTCGTATAAAAAAAGTCCTTTTCGCATTTTAGGGTAAGTCCTTTTCGCGAAAAGGACTCCTTTTCGCGAAAAGGACCTCCTTTTCGCATTTTAGGGTAACCCATTTCGAATAGGCAGTCGATACAAAGACTGATATAAATCCAATTGGGGTCCAAAAAATTAAAAACCTGTCTAGAATATGAGTCTAAACCAATACTATATTTCTGATTTCTCAGAATATTCACGCTGATCTCAAAGGACCAAAAATAAAATATAAACTACACTATGGTTGATGTACGGGGAGACGTTTTACGGCCGCCACACGGCACAACACCGGCGTTTGAAAGTTTGAAGTTGATGCATTTGAAGGTTTGTAAGTTATTTAGAAAAGACATGAAAAATGTGGATGGACATGGATGGACAGACAAAGAGGGTGATTACTATTGGGCACCGCAAAAAAATTTGCGGGGCCCTAATAAAAAACAACGTGTTTCAGTGATAAAACAACTAAAAATGTGAGACTACAGACAGGGAAATGTCCTCCTTATTCAATAGATTTACCAGGTTTTCTTTGTTTCAACATTGCTTCCGACTCAAACGTCAGGAATTCTGTACATCTGTTAATATCTTCTCAGACGCCATCGAAGTGACATCATGAATAACGTCGACATGACGTTGAAATATAAAGATTTCAGTGCAAAAGCAGTAGCTCGTATTTTGTACAAAAAAGTTTTAGCTAAAAAGCTTTATTTCCTCGGCTAAGAGGCAATATTTCTTCATAGCAAAAAGGAAGATACCAAGTTTATGTCTAGTAGAACTCATGGTATTTCTCTGTTATGCATGTAATATTTTCCCTTATTCTTAATAGAGATGTATGTGATTACGTGTTATGAGGCAATTCTATCTAGTACCTGCAGTATAGGTTTTAATGAAGAAATAAAAAGTAGCAGAGAGCCCTCTTTACACTGACATTTGATACGACAAACACGTTACAATGATAATTTCAGTGGAACGAATCCTCAGCTAAATATGAGAGGGTTAATGCAGTTAATATTGCATTTGCTACTCCAAAAAAAACATATGCTGTGGACAATTGTTAGAATCGCCTCACTGTGGCGATTCTATACAATGTCCAAAGCATCGGTTTCTTGAAGTAGCCCTTTATTACCCGAGATTCATTATAGTGGGAAATTCTTTATAGCTGCAGTGTTAGGGACCAAATACAGTTGCTATAACGAGGGTCCTCTGTATTCAAAATTTTCCTCAATACTCCTCCTCAGCTTGAGCAAAGGACTTTTGGGGAAGATTATTTGACTTATTTCGAACCGATTGTTAATCAGGTCTGGGCAACAACCACAGTACGGTACCCAGAGAACAAGAGCTCCGCAAGCGGGGCATTATACGCCCTTGGCAATTAGTAAGATGGAGCATACATATACTGACTGTTTAACAAGTTTGGGTTCGTGGAATGTAACCAAGAAACAATATGTGTTCCATATATTCTTACCTGGCACTATTAATAACCTTCAATGGCTCAAACTACCTGTCTCCAACAAATTTTCATGGTCAGTAATATTTGGTGGACCATAACCTCAAAATAATATAGGCATAACTCTGGCACTAAGTGGTGGACTGTAACCTTGAAATAACATGCACTGCTTCACATCATAGTCTTAACTATGCATAAAGTTTCAGCTTCACCAGACGTAAAATGTGGGTGGATTATCCGGAAACAAAATAACTTTAGAAAAATATGTGAAAGGGGAATAACTCTGGTAATATTTTGCGGACTGTAACCTCAAAATAATATGCACTGTTCCACATCATGGTCTTACTATATGTAAAGTTTCAGCTTCATCAGATGTAAAATGTTGGAGGAGTTATCCGGAAACAGAATGTTTATAAAAATCTGTGAAAAGGCTATATTTCTGGTAATATCTGGCAGACCATATCCTCAAAATAGTATGCACTGTTCCATATCATGGTCTCATTGTATGTAAAGTTTCAACATCATCAGATCTAAAATGTAGGAGTTATCCGGAAATAAAATGTTTACAGAATTTTTCAAAGTGGCATAATTCTATTATTATTTGGATGACCATAACCTCGAAACAATATACGCTGTCCCACATCACGATCTAATTAAATATGGTGTTTCAGCTAAATCGTTGTAAAATGTAGGAGTCATCATCCAGAAAGAAAAGTTTACAAAAAAATTCAAAGGGGCATAACTCTTTCAATATTTGGTGGACCATATGCACTGCCCCACATCATGGTCTAACTATGTATGAAGTTTCAGCTTGATCAGATGTAAAGTGTAAAGTAAAGGAGTTATCCAGAAACGAAAAGTTTACAAAAAATTTCAAATGGGCACAACTCTATTATTATTTGGTGGACCGTAACCTCAAAACAATATGCGCTGCCCATCATCATGGTCTAACCATGAATGAAGTTTCAGCTTGATCGGATGTAAACTGTAGCAGGAGTTATCCGGAAAAGAAAAGTTTAAAAAAATTTCAAAGGGGCAGAACTATTTTAATATTCGGTGGACCTTAAACTTGAACAATATGTGCTGCCCAACATCATGGTCTATGTATGAAGTTTCAGCTTGATCGGATGTAAACTGCAGGAGGAGTTATCTGGAAACTTAAAGTTAACAAAAAAATTCAAAGGGGCATAACTCTATTATTATTTGGTGGACCGTAACCTCGAAACAATATGCGCTGCCCCACATCATGGTCTATGTATGTATGCACTTTCAGCTTGATCAGATGTTCACTGCAGGAGGAGTTATCTGGAAATGAAGTTTACAAAAAAAATTCAAAGGGGCATAACTCTATTAACATTTGGTGGAACCTAACCTCTAAAAAATATGCGCTGCCCCACATCATGGTCTAACTATGTATGAAGTTTCAGCTTGATCGGATGCAAACTGTAGGAGTTATCCGGAAACGAAAAGTTTACAAAAAAATCAAAGGGGCATAACTTTATTAATATTTGGTGGATCCTACCCTCGAAACAATATGTGCTGCCCCCCATCATGGTCCATCTTTGTATGAAGTTTCAGCTTGATCGGATGTTAACTGTAGGAGGAGTTATCCAGAAATGAAAAATTTACAGACGGACAGACAGACAGATGGACGCCGGGGGGCATAACATAATACAACCGTTTTTCAAATGGGCATATAAAAACAACCTTATCTTCTGTTGCAGAACTTGCCGTTTCACGTGACCCGAGCTTGGCTCAAACCACACGGGTGAGAGACCTAATGATTAAGAGTCAGCATTCTTATCCACTAGGTCACTTATGGAATTGCTTGCTGCAACTAATTGCCATTAATTCACATTTTTACTGTTGGGTGAACATAAACAAGTTAACATTAATTTCTACATTGAATGTAATTTTATTTTCTGATTTCTATAAAACAAATATACAACCATATGTAAATGCATGTGACATGTAATTTGGAAATTGGACCATAAATTAAGCAATAAAGCCAGGACACAATATACCTATGTAACTTCCTCTGAAAGACAAAATCATACTTTAGTGTGACTGTCTGAGAATATAAACCTTTTTCATGCTCAATTCAATTTGGCATAAATACTGGTCATACTATTGACTGAGTCTATTTGTTCATATTTGCATTATTTGCTGGCTCCCAGCTTGCACATTGTCAATATTGGAAAAACAGGTAACCAGACCCCCTGACCTTTCAAGGTCAGGGG
The DNA here is from genome assembly GCA_963580285.1 of Lucinisca nassula. Classification (NCBI taxonomy): domain Eukaryota; kingdom Metazoa; phylum Mollusca; class Bivalvia; order Lucinida; family Lucinidae; genus Lucinisca; species Lucinisca nassula. The sequence goes on along the minus strand of OY757020.1, from coordinate 90,940,888 downwards.
ATCTGGTTACCTGTTTTTCCAACTCTGATAACCTTCAGACTAGGAACCAGCAGATAATGCAAATAAGGTGAATGGCAAAAATTTGTGATAATGAACAAATAGGCTTAGTCAACATCACAGGTACAGAAAGTGGTAAAGGCCACAGGAAGACTGCCCTGGTACAAGAAATGAACTCTGTATTCCCCACTAGCCAAGATTTGATTGACTGTTTTGGGTTTAACAACATGTCAACACTAGTGTGTCATTTGGTGTCATCCCCCAGAGAAAGGGAGAAGAGATACCATAGAAGAGATAGTAGAGGAAATCAAAGAAAGGGACAGAGGAGAAAGAGGAAGATGAATAAAGTGTAGAAACAGAAGAAATAACCACACTCCACCTCTACCCTTATCTGCTACAAGGACAGCTTGCCTTGCCCAATTGTATGACAGTATCAGATGGGCACCCCAGTGATGCAAGATACATGTCACCTTTGCCTCACCCAACACCCCAACCACTGGCCAAGACAGAGAGGAAGAGATCATCATTTCATCATGCAGTGTTTCAGGACAAATTCAAGCGCTGCCACTGTTAGTCGAAGCTTAACTCATAGTTATTACTACATGATCTTGGAAAGCTTTTTTTATTGTTATAGTGGTCGCAGATAAAACTGACAGGGCATGGCAGTTCAGGTGTTGTCAATGTATGTCAAATTCGCTGAGTCCACAAAAAGATTCGGCAGAGTGCCTGTGCATGATTTATGCAAGTGGACCAGATGGCTATATACACTGTTGCTTTGTCTTACATAATTGGATAGCTTGGTTTACCTTTTTGTCAATAGAATATTCCAAAGGCAGGCACAAGCAAAATAGCTCCACCCTGTCCATTTTATCTTTAACTACTATACAGTAATCTGCAAGTAACGTAGTGATCCTAAGTATTGGGACACACAGGCCTTAGCAAACACTGAAGACCCTGATCAGACTGCTCCTTCAGGAGCAGTCTGATCAGGGCTACACTGTTTGCCATTCTGTCTGCACCTTTTGGACTCCTTGCTTGATCATAAAACAAATTTGTTAAAATTTTATGAGAATTACTGCAAGGCCTCAAAGTGTCCCAATTTTTGGGATTTTTACGGTATAATGTTTCAGACTGAAGCTCTGAAACAGCCCGGACCAGACTTCAAGTGCAATAAGATTTGATGTTATGAGCTATGGTCAGGCCTACAGTAGATTGGACCATATGACTTGCTATTACACACTCCTACACAAAATTTCATAGACATTGCACACAACTTACCAATCTAATGTGGCTATTGACTACGTAAGGTAAATGAAAACCAAAAACTTTGCGTGTATGTGTATGGTAATGTAACGATTATGGCACAACTTTGTAAACCTGTGACTCACCAGAGACACAAAACTCATACAAACACTAATGACTATATACTAGTTGCCAAATAAAAATACAGTCAAACTTCAATGGCTCAAACACCTTAAGGACCATGAAAATCTGTTCGAGACAGGGGTAGTTCGAGTCACTGAGGGTTACTCCCAGGAGGCACATCGAGGTGAATTTTGGGACATCTTTCAAGTTTCTATAATAAAAAGTATGCTGTGTGTACTCATTAGAATCGCCTCGATTCGCCTCATCGAGGCGATTCTAATGAGCATATACAGCATACATTGGCAAGATACAATTCCAAAATCTCCTCAGTTATCCCGCACTATTTATTATGTGGGAGATTTCCCTACGGACTCAAGAACAGGTTCGACTCAGCCATGGTAAACGAGCCATCGGTGTTCGAGCCATCAAAGTTCTACTACAAATACATGTACCCTTGTTACGTGTGTATACTTACACTGCTTTGCTAAAACATTCACGATTTAGGCCATAAATTAATCTAGGGCCAGTTGTTCAAGCTTAAAAAGCTTGTTAGTGGCCAAATGTTAACTGTTCAAACAAGTACAATTTAGTACAGAGGAATTTTTGCCAAAAAAAATGTGTGTAGCTTTTGCATTTGCAAAAGCTAATCATTTTTTTCTTTTCAGCAAAATTATCAGGCTGCAGTATTAAATGACCAAAGGTTTAACAATATGTTAACCGAGAGCATCGTTAGTTTTGAGCAACTGGCCCCTGAACTTTGAATCACAACTGTGGTATACATTTAGGCCCAGCTGTTCCAAGTATCGTTAGCTTGATCAACTCCTTTAATGCTGAAAATTATAGACGGTGAGACATACAGCATCTGATACTAAATTGGTATTTGTGACAGATGCTTTATTTTTGCAGATAAAAATGTGAGTAGCTTTTGCAAAAGCTACTCACATTTTTATCTGCAAAAATATACACTAGTTTGTTGTATTGAAGGATAAAAGATTCAAACATCCTACCATCTTTGTCCATATTTCGTAGGAGCTGATGGACTGATTGTGGTGTTTCGTTGGGGTTTAATCACACATCGACCAATGTTTGTAATTCTGTGTCCTCACAAAGACAAAGGAAGAAAAGTGACAGAAGACTTTGTAGAGGAGTCGAAATACAGGATTAAGAAGAAAGAGAAAATGAAAATGGAGAAACAGAAGAAATGAAAACATCCTTTTACCCTTATCAGCTGCATGTATAGTAAGCCTTGTCCAACTGTAGGCCAATATCAGTTTAGTTTGTTTTGTGGCTTATTAATTAACTATCCTGTATTGATCGGAGGTCATCTGTATTAACACAAGGTCAACCAATATTAACTCCGGTGAAGTGAGGTAAAAAAATCAATAATCATGTTTTTTAATTGTGTCAATTAATAAAATAGCCATTAATCAAGTAATTACGCATTGACCCAGTTAAGGACCCCGGTCAGCTGCACTGGCCCGAGGCCTTTGGAGCAGACCTCGGACCTGTAACTGGGCCAATACGAAATTACTTGATTAATAACATTATATTATTGTCCAGTCAACACTATTTAGGTCATATCAAGCTAGTCAATTAACCTAAACACACTTCCCTGGTAGGCTAATACATAAGTGGTAAACCAGAACAGTGCAAACAACTGCCCTTCTTGAATCAGGGGGAGAGAATGACAGTAGAAAAGCTTTCATGATCAATCTCCACAAAAGAATGTTGCCTACACAGCATGTCTTGAATCCGCGATTTCCTCACCAGTCAGAAGCACATCCGATTGAGCTACCGAGGCCAGCCAATATGAGTTGGGATTTCCCAATGCAAAAAGATACAGGACACCGTTTTCTCACCCAAACAGCCCCAACCCCTCTTTTAGCATTGTACAACTGGACTTTAAACAATGGAACTTGCAAACATGTAATATAGTAAGCATACAAAGCATTTTCATGTAAGAACATGTATATAACACCTGAATATTAGATTGTTCTGCTAATATCACAAAATCACTAATTTTCACAACTTTTACAATGAAAATTCCAACATTTAGAATTCATGTCTATTTAGGCCTTTTTCTACCATTATGTAAAGCTTCAGCCTCAAGGTACCCACCAAATTAAGCTTCCCATTGTAAACTGGTGGACTCTTCCATGGTTATATGTTGGATAACTCCATTCGACATTTAAGGGGTGTCAGATCTATTTTTTCTATTCTATTTTTGAGTGAAAATCCTGTTGGCAAACAGTGTAGACCCTGATCAGACGCCATGTCTGATCTGGGTCTGCATTGTTTGCCTCCGTCCCTTTTAGAGGTTTCCAAGTAAGATTGGTATCAGGTCTATTGTTTCATTTCTATTTCATTTTATGGAAAGCAAAATCCTGTTCGCAAACTGTGGAGACCCTGATCAGATGCCACATTATGAGGCATCTGATCTGGGTCTGCACTGTTTGCCTCCGACCCTTCTAGGGGTTTCCAGGTAAGAATGTTTTTTTTTTTTTTTTTTTTTTTTTTTGGTTTGGATTTTACGGCCCTTTCAAGATTATTTCACTCATATCGAGCCGATCGTTAATCAGAGGTGGACGAAAACTGGAGTACCCGGAGAAAAACCACCTGACCTTCCGTTGCAGAACTTGGCATCTCACACGTGGCCCGAGCGAGGCTCGAACCTACGGCGGTGAGAGACCTAATGACTAAGAGTCAGCGCTCTAAGAATGGGTTTATGGCTAATTTGGTAAGTATCCTAAGTTTGGCTCTATTGCACCACAACATTCTAACACATATAAACCTGGGACTGCAATTTTGGCTATAGTTCATTTTTGACAACAACAGTCACTTCATATTGATAATGATATCATTTTGTACAATAGTAAAACAACCTTGCTCACTTAATCCCTAAGATGCCATGAAAAACTGTATCCGAAAATGTTGTTTGTTTATGTACATGCCTCAAGTAGCAAAGATACCATTAACTTAATTGTATGTACAACATAGTTTCTGTTGTTTGGGGCAAAAGCTTACTTTTTCCCATTGTATACTAGTGGACTCTTCCATTGCTGTATGTTGGGCAAGTCCTTTTGTCATATAAGGGGTGTCAGGCCTATTTTATCATTTTTATTCTATTTTTGACGGAAAATTCTGTTAGCAAATAGTGCAGGCCCTGATCAGACGTCGCATTTTGCATCTTCTTGTGAACTTTTTAGAAACATTTTTGCAGGCAAACCGTGTGGAACCTGATCAGACTGCTCTTCTTATTTTAGCCATTTTGTGGGAAAGTAACTGTCATTTTGGTTTTCTGCTTGTGATGTTTCCATTGGGGTTTAGTTATTTCATGCTTGTGTTTCTTTCCCTTTGGTGTCTCAACCATAGTGTAGTTTATATTTTACTTTCGGTCCTTTGAGATCAGCGTGAATATTCTGAGAAATCAGAAATAAATTTTTGGTTTAGACTCATATTCTAGACAGGTTTTTAATTTTTTGGACCCCAATTTGATTTATTTCAGTCTTTTTATCGACTGCCTATTCGAAATTTGCAAAATTGCAGTATGTTTCCTCTGGCTTTCTTTGCCGGATTATTACAGGGTCACTGATGAGGCTTTATTAGCCGAAACTACGTAGTATGACCCATCTTCTTTCTTATGAATGTTTTCATTGCTCTTAAAGGAACTCATTTTTGATTTTTATCTGATGGAAGGCTTGGGGTAACTGTATCGATTCCTGATCATCGCCTTCACTTCTGCTTTCCACACTGTTTGCAACAATGACATTTAACCCATTGTATACTGGTGGACTCTTCCATTGCTATACCCTGGACAAGTCCATTTGTCATATAAGGGGTGTCAGGTCTATTTTTCTGTTTTTTATTCTATTTTTGACAGAAAATTCTGTTAGCAAATAGTGCAGGCCCTGATCAGATGCCGCGTTCTGCGGCATCTGATCTGGGCCTGCACTGTTTGCCAAGGTACCCCTTTAGGAGTTTCCCGCATGCAATGGGTTAAAGTGACCAGCAGACAACGAAGCAGATGACAACTGTTGTACTGGCATGTTAAGAAACAGAATGTACAAGCACCTCAGAGCCATACAAATTGCTTGCACATGAAACAAACAAACAAAACAAAACATACAAAGTGCATGTACAGGCACCATACAATCATACTAGCTGTATGTATAGGAACTTTAAAACCATACTAATTGCTTGTTCAGGAACCTTAACTCTTATCCTTTGTTTGTTTTGGAGTTTAACGGCCCAGTCAACACTATTTTACATCATTTGAGCCAGCCAGTTTACCTATCCTCACTTTTCCTGGGCAGGCTTATACATAAGCGGTTAACCAGTACAGTGCACATTCTTTCGCCAGAAACTGACAACTGCCCTTCTTGAATCAGCAGATGAGAGAGAATGACCATAGAAAAGGTTTCATGATCAGTCTCCATGAAAGAATGTTACCGTCCCCGGCAGGAATCGAACCCCCGTCCTCCTGATCACCAGTCAGACACGCATCCGACTGAGCTTCCGAGGCTGGCTAACTGTTATACTGCAGTTCACAACAACCTTTTTTTTTTGCAAACAGTGAAGATCCAGATCAGATGGCTTCTGAAGCCATCTGATCAGATCTACAATGTTTGACATTCAATTTATGAATTTGTATGAATAAATTACATCAAGTAATCCGATTGGTTCAAAGTCAGAAATGGGTGTGGCTAAACTGAAATTCAGCAAGAGCAGGGTTCAAACCATACAAACTGATTGTACAGCAACATTAGATCATTCAAACAGCATGTATAACATCCTGAAAACTATCTAAACAACCATGTATAGAAAAACCTGAAAATCTTACAGATTGTTTGTACAGAAACTGTAAAATCATTTACTGGAGACCAAACCTTAAAACCATACAAAATGCATATACAGGAACCTTACAACCATACATGTGGCATGTATTGGAACCTTAAAACCATTTAAATTGCACATGTAAGAACCTAAAACTATACATACAAACTGCATGAAACCATATATATTGCTTGTACAGGACTATACAAACAGCAATTCCAGGGATATTTAGAGGAGTGAGTGAGTGTTAGTTTTACGTCCCACAAACAGCTAGGGTCATATGGAGATGGGACCTCCGTTTGCTCATCCGAAAGTCTGGAGAAGTCCGGGATTGATCCTGCGACCCCTGGTTTATAAGGCAAGTAGCGTAACCACTACACCACGGAGGCTTCTGGATATTTATAGGAACTTTAAAAACACACAAAATGCATGTATAGAAACTTTAAACTATACAAGCTGCATGTATTAGAACCTTAAAATCATGCAAATTGCACATGTAAGAACATAAAACTATACTTACAAACTGCATGAAACCTTATACGTATATTGCTTGTACAGGACTATACAAACAGCAATTCCAGGGATATTTATACGAACTTTAAAAACACACAAAATGCATGTATAGAAAATTTAAACTATACAAGCTGCATGTATAGGAACCTTAAAACCATACAAACTGCATGTACGAGAACCTTATTTAGAATTACATGTATTTGGCAATAAAGTTAGTCCATGGAACTTGACTGTGCTAAATATTACACATAAAACATAACATAATATTGGATGCAACACTGTTGAAAGACTGATCACAAAAAGTCCTGTAAAAAAATCCTTTTTTAAACATTTTTTTCATTGTTTTGCATAAGATGCTGACGAAAGCCAACATAACCCCTTATATGCGGGAAAACCCTAAAGGGGCACCTTGGCACACAGTGCAGGCCCAGATCAGACGTCGCAAAATGCAACGTTTGATCAGGGCCTGCACTATTTGCTAACAGAATTTTCCGTCAAAAATAGAATAAAAACGAAAGAATAGGCCTGCCATCCCCTTATATGACAAAAGGACTTGTCCAACATACAGCAATGGAAGAGTCCACTAGTATACAATGGGATAAACTAAGCTTTTGCCCCAAACAACAGAAATTATGTTATACATACAATAAAGTTAATGGTGTCTTTGCTACTTGAGGCATGTATATATATTTTATAAAACGTCCAATCATTTGAAAACAACGAGCACCGCATGCGGGGGCCAAAGCTCGGCTGCAAAAATTCTAAGTCAAAAAAGGGGCATAACTGTGCCAAAAATATTGTGAGGATTACCTCACCTATTGGTATGAGTTCCCCTTTTCATAATGAACAACTAGTCCGAGTTTCAAGTAAATATGTTCAGTAATGACAGAGATATTACAAAATGTCCAAGTTTTTGCACGACGACGGTGCAGACGACGCCAGACCTATGACAACATCTCGTTTTCTTCGAAAACAGCCAAGCTAAAAATGGAATGACATGGGCCCCGTCAAGCGAATTTGGTACTTATCGCCTATGCGAGCAGCGAAGGTTCAGGCGAGCCTGCGCATCCGCGCAGGCTCGCCAGAACCTTTGCTGCTCGCTCATACAAGCAGTGAATCAAGAGGAACCTTCAGACAGAAAGCCATATCCCTGGCCCCTCTGAATGGCTGGGCATGCGCAGTTAAAATTTGTCATGACAGAATGCTCGAAGACACAAATTCGCTTGGCGGGGCTCACATAATAAAATCTACACTGTTACTAGCCATAATGGTATCTTTACAGCAGTTTTGAATACAGTACAGTGTAGCCTGGGAAAACAGGCCAGATCTGAGACTAATTTACTTGCCAAAGTCCCAGCACATGCCCTAACTCAATGTTTTACAATAAGCTATCTTTTAAACAGAAAGCACTCTGACACCATAACAACAAGAATAGCGTGGCTTTTTTCTATAAATAAACGCTACCTGGATTTCCTATATATCAGTGATAGTCACATGAACATCAGCATGAAGAGCTTCTGTGTTTAGTAAAATTGGGTCGATCGCCAAACAACTGATAAGATAAACATGCTCTTACACTCATGGCCATTTCATATAAAAATTTATGAAATTTGCCATCACGAAAACATGCCTATATAATTTTGACCCCCTTGAACCCCACTTTTATACAGTAAAACTGGGGTTTCCGAGGGTTTACCTTATTTTTCTTATTTCTGCTCTAAAATATAGATTGTGGGTACTCATTAGAACCGCCTCGATGAGGCGGTTCTAACAAGTGCCCACAATCTATATTTTGAGCAGAAATAAGAAAAATATCACAATTTTTCCTCATAAAATTTTCATTTTTACAGCGATAAAGGTGGCAATGTATTTGTATAGGCGTGTTTGCGTAATGCATAGCCTCTTTTGAACAATTCCATATGAAATGGCCACTTTTGTTAAATCCTCTACCGTAAAAATACTAAAAATATCTGACACCTTGAGGACTTGCTATAATTCTCCTAAAATTTCAACAAATTTGTTTTAATATCCGGCAAGGGTACAAAAGATGCCAACAGAATTGCAAACAGTGTAGACCCAGATCAGACTGCTCCTTCAGGAGCAGATCAGGAGCAGTCTGATCTGGGTCTGCACTGTTTGCTCAGGCCTGTCTGTCATATCTGTCCCAATACTTGGGATCATCATGGTATTTATAAAATGGGCAACCAGCAAAGGGACAGATCAGCCTGTGCATCCATACAGACTGAAGGCCTGTTTCATAACTTATTCTTTATGAAAATGTTTGGAAACTACAAGGATATGTCTTTAAATATGGATATTGCACAAGTTAAAGCTATATTTTAATCAATGCTACATAAACACAACATCTGACTTTCAGTTTTTATTCAAAATGCATGAAATCATTAAGGAGATGTAAAACATTTTGGTAATGTTTTGACTGTCGGAGGAAAGTCATGTTATAATAAGATTTACAGTATTGGGAGGAACGGATATACTTTAGGGGAGGTTTTTTGTTTGTTTGATTTGAGGTTTAACGTCCCCGTCAACACTTTAAAGGTCATTTTGGAGACGTTGCTTCCAATTTTGGACTTTTACCCAACATTGAGATGAAATGACATTTCAAGCCCTGTCGCCCAATGAAACCAATAGGGTTTATTAGCATGGACGGTCCGCCACGCACCGCGGTTCCTGGACAGGCTTAGATCTTCTAAGCGCTTTACCAGTACAAGTGTGTGGGCCGGATTCAGCTCTGCATGGAAGCATCATGCAGCCCATATATTTCTTCAAGCCCCTATGGGCGGGGGCCGACTTTAGGGGAGGTAACTTTTACATTTATTTTTGCCTCCCTCATCAAACAGGGTCTACTCACAAAGGAAAGAATTTATTGAATAATATACATGTAGTTATTTCATGGCAGCTGGGAGTATAGTCAGAACTATTGCCCCTTGGTGATGTGGACGACCTGATGCATGCAGCTTAGAGTATAGTCAGAACTATTGCCCCTTGGTGCTGTGGATGACCTGATGCATGCAGCTTGAAGTATAGTCAGAACTATTGCCCCTTGGTGCTGTGGATGATGTGATGCATGCAGCTTGGAGTATAGTCAGAACTAATGCCCCTTGGTGCTGTGGATGACCTGATGCATGCAGCTTGGAGTATAGTCAGAACTATTGCCCCTAGGTGCTGTGGACGACCTGAGCACTATTGCCCCAGGCCGTATTTCATGGTAGCTTGGAGTATAGTCAGAACTATTGCCCCTTGGTGCTGTGGACAACCTAATGCACTATTGCCCCAGGCCGTATTTCATGGCAGCTTGGAGTATAGTCAGAACTATTGCCCCTTGGTGCTGTGGACAACCTGATGCACTATTGTCCCAGGCCGTACTTCATGGCAGCTTGGAGTATAGTCAGAACTATTGCCCCTTGTTGCTGTGGACGACCTGATACACTATTGCCCCAGGCTGTATTTCATGGCAGCTTGGAGTATGGTCAGAACTATTGCCCCTTGGTGCTGCAGACAACCTGATGCACTATTGCCCCAGGCCGTATTTCATGGCAGCTTGGAGTATAGTCAGAACTATTGCCCTTTGCTGCTGTGGACGACCGGATGCACTATTGCCCCAGGCCGTATTTCATGGAAGCTTGGTGTATAGTCAGAACTATTGCCCCTTGGTGCTGTGGACAACCGGATGCACTATTGCTCCAGGCCGTATTTCTTGGCAGCTTGGCGTATAGTCAGAACCATTGCCCCTTGGTGCTGTGGACAACCTGATGCACTATTGCTCCAGGCCGTATTTCATGGCAGTTTGGAGTATAGTCAGAATTATTGCCCCTTGGTGCTGTGGACAACCTGATGCACTATTGCTCCAGGCTGTATTTCATGGCAGCTTGGAGTATAGTCAGAACTATTGTCCCTTGGTGCTGTGGACGACTTGATGCACTATTGCTCCAGGCCGTATTTCATGGCAGTTTGGAGTAGCGTCAGAACTTTACCCCCTTGGTGCTGCTGACGACTGGGTGCACTATTGCCCCAGGCTGTATTTCATGGCAGCTTGGAGTATAGTCAGAACCATTGCCCCTTGGTGCTGTGGACAACCTGATGCACTATTGCCCCAGGCTGTATTTCTTGGCAGCTTGGAGTAAAGTCAGAACTATTGCCCCTTGGTGCTGTGGACAACCTGATGCACTATTGCTCCAGGCTGTATTTCATGGCAGTTCGGAGTATAGTCAGAATTATTGCCCCTTGGTGCTGTGGACAACCTGATGCACTATTGCTCCAAGCTGTATTTCATGGAAGCTTGGAGTATAGTCAAAACTATTGCCCCTTGGTGCTGTGGACGACCTGATGCACTATTGCTCCAGGCCATATTTCATGGCAGCTTGGAGTATAGTCAAAACTATTGCCCCTTGGTGCTGTGGATGACATGATGCACTATTGCCCCAGGCTGTATTTCATGGCAGCTTGGAGTATAGTCAGAATTATTGCCCCTTGGTGCTGTGGATGACATGATGCACTATTGCTCCAGGCTGTAATTCATGGCAGTTTGGAGTAGTCAGAACTATTGCCCCTTGGTGCTGTGGACAGCCTGATGCACTATTGCTACAGGCTGAATTTCATGGCAGTTTGGAGTTTAGTCAGAACTATTGCCCCTTGGTGCTGTGGACAACCTGATGCACTATTGCCCCAGGCTGTATTTCATGGCAGCTTGGAGTAAAGTCAGAACTATTGCCCCTTGGTGCTGTGGACAACCTGATGCACTATTGCTCCAGGCTGTATTTCATGGCAGTTCGGAGTATAGTCAGAATTATTGCCCCTTGGTGCGGTGGACAACCTGATGCACTATTGCCCCAGGCTGTATTTCATGGCAGCTTCAAGCATAGTAAATACTATTGCCCCTCAGTACTGTGAACCTCCCAGTACACTATTGTATGCTAGTGGACTCTTCCATTGCTATATATTGGACAAGTACATTTGTCATATAAGGGGTGTCAGGCCTATTTTTCGTTTTTTATTCTGTTTCTGATGGAAACTTCTGTAAGCAAATAGTGCAGGCCCTGATCAGACGCAGCGTTCTGCAGCGTCTGATCTGGGCCGGCACTGTTTGCCAAGGTACTCATTCAGGGGTTTCCCACATACAATTGGTTAAGGCCGTAGGCAGGCCTTGGGCAATAGTGCATCAGGTTGTCCATAGCACCGAGCTATGGGGCCAATTTCTCCAGACAATGTGGTGTGGGCCTTTAAACTCCAATACAAACAAACAAAAACAAACAGACAATGTGTACAATCTCTTCAGACCTCTGAACTAGTTTGACTCAGCAATTGTAAACGAAGCATCAGTGGTCGATTCAATGAAGTTTTACTGCATGTTATGACCTGATGCAGGGTTCGACATTAACCCAGGACCAATGGACATTGTCTAGTGAGAAGCTAGTTGGGTGTAGTAATGTCTGTAGCTGGCTGGTCCGAATGGTCCAGTTGAAAATCTGCCACCAGTTATTGAAATCTACATTTTAAACTCAGTTTCTGAAAAACGGGTTTCTGTTTTTATTTGTTGCTACAATGATAACAGACAATAATCTGATCATTGTTGAACTAATGTATCACTTAAGTATGATTTTCTGGCCCCTGTCCATAGAGGTTTGAAGAAATAGATGAGCTGCATGATGCTTCCATGCAGATCTGAAACAGACAGGCACATTAGTACTGGTAATTCGTTTAGAGGATCTAAGCCTGCCCAGGCAAAGCGGTGCGAGTTTGACCATCGATGCTAATAAACCCTATTGGTTTCATTGGGGGACAGGGCTTGAGATGTCATTTCATCTAGTCCCACAAAATTGGAAGCAACATCTCCAAAATGACCTATACAGTGTTGATGGGGACGCTAAACCTCAAATCAAACAAAACAAAACACTGTTAGAATGTAAATCATATGACAAATATGAATAAATAATTATGTTTTATATTAAAGCAAAATAATTACTGGCCTTATGGAAGATTTGGTTACATATAATAATACATCCACAAATAAAAATACATCTTATCACAGGACTTCCTAAGAAGAGCTTATGGTATAGAGGATCTAAAATGAGTGAATTCAATAAAATAATAGCCATCTTTGACTGGTAAGTTTTGTGAAATTTCCATGAAACAATCTGGTTTTTTAACCCTAATCCCTATTGAATAATTAATTTAGACACACCCATTTCGGTCTTTGAACCACTCAGATTACTTTATGTAATTTATTCCTGCAAACTCACAAACTGAATGTCAAACAGTGTATATCCTGATCATCTGATCAGGATCTACACTGTTTGCAAAGGTGGGGGTTTTTGTGTTCAACAAGATAAGGGTAAATGTATTTTTTTCGAACTGATAAGCAATTGTGATACATGGAAGAATGATTTTTGAATGGAAGTCAGAAGTGCTTCACAATCTCATATAAACTTGAAAAATAAAATAAATTTGATTGGACCATGTGACTAGCTGTTACAAGAAGATAACACACTCCTACATGAAATTTCATGAATCTTATCTGAGGAATATGGCTTATCATCATGTTAACAGGTCTGTGTAATGAACTTCCGTCTAAACCCCACTTTATATAGAGACATGAATTCCGCCGAAGGCTATGTCGCGCCTGTGGGGGCGCAAAGTCACCGAACCATGACATGTAGGCCAAGATCAAACATAGATGCTTACATAAAAAGCTTGTACTAAGGATCATTAATGAAGTTCAAATAATTCTTGAGAAATGAACTTAATCATTAGGGTTAACGCTAGGGTGGTGGCAATATTTTACAAAGTCAGTGAACCATGAAATGTAGGTCAAGGTCAAATATGGATGCTTGCATTTAAGTTGCCATCCCGAGATATAAGTTTGTACCAAGTAACATTAATGAAGCTCTAATAGTTCTTGAAAAATAAACTTGACCATTAGGGTGAACGCTAGAGTGGTCGCAATATTTTACAAAGTCAGTGAACCATGAAATGTAGGTCAAGGTCAAATAAGGATGCTTGCATATAAGTTGTCATTCCCAGACACAAATTTGTACCAAGTATCATTAATGAAGCTCTTATAGTTCTTGAGAAATAAACTTGACCATTAGGGTGAACGCTAGGGTGGTCGCTAATGTTGACGCCTTGACAAACAGAAAACCGGGTGCCTATATCGCGCCATGCTAATAGCAGGCGCGACAAAAACTGGGGTCTATGGGGGTAAATATTATTTCTCTTATTTCTGCTCCAAAACATAGGTTGTGGGTACTCGTTAGAACCGCCTCAATGAGGCGGTTCTAAGGATCGAGGCGGTTCTAACGAGTACAAAAAACCTGTGTTTGGAGTATAAACAAGCACATTATGATAACCTGTATGGTATAGTGCATTCTTCCTATCTCCAAAATAGTGACTTTCCTGGTGAAAATTTATAATTTTCTTATTTATACTCCTCAATGAGGCAGTTCTAACGAGTACCCACAACCTATGTCTTAGAGCAGAAATAAGAAAAATTATGTATACCCCTGTAAATCCCAGTTTTCTCTATATAACGTGGGGTTTAGAGGGATGTTTGACTGCATTTAGGCATACAGTAAAAATCCTAAAAATTCGGACACCTTGAGGACTTACTGTAATTCTCCTAAAATTTCGACAAATTTGTATCACAATCCAGCAAGGAGTCCAAAAGGTGTAGACGGAATGGCAAAAAGTGTAGACCCTGATCTGACTGCTCCTTCAGGAGTCTGATCTGGGTCTGCACTGTTTGCTTAGGCCAATCTGTCCCAATACTTAGGATAATTATGGTTATATAATGTTAGCTATGATCAATGAAAGCAAAACGGATATAAAAGAGGTAGAGAAAGCAGAACTATATTGCAAAGGCATGTTATCCTCTTAATCTTATATTATAGGGGAAAAATAACCCACACTCTCCTTAAAAAGTCCTCTGATCTCATGGCACAAATATTAAAAGAGTAGCTCGGACATAATACATGTATAAATAATGAGATGCAACAAGAGACAGAGCTCTGTCTGTGTCTTCTCTTAACAGAGAAGATACCAATTAATAATGCTTAAAACAAACAGCGTAGACCAAGATCAGATGCCACATTCTGTGGCATCTGATCTTGGTCTGCCCTGTTTGCTAATATCCCATTTTTTGGGCAGATGGGCATATATTGATCAATTCATGTGAAGTAAAAAAAAAAAAAAGAAAATAATGTGTTTTATACCAAGGACCCTCGTTAAAACGGCAATATTTGTTCCCTATTATTGTGCTGTCATAAAGAATTTGCCGTTATAAAGAATCCCAGTTTTGGAGTATGATAGGCAATAAAAGGCCTTTTCCCCATTATTGCTCCAAGAAACGAATGTTATAGACATTTGTTAGAATCTCCTCGGTGAGGCGATTCTAACAAATGTCTATTGTTTCTCGGAGTATTAGATTACAAGACACTTTCATGACTATGGACGCGATTTGTGCAATTCCAACCAAAGGGAAGCCCACGTCGCTCAGAACCGAGGCTGAGCCTTTAGCTAAGAAGTCATTCCATTCTCATTGCCGTTATAATGAGTTTTGCCATTTTAACGAATGTCGGTATAAAGAGGGTTGACTGTACTTCATATTTTTCACATTTTGAAGTGCCTAAAAATAAATAGTGAGACATTGAAATCCTTCTCTACTGAAACATTAGGTCAAAAAAATTGGTAAAATATTCTGTATAAAATTCTGTAAAACAGTATCCAAAACAAAAAGGATCAACCTTTTACATTTCCCTATTCCCCGTAATAAGGACCCAGTGTACTAAAACATTTCATTTTAACCCTTAACCTGCTGCATAAATTAATTAAGCCACTCCCATTTCTGATTTTCAACTAATCAGATTACTTGGTGTAATTTATTCCTACAATTTCACAAACTGAATGTCAAACAGTGTAGATCCTGATCAGATGGCTTCTCTGATCTGGATCTACACTGTTTGCTAAGGTAGGGGTTAACATGAACAGCATTTCTGACTTAGAATTTATTTAATTTATTGCCTGAATGTCAAATAGTGTAGCTCCTGATCAGATGGTTTCTTCATAAGCCACAAGATCTGGATCTTTTGTTTGACTTGAGGTTTAACATCCCCGTCAACACTATTTAGGTCATTTTGGAGATGTTGCTTCTAATTTTGTGGGACTTTGACCCAACATTGAGATCAAATGACATCTAAATCCCTGCTGTCCAATGAAATCTATAAGTTTTATAAGCACTGAACTGTCCGACTTGCATCAGTATGCCAGGGCAGGCTTAGACTTTCTAAGCGGTTCACCAGAAATCATGTGCTGTCAGTTTCAGTTCTGCATGGAACCATCATGCAGCCCAATCTATTTCTCCAAGCCCCGATGGGTGGGGGCTATCTGATCTGCATCTACACTGTTTTCAAAGATAGGAGTTATCATGAATAGCAGCAGGATACGAGTTAATAATAAAACAAGCTCTAAAAAGTCCTATTAAACACATGGTCGGGTGCAACTATATTCTTCAACCAAAGCTCTGCACAGGAGTACAATACAGCCCGAATCTACTTCTCCAAGCCCAAATGGGTGGGGGTGAAATCTCCATGACAGAATGTTGCTGATGTGGCAGGTATCGAACCTGATACCTTCTGATAAGCAGTCGGTACTTGCACCATTTGTTTGGTGTCACTGGATTCAAATTCCTACTCCGAGGTACTCTGAGGCACTCCAACAAAATCAAGTCAAGATCAAGGGACGCAACCAATTTTGCATATGGAGAAAAGTGAATTCCATTCCAACACTGGTAACATGACAAAATACTAAAACGACAGTCCAGTTGTTCAAAGCCAACTCATTAAATGTGAAAACATGATATGAGCAACAACCCAGGACTGGAAAATTCCATTCATTCGCTCGCCATGACAAGTAAAAACTATGGCAGACAAGTAAAGGTTTTATCTTGTCCCAATGTAAATGACATTAATCTGCATGCACTTGGCCAAGCAGGACAAGTGAAATTTTGAACAATTTTATATCTCTGAACAACAAAGGTGTGTGAGTCTGAGTTTTTACATCTCACCAACAGCTAAGGTCATACCGAGACGGGACCTCAGTTTAAAGACTCATCTGAAAGTCTGAGAACAACAAAGGTGCTGATCAGACTGCACGGATGTGCAGTCTGATCAGCACTTTTGTTGTTCACAGCTTGGATAGTACAGTACCTCTAGTTTCTGTATCTAAAATATCAAGACTCTTGTTAGTCTATGCAGCATAGTTTTACCGAGTCACAAACCCCCGAAAACAGCTTTTCTTTGATGACAGGATTCATATGTACTAGCATACTAGCATGAAGATTAGTTTATATTTCTGCTGAAACAAAATAGCATCTTTTCCGATGTAAAAGCTACACGCATTTATTTCAGCAAAGCATTAGTCTATTTGATGCACTGACTGATCAAACATAACCTTACTGACTCTTCCATCAGCTTTGAACAACAGGACTCACACTTCCATCAGCTTTGAACAACAGGACTCACACTTTCAACAGCTTTGAACGACTGGGTTCACACTTTCATCAGTTTTGAACAGATGGGCTCACATTTTTATTAGATTTGAACAACTGTGCTCACTCTTTCATCAGTTTTGAACAACTGGGCCCATCCTTCTATCAGCTTTGAACAACTGGGCACACACTTGCATCAACTTTGAACTGGGCTCATATTTTCATCAGCTTTGAACAACTGGGCTCACACTTGCATCAACTTTGAACAACTGGGCTCACACATTCATCAGCTTTGAACAACTGGGTTCACACTTTCATTGGCTTTGAACAAATGGGCTTACACTTTCTTCAGCTTTGAACAACTGGGCTAACACTTTCTTCAGCTTTGAACAACTGGGCTTACATTTTCTTCAGCTTTGAACAACAGGGCTTTGAAAGCTGAGGAAATTGTGAGCCCAGTTTTTCAAAGCCAATGAAAGTGTGAGTCCAGTTGTTCAAAGCTTTCACACTTTCATTGGCTTTGATCAACTGGGCTCACACTTCCATCAGCTTTAAACAACTGGGCTCACACCTTAATCAGCTCTGAACAACTGGACTCACACCTTCATCAGCTTTGAAAAACTGGGCTCCCAAGGTTCAATGTTTAAAGTATTGTTAACTTATCAAGCTTGTTAGTAGCTAAATGTTAACTGTTCTAGCAAGTACAATATCCAATAGGCTGGTAAAAATGTTGAGAAAAATGTGAGTAGTTTTTGCATATGCATATGCAAAAGCTACTCACATATTTTCATCAAAATATTAGTGCATATATGATACATTGACTAATGACAGTTAGTTTTGAATGATGTCCTGGAATCAGGGGTTTTAGATGAATTAGAACACATTTTTTCCTCGCACAAACCCTCTTTAAATTTTGGAAAACCCAAGCTCAGCTGGAGTCTGATCCTGATCCAGATCACAGAGACAGTTTAGTAGTTTTTCAGGAAAGATGGGTCCACTGAGGCTAGTTTAGCTGATAGGAAAGCATGGATACAATACAACAATGTCTGAAGACTGCTGCATTCTATTTCCTGGAGAAAACAGAAAAATGAAATATATTTATAAGAAAAATGACAATAGAAAATTTGTTATGGTCTATATATACAAACAAACTTTTTTGAATGGATACATCTTTTTTTTTTTTACTTACTTTTTCTAATATTTCCCATTACTCAAAGGGAGACTTGAGAAAGCGACCAGCGCCACCCTCTGATATATCTTTCGAGCTTGTATGTAATATGAATGTCAAGCAGGTATATAGAGAACCCTTGTAGAATCGCGAGGCTTGCCGAGCGATTCTACAAGCGTTCTCGAAGCCAAGCCTGATAAACTTGATATCAAATGACACGAATGTGGTATTCTATTTATCAGTTTATCCCCTTGTACACTCTTACATTAGCAATTTACGATCAGTCCTCAGTGCATCTAAGCATTCTGGTGGCCGATATATTTAGTATCAGCTGACCATGTTTTTCCTGTGATATTTTTTAAAGTAATTTTGCCATATTTCCCAGTTACAATAACATTTTTGTCATTTTCCAGTAGTTCTGTTCATTCATAAAATTGCAATGTCATGTTGACGTGATAAAGCTCACTTGTCCTGAGATAGCATATCTTTATCAGGTCAGTGCATTACAATGCAATATACATAGGGGGTAACTGATAAAATAATCTATAAATGTGCTTGTAAAAGCTAAACCAAACATAAACTTTCTAAATGGACCAAGGGAGTGAGGGCATCAAAGTTAATGAAGGGGTGGGGGCATCAATGTTACTGAAACAGCAGGGTGGGGTATGCATCAATAAAATCTTTGGACTGGTATGCAACATCGATGCAAGTATCAATTGAATTTGTCTTAGAGTTTAGAACATACAGGCATCCATAAACTTTGTCATACAACTTTAACCAAATGTAAAATTTCTAAGTCCATGACCTTGAGGTCAAGGTAACGGTGGGTGGGGGAAGGGACACACATCACAAAATCTTTGGATTGAACTGGTATGCAACACTGATGCAAGTATCAATTGAATTTGTCTTAGAGTTTAGAACATACAGGCATCTATAAACTTTGTCATTAAACTTTAACCAAATGTAAAATTTCTAAGTCCATGACCTTGAGGTCAAGGTCACCGTGGGTGGGGGAAGGGTCACAAAATCTTTGGATTGGACTGGTATGCAACACTGATGCAAGTATCAACTAACTTGTCTTTGGTTAAGAACATACAGGCATCTATAAACTTTGTCATAAAACTTTAACCAAATGTAAAATTTCTAAGTCTGTGACCTTGACCTCAAGGTCACTGTGGGGGGTGGAACATGCATCAATGAAATCTTTAGACCAGTATGTAACTTCAGTGTCAGTATCAACTAATTTATCAAAGGGTTCAGAAGATACAATCTCTTAGAAACATTGACGCAAAACTTTAACAAAAATGTTTACGGACGGACAGACAGAAAGACAGACACACACAACGGACAGATGGACGAACAGCAGGACGAAAACTATATACCCCCATAGCATACTTCGTATGCCGGGGGTATAATAACTAGAAACAGTAAGAAGGTTTTCAGATATACCATAGAAATTCTAAAAATTTGGATGCATTAAGGAATGGCTGTAATTCTCCTACAATTTTGATAAATTTGTTTCATGCTCTAGCAAGGAGTCCCAAAGGTGCAAATGGAATTTCAAGCAGTGTAGACCCTGATCAGACTGCTGGAGCAGTCTGATCTGGATCTGCCCGGTTTGTATGGCCTATCTGTCCCAATACTTAGGATCAGTATGGCACTTCACTTTTAATAGAATGCGTGGCTGCCTGCAACTCTTATCTTCACCTTGGTAGATATGGCACACCTTAAATATTTATAACCAACCTTTGACAACTGCATCAGGGGAATGGGATTTTTAGCTCAGTAGTCAGAGAATTGGACTTTCACCTAGTGGCCTGGGTTTGAATCCCTCAGAAGATGGGGATTTTTTCAGCTATGCTTCTTTCTTTTGTTACGACATTCACATGATAAAATTGGTGATCATTGGGGATCAGACTTTACTTTGCAGAAAAATGCTTTGCATCATCATAAATAATAACTTCCTCAAACAGGGAAGCGGTACAGCATGCATCTCCTACCTTCAGCTATCTACATGTACAGTAGAACTTTGATGGCTTGAACACCGATGACTCGATTACCATCGCAGAGTCAAACCCATTCTTGAGTCCCTAGGGATTTTTTTAGGATATTTTTGTCTTTTATCTTGCAAAGGTATGCTGTGTGTACTTATTAGAATTGCCTCAATGAGGCGATTCTAATGAGTACCCATAGCATACATCTATATTACAGAACACCAAAAAGAAGTCCAAAATTATCCCTGTTATGCCTCCTGTGGCTCAAACTATCCCTATCTCAAACAGATTTTCGTGGTCCCAAAAGTCTCTGACCGAGCCATTGAAGTTCGAAGGCACCTTTATAAATGATGCCCAGTAGATGATAAGGCATATTTTCTCGAAAAATTATGAAAAAAAAAAGCTGTCTTCTAGTCCTGACTGATGCTTTAAGAGTTAACAAATAACTGAAGCATAATACGCTGCTTTATCATATAATATCGCTGTTGTTTAGCAGACAACATCTTGTCATAAAGATGATTTGTTAGTTTGTATTGGAGTTTAATGGCCCAGTCAACACTATTTCAGGTCATTTTTGAGCCGGTCAGTTTAACTATCCACACTTTTCTTGGGCAGGCTTATACGTAAGCGGTTAACCAGTACAGTGCACATTCTTTCACCAGAAACTAGAACAGTGTTTTCAGAGGAAAACATATGTCCCCCCACCAGTTTGAAGTCCAGAGCATCTTGACATTTCTTTTGTATATGGTCTTCTTACAAAAATTCTATATATCCACTCATTCAGGAAACTGAGTGGTTTCTTTTGTATATGGTCTTCTTGCAAAAATTCTATTCATCAACTCATTCAGGAGACTGAGTGCTGAAAGCTTATTTTTTAACGTCTAAGTCCTGTGGTGACCTTGAAAATTGGGTCAAGGTCACCAAAATCTAATCAGTTCTTAAGCCGTTCCCACATATACTATATACCATGTTTGAACCAAATCCATCCATTGGTTCAGGAGAAACAGTGCAGATAAGCTTATTTTCAACAGTCTAGTCCCATGGTGACCTTGATAATTAGGTCAAGGTCATCAAAATCTAATCAATTTTAGAGACAATCCCACTTGTATTATGTACCAAGTTTGAACCAAATCCATCTACTGGTTCAGGAGATACAGTGCATACAAGCTTATTCTTAACAGTGCTAAGACCTGTGGTGACCTTGAAAAATCTAATTAGTTCTTGAAACCATCCCATTTATCTTATGTACCAAGTCTGAACCAAATCCATCCAATGGTTCAGGAGATAAAGTGCAGACAAGCTTATTTTTAACAGTCTAAGTCCCTTGGTGACCTTGAAAATTAGGTCAAGGTCACCAAAATCTAATCAGTTCTAGAGACTACCCCACTTATCTTATGTACCAAGTCTGAACCAAATCCATCCATTGGTTCAGGAGATAGAGTGCAGACAAGCTTATTTTTAACAATCGAAGTCCCGTGGTGACCTTGAAAATTAGGTCAAGGTCACCAAAATCTCATCAATTCTAGAGACTGTCTCACTTACCTTTTGTCATACCTGCCAACACTCCCGATTTGGGCGTGACTCTCACGATTTATAGTGTGTCTCACGATCCCACGATCGTATTTTGAAAATGGCCCAAATCTCACGAATATCAATGCATTTCACGCCTTTATAATAAATTCGCCATACCAGATATTTACCTATGCGAACTGGTTATTATCGGCTTTTCAGAATCGCTATTGTATGCAAATTAGAGCCGGGATACATAACTATTGGAAAAACACCTCCATTTCACAGGTATATTTGGACTATTATTAGCAAATCTATTATTGGCCAGGTAAATAAACAAAACTATCCATCTTGTCTATAATCTATCTATCGGTAAATTTCTAAGTTTGGACCTTAGAATAATCAGATATTGAGGCATCCTGCGTGGCAAAAATATTACAGAAATCACATTTAGCCATTTAATTTCTTCATTACATACTAATAATCATCCATAATAACGATCTTTTTCATTTTTTTTTACATTTAACAAGGCACCCAAAATTTTGTGTGGCGACCTATGTCCCATCATGCAAATAAAATGGTTATTTTGTTTATGAATCTATGAAAACATAAAACATTAGCAAAATTGCTCGAAGTATTGATCAGTTATCCATTTTAGCATAAATATGTTCAGTTTTTAATAAGATTTGATGAAGTTCTGTGGTAAAATGAATCATTGTATCAGACTTGTAAAAGCCACCTTTGAAACTAAGTAACATATTTTCGGACAGTACACATTTTCATACATTTCACCCCTGCTAAAAATCAACATTTTTTTATGCTAGGTCGGTAAGCTAGCACTTTCTTTTTTAATGGGTGCTTGGTCTGGTTTAAATTGAAATTTGTTGGTGGTGGGGTTCAATGAATTTTTTTATGAGTGGTGGGTCTTTGAAAAAGGTGGCACCCATGCCCACCCCATACGGTTAATTCTGGAAAAGCCCTTAGCATTTTTAGGAGAAAAAAAAAATCTCACTCTTTCAAATTTTTCCTGAAAATTCCCCGCGAGCCAAATACTAAAAAAGAAGGTGAAAAATGGTCCGTCGCGCGCAGTCTCACTCTTTGGATTTTCTCAAAGTTGGCAGGTATGCCTTTTGTACCACGTTTGAACCAAATCCATCCATCGGGTCAGGAGATAGAGAGCAGACAAGCTTATTTTTAACAGTCTAAGTCCCTTGGTGACCTTGAAAATTAGGTCAAGGTCACCAAAATCTAATCAGTTCTAGAGACTACCCCACTTATCTTATGTACCAAGTTTAAACCAAATCTATCCATTGGTTCAGGAGAAAGAGCACAGGCAAGCTTATTTTTAACAGCCTAAGACCCGTGGTGACCTTGAAAAGTGGATCAAGGTCACCAAAATCTAATCAGTCCTTGAGACCATCCCATTTATCTTATGTACCAAGTCTGAACCAAATCCATCCATTGGTTCAGGAGATAGAGTGCAGACAAGCTTATTTTTAACAATCTAAGTCACGTGGTGACCTTGAAAATTAGGTCAAGGTCACCAAAATCCCATCAATTCTAGAGACTGTCCCACTTACCTTTTGTACCACGTTTGAACCAAATCCATCCATCGGGTCAGGAGATGGAGCGCAGACAAGTTTTTTTTTAACAGTCTTAGTCCCGTGGTGACCTTGAAAATTAGGTCAAGGTCACCAAAATCTAATCAGTTCTAGAGACTATCCCACTTACTTTATGTACCAAGTTTGAACCAAATCCATCCATTGGTTCAGGAGATAGAGTGCAGACAAGCTTATTTTTAACAGTCTTAGTCCCGTGGTGACCTTGAAAATTAGGTCAAGGTCACCAAAATCTCATCAGTTCTTGAGACCATCCCAATTATACTATGTACCAAGTTTGAACAAAATCCATCCATTGGTTCAGGAGATAGAGTGCAGACAAGCTTTTTTGGTCTAAAATTCGACAATGTTTTGAGCACTGTGACCTTGAAAATTAGACCAAGGTCACCAAAATCTAATCAGTACTTTTCCCCCTCCCAATGGTGTATCTGTGTAAGTTTAATCAAAATCCATCGATCCATTCAGGAGATAAGAGTGCAGACAAGAGGCAACGCCAACACCGACAGGATCCGCACCAAAACCAATATGTCCCCCTCCCTTTCGGGTGGGGGGACATAATTGACAACTGCCCTTCTTGAATTAGCGGTAGAAAAGATTTCATGATCAATCTCCACGAAAGAATGTTGCCGACCCCGGCAGGTATCAAACCTGCATCCTCCTGATCACCAGTCAGGCGTGCATCCGACTGAGCTACCGAGGCCGGCCCTAAAGATGATATGACCACATGTGTAATAACACATGGTTACTGGTACACGTCCATGAAATGCCTATGTTTACTAAAAGAGAAATTTTTCTGAACTTCTTTGGCATTAAAATCCGATTTAAAATCATTATATTTTACCGTAATGATCCTAAGTATTGGTACAGACAGGCCTAAGCAAACAGTAAAGACCCAGATCAGACTGAAGAAGCAGTCTGATCAGGGCCTACACTGTTTGCCATTCTGTCTGCACTTTTTGGACACCTTACTGGACCATGAAAGAAATTTGTTAAAATTTTAGAATTACAGCAAGTCCTCAAGGTGTCCAATTCTTAGGATTTTAAGGTTTAAGGTAAGCATAATCTAAAGCTTGTGGTCATTTCAAAAGAAATTTATAAAACTTGCTAGAGGCTCATTTCATATGAAATGACATGTGTACGAGCCTCTATATGCATCATGACATTATTGCGGCATAAAACAGCACTTCATATAAAAGTTTTATCTACAAATTGAAGACTTACTCTAGTTTCTACATGACCTGGTTTGTCTCCGTGGAAATGTAATTTCAGCTTCATTTTACCATCGTCGGAAGACCCTTTTAATCTGGAAAACTTGTAACACCACTGGTAACTCTGTAATGGTCAAGATATCATCTCACAATCTGGTCAAGAAGCCCCCGTGGTGTAGTGGTTACGCTACTCACCTTGTAAACCAGGGGTTGCAGGATCATTCCCGGGCTTCTCCAGACTTTCGGATGAGTCTTCAAACCAAAGTCCCATCTCCGTATGACCTTAGCTGTTCATGGGATGTAAAACTCAAACACTCACTCACCCACAATCTGGTCAATTCATATAAGGTTCTTCTGTAGCAGTTTATTTTTGTTATGGTTGTGTATCGCTTATACTTTTTTGTTTTGGATAGCCAATTGGCCATTTTGTGGGAAAGTGACTGTCCTTTTGGCTTTCCACTTTTGGTGTTTCCATTAGCAGCTATTTAATTCATGTTTGTGTTTCTTTCCCTTTGGTGTCTCTGATGGGAGCTATGGGTTAGTTGTATCGATCCTGATCATTGCCTTCACTTCTATTTCGTTACATACCCATGTACATATACATAGTAATTCACTCCATTATTCACTAATTAAGGGGAATTGGAACACCTGGCAGAATTTTCTGCCATTAATCAAAGGGAGACAACTTTCGGGTCTTTCTGTTCGCTTTTCTATAAGCCCTGTCCTGCTGAAAAATGGGTCTACTCGTAAAGGAAAGAATATGCTCCTCAGGAGCAAATTCTTTCCTTTAAGAGTTGACCCCTATTGACATGGGAAACAAATATAATTTTGCAGGAGAAATGCCTCCCCTGATGGTGTTCCCATTCCCCTTAAAAATCTGTGTAATGACGAGAAACTGTTTGTGTTGATGTTTTGCAACCCTGTCAACGCTATTTAGGTTATTTTGGAGATGATGATTCCAATTTTGTAAGACTTTTACCCAACAATGAGATAAAATGTCATCTAAAGCCCTAGCATCAAAAGAACATCTAGGGTATATAAGCAGGGCTAGTACTACTTTGTCTGAGCCGGCTAAGATCTTCTAAGTGGTTTACCAGTACTCCCATGTTCGGTTTGTTTCAGCTCAGCTCTGTGCTGAAGCACCATGCAGCCAAATCTTTTTCACCAAGGACGAGAAACAAATAGTTTCAAATTGTAATCAATCGGAGGGACAGTGCTTATAGAAAAGAGAACAGGAAGTCTCGAAAGTTGTCTCCCTTTGAAAAATGGCAGACAAATCTGCCAGGTGTTTCCATTCCCCTTAATTTATTTCATCTTGAGCTGAGAATTAGTGCAAATGTAATAATGTATTTTGTTGTTACATATCAAATGTGGGTTGACTCTAGCTGTTTGAGGCTACTGTCAAACAGACCAGAAACCAAGGCTCAAATCACGATGACCAAATTTAAACATGTTTTTAACTACAAAAAAGAATTTCTCAAGGGTTGATATGTTCCAGCACTTACACATTCAATCTAACAATGTTTTGCAAAACTGGCCCCAGAATACACATTAACTCTTATCCTGCTGTTCACGACAACCCCTACCTTTGCAAACAGTGTAGAACCTCTTACCATCTGATCTGGATCTTCACTGTTTGACATTCAGTATGTGAATTTGCATGAATAAATTATGTGAAGTAATCTGAATGGTTCAAAGTCAGAAATGGGTGTGGCTAAATAAAATATTCAGCAGGATAAGGGTTAACCCATAAAATGCCAATAAAGACAATTGTCGTCTGCTTTGCTGTTTGCCAGTTACCTTATAAGTATTTTTTTGCAAACAGTGTGGGCCAAGATCAGACTGTTCCTGCAGGAGCAGTTTGATCTGGGCCAACACTGTTTGCCTGTATGCAAAAATATTTTTAATAAGTTTGAAAAAAAAATCAGCAGACGACATAAGCAGACAACATTTTCAGATGTAGTTTTTCTCGGTGTCTGAAGAGTTAACATGTTGTACTCACTTTGGTTTCACTATCATATAATGAGAATCCCACGTCAATGTCTAGTGTTAGGCCTGAAAGACGTCCCCTGTATGTACACCCGAATGTTCGGCTCTGAAATAATAAAGGACTGGCGAAGTGAAATGGGTTTGCTATCTCTATCATTTATAACTGAATCCTTCAAGCACTGCAGAAAATTCTAGAGCAGACAGGAATCTGATGTTTTTTTTAATTATTTTTCAGCAAAAATAAGGTTTGACATTACATGTGAATCATCTGCCAAGCATAAGATTCCCATGTAATATTGAGCCTTATTTTCACTGAAAAGGAAAATGCTTTGAAAAATGTTTGTTTGTTTGCTTGATTTGAGGTTTAACGTCCCCATCTACACTGTAAAGGTCATTTTGGAGACGTTGCTTCCAATTTTGTGGGACTTTTACCCAACATTGAGATGAAATGACATCTCAAGCCCTGTCGCCCAATGAAACCAATAGGATTTATAAGCATGAGCGGCCTGACTCACACCGCTTTGCTGGGGCAGGCTTAGATTCTCTAAGCGGTTTACCTGTACTCAGCATACGATACATATGTAATGTCAAGCCTTATTTTCACTGAAAAGGAAAATACTCCAACATTTAAAACTGAATCTGTCAAGCACTGCAGAAAATTCTAGAGCAGATGGGAATCAATTTTTTTCATTATTTTTCAGCAAAAATAAGGTTTCACATTACATGTAATAGATATATCCATTGTTTTTGTGAAATATTGGTAAATATTTGTACTGATTAATATCTGTACAGGATTATTTGACGAGCCCGCCAGGGCGAGTCTAATTATCCTGTACAGATGTCAATCAGTACAAATATTTACCAATATTTCTCAAAAACAAATGGATATATCTGTTTTAATCCACAGCTAAAATCAAAATCTATTAAAGCATAAATATTAAAATCTATTAAAGGATATTTGTTTTATTTACTGTTAATTTCAATTTCTTTTATTTGACCTGATTTACCCCATCTGGAAAAATGGATTGTCCTGTCTGAAAGGACACTGTCAGTTTCTCTGCTTCATTAATATTCAAATGGATTTGATTGGTCTAAATCCAACTGTAGCCATATGTGGCCAATCAAAATTCTTCTTTCTGACCAAAGGCTATTTGATCATGCTTTTTTAACCTGATGTTTATCACTGGGGCATTTTAATCTTGAACCATCAAGTGAAAGGACTTACTTTGAACTCAGATGTGTGTTTTTGCTACATGCAAATGTTTCATAAAATGTTTGGCACCGATTACAGAGGAACTGAAAACGGGAATGCATTTTGTGATAGGGATATTTTTTCTCCATAAAAAAAGGTATGTTGTGGGTACTCATTAGAACCGCCTCATCCCACAAAAACATGTTGTGGTTACTCGTTGGAATTTCCTCGATGAGGTGGTTCTAGCGAGTTCCCACAATTTATGATTTTATGGAGAATATGAGAAACTTAATCTGAAGGAGCAGTCTGATCAGGGTCTGCACTGTTTGCCATTTAGTAAAAGCTATTTTAAATGTGGGTACTCATTCAAATAACCTTGGCGAGGCTATTTTAATGAATACCCACAATGTTAATTTTGTCGTGCAGAGCTATAAGCCCCTTTCCATTTTAATTGTAGCTCAGCTGATTGGTCTATTCAAAACTGTTAATGATAACAGTACATGATAACAGTACTTGATATCAGTACATGATAACAATACATTTATCAAAATTTATTAGTACTGCCAGCATCAAAGGTAAGTACTGGAAGCTGTGGATTAAGTGCATCATCTTCCCATGTTATGTCAGGTGATTCCCATGTAATGTGAAGCCTTATTTTCGCTGAAAAGGAAAATTTCGCTGAAAAGGAAAATACTTTGAAAATGGCATCTGCCTAAGATGCTTTAGCAAACCATAATAAGAGGGCCATAATTGCCCTGGATTGCTCACCTGATCCTTATTGTACAAACAAGAGGGCCCAGAGGGCCCTGAATCGCTCACCTGAGTATCAGTGTCTTTAGTGCATTCTTGGCCCAAGGGCTATAATTTGAATAAACTTGGTAGCAGTCCACTAGATAAGGCTTCAGACCAAATATCAAAGACCTGGGCCTTCTGGTTTCAGAAAAGAAGAATTTTAAAGGATTTCCCTTTATAAGCCTATGTAAAACCAGTGGGCCCTGGCGCGTGGGCAGTTTTGGCGCCAGGGCTATAATTTGACCAATCTCAGCAGAGGTCCACTAGTTGAAGCTTCACACTTGATATCAAAGACCTGGGCCTTCTGGTTTCGGACAAGAACATTTTAAAAGGTTTTTTCCTATATATGCCTATGTAAAACTAGTGGGTCCCAGCGCAGGTAAATATTTGGCCCAAAGGCTATAATTTGAACAATCTTGGTATAGGTCTATTAGATGAAGCTTCATACCAAATATCAAAGACCTGGGCCTGGCGGTTTCAGAGAAGATTTTCTAAAGATTTTCCCTATATAAGCCGATGTAAAACCAAAGGGCCCTTGGGCAGGGGCATTTTTGGCCCGAGCACTATAATTTGAACAATCTTGGTAGGGGTCCACTAGATGTAGCTTCATACCAAATAGCAAAGACCTGGGCCTGGCGGTTTCAGAGAAGAAGATTTTTAAAGATTTTCCCTATATAAGCCCATGAAAACCAAAGGGCCCTGGGGCGGGGCATTTTTGGCCCCAGCACTATAATTTGAACAATCTTGGTAGAGGTCCACTAGATGGTGCTTCATAACAAATATCAAAGATCTGGGCCTTGTGGTTTTAGTGTAGAAGATTTTTAAAAATTTTCCATATACATGCCCATTTGAAAACCAAAGGGCCCAGGGGCGGGGGCATTTTGGCCCCAGCACTATAATTTGAACAATCTTGGTAGGGGTCCACTAGATGAAGCTTCATACCAAATAGCAAAGACCTGGGCCTTGCAGTTTCAGAGGAGAAATTTTTTAAAGATTTTCCCTATATAAGCCCATGTAAAACCAAAGGGCCCTGGAGCGGGGGCATTGTTGGCCCCAGCACTATATTTTGAACAATCTTGGTTGGGGTCCACTAGATGAAGCTTCATACCAAATATCAAAGATCTGTGCCTTGCGGTTTCAGAGAAGAAGATTTTTAAAGATTTTCCATATATAATCCCATGTAAAACCAAAGGGCCCTGGAGCGGGGGCATTTTTCACCCCAGCACTATAATTTGAACAAACTTGGTAGAGGTTCACTAGATGAAGCTTCATACCAAATATCAAAGATCAGGGCCTTGCGGTTTCAGAGAAGAAGATTTTTAAAGGTTTTCCCTATATAAGCCCATGTAAAACCAAAGGGCCCAGGGGCGGGGACATTTTTGGCCCCAGCACTATAATTTGAACAATCTTGGTAGGGGTCCACTAGATGAAGCTTTTCAGAGAAGAAGATTTTTTAAGTTTTCGGTGAAAAAAATCTATTTTTTGCTCCTGTGACCTAGATCACCAATGGACCAGAACCATTTGAACAACTTTGAAAGGGGACCACCTAAGGATCATTCCTGTGAAGTTTGGTCAAAATCCAATCAGTGGTTTAGGAGGAGATGTCGTTTGAAGAAAAAGTTTACGGACACACGCACGGACACACGCACGGACACACGCACGACGGACAAAAAGTGATCCCAAAAGCTCCCCTCGTCACTACGTGACAGGTGAGCTAAAAAAGCAGTAGGTAATATAAGGTGAAGTGGATAGTTTGAACAACCAAGAAACATTTCTGTGAAAGCAGAGACATCAATAAGAAAATGCCATCTGCTAGTGGGATTGATGCTCTAAGGGTTTGTCCTTAAGACACCAATCACAACAATTGTTGTCTGTTTAACTGTCTGTTAATTACTTTTAAAGTCATTGTTGCTGTGTGAGGAGCAGCCTGATCGGGATCCACAGTCTGCCTGTAAGAAAAAATATTTTTAGATTGTTTGCAAGAGGATGCAGCAGACGGCATTGAACAGATACAGTTTATCTTAGCATTTTAAGGGTTAATAAAGAAGTTATCTCTACCTTAAGTCTTATCACAGCAAGATGATTGGTTCTGTACCACGACTTCTCCAACTGAAGTAGGTCGCTACGACTCTCCAAACTGAGATATATTGTCTCTTTACTCCCCGTCTGTATGGAACAACAATGCTGCTTGTCGTCAACTAGCTCTGAATCCTTGAAAAGATACCAAAGATACTGTCTGAAATAAACCTTTTAACCCTTATGGGGAATGGGAAAAATAGCTGATTTTTCCGCCATTTTTCAAAGGGAGACTACTTTCGTGAATTCCTGTTTGCTTTTCTATAGGCCCTGCCCCACTGAAAAAGGGGTCTACTCTTAAAGGAAAGAATTTGTCCTCAGGAGCAAATTATTTCCTTTTAGAGTTAAACCTTATTGACATGGGAGAC
Organism: Lucinisca nassula; assembly: GCA_963580285.1. Lineage (NCBI taxonomy): Eukaryota > Metazoa > Mollusca > Bivalvia > Lucinida > Lucinidae > Lucinisca > Lucinisca nassula. Next base: position 90,909,767 of record OY757020.1, on the reverse strand, counting down.
AAAAATACTTTTGCAGGAGTTGCCTCCCCTCAAGGTGTACCCATTCCCCTTAAGACGCTGAGAAAAACTATATCTGAAAATGTCGTCTGCTTATGTTGTCTGCTCAATTTTTTTGGCAAATTGTTTAAAAAATATTTTTGCATACATGCAAACAGTGTGGGCCCAGATCAGACTGCTCCTACAGGAGCAGTCTGATCTGGGTCCACACTGTTTGCAAAAAAAAATACTTTTAAGGTAACCGGCAGACGGCAATTGTTGTGATTGGCATTTTATGGGTTAAGGTGATTGGATACATTGCAGGTGGTGGTGGTGGAGGTCTTTGTTGCTAAAAATGCCTATTTTCGACCTTGTCATCAGCATACAAATTTGAGTTTTGATCGGATCTTCCAGAAACTACATACAAGTAGACTGGGGATAAAAGCTTGGATGAGTTTTAAAACTGGCAAAGTTGGCTTATTCCTCAAAGTGTTATATCCTTTTAGTTGCTGAAAATGCCCTTGTTTGACCTTGTGATCAGCATTTATAACTAAATGGCTGACCTAACAGTTTTCAACCTCATGCAGGGGCAACACCAGAACATGTATCTGACTGAGTCACGGAGAAGAGACAATATTTTTGTAATCAAGCTCAAATAATTTCTTGTGTCCTGCCCATTAGGGCTTGGAGGAATAGATTGGACTGCATGCAGAGCTGGAACCAACCACGCGTGAGTACTGGTAAACCACTTAGAAGGTCTATGCCTGCCCTGGCAAAGTGGTGCATGTCAGCCTGTCCCTACATGTAAACCCTATTGGTTTGTTAGGGTGGTGGGGCTTGAGATGTCATTTCAACTCAATGTCGGGTAAAAGACTTTTAAGTCCCACAAAATCAGAAGCAGCATCTCCAAATAACCTAAATAGTGTTGATGAGGATGTAAAATCAGTTCAAACAAACAAATAGTTTCTTACCTGCAATACTTTGAACATACACTCATACACATGGAAGACTGTATTACAACATATCCAATCTCGTTCTTGCATCTGTGGAACAGAAAAGCAAGTTAAAGGGAATGAATTTACCTACCATAATGATCCTAAGTCCTGGGACAGACAGACCTAAGCAAGCAGTGCAGACCCAGATCAGACTGCTCAGGGTCTACACTGTTTGTCATTCAATCTGCACATTTTGCACTCCTTGCTGGATCTTGAAACAGAACTGCTAAAATGTTAGGAGACCTCAAGTCCTCCAGGTGACTGAATTTTTATGATTTTTACTTTAACTGATTTTCCTGCCATTTTTCCAAGGGAGACAACCTTGGGAACTTCTGCTCACTTTTGCATAAACTCAGACCCTCTGAAAAAGGTGTCTACTCTTGAAGGAAATAATTTGCTCCTTAGAAGCAAATTAACTCAGACCCTCTGAAAAAGGAGTCTACTCTTCAAGGAAATAATTTGCTCCTTAGAAGCAAATTAACTCAGACCCTCTGAAAAAGGAGTCTACTCTTCAAGGAAATAATTTGCTCCTTAGAAGCAAATTAACTCAGACCCTCTGAAAAAGGTGTCTACTCTTCAAGGAAATAATTTGCTCCTTAGAAGCAAATTAACTCAGACCCTCTGAAAAAGGAGTCTACTCTTCAAGGAAATAATTTGCTCCTTAGAAGCAAATTAACTCAGACCCTCTGAAAAAGGAGTCTACTCTTCAAGGAAATAATTTGCTCCTTAGAAGCAAATTAACTCAGACCCTCTGAAAAAGGAGTCTACTCCTCAAGGAAATAATTTGCTCCTTAGAAGCAAATTAACTCAGACCCTCTGAAAAAGGAGTCTACTCTTGAAGGAAATAATTTGCTCCTTAGAAGCAAATTAACTTAGACCCTCTGAAAAGGTGTCTACTCTTCAAGGAAATAATTTGCTCCTTAGAAGCAAATTAACTCAGACCCTCTGAAAAAGGTGTCTACTCTTCAAGGAAATAATTTGCTCCTTAGAAGCAAATTAACTCAGACCCTCTGAAAAAGGAGTCTACTCTTCAAGGAAATAATTTGCTCCTTAGAAGCAAATTAACTCAGACCCTCTGAAAAAGGAGTCTACTCTTCAAGGAAATAATTTGCTCCTTAGAAGCAAATTAACTCAGACCCTCTGAAAAAGGAGTCTACTCTTCAAGGAAATAATTTGCTCCTTAGAAGCAAATTAACTCAGACCCTCTGAAAAAGGAGTCTACTCTTGAAGGAAATAATTTGCTTCTCAGGAGCAAATTAACTCAGACCCTCTGAAAAAGGAGTCTACTCTTCAAGGAAATAATTTGCTCCTTAGAAGCAAATTAACTCAGACCCTCTGAAAAAGGTGTCTACTCTTCAAGGAAATAATTTGCTCCTTAGAAGCAAATTAACTCAGACCCTCTGAAAAAGGAGTCTACTCTTCAAGGAAATAATTTGCTCCTTAGAAGCAAATTAACTCAGACCCTCTGAAAAAGGAGTCTACTCTTCAAGGAAATAATTTGCTCCTTAGAAGCAAATTAACTCAGACCCTCTGAAAAAGGTGTCTACTCTTGAAGGAAATAATTTGCTTCTCAGGAGCAAATTAACTCAGACCCTCTGAAAAAGGTGTCTACTCTTCAAGGAAATAATTTGCTCCTTAGAAGCAAATTAACTCAGACCCTCTGAAAAAGGAGTCTACTCTTCAAGGAAATAATTTGCTCCTTAGAAGCAAATTAACTCAGACCCTCTGAAAAAGGAGTCTACTCTTCAAGGAAATAATTTGCTCCTTAGAAGCAAATTAACTCAGACCCTCTGAAAAAGGAGTCTACTCTTGAAGGAAATAATTTGCTTCTCAGGAGCAAATTAACTCAGACCCTCTGAAAAAGGAGTCTACTCTTGAAGGAAATAATTTGCTTCTCAGGAGCAAATTCTTTCCTTGAAGAGTAGACCCCTATTGACATGGGAGACAAAAGCATCGGTGAATCTGAGGGATGCTCCCCGAAGATGCGCAGTAGTAGGAGGGTTATTTTAGTGAAATGATCCGATACACTTTAAAGTTTGATAAGATTTGTTTGAAGACAAAGGTTATGGATACTCGTTAGAACCGTCTGAATGAGGAGTTTCTAATGAGTACCCTCAGCCGATGTTTGGAGTACAAATAAAGAAACTAGGTAGTGATTTTCAACAAAGAATGCAAAACCAGAGGACCAGTGGTCCTGAACCGCTCACCTGTCTGGTGACAATTTTCCTACTTAGATCAGCAGAAAATGTCATTTACCCTGCTCATAAATTTTAAAATGCCATCTCAATATTTGTTGGCATTTTAAAACTTATGAGCAGGGTAAATTTCATGCTGAAGTGAGTTGAGCGTGAAAAAAGTTTTATAACCTCGGTGCCTATGGTTCAGACTGGTCCCCTTTTTGTCTATTTTCAAGTAGAAAATAATAAAACTAGAAATGCGTCCATAGGACACAGATGCCCCCGCCCGAAAATATGTCTATGTTCATAGTCATCCATAGAAAGTTATTGACAGTGTTTAAGTTTTGGACCCTTTTTATGCCATTTGACCTCCAAGTATGACCTTGGAGGTACGGATCTGGGTTTGCACCTGACACATTGTCTCATGATGGTTAACATTTCTTCAAAATAATTTCAAAATCCATCCAAAAATAAGTAAGTTATTGGCTGTGTTTAAGTTTCAGACCCTTTTTTTGACCTTTGACCTCCAAGTATGACCTTGACCTTGGAGGTACAGACCTGGATTTTGCATGTGACACATCGACTCATGATGGTTAACATTTCTTTAAAATAATTTCAAAATCCATCCAAAAATAAGTTAAGTTATTGGCTGCGTTTAAGTTTCGGACCCTTTTCTTGACCTTTGACCTCCAAGTATGACCCTGACCTTGGAGGTACAGACCTGGATTTTGCATTTGACACATCAACTCATGATGGTTAACATTTCTACAAAGTAATTTCAAAATCCATCCAGAAATAAGAAAGTTATTGACTGTGTTTAAGTTTCGGACCCTTTTTTTGACCTTTGACCTCCAAGTATGACCTTGACCTTGGAGGTACGGACCTGGGTTTTGCGTGTGACACATCGACTCATGATGGTTAACATTTCTCCAAAGTAATTTCAAAATCCATCCAGAAATAAGAAAGTTATTGACTGCGTTTAAGTTTCGAACCCTTTTTTTGACCTTTGACCTCTAAGTATGACCTTGACCTTGGAGGTACGGACCTGGGTTTTGCACGTGACACGTCGTCTCATGATGGTTAACATTTCTGCCAAGTAATTTTAAAATCCATCAAGAAATAAGGAAGTTATTGACTGCGTTTAAGTTTCGGACGCACGGACGGACGGACGGACACTCGGACGGACGGACAGGGGCAACACTATATGCCCTTTCCACGGGCATAAAAAAAACAATAACAACCGACGCTTAAAACTATAAACAGCCTTTATTTATTTATTTTTATTAAATCTGCACAAAATCAAATAGTTATAAGAAAAATATATAAATATATAGTCGTGGTGGCTATCTTGGTCATGTGACCTAGACCATATTGGCAACTTTTCATCTTGGTCATGTGATCTACCGTATTGGCATTTTTTCATTTGTTCAACTCACAAAGGCTCCATATTAAATTTCACTTAAATTGGCTCAGCAGTTTTGGAGAAAAAAATATCTGAAATATGGATCCTGAATGACCTTGGTCTAAGGCCAATGAATGACCTTGACCTTTCTCACCCATAGATCTTCATGTATTCAGTTACTTTACCTGATCTACAAATTTTGGTGACACTGTCTTCAATGGTTTCCTATAAATCCATTATTTTCACTTTGCCCCATGCAAAAGCCTAAGTCGGCAAATTTGACATTGCTGTAAAATAGGTCAAGGTCAACCCAGGGTCACCAGTTGTACAAACCATGATTGGCCCGAATACCATATGCTACATGCCAAGTTTCAAGGCCACTGGCGTTATGGTTCTGGAGAAGAAGATTTTTGAAGGCTTTTTACCATATATGGGCATGGCGGCCATCTTGGGTCTAAGGCCAATGAATGACCTTGACCTTTATCACCCATAGATCTTCATGTATTCAGTTACTTTACCTGATCTACCAATTTTGGTGACACTGTCTTCAATGGTTTCTTTTCACTTTGCCCCATGCAAAAGCCTAAGTCGGCAAATTTGACATTGCTGTAAAATAGGTCAAGGTCAACCCAGGGTCACCATTTGTACAAACCATGATGGGCCCGAGTACCATATGCTACATGCCAAGTTTCAAGGCCAATGGCCTTATGGTTCTGGAGAAGAAGATTTTTTAAGGTTTTTTACCATATATGGGCATGGCGGCCATCTTGGGTCTAAGGCCAATGAATGACCTTGACCTTTATCACCCATAGATCTTCATGTATTCAGTTACTTTACCTGATCTACAAATTTTGGTGACACTGTCTTCAATGGTTTCCTATAAATCCATAATTTTCACTTTGCCCCATGCAAAAGCCTAAGTCGGCAAAGTTGACATTGCTGTAAAATAGGTCAAGGTCAACCCAGGGTCACCATTTGTACAAACCATGATGGGCCTGAGTACCATATGCTACATGCCAAGTTTCAAGGCCAATGGCCTTATGGTTCTGGAGAAGAAGATTTTTGAGGGCTTTTTACCATATATGGGCATGGCGGCCATCTTGGTCATGTGATCCAGACCCCGCGAACAAACTTTCGTTCCCCCATCCCACTGAGGCTCCATATGAAATTTGGCTTTGATTGGCCCTACAGTATAGGAGAAGAAGATCTTTGAAAATGGTGGACGGACGGACGACGGACCATGGCTATACTATAAGCTCACCTATGAGCCTAAAGGCTCAGGTGAGCTAAAAATCCATTATTTTCACTTTTTCCTATGCAAAAGCCTAAGTCAGCATATTTGACATTATTGTAAAATAGGTCAAGTTCAACCCAGGGTCACCATTTGAACAAATTATTATAGGCCCGAGTACCATATGCTACATGCCAAGTTTCAAGGCCATTGGCCTTACGGTTCTTGAGAAGAAGAATTTCGAAGTGTTTTTACCATATATGGGCGTGGTGGCCATCTTGGTCATGTGATCTAGACCATATTGGCAGCTTTTCATTTGTTCAACTCCCAAAGGCTCCATATTGAATTTCACTTCAATTGGCTCAGTAGTTTCTGAGAAAAAATGTTTGAAATATGGAACCTGCGTGACCTTGGTCTAAGGTCAATTAATGACCTTGACCTTTCTTACACAAAGATCTTCATGTATTCAGCTACTTTACCTTATCTACTAATTTTGGTGACAGTGTCTTCAATGGTTTCCTAAAAATCCATTATTTTCACTTTTTCCCATGCAAAAGCCTAAGTCGGCAAATTTGACATTGCTGTAAAATAGGTCAAGGTCAACTCAGGGTCACCATTTGTACAAACTATGATGGGCCTTACTACCATATGCTACATGCCAAGTTTCAAGGCCATTGGCCTTACGGTTCAGGAGGAAAAGAATTTCGAAGTTTCTTTACCATATATGGGCGTGACGGCCATTTTGGTCATGTGATCTAGACCGTATTGGCATTTTTTCATTTGTTCAACTCACAAAGGCTCCATTTTAAATTTTACTTAAATTGGCTCAGCAGTTTTGGAGAAAAAAATGTTTGAAATATGGATCCGGAATGACCTTGGTCTAATGCCAATGAATGACCTTGACCTTTCTGACCCATAGATCTTCATGTATTCAATTATTTTACCTGATCTACAAATTTTGTTGACACTGTCTTCAATGGTTTCCTATAAATCCATTATTTTCACTTTGCCCCATGCAAAAGCCTAAGTCCGAAAATTTGACATTGCTGTAAAATAGGTCAAGGTCAACCCAGGGTCACCATTTGTACAAACCATAATGGGCCCGAGTACCATATGCTACATGCCAAGTTTCAAAGCCACTGGCCTTATGGTTCTGGAGAAGAAGATTTTTGAAGGCTTTTTACCATATATGGGCATGGAGGCCATCTTGGTCATGTGATCCAGACCCGCGAACAAGGCCAATGAATGACCTTGACCTTTCTGATCCATATACATTCATGTATTCAGTTACTTTACCTGATCTACAAATTTTGGGGACACTGTCTTCAATGGTTTCCTATAAATCCATTATTTTCACTTTGCCCCATGCAAAAGCCTAAGTCGACAAATTTGACATTGCTGTAAAATAGGTCAAGGTCAACCCAGGGTCACCATTTGTACAAATCATGATGGGCCCGAGTACCATATGCTACATGCCAAGTTTCAAGGCCACTGGCCTTATGGTTCTGGAGAAGAAGATTTTTGAAGGCTTTTTACCATATATGGGCATGGCGGCCATCTTGGTCATGTGATCCAGACCCCGCGAACAAACTTTCGTTCCCCCATCCCACTGAGGCTCCATATGAAATTTGGCTTTGATTGGCCCTGCAGTATAGGAGAAGAAGATCTTTGAAAATGGTGGACGGACGGACGGACGGACGGACAAACGGACGACGGACCATGGCTATACTATAAGCTCACCTATGAGCCTAAAGGCTCAGGTGAGCTAAAAAAGGAGAGATGTAAGGCCCCTTTCCTGCAAGGGCCTGCAAATCTTAAACCAAAAGGCTAAGAAACTCAGTTTTGTGTTCCCTAGTAGGTGATTTTCAATGGAAAATGTCACAAGGAATACACATGTGAAACATGAAAGCCCTATTACCCATGGTTATGAAATAACAGGAGATATTTTTTTGAAAAAGGGGAGATAATACAGTGAAAATAAGCAATATAGTTATGGCCCTTTGTCAGAATGTAGGTTTTTGTGATGTAAGTATGTGTGTGAAGTTTCATGAGAGTAGGACAAATACTTTTAAAATTTTGACCAGAGTTTAATTTGTTTGGGTATGGCCTGACAAACACACCCAAAAGCAATTTGTCAGGATGTAGGTCTTGTGATGGTAATTATGTGTGTGATGTTTCATGAGAGTAGACATAATACTTTTGAAGTTATCACCGAGGTTAAAGTTTTTGGTTTAGGTGTGACAAACACAAGAGTTATTCTCCTTTGTCAGAATGTAGGTCTTGTGATGGTATGTATGTGTTTGAAGTTTCATGAGAGTAGGGCCAATTCTTTTGAAGTTATGACCAAGGTTAAGTTTTTTGGTTAAGGCGTGACAAACACGCCTTCCGTGGCGTCTGATCTGGGCCTGCACTGTTTGCTACTTACCCCTTTTGGGGTTTCTGGTACCAAATGGGTTTAACCAAAAGTCTAAGAATTCCCTAGTTAGTGATTTTCAACAAAGAATGCAAAAATAAGTAGAAATGTAAGGCCCCTTCCGTGCAAGGGCATGTAAATCTTAAACCATAAGACAAAGAAACTCAGTTTTGTGTTCCCTAGTAAGTGATTTTCAATGAAGAATGTCACAAGGAATATATATGTGAAATATGAAAGCCCTATTACCCAAGGTTATGAAACAACAGGAGATATTTCATGAGAGTAGGACAAATACTTTTAAAATTTTGACCGAGTTTAAGTTGTTTGGTTATGGCCTGACAAACACACACCGAAAAGCAATATAGTTATGGCCCTTTGTCAGAATGTAGGTCTTGTGATAGTAAGTAAGTGTGTGCAGTTTCATGAGAGTAGGGCAAATACTTTAGAAGTTATGACCGAGGTTAAGTTTTTTGGTTAAGGCATGACAAACACACAGACAAAAGCAATATGGTTTGTCAGAATGTAGGCTTGTGATTGTTAGTATGAGTGAGAAGTTTCATGGGAGTAGGGATAATACTTTTAAAGTTATAACCGGTTAAATGTTTTGGTTTAGATTTGAAACTGACTGACAAGGAGATTACTATAGGTAGGGATGTAACGATAGTCAAAAAATGACTATTGCGATAGTATTGACATTGCAGGAAGAACCATTGCGATACTATTACTATTGCTGACTACTATTGCAATACTATTGCGATACTATTGCCTGAAACAAATTTTCTTGTTTGAGAAGGAAATAAAAACTATTTAATCCTTCAGACTGTTTCTGTATGCTTTATCTGCATACAAGAAATAAACAAGATAATTTACACAAGAGGGACACCTGTTGTAAACTCCTGTTTGCTTTTCTGGCTGCCCTTCATGAAGAGGGAACAGCTCCCCAGGAGCATCTTTTTTCCTTTAAGTGTTTATCCTTCAAGAAGAGCCAGGAGACTCATTTTAAAAGAAGTAGCCAATTAAAATGTATCAATTCACAGTGAGAATGTGAAATCAGTTTCTTAATCAAAATAAATGTAAGCTCTTCACGAAGGCAATGAAATCTTTGCTTGTCTTCAAAAACACTTCAGACATGACAAAGTGTCTAAATGCTCCTCAACCTCGTTATAACACTGAACTTTGGGTCCAACCAAACCGACCATGTAAGTTAACCGAATCGTGTAATAAACGCCGGATATGCAGTCTCTTCTATAATTACACTGTAAACACAAGCCTCCGGCGCTACCGATAAGCCTATAATGTTCCGCGTGACAAGGTGTGAAAATAAGATAAAGTTATGTCTATAATTTGCATTTATCCATCAATCATAAAATTTAATCCACAATCAAATCGCTCCTAAGACGATTAGCTTCATCTATCGGTAGATGTATGCATATTAATAAAAACAGACTATTCTACTGCCTCGTGCATGGCTATATTTTGGCGCCAAAATAGCAGACGCTTGGCGGGAAAAGACGAACACTTTAATTTGTGTAAACACATCTGTATGCTGTTGTTGGTGACACGGATCGTGCTTCCGGGTATAAATCGGAAATTGTGCAGGGCGCTGTTTTCTATCCACCTCTATCCACAACCGTTTAGCTGTTGAGAAAATATGTTTTACCTGTTACGAAAGAAATACGCTTCATTAATATAAATAGTAGCTAGCTGAAAACCTGTGTCAGCAATGCATACGATTCAGAATCAGAATTGTTACCGATGACACGTCAAACGAATCAATACACCAGAACCTGTGTTTTGGGAAGTTTGATTTGAATCTTAAGACCGAAAATCAGTGTTTCGGTACACAATCGATCGCATGCGCTTGTTAAACGGAACACCTTTGAAATCAGGGCTAAAGAATTTTTTTATCCAAATCGGCCCCGGTCGACCGATAACGTCACCAGTAACGTGCCGAACATGCCTTACAATGTCATCCCGACATTCTTGCATCTGCCAACTTATCCATCATTTTCATTGTGTAATGTTTTTTTTTTTTCAAACTTTTCCATCATTTTCATTGTGTAATGTTTTTTTGCCCAACATCATTTGTATTTTTCTTTTGTTGTTTGGTAAAATCTTTTAAAATATTTTAGCAATACATGCAAATAAACAGAAAATCGTACCACGTTTTCAATTTCTTTAATTGTTTTCTAGTGCGGTATTCCCTTACACGGTGTCCAAGATTCAAAATTAATTGCTCGGCTGTATAAACATGTCTGGATGCCCAAATAATAAACGTTCTTTGCAGGACGACACGTATTTCATTTCCTTTGATGTCTGTTATTGACAAAATAAGAATCCACTGAAACATCAACCAGAACGTTTTTTTTTTTTTTTTGCATCTTTTGAAGCGGTAGTGACACGTGCGGACTTTCCATGCTTCATGTGCTAATCAATACCACTGTGTAAACACGCATTAATTATCGCTTTTCTTATCACTGGCTTACAGACAGCTTGCAGATTAGTGTAATCAAAATATGCGTGGTCGTCCGTGTCAACTATTTCGAAATCAATTGTCATCAAAGTGCTGTTGACATATGCTTCAGAAAGTTGTAAATTTACCAGTTCAATGAAGGAATATTCAGCGGTCTGACCTTATACCGACATCGGGTGTTAAGTGGATAATGTGTAACAAGATAGGATGCATAATCACAGTGTACCTGCAGGCTACCGCCAAATCACGACCGCCAAATCACGAGTCGGCTTATTTTATTGCCTTTATCTGGCGGCAAGCAGCCGTTGTCTCCCACTGACACACAGGAGATTATTGGATTATAATTAGGACAATGTACAGTTTGACGCTTGACCGGGTACAAGACGTAGGTGGGAATAAAGAATATAAATTATATAAGAATGAAAACAACTCCGGGAATTATCTGAAAAACTTGTGATATAGAAAACTATCGAAACTATCGATAGTTCAAAACACTATCGGCGATAGTCATCGATGTTTAACTTTACCATCGATGCAGTACTATCGGCCCAGTGCCTATCGCAATGCATCGATGGTCCGATGCATCGTTACACTCCTAACTATAGGGCACCCAAAATACTGTGTGGAACCCTAATTAAGAAGGGAAGTAACTCTGTAAATACTGTTGTCAGGGTTATGCTTCTTGCATTCTGCGATTTCTCTTATAGCCCCCTATCAGTGTATCAAGTTTCACTAAATTACCTTTAAAACTTTTAGAGAAATGCTCCAGACAAGCTTAATATAGCAAAAATTAAAAAGGGAAATAACTCTGTAATTACTTGTGATAGAGTTACAGTTCTTGCACTTTGCACTTCCTCTGATGGCCATCTATCAATGTGTCAAGTTTCACTTAAATCCCTTCTATATTTTCAGAGATATGCTCCGGACAATCTTCTCATTGAAATAGTTAAGAAGGGAAGTAACTCCATAAATACTGGTGACAGGGTTATGGTTCTTGTATTCTCCAATTCCCCTCATCGCCCTCTATCAGTATATCAAGTTTCACTTAAATACCTATAACACTTTTAGAGATATAGAGTGTGACGGACGGACGGACGGACGGACGGACAAAGCGGCAACTATATGGCTCCCCTTTCGGGGAGCATAAAAAAAATACTTTTACTTTTTACCAAGTAAAAACTATTTTAGGCCATACTGAATCTTTCAGTTTACATATAAATCACACTGTTGCTGGACAAGCAGTATTTCCCTATAGGGGTAAGTAGCACTAACTTCTATCTGACATAACAGACACTATGGCTGATCTCAGAGGACACCAAATGAGCCCCGGGCCCAAGTACAAACTTATTAGTGGCTGAATTGTAAACTGCTCTGGCAAGTAAAATATCTTATAATCTGGTATTGTTGCTGAAAATAGAAGTAGCTTTGCAAAAGCTACTCACATTTTCCAACAAAGATATTAGCATATTTGCCATGTTAAACAAGGCATCGCAGGCAATACAAATCCCCTCGCATAAGACTACTTTGTATGTGGAAAACACTGAACTGGCATAAGTCCAACTTGCTTAAGACATTATCATTTGCAGCATTTGTGTGAAGTTTTATTGAAATCCATCAAAAAATGTAGGCTCTAGAGCGATGACAATGTTTTTCTAAAAATAGCCACAGTGACCTTGGCCTTGAGCCCAGGATCCCAAACTCGAAGTTGCCCAAGATATTATCATTTCCAACATTTGTGTAGAGTTATAGCAAAATTCATCAATAAATGTAGGTGCTAGAGCGATGAGAAAGTTTTCCTAAAAATAGCCAGTGGTTAAGAGTCAGCGCTCTTATCCACTAGGCCACTGAGGCCCGTCATGCCCAGGGCCTGACAAATCCGTTGCCTAGTTGCTTGGGGCAAGTTGAAATTTAGGCTGGGCAAGTAATTTGTTTATTTCACTTGCCCAGAAAAATGTATAGAATATATAGGAAATACTGTAATTCCAAGCCATTTGGACGTTGCTGAGGACTGCTGGGCAAGTGGCTGAAATTTGGATTTGTCAGGCCCTGCAATGGTATATCATATATTGAGCTGGAAAATCAAATTAACTTGTCCTGCTCAATAAATTTATTTGTGACACCAACCAATCAAACTGCTTGATATAATGAATTTGTCCAAATTAACAATCTGGAAGACAAATAGTTTAGTTCAGATAATGTAGAGCCTTATAGTGTAGATCCCTATTCTTGACAAATAGTGTAGATCCTTATCAGTGTGTGTGAACTCGGGTTTAGCGTCGATTTCAACAATTTTTCAGTCATATAACGACGGTGTCTGGGAGCTCAATGCTCACTTTTATAGTGCTGCCTCACTGAAGTATCATGTCCCAGACACATTACATGATACCACACACAGTCACATTATCCTGACACTGGGTCGACCAGTCCTAGCTCTACCTCTTAAATCTGAGTGCCAAGGGAGGAGCAACTAGTACCATTTTTAACGACTTTGGTATGTCACAGCCCGGGATTGAACCTGTGACCTCCCATTCCCCGGAGGGGACACTCTACCAACTGAGCTATTGGGGCCGGTCCCTTGACAAATAGTGTAGATCCTTATCAGATGGCTTCTACATTGTTCAACAATTTTTCAGTCATATCACGGCGGTGTCTGGTTGCGACAGGGAGCTCAATGCTCACTCTTATAGTGTTGCCTCACTGAAGTATCATGTCCCAGACACATTACATGATACCACACACAGTCACATTATCCTGACACTGGGTCAACCAGTCCTAGCTCTACCCCGTAAATCTGAGTGCCAAGCAAGGAGCAGCTAGTACCATTTTTAACGACTTTGGTATGTCACGGCCCGGGATCGAACCTGTGACCTCCCGTTCCCCGGAGCGGACACTCTACCAACTGAGCTATCGGGGCCGGTCCCTTGACAAATAGTGTAGATCCTTATCAGATGGCTTCTACATTGTTTGCAAAGATATGGGTTATTATTATATTCAGCAGGACAAGGGTTAAGCTTGGAGATCCATTCCTCCCACATGAAATCCCTCAGAAGTTTTGGGCTGCGAGTTTTGGGCCGTGACTGATGAAGGTATCAACCCCAAAAAACTAAGTCAACACCTACAAAAAATTGGGTAGGGGATCCCTTCTAGGGGTAATTGTATTCTGTATTCTTATTCGAATACTATTCGAATACATTTTTGAGTATTCGTGAAGTATTCTGTATTCGTGGATTTTTTAGAATAAAAGTATTTGTATTTATATTCGAATACATTTCAAAAGTCATGTATTCATGAATAGTTTTACGAATACATTATGAATACTTTTGCACTTTGCAGAAAAAAATTATGAAACAATACATAAATGTTTTAATTGATGTCACTAAAGTCCTTGACTGCTCATGTAGGAACTTCTGAAATTACTATTAGATGGTTTAATACAATACATATCAGACAGCCAAGCATATTTATTGATTCATTTGGTTGCATTGATGCAAATAAAAGCTTTTAAGATGACAAACATTTCATTTTTATGAAATTATATTACTTTTAAAGTGACTGATATTATAATTTGCTGACTAGGAGAGGTGTGAAAAACAGAAGAGAATAACATCATTCTGTTCTCAGTTAGATTTTTTTTTAATTCAGAGACAATTACTTCAATCACAAATTACTTACAGTCATGGTCCATCACTGTGGCACATGGCTATTTCTGGTCTGATCTTACAAATGTATCCATTTGTCAATATATGATGTTTTAGGCTGATTTGTGCTGATTGCATAAAATAATTACTGCTACCCATTTATGTCCAATGAACTCTTCAATTTATATTATTAGACAGAAACATTTCAATTTGTGAGGTGTCTGCTTACTTTTTATTATTTTTTGCAAAATTTTATGATCTTTAGAAAGTACTGTACACTTTGATCATGCCTATACAAACATATTGTAAATTTTAATCGCCAAAAAAAGAACACAAATTTTAAGATGAAAAATTGTGATATTTTTCTTATTTCTGCTCAAAATATAGATTGTGGGTACTCATTATAACCGCCTCAATGGAATCACGGACAAAATCCCCCCACCCCACCGGGCAAAATACGCCTTTTTGTAAAGGCGGACAAAATTTACACCCACCATTTGTTTAGGTCCTGGACATAATCCCCACTGCTGCTTATAAAGGTGGACAAAATCAATTATGATCATCACCTTTAATTTACATCATAAAATTTATAAAGAAATGTGTTGAAAAGTCATCACAATAATCAGGCAGAATTTTCAAAAGACTTAAAAGTGATACATTATCCTAAAAAGGCGGTTCTAATGAGTACCCACAATCTGTATTTTAGAGCTGAAATAAAGAAAAATGGGTTTACAGTAAACCCCAGTTTTACTGTATAAAAGTGGGGTTCAAGGGGGTCAGAATTATATAGGTGTTTATGTGATGTAATGTAATTCATCAATCATTAGCTTTTGATTGATAAAGGCTCCAGACACTGCAAAATTTAATGACCTGTTTCATACAAGATCCTGTACACCTTTTTTGATTGTGTCTGAAATTGTTCTAGATAAAACAAAGAGATGTGTATCTGTCTATGACCCAAACATTACTACAGTCACCAGTTGCTCTTGTTTTGATGGAAATGTATTCAAAAGTATTCTAAAAGTATTTGAATACATTTGCAAAGTATTTGTATTCTCATTCGAATACATTCATAAAAAATGTATTTTTATTTGTATTCTGTATTCGTGAAATGCAAAGTACATGTATTTGTATTTATATTCGAATACTTTTGAAAGTATTCGACCCCAGGCCTGGTGCTGGCCACATCCATTCATCCTACTACCCACAATACTCTCAGGCCTTGAAAGTGCTGGGCAAAAACATAAGTTTGTCAAGTACCGTAAATAAATTTCTTCTTCAGATTGAAACAGAAAATAGCACGCAAATGCCACATGGCTCACATATCACTGACATGCAGTCGAATTTCAATGGCTCAAACACCATTGGGACAACAAAAATCTGTTCGAGACTGGGTTAGTTGAAAGTTTGAGCCACTGAGGGCTACTGCAAGGAGGTATAACAGGGTTAATTTTGGTACATCTTTTCTATGTTCTATGATAAAAATATATGCTGTGTGTACTCATTAGAATCGCCTCATTGAGGCGATTCTAATGAGTAAACTCAGCATACATTTGCAAGATAAATGTCGAAAATCTCCTTAATTATCCCATACTACGTCTAATGCAGAGGAATTCCCTACAGACTAAACAACAGGTTCGACTCAGCCATGGTAAACGAGCCAACGGTGTTTGAGCCATCAATGTTCTACTGTATAGTAATTTCACCTACTATTAATGCCTGTGAATTCTTGTGAGCACTTTACCCCAACCCCCTTTTCTCCTCAGACTTGAACACATCAGGAGATCGTCAACACCATTTTTTCAACTTACCTCTCTGCTACCTATATGATCCTTTTAGAAGGCATGAACAACAAAGTAAAACACATTTAGTTCTATATTACTGTAATGATCCCAAGTATTGAGACAGCCTGAGCAAACAGTGCAGACCCAGGCTGTCTGATCAGGGTCTACACTGTTTACCATTCTGTCTGCACTTTTTGGACTCTTTGCTGGATTATGAAACAAATGTGTTAAAATATTTACGGAGAATTTGGGAATTTTTTACAGTATTAACATAATGATCCCAAGTACTGAGACAGATAGGCCTAAGCAAACAGTGCAGACCCAGACCAGACAGCTCCTGAAGGAGCTGTCTGATCAGGGTCTACACTGTTTGCCATTCTGTCTGCACTTTACAGACTCTTTGCTGGATTATGAAACAAATTTGTAAATAAATTAAGGAGAATTTTGGATTTTTACGGTCCGCAGGATGTATTATCATAATGGTATTTAGTGGATAACATCATGTCATAAATATATGACCACATGTGTAACAATGTAAAAATACATAGTTACTGGCATATAATATCAAGACATGGCCCCGCCCATCGGGGCTTGAAGAAATATATGGGCTGCATGATGCTTCCACGCAGAGCTGAAACCGACCCGCACATGAGTACTGGACAACCTCTTAGAGGATTTAAGCGTGCCCAGGAAAAGCGGTGCGAGTCAGACCGCCCATGCTTATAAACCCTATTGGTTTCATTGGGCGGCAGGGGTTGAGTTGTCATTTCATATCAATGTCGGGCAAAAGTCCCAAAAAATTGGAAGCAATGTCTCCAAAATGACTTTTACAGTGTTGACAGGGACGTTAAACCTCAAATCAAACAAATAAATAATATCAAGACACCATCCATGACAGCCCTATATTTTCTATTACAATTCTTTTGAAGTTCTCCCACAAACAAAAAATCAATTTAAAACAGTTAAACAAGAGCACCGCAAGCGGCGCCATGCTCGTCTGTTATTCCATGTCACATAGACAAATCAGTGAAATTGCATCATAGAGTTATTGAACTTATACAAAATATAGCCTTTTTGATAATGCTCTGTTACAAACAGTACTGAAATGAGAGCAAAATATGTGTTTGAGAAAGAAATTGGAAAAGGGGAGATAATGCAGCCAAAATCAATAATATATTTATGACCCTTGGTCAAAATGTAGCTCTTGTGATGATGGGTGAGTGTGAGTATGAAGTTTCATGAAGGCAGGCCAAATACTTCTGGAAATATGGTCAAGGTGAAATGAGAGCAAAATATGTGTTTGAGAAAGAAATTGGAAAAGGGGAGATAATGCAGCCAAAATCAATAATATATTTATGACCCTTGGTCAAAATGTAGCTCTTGTGATGATGGGTGAGTGTGAGTATGAAGTTTCATGAAGGCAGGCCAAATACTTCTGGAAATATGGTCAAGGTTAAGTTTTTTGGTTAATTTTTCGAAAAATAGGTCAAAGTTCAAAGGTCAAGGTCACAGGTCAAAAAGCGTGGTATGACTGAAAAGGTCTTGTCCCAAGGAACATTCATGTGAAGTTGGAAGGCTCTGTTGTGAATAGTATTGAAATAAGAGACAAAAACAATTTAAAAAAAACGGAGAGAAAAGGGGAGATAATTCAATCAAATTGCAAAATGGAGTTATAAAACTTGTAGGAAATGTAGCTCTTGTGATGGTGAGTATGTGTATGAAGTTTCATGAAGGTAGGCCAAATACTTTTGGAAATATGGTCAAGGTTAAGGTTTTCGGTTAAATTTTCGAAAAATAGGTCAAAGTTCAAAGGTCAAGGTCACAGATCAAAAAGTGTGGTATCACTGAAAAGGTCTTGTCCCAAGGAACATTCATGTGAAGTTTGAAGGCTCTGTTATGAATAGTATTAAAATGAGAGCAAAAAATGTGTTTCAGAAAAAAAATTGGAAAAGGGGAGATAATTCAGCCAAAATCAACAATGTTGTTATGGTCCTTGGTCAAAATGTAGCTCTTGTGATGATGAGTGTGTGTATGAAGTTTCATGAGGCTAGGTCTAATACTTTTTAAGTTATAGCCAAGGTTAAGTTTTTTTTGGAACGACGACGCCAGACGACGACAACGACAACGCAGACGCTGGAGTGATGACAATAGCTCGAAAGTTTTTTTTCAAAAAAGAGACGAGCTAAAAATCATTATATGATAAATAATGGATCATCTTAAATGAGTGGATTTTTTCAAACTTATGGAACTTTATAAAACTGGCCTGAGGCATGTTTCATACCTCTTATAAGAAATGTTCTAGCAAAGGCAAAAGCTTCTCACATTTTTCAAGC
Source organism: Lucinisca nassula (assembly GCA_963580285.1). NCBI lineage: Eukaryota > Metazoa > Mollusca > Bivalvia > Lucinida > Lucinidae > Lucinisca > Lucinisca nassula. The sequence goes on along the minus strand of OY757020.1, from coordinate 90,891,345 downwards.
AAAAATATTAGTATATTTGCCATAATAAATGATCAAGTTTTAATGATATTTGTTAATTAACAATGTCATTAGTTTTGAGTGAGTGTTTTAGTTTTACGTCTCACGAACAGCTGAGGTCATAATTATGGATACGGGACCTCGGTTTAAAGACTCATCCTAAAGTCTGGAGAAGCCTGGGATCTATCCTGCGATCCCTGGTTTACAAGGCGAGTAGCATAACCACTACACCACGGAGGCTTCTATCATTAGTTTTGAAGAACTGGCTCCAGTGGAGTAAGAAGGATAACTAGACAACGTTCAGAAAATCTGAATCATCGATTTTTTCATTTCTCGCGTTTAATACTCATTTTAGCCCATACACCACTATGGGAAAGTTTTAGACCTCACCTTCCGCCGATTTCTCCAGCAAGTTGTATGCCTCTGCGCCAGCCAGGAAAGGCTGTGGATATATGGAGAAAATTGCAAAATCTAAATTTTCTTTCACAGGCTAAGACATTCTGACAGATTCGACACACCCTTTTAAACCATATATAGAAGTGGTTACTGCTCTTGTAAATTACAAGGACGTCTGTGTTTTATTTGCACGATCACTTCATGGAAAATCATTAGCTGTGACACCACATCTGATATCGGTATAATTCTTTTTGACCACTGTTGACAACACATCGCGCTAGTGGCTCTCCGTTGCTAGAGAGCCCCTATCTAGCCATTTGAATGTAAGGTGTGTCATAATTGTTTATCTATTTATAAAGTGCATCACATGGAATTGAATATTTATTATTTTACATGACAATCATCGGCAAATGGACTTAGTCTGTGGTCTCATTTCTTTGTTTTGCAATTTTCTCCAAATAATCACAGCCATTCCTGACTGTCGCAGAGGCATACGACTTGCTGGAGAAGTCGGCGGAGGGTCAGGTCTAAAACTTTCCCATAGAGATGCATGGGCTAAAATCAGTATTAAACGCGTGAAACGAAAAAATCGATGATTCAGATTTTCTGAACGGAGTTTAGGAAATAATTTTCCGTTTTTCTTGTCCTCAGAATTGACTGTGTTTGAGTTTCATGGCAAATCAACACTTGTGGGTCATTCTGTATTGTCTCCCAGAGAAAAGAGAGGAGAGATAGAAGAGGAGATGAAAGTGAGAGACAGAAGAGAAAGAGGATAACAAACAGAAGTGTAGAAACAGAAGAAATAACAACATTCCCCCTCTCTACCCTTACCTGCTGCAAGGATAGCAGGCCTTGTCAAACTGTAAGCCAATATCAGCTGGACATCCCAGTGAAGTAAGATACACAACCTGAGGATCAAATCCTTTCTTTTCACCTTTAACCCATTGAGTACCAAAAATCCCCAGAATGGGTAACTGGCAAACAGTGCAGGCCCAGATCAGACACCACAGAATGCGGCATCTGATCAGGGCCTACAATGTTTGCAAAACTTTTCAATCAATTTTGAAGAAAACACAAACTGACACCCCTAAATTTTGAAATTGACATGTGTTATATATATAAGGAGGAAGATTCCAATCGGTACAAAAAGGTTAAGAAGCCTAGGTAAAAGATGTTGTCTGTTTATGTCACCTGATGTATTTTCTTGCTTTCTTTTTGAACATATTTTTGCATACAGGCAAAATGTGTGGACCCAGATCAGACTGCTCCTACAGGGTCCACATTGTTTGCAGCAATGACATTTAAAGTAAAAAGCAGACAACAAAGGACTGGCATGATCATAGGGGTAAGCAAATTTCTGTTGACAGTTGTTTATGCCCCCACCCAATAGGTCTTGAAGAAATAGATGGGCTACATGATGCTTCCATGCAGAGCTGAAGCCGACCAGCACACAAGTACTGGTAAACCGCTTAGAGGATCTAAGCCTACTCAGGCAAAGCGGTGCGGATCGAACACTTAAAAACCCTATTGGTTTCATTGGTCGACAGGGCTTGAGATGTAATTCCATCTCAATGTGGGGTAAAAGTCCTACAAAATTTGAAGCAATGTCTACAAAATGACCTGTCTGACTGTCTGATTTGAGGTTTAATGTCCCTGTCAACACTGTAAAGGTCATTTTGGAGACGTTGCTTCCAATTTTGTGGGACTTTTACCCAACATTGAGATGAAATGGCATCTCAAGCCCTGTTGCCCAATGAAACCAATAGGGTTTAATAGCATGGATGGTCTGCCTCTCACTGCGGTTCCTGGACAGGCTTAGATCCTCTAAGCGGTTTACCAGTACTAGTGCGCGGGCCAGATTCAGCTCTGCGTGGAAGCACCTTGCAGCCCATATATTTCTTCAAGCCCTTATGGGCGGGGACGACACCAAATGACCTAACTAGGATTGACAGGGACGTAAAACATTAACCCAAACAAACAAAGACTGGTGTTTATTTGCCTGTGTTTGCAGGCTTAGACCTTCTAAGCAGTTTACCAGTACTCAAAATGCTTGGTTGGTTTCAGCTCTGCACAGAAGTACCATGCAGCCCAATATATTTCTCAAAGGCCTTGAAAGTGTATCCATTCATCTTATTCACCTTAAACAGTTTCAAAAGCATACGACACTTAAGGGGAATGGGAACACCTTCAGGGGAGGCAACTCCTGCAAAAGTATTTTTGTCTCCCATGTCAATAGGGGTCAAATCTTAAAGGAAAGAATTTGCTCCTAAGGAGCAAATTCTTTCCTTTAAGAGTAGACCCCTTTTTCAGCGGGACAGGGCTTATAGAAAAGCGAACAGGGGTAAGCAAATCTCTGTTGCAGGTGTTTATTTGTCTGCTTGTGTTTGCGGGCTCAGACCTTCAAAGCAATTTACCAGTACTCAAATGCTTGGTTGGTTTCAGCTCTGCATGGAAGTACCATGCAGCCCAATATATTTCTCAAAGCCCCGATGGGCAGGGTAACAAAAAAAAATTTTTAAGGAGTTGCACACCCCCCACCCCCACCCCGGAGGTGTATTCATTCACCTAAAACAGTATAAAAGGCATATGTGTACTTACAGGTGGTATGTCAAACAGGTAGATATCTGTTCCTTTTAATGCTATGAATTTCGGTTTCCAGGCTTGCCAGAGACGTCCTGGAGATGCCCGCTCCTGACCCCAACCCATGTACATTATCTGTAAGTATGTGATGAATGCAATGAACAAAAGACTTAACACTTATGAACATGGCAATCCTTACCTTTGAAAACAGTGTGGATCCAGATCAGATGGCTTCTGAAGAAGCTATCTGGTCAAGATCTACAGTCTAACCTGTCTACAAAGACCACTCAAGGGACTGAAGAAACTAGAGCTGTCAGAGGATCTGACTATAGCCCCGCTTCAGCGCTGTCAGAGAAGAAAGTTATTTAAGCTGCAGAGAAAACAGTTATGAACAAGAAATAACTGTTGAAAATTTTACATTATCTGGAAAAACTCTAAGAGTTGTGAGCCCTTGTCCCTCATTTCAATGAGCATGATACATTACCAGAATGTCCATGTTTATACTAAATTTCATCTTCCATTTTTCAATGTTAAAAGGGTAATAACTCCTAAAGTAGGCAAATCAGAGTCAGGGTTCCTGCGCTCTGCACATTGTCTCATGGTGCTTTACACTTGTGTGAAGTGTCATGAAAATATCTCAAATGGTTTGTGAGTTATGGAGCCGACACAGTCAAAATTGCCTTTTTAAATGTTCAAAGGGCAATAACTCCTAAAGTAGGCAAACCAGAGTTATGGTTCCTGCACTCTGCACATCATCTCAAGGTGCTTTTCATTTATTTGAAGTTTCATGAAAATATCAGAAACGGTTATGGAGCGGACATAGTTAAAATTGCCATTTTTTAATATTCAAAAGCCTATAACTGAAAAAGTAGACAATCCAGAGTTTGGGTTCCTGCGCTCTGCACACGTAATATGGTGCTTTACATTGTGAAGTTTCATAAAATTATCTCGAACGGTTTTTGAGTTATCGAGCAAAGACGGCTAAAATTGATATTTTTCAATATTCAAAGGGAAATAACTCAAAAATTAGGCAATCCAGAGTTGTGGTTCCTGCACTCTGCACACCATCTCATGGTGTTTAATGTTTGTGTGAAGTTTCATGAAAATATGTGAATGGGTTTTAAAGTTATGGAGCGGACACGAAAATTGTTAACAGACACAGACAGACACACAGACAGACACACAGAAAATACGAAAACCAGAGTTATGGTTCTTGCGCTCTGCACATTGTCTCATAGTGCTTAACATTTGTGTGAAGTTTCATGAAATTATCTCAAACGGTTTTCGAGTCATGAAGCGGACACTGTTAAAATTGCCATTTTTCAATGTTCAAAGGGCAATAACTCCAAAAATAAGCAATGCAGAGTTATGGTTCCTGCGCTCTGCACATCGTCTCATAGTGCTTAACATTTGTGTGAAGTTTCCTAAAAATATCTCAAACGTTTTCGAGTTATGAAGCGGACACAATTAAAATTGCCATTTTTCAATGTTCAAAGGGCAATAACTCCAAAAGTAGGCAATCCACAGTTATAATTCCTTCGCTCTGCACATTGTCTTATGGTGTTTAACATGTGTGTGAAGTTTCATGAAAATATGTTAAGCAGATACAAAGTTATGGAGCCAACACAAATTAACGGAATCACGGAATTACGGAATTACGGAAAATGTTCAAAGGGCAATAACTCCAAAAGTAGGCAATCCACAGTTATAATTCCTTCGCTCTGCACATTGTCTTATGGTGTTTAACATTTGTGTGAAGTTTCATGAAAATATGCTAAGCAGATACAAAGTTATGGAGCCAACACAAATTAACGGAATCACGGAATGACAGAAGGACATGGCAAATCCAATATAGCCCCACTTTTTCAAAGCGGGGCTATAATATGGTCTTTGTCCACAGGTGGTCTTTATTCAGAGGGTTAGTTTTGTATCAACTGCTCTCCTCTTTAGAAGACAAGGATTACTTCACAGCATTTATGCAGATATGTATTGGATAATGATTCACTGATTAAATTCCCTAAAGGTACGTTATGTCAGGTTTTAATAATGAATCACTAAAATAATTATTTTGGCTCATTAAAGGATGTCCACAAACAATTAATTGCCCAATTAAAACTTTGGTCATTTCAAAGCACAAAGTGGTCTTTGTTCAGTGTAAAAATATGCATTTGGGAAGGATTCTGACTGTCCTCTGGTCCTAGTGCACAGGTGGTCTCTGTTGACAGGTGCATTATATAGTCTAATTGGATGGGAGGAATTGGAAGTGGTCTTTGTTCACAGGTGGTCTTTGTTCACAGGTTTGACTGTACACCATATGTCATGCAACAGTGTAGATCCAGATCAGATGGCACCTGATCAGGATCTACACTGTTTGTCATTCAGTCTGTGGACTGAATGAATACATTATATAAAGTAATTTGATTGGTGGAAAGTCAGATATTGGTATGGCTAAATTAATTTATTCAGCAGGATAAGAGTGAGAACAGCCAAAGAACAGCCAAAGCCTCAATATTTTCTGGGCCAGATTAACAAGGTTTTGCCATTTAGGCCTACTCAGTGTCAGTAAATCTTTTTTCAACACACAGAAAGCATTGTCTAAACTTTGGTGCAATAATCACAGCTGACATGTTTAAGTGGAATTCATATACCGATGTGATCCTAAGTATTGGGACCGACAGGCCTAAGCAAGCAGTGCAGACCCAGATCAGACTGCTCCTGAAGGAGCAGTCTGATCAGGATCTACATTGTTTGCCATTCCATTTGCATTTTTTGGACTCCTTGCAGGGTCATGAAACAAATCTGTTAAAATTTTAGGAGAATTATTACAAGTCCTCAAGGTGTTCGATTTTTTTGGATTTTTACTTTATTTTGTTGACCTTTCGGCAGTTGAGCTGTCAAGGTCGAGCATTTAAAAATAATATCAACATTGGAACCAGGTTTTTTTCACTCTGCACAATTTTTTTTTATTTGGACTAATTTTTTGTGGCCCTTTCACGATTAAGTCACTTATATCGTGCCGATCCTTAATCAGTAGTGGGCGGAAAACCGGATTAGCCAGAGAAAAAACATCTGATCTTCCATTGCAGAACTTGGTGTCTCACATATGACCCCAGCCTGGCTTGAACCACAGCAGTGAGAGACCTAATGATAAAGAGACAGCTGTCTTATTTGGACTTTCAGCCCTTTCAAAATTTGTTTATATCTAACCAATTGTTGATCTGACTGAGGAAGGCAAAGTCCCCCAAGACCCGAGTATCGAGAAGAAACCACCTGACCTTCCATAGCACAATTTGGTATCTTATTTATGAACTGAGTGAAGCTAAACCCACAGTAGTGAGAGACCTGACCCCGAGGTTAAAAAAATTTTTCATGCTCAACTCAAAGGAGCACAAAATTGTTATGCTCATAACTATTAAAATACAAACAAATAATGCACTTTCACTGCTCAGATCAGCACAGAATGTCTTTTATCTTGCTCATAAATTTTAAAATGCCAACAAATGCTGACATTTTAAAATATATGAGCAGGATAAATTTCATGCTCAAGTGAGCTGAGCATGGAAAAAGTTTTATAGCCTCGGGGCCTGATGTTTAAGAGTCAGTGCTCTTAACCATTAGGTCCTGGATGCCTGGCCCCGAGGTTATATTGGTCCTGCTCAAAATTTGTCCTGCTCATAAACAATTGTTGGCATTTTAATATTTATCAACAGGACAAATACCACCCTCTACGGACATAAATATGACAAAATCCTCAAATGTTGCTATTTTAGTAATTATGGGCTCTATAAATGTCATGCTCAATCAAGTTCACCATGAAAAAAGTTTTATAACCTCGGGGCCTGTTTTTGCATGGTGTTCTTACCTGTTCCTCAGGTGTGAGAAGTCTGTTCATCATCCTCACCTGTAATGAAACAAATCCTTGTGCATAAACATAAATATATGCTAAATGTAGCATCATTGTAAAATAAGTGTAGTCACCCTCAAAAAATAAAGTCTTTGCTTAATTTCTGACTTAAAAATAATTACAATTACTTGCTTTCAGGTTATAGTTATATACGGAAAATGGCCCACAAGCAAACAGTAATGCTGCCTCTGATCAGGACCATAAAGGTTCGTCATCCTTTGATGTATTTTGTACTGAATGGAATTTTCCACCTTATATATAGCACAAGTCCATTTCAAAATTAAGAGGGTCATTGTAGCTATACACTCAGCCAATGACAGACAATCTTCAAACTACAAAATATAAACCAATCAGTAATGGCATACCATCTGATTCCGCAGTTGTGTGATATTATTGGTTATTGCAGTTATCCACTAAGCCAATGATAGACTATCTTCAAACTATAATATATGTACAGTAGAACTTCAATGGCTCGAACACCTTTGGGACCTCGAAAATCTGTTCGAGACAGGGGTAGTTCGAGCCACTGAGGTTACTGTCAGGGGGCATAACAAGATAATTCTAGTCATCTTTTCGGTGTTTTATAATGAAACTGTATGCTGTGTGTACTCATTAGAATCGCCTCATCGAGGCGATTCTAATGATTACACACAGCATACATTTGCAAGGAAAAACGACTTAAATCTTCTTAATTATCCTCCACTATTTCTTATGCAGAGGATTTAGCTAGGGGCTCAAGAATGGGTTCGACACACCCATGGTAAACGAGCCATCGGTGTTCAAGCCATCGACGTTCTACTGTATATAATACAAAGAGGCCCCCGCCCATCAGGGTTTGGAGAAATAGATTGGGCTGCATGATGTTTCCACACAGAGCTGAAACCAATGGCACATGAGTACTGGTAAACCAGTTAGATCTAAGCCTGCCCAGGCAAAGTGGTGCGAATCTTACCGCCCCACATATAAACCGTTTTGGTTTATTTGGGCGGCAGGGCTTGAGATGTCATTTCGTCTCAATGTCGGTTAAAAGTCCCACAAAATTGGAAGCAACATCTCCAAAATGACCTAAATAGTGTTGATGGGGAAGTAAAACCTCAATTCAAACAAACAAACGAACATACTACAAAGATCAACCATTCAGTAAAGGCATATCATATGATTCTATTGATGTTAGTGATTATTGTAGCTGCCCACTCAGCCAATGAAAGACTGCCTTCAAACTATAAAATATTATACATAAGAAAGAGCAGCCAATCAGTAAAGGCGTACCATTTGATTCAGCAGTTGTGAGATATTTTTGGTTATGCAGCTATCTTCTCAGCCAATGAGAGACTATCTTCAAACTATAAGATATACGTTACAAAGATCAGCCAATCAGTAAAGGCATACTATCTAATTTAGCAGTTGTGTGACATCATTGGTTATTGCAGCTATCCACTCAGCCAATGAGAGACTATCTTCCAACCATGAAATATGCATTACAAAGAACAGCCAATCAGTAAAGGCGTACCATCTGATTCAGCAGTTGTGAGATATTATTGGTTATTGCAGCTATCCATTCAGCCAATGAGAGACTGTCTTCAAACTGTAAAATTCCTGATGAATTACCATCAATGCCCATCACTTCAAAGGCATTAGTTCTGAAAATTAAGTATTACAACAAGTCAAACTTTTCAAAGTAATTATTGCATAATAAACTATTTTTAACCAAGGGAGACAAATTTTGTGAGTTCCTGTTTGTTTCCCTTACATCAAGCCTTATTTGAAAAGTTTTCTGTTGATTTGGGTTTAACGTCCCCGTCAACACTGTAAAGGTAATTTTGGAGACCTTGCTTCCAATTTTGTGAGACTTTTACCCGACATTGAGATTATTTGAAAAGGAGTCTACACTTAAAGGAAAGAATTTGCTCCTGTGGAGCAAATTCTTTCCTCTAAGGGTAGACTCCTATTAATAAGAATTCTGCCAAAGGCTATGTCGCGCCTATATGGACTTAACACTAGGGTGAAAACTAGGTTTGGCGCAGATGGTGACAGCTTGACCAATAAGCGACTGGATTCCCATATCACACCATGCTAAAAGCAGGCATAACAAAAAGGGAGCAATGGCAGAAACAAAATCCAGGAACAGCCATACCTGAATGAAAATGTATTAATTCCTGTTACAATCAACCCATTTTTCTGTACAATACACTCTTTATGCCAGTGTCCATTACATTTATATTGTAGTTTTGAATATTACAAGGTTAAAAGATCAACAGTGGTGAAGCTGTACACTACAAACGATACAGGTTGACATGTATGAACATTGAAGATTCAGGTCAACATGAACCATTGTCAGATTCTCAGGACAAGTGAGCTTTATCAGGTCAATGTGACATTGCACTTTAATGACTGAACCAGACTCCAGCAAAAATCCGTAAAAAAATGTTTTTTTATTACTGGAAAAATTGGAAGTTACATGAATTTATCATATGACGTTGCTTCCGAGAGTGTAATAAGGCCATGTAATATTTTCGATAATCCGCTAGTGGATTAAATATGCAAATTAGTTAGATACATCCCATAACGTTACATGTACAACGTCCTTAACGACGTCGCATTTACTAACCGCGGAATATTGACATTTTTGTAAACAATTGTGAATAAAATGCATTTTAAATGTCATATGATAAATAGAATCTTGCATTCGTGCTCATGTATTATTGAATTTATTAAACTTGTTGAGGAAAAGGGATAAAATGCTCGGCAAAACCTCGCATTTTATCTCTTTTCCTCAACTTGTTAAAAAATTAAATAATACATGACCACTCATGTAAGATCCTCTATAAATATCATAGGAAAAGCCCTTTACAGTCAGATGATACTAAATATATGGACAGATTATTGCACTTCAGAATGTTGGAACACACTGAGGAAACATGTAATCAATAACTGATCTTAAATTGCATATTTAAATAGTGTACATAGAGGATCTTACATAATTAAACGAGTTGAGGAAAAGGGATAAAATGCAAGGCTTTGCCAAGCATTTTAACCCTTTTCCTCAACAAGTTTAATTAAACGAGTTGAGGAAAAGGGATAAAATGCGAGGCTGTGCCGAGCATTTTATCCCTTTTCCTCAACAAGTTAAATAAATTCAATAAAACATGAGCACAAACGCAAGATTCTATTTATCATATTACATTAAAAACGCATTTTGTCCACGATTGTTTACAAAAATGTCAATTTTCTGCCGTAAGTAAACGGGACGTCGTTAAGGATGTCGTACATGTAACGTTACAAGACATATCTAGCTAATTTGCATATTTAATCCACTAGTGGATTATCGAAAATATTGCATGACATTATTACACTGTCAGACGCGACGTCATGATAAAAGGGGATAAATTTATAAACAGAATACCAAATTCATGTCTTGATATCAAGTTTATCAGGCTCGGCTTCCAGAATGAGTGTACAATTGCTCGGCAAGCCTTGCGATTCTAAAAGCTTCCTCAAAGCCTTGCCTTATAAACCTAACATCAAAAGACATGAACCTAGCAGTCTCTATTTCCACAAGCATGGTGCATGCTTTATACAGGCTTCACTGCAGATGTTTTAATAGCTAAGATGAATTTTGCTTTTAGCTTTTTAGTCCCAGCAAACTGTGGTGCAAAAATGGCCCCGTCACTATTATTTATGTCATACTGAGCCAGTCAGTTAACCTAGCCACACATTCCATGGGAGGCTTATACATAAGCAGTTAACCAGTAGTCCAGTACAATGTACATTCTTCTGCTAGAAACTTACAACTACCCTTCTTGAGTTAGTGAAAGGGAGAGAATGACCATAGAAGAGATTTCATGATCAATCTCCATGAAAGAATGTTGCCGACCATATCAAACCTGCGACCTCCTGATCACCAGTCAGACATGCATTCCACTGAGCTACCGAGGCCAGCTGAGAACTAAATTTTCTTTCTGTTTTGGTTTTACGTCCTTTTCAAGACTATTTCACATATATCAAGCCGATCGTAAATCAGAGTTGGGAGAAAACTGGAGTACCCAAAGAAAAAACAGCTGACCTTCCGTTGCAGAACTTGGCATCTCACGTGCCCCAAGGCAGGCGCGAACCATAGCGGTGAGAAACCTAATGATTAAGAGTCGGCGCTCTTATCCACTAGGCCATAGAGGCCCGTAAGAACTAAATTACTAAAGCTACAGTATCACTGCTAGAATGTAGGCAGGCTTACCTTAGTTTATCTGTACCATTGAAGTATCTGGTCAAATAGGCATATACCAGTGGTATGGAAGAAAAGACGACCCACTGTTTCTCCATGTGAGGTAACACATCACTCTGAGAGGAAGAGGCCTATTAAAACAATGTATATAGAGGATCTTACATGAGTGCTCATGTATAATTGAATTTATTAAACAAGTTGAGGAAAAGGGATAAAATGCGAGGCTTTGCCGAGCATTTTATCCCTTTTCTTCAATGAGTTTAATAAATTCAATAATACATGAGCACGAATGCAAGATTCTGTTTATCATATGACATTTAAAACGAATTTTATTAACGATTGTTTAACAAAACTGTCAATATTCCGTCATTAGTAAACGCGACGTCTTTATGGACGTCGTACATGTAACGTTACGGGACGTATCTAGCTAATTTGCATATTTAATCCACTAGTGGATTATCGAAAATAATACATGGCGTTATTACACTCTCAGACGCGAAGTCATATGATAAAACTACAATGTACACAGGTACTCATTTAACCCATTTTGTACCAAATGGAATCTTCCACCTTAAATATAACACAAGTTCATTTCAAAATTTGGGTGTGTCAGGTTGTGTTTTCTTCCAACTCTTTTTGGAAAATGGCTGAACTTTTTGTAAGTAGTATAGGCCCTGATCAGACACCACATTCTGCGGCGACTGATCTGGGCCTGCACTGTTTGTCAAATACTTGTTTTGGGGTTTCCGGTACGAAATTGGGTTAAACTCATAAAGCACCAATCATATTGCACCCTTAGCAGATGATATTTTCAAACAACATTTCTTATCTTTCAGAGAATCCTAACCCTTATACTGCTGAGCACTACAACCCCTACCTTTTCTGGAGACGCCATCTGAACACAGGTTCTACACTGTTTGTCCTGCAGTTTGTGAACTGAACAAATACATTATATCAAGTAATTTGATTGGGGGATAGTCAGAAATGGGTGTAGCTAAATTAATTTATTCAGGGCTATTCCAGTATAATCTATTAGGGTGGGGCGGACGGCAACTTTATTATTAATTGGCCGTAGGCTATGGTTTTAGAAAAACAAAATTGGCCGTAGGCTGTACAACAGATTTTTTAAAATTTACCGTAGGTTGTACTACCGTTTTTTTCAAAAATCCCGTAGGCTATGTTGAAAGAAAATAAATAATTGTTGTAGGTTGTCAAATAACAACAGGGCCCAGACATCTGAATCGTTCAGTTTGAAGTTCCGCGGAAATTTTAGACAAAAAGCAACGCTGAAATTGCGAAAAAAAGAAAGGTTCGGCGATTTTACAGCTGTTTACAGGTCAAAGGTCGTTTGCGCACGACACAAATCAATATCCGGTAACGGGACGCTTCGCCCGGTATCAAGACGTTTCGCCCCCAAGACGTTTCCCCCCTGGTCGTTTCCCCCCTAGTCGTTTCGCCCCCTTTTTTGGCCCCTAGTCGTTTCGCCCCCTTTTTTGGCCCCTAGTCGTTTCGCCCCCAAACTATTTTACTATATTTTATATATAAAAGATTCATATATGAGAGAGAGAGAGAGAGAGAGAGAGAGAGAGAGAGAGAGAGAGAGAGAGAGAGAGAGAGAGAGAAGAACCTGTTCTTTGAATGAAAATGTTAATTAGGAATTATGATAAGTATTACCTGTTTTGATCAATACCTTTAATCACATTGATTATTTGATTTGACACATTAATCAAGCAATCAATGCCCTTAATGATAAGGTGTGAAAACGTGCGCTCTTTGCAAAGTTAAACGTCTTTAATTATCGCTTAAGCACCTTTACCAGTTTTGTTTTAAGTTGGTCGGTTCGTTCGTTAACAGAGTCGGCCAGTAAATCATTGTTGAATATTGCCGCAAATGCCGTCTATGCAACATCGCGTCAACGCCGATGCAACGTAATAAAGTTACATCGGCGTTGATACTACGTTGCATACACATTGTGTGCCCACTAGGTAATACATGGTTGAGTATTGCCGCAAATGTCGTCTACGCAACGTTGTGTCAGCGCCGATGCAACGTAATAAATAGAAGTGGAAGCAATGATCAAGTCGATTGCTTTCATCAATGTTCTGTCAGCAATTTGTGTATACTCTGGTCAGATTTGCGGCATCCGACCCAGTCATTCCTGAACTGTAAGCAAATAGTGCAGACCCTGATCAGGCAACGCGGTTAGCTTGATACATTCAAGTACAGCTTCTTCCCTAGGACTATACCCGATTGGAATTCTTTATCAGCATCTGTTTCTGAGGCCCCTGACTTGGTATCCTTCAAGCAGGGACCGTCTACTCTGTCGTTTTAACAGCTAGGTAGGGGCCGGTCTGTAAGTAAAGTCTGAGGAATTTTTGAACCTGTGCCGGTTGGGCGACGCTTCTGTAACCGGAAGGGTCTGGTTTCCAATGATGATTTGAAAAAGCAGGCAGGAACCTTTCCTTTCTTTTCTTTCTTGTCTGTCCACTATTTCTCTTTCTTTCTAAAATTTCCCACTTTCTCTTTTTCACGCGCCATCAGAGACATACTGTTCAAGTATGAATGAAGTCCCTTAACGAACAGATACAGATACTTAGGCTGACGTGACAGGGCGATGATGCTACTTAAATATTTGCCTCTTCTCACCTCTAATAAAAGTTCAACATTGAAAATTAGCTTAGATTGAAAAGTGGGCGAAACGACTAGGGGGACAAAACGACTAGGGGGACGAATCGACTAGGGGGGCGAAACGACTAGGGGGGAAACGACCAGGGAGGAAACGTCTTGGGGGCGAAACGACTAGGGGAGGAAACGGTTTGGGGGCGAAACGTCCCGGATTCGCTTCGCCCCCGGTCCATAGAAACACCCCAAACCACCCCAAACCTACCGTATTCGGGCGTGTATTACCCGCAGTTTTTTCCCTCAAATTACAGGCCCAAGTTCTGGGTGCGGGTAATCCGCCCGAATTATTTTTGGACCATTTTATTTTTACTTTTGTCAGCTGAAAATACGATGCATCTCATGTTATGCTCTATCCTTTTACGATTGCCGACATAAATAACGTTTAATTGGCCACTCAATTTTACTTACACATGAGTAATATAACAATCTCTATAACAAGCGAGCCCGAATTCGTGAGTATTATTTCTAAAACTCTGATTTTAAAGAAAATAAACAAGCAAGTTCAATGCGAACATCAAAGTTTTCCGGCATCCAAACTGCCGCCCACAAATCACCGCTAGTTTTTTTCTGCACGCGATCGGTAAATGACGTCATCGTACCCCAGCAACCCCACACATGTCTATTGTTTTATCCTAATGGGGCGTATCTGTCTCATAAAAAATGTTTGGAAACGGTAAAAGTATTCTCGCTAGCAAAACAGCGCTTTCCGTAAGCTCCGTGTCAATACCCAACAACAGAATACAGATGTGTTAACACAAAGAGTTCAACTTTACTCGCCAAGCGTCTGCTATTTGGCGCCAAAACATAACCATTCACGAGATAGCAGAATAGTCGTAGCAACTCGTCTTAGGAGCAATTAAATAATTTTCACACTGATTGCGGATTAAATTTTATGATTGGGGAATAAACGCAAATTAGAGACATAACTTGACCATATTTTCACACCTTATCGACACGCACCGCAGGGTGGCAATTATATGACAGGGATTAACAATAGTGTCATAATTGAACCGCTATAAAATCAATAAACAGTGTAAATCCAAATCAGACATCTGCGGCGTCTTTCTGAGGTGTCTGATCTGGGACTGCACTGTTTGCCGATGTCCCAAAAAAGAAACGTCTGCGGCGTCTTTCTGAGGCGTCTGATCTGGGACTGCACTGTTTGCCAATGTCCCAAAAAAGGGCCGCGGGCATATGTGGGTTAATAAATAAATAACAATGGTGAACAGATAAAAGTTTTTTCAACATTTTAATGCAAAATACATGCTTTCTGGTAATACTGGCACGCACGTGCATTTTCCCGCCTTTTGAAGACGATCGCGCGTTCCGTTGTGTGCTACAAAAACTGGCCAAATTCTTACTTTTTCTCACTTACGCATCCACCAAAATTTCAGCAATTGTTCCATGCGGGTAATACAACAGTATAACAGTTTTCCCCCAGATTTTGGCAAAAAAAGGGGGTGCGGGTAGTACGTAAATGCGGGTAATACACACCCGAATACGGTATACCAAAATACCCGAAACCTCTCACAAAACATCCTAACCACTTCAAAACCACTTATCCCACCGAACCCTATCCTATCCCCATCCAACCACACCTACCCACTTACCCTACCCAATCAAACAGTGACCTTACCCTACTCCACCACACCCCACTTTCAGTTATGCCGTTAACCTACAGTATCCTACGCTACCCTATCCAACCCCACCCCTGGGCCACGGTACCCCACACCAACCACCCTACCCTATCCTATGAACGCCTACTGTACCACACCCTGGCTCAATCGACACACCCAAACCTAAGCTGGTTTTGTGATAGTAAACTTACACTAACCTGTGTTTTGGGGTGATATGTAAGGCGGTTCGGAGTTTGGTTCTCTACAATCACCACCATCTCACCTTACCTAAAATGATTCTAACTTCTTTAAATCTACTCTAGCCTACTCTCTGAAGGTGGTTTGGGGGGTTTTAAATGGTGGTTTGGGGTGTTTTGGAGGAGGTTTGGGGTGGTTAAGTCATGAAGCAAGTTCTATATTGGTATTTTTCACCTGTTGTTGTTTTTAGGAGCATCACCTGTTGCTCATTTGAGGACCAGTCTGATCAGGGTCTGCACTGTTTGCCCAGACCAGTCTTTCCGAAAACTAGCTCCTTATCAGGCATTTATTTCTTCCGTTTAGAGAAATGGATTGGGTTGCATGGTGTTCTATGGCCTGCGGGTTAAGAGCATTGACTCTTACAGGGGATTCAAGCCTTGCTCGGATGATGTGGGATACCAAGTTCTGCAAAATAATGTCAGGTGGTTTTTCTCTGTGCACTATGGTTTTCGCACACCTGATATGCAACTGGCTTGATATGTGTGAAATAATCTTGAAATGGCCATAGAAACATAAAAGGAAGATTGCTTCTAGCAGAGCTAAAACAGCAAACAATTCACATACTGGTAAACAGTGGTGCTAGTGGAATCTCCTATACACTTACCATTGCGGTTTGTTTCATGAGGTATTGAAGGGTCAGGCGTCATGTTATTTCACTGCCTAATAAAACCCCACAAAATGCAATGGATCATCTCCACAATGACCCAAAGTATGTTGACAGGGATAAACCTCATCACAAATTTAGTGTTAGGACTTTGTTTCATGAAACTGTGGTCCAATAGGCAAAAAAAAAACACCTGTCTTTCAGGCAACCTGGAATACCGTCGGAAGGTAAGATATTTTTTTTGGCTTGACCTGAAATTTATCAAATGGGGAGGATAAGGAAACAGTATTTTTGAATGGAAAAGTCCCAAAGAATCCTCGTAAACCATTTAAAATAGGATTGAGGGTAAAAATTAGGCACAGTCGGGTTACCTGAAACACATTTTTTTAGCCTTGTCTGAATATTCTTTTCTTTTTTTTTTAAGTAAACAAAAAACAACTTTCATGATAAAATTTATTCATTTTTTTTTTTTTTTTGGCATCCAATAACCAATATAAAGATGCCAACTGTGACAATGTTTTTTACACATGATCCAGGATTTCAATTTATAAAGAGGGAAAGATTTTAATTGCAAGATCCTTTATGATGAATATATCTAAATATATATTTAATTACCCGTGGGTTGTCTCTACCTGAAATAGTTTTACCCCGTTGGTTATATCTAGAAAAAAATACAAATGTCCGTTGGTTATATCTAGAAAAAAATACAAATATCTGTAGGCTGTATTGAAAAAAAATTGTATTAAAGCGTAGGCTATGTGAAAATCTAAGTGCCTTCCTCCCCCACCATATAGATTTTACTGGAACAGCCCTCAGCAGGATAAGGCTAACTTAAACCAATACTGTGCATATTGTTTTGCCAGTAAATAAAGGCGCATAAATTATGAGGTTGTATTCAACCAGTGCATTTATCAAACATACAAGAATATTCAATTTTGGGGTAAAAACACCAGAGATAGAAGAGTATTTCTATCCCAAGCTAAAAATATGGGATTCCTTATCTGGTGTGCAAGAAAAACTATTCTGAAGATGATGTGAGGGAAAATACCATTTCATTATCATTTTGTGTTGGTTTTCAACAAATCAGGATACAAACTATTCTGAAGATGATGTGAAGCCAGACTTACCATTTCATTATCATTTTTTGTTTTGGTTTTCAACAAATCAGGATACAAACTATTCTGAAGATAATGTGAAGCCAGACTTACCATTTCATTATCATTCTTTGTGTTCAGCATCAACAAATCAGGATACAAACTATTTTGAAGATGATGTGAAGGCAGACTTACCATTTCATTATCATTCTTTGTGTTCAGCATCAACAAATCAGGATACAAACTATTTTGAAGATGATGTGAAGGCAGACTTACCATTTCATTATCATTCTTTGTGTTTAGTATCAACAAATCAGGATACAAACTATTCTGAAGATGATGTGAAGCCAGACTTACCATTTCATTATCATTCTTTATGTTTAGTATCAACAAATCAGGATACAAACTATTTTGAAGATGATGTGCAGGCAGACTTACCATTTCATTATCATTCTTTGTGTTTAGTATCAACAAATCAGGATACAAACTATTTTGAAGATGATGTGAAGCCAGACTTACCATTTCATTATCATTCTTTGTGTTTAGTATCAACAAATCAGGATACAAACTATTCTGAAGATGATGTGAAGGCAGACTTACCATTTCATTATCATTTTTTGTGTTCCTTTTTTACATATCAGGATACAAACTATTCTGAAGATGATGTGAAGCCAGACTTACCATTTCATTATCATTATTTGTGTTCAGCATCAACAAATCAGGATACAAACTATTCTGAAGATGATGTGAAGCCAGACTTACCATTTCATTATCATTCTTTGTGTTCAGCATCAACAAATCAGGATACAAACTATTTTGAAGATGATGTGAAGCCAGACTTACCATTTCATTATCATTCTTTGTGTTCAGTATCAACAAATCAGGATACAAACTATTCTGAGATGATGTGAAGCCAGACTTACCATTTCATTATCACTTTTTGTGTTCCTTTTTTACATATCAGGATACAAACTATTCTGAGATGATGTGAAGACAGACTTACCATTTCATTATCACTTTTTGTGTTCATTTTTAACAAATCAGGATACAAACTATTCTGAAGATAATGTGAAGGCAGACTTACCATTTCATTATCATTTTTTGTGTTCATTTTCAACAAATCAAGATCCAAACTATTCTGAAGATGATGTGAAGGCAGACGTAACATTTCTTTATCATTCTTTGTGCTCAGTATCAACAAATCAGGATACAAACTATCTGAAGATGATGTGAAGCCAGACTTACCATTTCATTATCATTCTTTATGTTTAGTATCAACAAATCAGGTTACAAACTATTCTGAAGATGATGTGAAGGCAGACTTACCATTTCATTATCATTCTTTGTGTTCAGTATCAACAAATCAGGATACAAACTATCTGAAGATGATGTGAAGCCAGACTTACCATTTCATTATCATTTTTGTGTTCATTTTTAACAAATAAGGATACAAACTATTCTGAAGATGATGAGAAGGCAGACTTACCATTTCATTATCATTTTTTGTGTTCGTTTTCAGCAAATCAGGATACAAACTATTTTGAAGATGATGTGAAGGCAAACTTACCATTTCATTATCATTTTTTGGTGCTGAAAAAGAAAAGAAGTGGAAATATTGTAGAAATAATTGTTGTTCAAAATAAGTTCTCTCAAGGTCAAAGTAAATTACATGTAAAGTACACTTGAAATTGAAATAGTCAAAGCAAAGTACATGTAAAGTTCACTTGAAGCTGAAATACTCAAGGTCAAAGTAAAGTACATGAAAAGTTCACTTGAAGTTGAAACATTCAAGGTCAAAGTAAAGTAAATGTAAGGTTCACTATAAGTTGAAACACTCAAGGTCAAAGTAAAGTATATGTAAAGTTCACTTCAAGTTGAAACACTCAAGGTCAAGGTAAAGTAAATGTATGGTTCACTTGAAGTTGAAACACTCAAGGTCAAAGTAATGTGCATGTAAAGTTCACTTGCAGGTGAAACACTCAAGGTCAAAGTAAAGTACATGTAAAGTTCAATTGAAGCTGGGATGCTCAAAGAACATGTAAATTACATATACACCACAGCCTCTTTATAACACTATTAATGGGGTCCAAAACAGAAACCGTGTTAGTTAAACAAGTGTGTTATATCTCAACAACAAGAGTTGTCAGAAGACAACATAGCTCGCCTTTGGGGGCCTATGATGGATAAGGGCAAGTTTCTAAAAAACAGCTACAGAGACCTTAACCTTCAGCCCCTGACCCGGAAACGCAAAGTCACTCAAGATATCATCATACCAAACATTTGTGTCAAGTTATATTAAAATCCATCAATAAATGAAGGTGCAAGAGCGATGACAAAGTTTTTCTAAAAATAGCCACAGTGACCTTGACCTTCAGCCCCAGACCCTGAAAGTCGATCTCACTCGAGATATCATCATACCAAACATTTATGTAAAGTTATATTAAAATCCATCCATAAATGTAGGCACTAGAGCGATCACAAAGTTTTTCAAAAAATAGCCACAGTGACCTTGACCTTCAGCTCCTGACCCTGAAAGTCGAACTCCCTCGAGATATCATCGTACCAAACATTTGTGTAAAGTTGTATTAAAATCCATCCATAAATGTAGGCACTAGACTGATCACAAAGTGTTTTTCAAAAAATAGCCACAGTGACCTTGACCTTCAACCCCGGAACCTGAAAGTCAAAGTCACTCGAGATATCATCATACCCAATATTTGTGTGAAGTTATATTAAAATCCATCCATAAATAAAGGCGCAAGAGCGATGACAAAGATTTTCTAAAAATAGCCACAGTGACCTTGACCTTTAGCCCCAGACCCTGAAAGTCGTATCTGCTCGAGATATCATCATACCCAACACTCCTGTGAAGTTATATTAAAATCCATCCATAAATGTAGGCACTAGGGCGATCACAAAGTTTTTTTGAAAAATAGCCACAATGACCTCGACCTTCAGCCCCAGACCCTGAAAGTCGAACTTGCTAGAGAAATCATCAAACCCAACATTTGTGTGAAGTTATATTAAAATCCATCAATAAATTAATGTGCAAGAGCGATGACAATGTTTTTCTAAAAATAGCCACAGTGACCTTGACCCCGTGACCCTGAAAGTAGTGACCTTGACCTTAAGCCCCGGTCCCTGAAAGTCAAAGTCACTCGAGATATCATTATACCCAAGTTATATTAAAATCCATCAATAAATGAAGGCGCTAGAGCGATGACAATGTTTTTCTAAAAATAGCCACAGTGACCTTGACCTTGAGCCCCAGACCCGCTATGTTTTAAAAAAAATAATAAAAAATAGAAAAAGAAAAGAAAGAAAAAAACACAAAAAAACATGCCATCCCCGGGATTTGAACTCACGCAGCTTGCAGGTAAACTTTAACACAGGATTTCAAGGGAGGTAATACAGAGGAAAATATTAACTTCTCAAAAAGTCCAATTTAAGCCAAAAAACCTGAAAAATGAAGTACAATGATAATGTTAAATATTTTTTTTACCAATTGTTAATTATATATTCAAAATAAACTTGTAAAACATCACATATAATAGCTTGCAGGTAAACTTTAACCAAATGCGGACGCCGACGCTGACGCCGACGCCGACGCTGACGCCGACGACGGACGCCCGGGGGTATGGCAATAGCTCCCCCTTACTTTCGTAAGGCGAGCTAAAAATGTATAGATTACAGTACGGCTCAGGTATAAGAACCAAAAAACTCTTTATTTCGAATCTCGCCATTTCGAGCACTTTCCAAAAAACACGGAATTGTTCCGAGTAGATGTATATATTCGGCAGACACTCCTCGAAAACACTCGCAAGGTCCGCGCTAAGTATGCGGTACGCGAAGTTTCGCCAAATTATTCTGAGTCGTAATATCGTACCTGGAGGCAATATTTTCTCGAGAAGTTATGCGGAAATACTCAGAGGATTTCGATGAAATACCTGGGCATTTTTTTTTTGTTTATTTAATGTTCTTTAACCATCATATATATTTATATATAGTTATAAGATAATATATATCACTGATAGTTTGTTTGTTTGATTTTTTTTTGTTTAAGGTTTACGGTCCCCGTCAACACTGTAATAGGTCATTTTGGAGATGTTACTTCCAATTTTGTGGGACTTTTACCCGACATTGAGATGAAATGACACCACAAGCACAATGAAACCAATTGGGCAGTCCGATTGACACTGCTTTGCCTGGGCAAGCTTAGATCAGTTTACCAGTACTCGTGTGCGGTCGGATTCAGTTCTGCGTGGAAGCATCATGCAGCCCATCTATTTCTTCAAGCCCCAATGGGCAGGGGCCGATCACTGATAGTTATTATAATGTAAATGAAAGTCAGTAGTCAACAAAGAGGTAATCACTAATTACCCAGGGTGTGAAACTGTACAGTGATTTCAAACAAGGGAATCAGTTGGGCATGACGAGTACATACAACTCTTTCAAGTCCATAATTGAAAGCATGTTGAACATTATAAAATTATGGTTAAATTCGATGTAATTACCTCAGAAATGTTAATTAGGTAATTGAGAGAGAAAAAAATTACCGTTCCGTTTTATAACTTACCTGTACAGTTTAATTAAATTAATCACCACTCGCAAATACTCGCAAACACTCCGAATATCACAGGTAAGCTCTGAGGTCCGCAGAATTTCCTCGGAATATCGAGCGCATAATTGGTGTAAAATATTTTCACTCGGAGTGGTTTACTTCAAACCATTCGGCGGAAAAACGCGGATTTAAAAAGTTGTCCGCGGAATGAAAAAGAAAAACAGTTCAAATACCTGTATATAGAAAAATGGCCATTTATGGTCATTTTTCTATATACTCTGTACATTTTTGGGATCCATCTTGAAACCATGTTATATCAAAAAACATGTCATAATGAACTGTGTTATAACGAGGTTATGGAGTATATGGACTTCTCTTGTTCTAAGGGCATGTAAAGAACATGTACTCTTGCATGCTTTACAATTAAATATAGAAATTTCTCAGTGAAATCGAAATCCATATTATCACTGTTTCAAACAGGGAAAATACGAATTTGTGAATTTGATGTATCATAGAAACATAATATAAGAGTATATTCTCGGATTGTTAGATGTCAATTAGCTAAACGTTATCAGTGAGGTTCAGAAATTATGTAACGCACCTTTTTACCTCATTCGCATGTTGATGATGTCACTTTTAGCACCTACTCAACAAAAATTATGCCCAAGACACCAGACGAAATAAACAACTGTGGACATTATTTGAATGCAAAATTCAAGTGAAACATTTGATGAAATAACAATCCAAGGTGTTTTCTAAATGCAAACTTCTATTTACACCCAATATTATACCCAGTTAACATGCTGAACACCTCTAAATTGATGCGAAATCACCACAGAAAAAGTGTGTTCCCCATGGTATCTATCAGATGACACTTTAAAACTGCTTTAATAATTACAGTTTAAAGCAAATAAGAAACAGAAAATTTTATTGTATTCAGTATATAAAATTGATTTTTATTTCTCGCATGAGCGGCATCTGATCTGGGCCTGCAATGTTTGCCGATTACCCGTTTTGGGGTTTCCAGTGCAAAATGGGTTAATTACGAAAATATTTTCAAAAGTGTGGACCCATTCTGAACAACAAAATCAGCATCACAGTACAGGCCTCTATAATTTTGACCCCCTTGAACTCCAATTTGATATAGTAAAACTTGGGTTTACAGGGGTTAACCTTATTTTTCTTATTTCTGCTCTAAAATATAGATAGTGGGTACTTGTTAGACTAACCAGTACCCACAATCTATATTTTGAGCAGAAATAAGGAAAATATCACAATTTTTCATCCTAAAATTTTCGGGGTTTTTTTTGGCTTATAACATTTACAATGTATTAGAATAGGCGTGTTTTCTTAATGATACGACTCCAGAATTGCCTACCTGTCTGAGATCGGTTCAGGAAGACTGCAGCAGGTTTGAAATGTTTGACTGTCAGCGTGACAATGTCCCCGGCCATCTTCAGTGCCTCTATCAACTCGTCATGACTGTATGACTCAACATTCTGATCGTTGACCTGTGGAAGAAGACAGAGCGTCGTATGGGCCATGTCACATGATGCAGAATTTCAATAAATAAAGTTCACTTGCGATTTTTTGTTTTGTTTGGTTTAAAGTTTAATGACCAAGTCAACACTATTTAGGTTATGTCTAGCGGACCAATTTACTAAATACACACAACTATCTTTATGAGCTTGCCAAAGATCTTTATTTACACATTTTGCCCACAACTTAAAACTAGAGAAAGTGACCAGTGGGTCACGTATACCACCGGCCAGCGCCACCCTCTGATATATCTTTCGAGCTTGTATGTAATTAGTCCAACAAGTTAGACGTACGCATGCACTCATTTATAGATTTGTTTTTTATAGATGTGCATGTTCCGAAGAATAACAAAAACATAAATATCAGCATATAAATGTAAAATATGAATAGCTTTATGTGTGTTACCATATATTGGTATAGCGGCCATTTTGGTCATGTGACCTGGAACTAAAACGGTTCCCCCAATAAATGCGCCTTATCGTAAGGAGCAAAAATATATCTTCTAATTTAGTACTGTATTCTGAATCGCTTGCAGGATAAAATGCATTCTCACTTTTCCAATACAAAATCATATGTGTCAAAGTTTGACCTAGGCACAAAGAAGGTCAATGTCAACCCGGGGTCACCATTTTAGCAATTTATGATGGGCCTACGTCCCAGATGCTATTTATCAAGTTTCGTGGAAATCTGCCCAGTTGTTCTGGAGAAGAGTATTTTTGAAGGGTTTTTACCATATATGGCTTGGCGGCCATTTTGGTCTTGTGACCTGGACCCCAGGAGCAAATTTTGGTTCCCCCCCATCCCATAGAGGCTCCATATGAAATTTGACTTCAATCGGCCCAAAGGTTTCCGAGGAGAAGCAGTTCGAAAATTTTCACATTTTTCGCCTCGGCGAGGCTATACTAAATAGAACGTAATATTTCGCAAGTTCATTGGTTAGATCTCATTGATATCTATCAGTATGCCAAAAATTGTTTAAATATTCCAAGCGGTTAAATACAAAAGCAAATGTGTCAAAGTTTGACCTAGGCACAAAGAAGGTCAAGGTCAACCCAGGGTCAACATTTTAGCAATTTAGGATGGGCCAAGTCCCAGATGCTATATATCAAGTTTCGTGGAAATCTGCCCAGTGGTTCTGGAGAAGACTATTTTTGAAGGGTTTTTACCATATATGGCTTGGCGGCCATTTTGGTCATGTGACCTGGACCCCAGGAGCAAATTTTGGTTTCTTCCATCCCATAGAGGCTCCATATGAAATTTGACTTCAATCGGCCCAACGGTTTCCGAGGAGAATCAGTTCGAAAATTTTCACATTTTTCGCCTCGGCGAGGCTATACTAAATGGAATGTAATATTTCGCAAGTTCATTGGTTAGATCTCATTGATATCTATCAGTATGCCAAAAATGTTTTAAATATTCCAAGCGGTTAAGTCACTATCACCAATTTTCACAAACGGGTTACGGACGGAAAGACAGACAGACCATATATGGCTTGGCGGCCATTTTGGTCATGTGACCTGGACCCCAGGAGCAAATTTTGATTTCTTCCATCCCATAGAGGCTCCATATGAAATTTGACTTCAATCGGCCCAACGGTTGCCGAGGAGAAGCAGTTCGAAAATTTTCACATTTTTCGCCTCGGCGAGGCTATACTAAATGGAATGTAATATTTCGCAAGTTCATTGGTTAGATCTCATTGATATCTATCAGTATGCCAAAAATGTTTTAAATATTCCAAGCGGTTAAGTCACTATCACCAATTTTCACAAACGGGTTACGGACGGAAAGACAGACAGACCATATATGGCTTGGCGGCCATTTTGGTCATGTGACCTGGACCCCATGAGCAAATTTTGATTTCTTCCATCCCATAGAGGCTCCATATGAAATTTGACTTCAATCGGCCCAACGGTTTCCGAGGAGAAGCAGTTCGAAAATTTTCACATTTTTCGCCTCGGCGAGGCTATACTAAATGGAATGTAATATTTCGCAAGTTCATTGGTTAGATCTCATTGATATCTATCAGTATGCCAAAAATGTTTTAAATATTCCAAGCAGTTAAGTCACTATCACCAATTTTCACAAACGAGTTACGGACGGAAAGACAGACAGACCATATATGGCTTGGCGGCCATTTTGGTCATGTGACCTGGACCCCATGAGCAAATTTTGGTTTCTTCCATCCCATAGAGGCTCCATATGAAATTTGACTTCAATCGACCAACGGTTTCCGAGGAGAAGCAGTTCGAAATTTTTCACATTTTTCGCCTCGGCGAGACTTTACTAAATGGAATGTAATATTTCGCAAGTTTATTGGTTAGGTCTCATTGATATCTATCAGTATGCTAAAAATGTTTTAAATATTCCAAGCGGATAAGTCACTATCACCAATTTTCACAAACGGGTTACGGACGGAAAGACAGACAGACCATATATGGCTTGGCGGCCATTTTGGTCATGTGACCTGGACCCCAGGAGCAAATTTTGGTTTCTTCCATCCCATAGAGGCTCCATATGAAATTTGACTTCAATCGGCCCAACGGTTTCCGAGGAGAAGCAGTTCGAAAATTTTCACATTTTTCACCTCGGCGAGGCTTTACTAAATGGAATGTAATATTTCACAAGTTCATTGGTTAGATCTCATTGATATCTATCACTATGCCAAAAATTATTTAAATATTCCAAGCGGTTAAGTCACTATCACCAATTTTCACAAACGGGTTACGGACGGACAGACAGAATGACAGAATGACAGACTGACAGAATGACAGAATGACACGGTGATTTTAGGGCACTCTTAGAAATGAACCGACTTCAGTCGGTCGCTTTTTCTGCGGGTCGTGCAATGTCTGGAACGCAGAACTCTCATGTATGGGAGTAGTATGTAATATGAATGTCAAGAAGCTGTAAGAATCTATAAATGTGCTTGTAAAAGCTCAACCAAACATAAAATTTCTAAATGAATCAAGAGAGTGAGGGTATCAAAGTTACTGAAGGGGTGGGGGCATCAATGTTACTGAAGTAGCAGGGTGGGGTATGCATCAATGAAATCTTTGGACTGGTATGCAACATCGATGCAAGTATCAATTGAATTTGACTAAGAGTTTAGAACACACAGGAATTTATAAACTTTGTCATAAAACTTTAAGCAAATGTAAAATTTCTAAGTCCGTGACCTTGAGGTCAAGGTCCCAGTGTGTGGGGGAAGGGACATACATCACAAAATCTTTGGACTGGTATGCAACATTGATGCAAGTATCAACTGAATTTGTCTTAGAATTTAGAACATACAGGCATCTATAAACTTTGTCATAAACTTTAACCAAATGTAAAATTTCTAAGTCTGTGACCTTGACCTCAATGTCACTGTGGGAGGTGGGACATGCATCAATAAAATCTTTAACCCAATATGTTAATTCAGAGTAAGTATCAATTAAATCTATCAAAGGGTTCAGAA
Source organism: Lucinisca nassula (assembly GCA_963580285.1). Taxonomy (NCBI): domain Eukaryota; kingdom Metazoa; phylum Mollusca; class Bivalvia; order Lucinida; family Lucinidae; genus Lucinisca; species Lucinisca nassula. The sequence goes on along the minus strand of OY757020.1, from coordinate 90,864,438 downwards.
GATAAATCTCTTAGAAACTTTGACACAAAACTGTTTATGGATGGATGGACGGACGAACGGCAGGACGAAAACTATATACCCCCATAACATACTTCATATGCCAGGTATCAATTCGCCAATATAACACAATGGCTGGAATTGGCTAAAATTTTACTGTCCATGATTGGCTAATGCAAATGACAAGTGTTCAATTTAACATCAACCAATGAAAATACTAGTTCACACTGTAAAAATCCTAAAATTCAACACACTGTGAGAACTTGCTGAAATTCTCCTAAAATTGTAACAAATTTATTCCTTGACACAGCAGGGAGTCAAAAAGTGCAGATGAATGGCAAATGGTGTAGACCCTGATCAGACTGCTCCTTCAGGAGCAGTCTGATCTTGGTTTGCACTGTTTGCTTAGGCCTGTCTGTCCCAATACAAGTACCTAGGTTCAATGGTCACTGGTTTTGGATATTATAATAGATCTGGACGCTTGTTAGCGAAATGTAGTAATATCATAGAAAATGGTCATTTTTCTATAGACGGATCCAATGTTTTGACACGTGACCTTGTTTACTTGTCACTGCGCATGCGCAAAACTACTTTTCCTTTTGATAACGCTCTTTCGTGGTTGGCAAAAAGCCGCTGGTTCCATATAAACACATTGTAAATAGGTATAGGTAAACGGGCATATTTTAGTTGACTGTTACAGAAAATCGATCAAATTACACTTTAAATGAGTAGATAAATATATTCTAGACTTCATTCCTGCATCTTCCGCATTTTTAGTCATTCGTTTTGTGCATTTTTATTACAAATAATTAAGACCATCCAGCCTCGTTACCTGCCTAAGTTTAACAGGTAATTATCATCAAAACATCCTCAAATGTTCTAGAAACCAATTATTACTAGCCAAGACATGTCTATTTTAAAAGTTTAAAGATCAATTTTGTTGTTTCGATTCTAAACAAAATACCAGTTTACAGAAAATAACATCGCATTTACAATGGCGACAAACGGCCAAAGACGTTTTTGCCCACCACCGGTAAGTCCCGGCAAATAGTATTATTGAGTGATGACGTAGTGTTTGGATGTGTCTATATAATCTATAAAGAAGCAACCAAAAACTCACCTCCAAAGGAATTCAGCCCAAGGCCACACGCCACCAACTTGGAATGCAAGTGCTTCAATTACTGAGTGCTCTCTTATTATCTTGATTACAAGTCCAACTTGCGAATGTCATGACTGATTTTTTCCATTTTTTTTTTAATGAAGACAGTAGGCATACAAGACTGGTAAATTTCAACAAATTTCATGTAGGGGCATGTTCGTTTGAAATGAGGCTTTATGTCCCTGTCAACACTAAAGATTATTAGGCCATTTTGGAGATGTTACTTCTAATTTTGTTGGATTTTTACCCAACATTGAGATGAAATGACTTCTCAAGCCCAACTGTCCAAACAAACCAATAGGGTTTATATGCAGGAATGGTCCAACATGCACCACTTTGCGTGGGCAAGCTTGGAAAGTTCTAAGTACTCCGGTGTGGTCGGTTTGAACTCTGAGTGGAAGCAACATGTAGTCCAATCAATTTCTCCAAGCCTGATGGTTGGGGCCCAGTAGGAGTATGATGTCTTCTTGTACCAGTTACATGGTCCAATCAGATTATTTTCTTATTTCAAGCTCTCATGTGATCATGATGCATGGAAGGTTCAGCATTTTCATTGAAGTCAATTGTGTTTCATGATCTTTCATCATCACTAAAACACGCCTATATAATTTTGACTCCCTTGAAACCCACTTTTATATAATAAAACTGGAGTTTACAGGGTTCAACCTTATTTTACTTACTTCTGCTCTAAAATATAAATTGTAGGTTCATATTAGAACCGCCTTGATGAGGCGGTTCTAACGTGTACCCACAATCTATATTTTGAGCAGAAATAAGAAAAATTTCACGATTTTTCATCATAAAATTTTCTTTTTTTCGGCGGTAAAACTTATGATGCATTTGTATAGGCTTGTTTTCGTATTGGAATTTGAAAATCACTAAAATTTGATTGGAAAATGGTACAAGAAATATCACACTCCAAAGGCCCAGACAGGAGTATCAAGAAAAGTCATTATGATACATCTGTGTGACATAGAGCACGTTTTCAAGTGATATGTCTGATGAAAATTTGTGATATTTTACTTATTTTTACCTCAAACGCATGTTATGGGTGTTTGTGATCATTTTTTTTATATAATCCATACATTTTGGGGATCAATCCTTAACCCTTTTTGTACCAAATGGAATCTTCCTCCTTATATGTAGCAGGACTGTATTACAAAATTTAGCGTGTCAAGTTTGTTTGTTTTTTAGCAAACAGTGTAGGCCCTGCGGCGTCTGATCTGGGCCTGCACTGTTTGCCAGGGTACCCGTTTTATGGTTTCCGGTACCAAATGGGTTTAACGATTCTATCTGTGCTGTGTTATAATGGTGTTTTTCAAATAATAAATCGCCACGCTTACCTTCAGAATTGCGTCTCCCATAAACAGCTGTTCTGTGTGTGCCGCCGCCTGACCTGGGATGATACGGGAGATCAAGGCTGGAATACGATGTTCAGCGCCACCTTTTACACTCAACCCAAGACCTCCGCCAGCATCGCGATAGATCTCTACCTTTCTAACCTGACAAATTCAAAATACCATATTTATCATATGACGTCGCGTCTGATAATGTTATAAAGTCATGCAATAAATTCGGTAATCCACTAGTGGATTAAATATACAAATTAGTTAGACATGCTCCATAACGTTACATCATACATGTACGACGTCCTTAACGACGTCGCGCTTACTATTGGCGGAATATTGATATTTTTGTACAAACATCGTGAATTAAAAAGGTTTCAAATGTCATATGATAAATAGAATCTTGCATTCGTGCTCCTAGCCTAGCATTTTATCCCTTTTACTCAACCTGGTTAATAAATTCAATAATACATGAACACTCATGTAAGATCCTCTATGAATACCATAACAAAATATTCTGCTAGTAATAAAAAGAAATTCTGATCTGGCATTTTTCATATCCTACCTAATATCAGCCCAAAACTCCTACAGGGCAGTCCCTTTATAACGCTATGTTTGGGATGCATGGAACAGGACCGTGTTATAGGTGAACCGTGTTATAAAGGGATATTTTTATATAGAAATTATAGCAAAATGAAAAATTGGGAGGCAAGACCTGGACGTGTTATAACCTAAACCGTGTTATAATGAGTAGAGTACTAAAGGGACTGCCCTGCATATCAATCCACTGACCAAAGGCCCTTGAAGGGCTGATATGGGGTACAAAATACATGTTGAAGTAACATATCAATATTTATTCATCCTATATTTCACTTTATCACAGGACGTCGTGTCTGAGAGTGTAATAACGCCATGCATTAAATTCAGTAATCCACTGGTGGATTAAATATGCAAATTAGTTAGATATGTTCCGTAATGTTACACCTAGGACATCCTTAACGACATCGCGTTTACTAATAGCTGGATATTGACATCTTTATACAAAATCGTCAATAAAAATTATTTTTTTAAATGTCATATGACAGAATCTGGCATTCGTGCTCATGTATTATTGAATTTATTAAACATGTTAAAGAAAAGGGATAAAATGCTTGGCAATGTCTCGCATTTTATCCGTTTTTCTCAACTTGTTTAATAAATTCAATATGTGAAGACTCATGAATGTGTCTAATAATAAGGAACAAGAATATATAGGATTATGGGGTGGGGATCTAAATGGCTTCTATGATATATGGCATTTTATGAAGTGGAGGGGTGGGCATGACCCCAGCACACTGCCTCAGCACAAAGAGAACCCCTGGTTGCTGTGATTGAATGAGTCTTGTGATAACGAACAAGAAAATATATGGTTTAGGGGTGGGGAGCAATCCGATCTGGGGCCACACTAATTGCCTGAGTGCAAAAATATTTTTAAAAAAAATTGCAAGAAGATTCTGCAGACGACATACATGTAAGCAGACAACATTTTCAGATGTTGTTTTTCTCGGCAGCTTCGGGTTAATCACAGTAACAATCATTCTTGCACACCAGACAGATAGAAATTTATGTTCTGACCCTGGTGTTTCGACCCCAAATCGAATACTAGAGCTATCACTGAAGGTGATGAATACCCCCACAAAAACTGCCTTGATAGTACAACAGCGGCATTTTGCAATTTTTTCACTTGAAAGGGGCCATAACTATGTCGAAAATTGACGAATTGTAGTGGAAATTGTACTTGACCTGTATTTTATGATGTTACATCAGTGTACCAAAAATTATAAAAATCGGTGAAGCGCTTTTTGAGTTATCGTCTGGAAACCAAGTCAACAGACCGACCGACCGACAAGCTCACTCCTATATACCCCCTCCCCCCCAAATTTCATTTGTGGGGGTATAATAATGGCGTGTTTGATAAATGCACTGGTTGATTACGACCTTGTGTGTGCCGTTGATAAGGTTGAAGTCATGCACGATCCGTGACGTCACTTTACATTCCTCAGTGTCAACACAATATGGCAGACGTTGGTAAACGTGACTGAAGCACTGAAATTCCACACTAAGACATGGAAGGTATGCAAGAAAAAGAATCCTATATGGGTGTGAGGGGTGGATAGAACCAGAGGACCAATGGTCCTGAGGACGCTCACCTGACAGCAAGCATTGATTATTTTTAGCATTTGGCTGTATGACCAAGTGGTCCTTAATCACATTCCTGACTCTTGAAGATCAGTTGGAAAATTTTGAGTTTGAATTTTCAGTTATATTTAGCCAAGATAAAGCCTTAGATGAGCTAAAAGGTCAGGAGAAAATATATGGTTAATGGGTGGAATGCTTAACCATTTATAAAAGGGGTGAGGCCCTCAATTTAACCTACGGTGTCCAAAGATCTATGTAACTAAATGCCCCTTATCACAAGAAAATATATGGTTTATGGGAGAGGATCTGAACAGTTTCTGATATTTGATGCATTTTATGTAATGCAGGGGTGGGGCATGCCCCCAGGGTCTCAAGATGCAAGTCACTTAAAGCCCCTTATCATAAGCAATAAGAATATATATTGTTTATGGGTGGGGATCTGAACAGTTTTCAAGAAATTGGTCACTTTTTGAAAAAACTAAATAAGGGGGAGGGTTACTTGAGGTGTTACTTCCAATTCTAAAGGGGGTGGCGGCAGGTCGAAGACTCGTACAATAAACTTCTGTATTTTACAAAACACTGTAGAATAAGCTATTAATATTTAACCAAATCGATGAAATACATGTAATTGTTAAAGGGGTAATGTTATTTCTTTTAAAAAGTTGCTTACTGTAAACCCCAGTACACCTGAATGTAAAGGTTGATAGAAGTCAATGCATGTTTTGGTGGGTGGTTCTGAAGAAGAAACTTTTGAAGAGGTATAGACTTCTTCAAGGGGGGGGGGGGGGGGGGGGGGGGGGTCATGCCCCTCCTCCCCCGGGGCCCCGGGGTTCCACAGGTCCATGTCACTGAATGCGCTTTATCATAAGGAACAATAATATACATGGTTTATGGGTGGGGATCTTAACCGTTTCCAAGATATTAAGCATTTTTTGCAATAAAGGGGGTGGGGCATGCCACCCCGGGGACCCTCCGATACCCTGATGTCCAAAGGTCTGTGTCACTGAATGCGCCTTATCATAAGGAACAAGAATATATATGGTTTATGGGTGGGGATCTTAACCGTTTCCGAGATATTAAGCATTTTGTGCAAAGAAGGGGGTGGGGCATGCCCCCCCGGGGGGCCCCAGGGTCCCAAAATCCATGTCACTTAATGCGCCTCATCATAAGGAATAAGAATATATATGGTTTAGTGGCATTATTTGTAACAGTTTGCAAGATATCAGACATTTCTACTTTTTCCCATACAAATGCCCATGTTACCAAATTTAACCTCGGCGTAAAATAGGTCAAGGTCATCCCAGGGACACCATTTATGCAATTTATGATGGGCCCATGTCCCAGGTGCTACATGCCAAGTTTCATGCAAATCGGCCCAGTGGTTCCGGAGGAGAAGATTTTCGAAGGGTTTTTACCATATATGGGCATGGTGGCCATCTTGGTCATGTGACCTAGACCAAAAATGCAAACTTTCGTTCCCCCACCCCATGGAGCCTCCACATGAAATTTGACTACAATCGGCCCAGCGGTTCCGGAGGAGAAGACGTTTGAAAATGTGAACACACACACACACAGAATTTTTGCCTGGCCATACTATCAGCTCACCAATGAGCCTTCGGCTCAGGTGAGCTAAAAACCCGTCCCTCGGGATCACTGTCTGGCATCACTTGGCAAGCCTCGTGATGCCGTACAGTGTCCCTCGGGACGGATTTTTCAATCCACCCCTCACGCCCATATAAGATTCTAATATTCTCAGACAGGTTAAAATTATGACCAAATCTTCAGCATTTACTAAACTGACCATTGATCAAAATGACGGGACAATTGTCGATTTAACCCTCATCCTTCTGAATAATTTAATTAGCCACTCATCCATTTCTGACTATCAGCCAGATTACATGATCTAATATTTGTGTTCAAATTCACAAACCGAATGACAGACAGTGTATATCCTGATCAGATGGCTTCTTCTGGATCTACACTGTTCGCAAAAATCTAGGGGTTGTTGTGAGCGGGCAGGATAAAGGTTAATATCATTTTAGTTCTGATTCTTCAAAATGGACTCCTGCTACATATATGCATGTTACCTGTTTTTATTGCTTTGTTTGTATTGGAGTATAACGGCCCAGTCAACACTATTTTAGGTCATTTTTGAGCGGGTAAGTTTACTTATCCACACTTTTCCTGGGCAGGCTTGTACGTAAGCGGCTAACCAGTACAGTGCACATTCTTTCATCAGAAACTGACAACTGCCCTTCTTGAATCAGCGGAAGGGAGAGAATGACCATAGGAAAGATTTCATGATCAATCCCCACGAAAGAATGTTGCCGACCCCGGCAGGTATCGAACCCACATCCTCCTGATCAATAGTCAGACGCACATCCGACTAAGCTAACAAGGGCGGCTTACATTGTATATATAGTTGCCCAGGCCTGTCTGTTCAAATAATATGGTACAACATATGGTAGGAGTTATGCTCAAACAGAAAGCCAGACAGGTAAAATTATGACCAAATCTTTAGTGATTCCTAATCGATTATTGATCAGAATGGCAGGTAGATAATCTATCATCTTTTCAGCTCCGATGAGCCAGCCCTAATAGTAAGTAAGACAAGATGTGTTTGTGAAACACTGATGCCCCCGGACAGTGCATGTTAAATATGAAAGCAGTATCACTAAGCAATCAAAAGGTATGGCCAATGTTCAAGTCTTAAAAAAGTAGGTCAAGGTCACAAGGTAAAAAATTATGGGATTGTTGAAAAGGTCTTGTGACATAGTATGCACATGTGAAATATGAAAGCCCTATCACTTACCAATTGAAAGTTATGGCAAATGTTAAATTTAACAAAAAAAGGTCAAACATCAAGGTAACAAGGTAAAACTGGAGTGATGACAATGTTTCTCTAAAAATAGCCATAGTGACCTTGACCGCGAAAGTAGATCTTGCTCAAGATATTATCATAAGCATCTTTTGTGTGAAGTTATATTAAAATCTGTTAATAAATGTAAGTGGTAGAGCTATGACAAAGTTTTTCTAAAAATAGCCACAGTGACCTTGACCTTGAGGTCATGACCTTGAAAGTCAAAGCAACTCGAGATGTCATCATAAGAAACATTAAAATCCATCAATAAATGTTGATGCTAGAGCGATGGCAAAGTTTTTCTAAAAATAGCCACAGTGACCTTGACCTTGAAAGTCAAAATCGCTCGAGATATTGTCATAAGGAACATCTATGTGAAATTATATTGAAATTGGTGAAAAAAATGTAAGCGCTAGAGCAATGACAAAGTTTTTCTAAAAATAGTGACAGTGACCTTGACCTTGAAAGTCGAACTTGCTCGAGGTATTGTCATAAGGAACATTTGTGTGAAGTTATATTGAAATCAGTGAAGAAATGTAGTCGCTAGAGCGATGACAAAAGTTTTCTAAAAATAGCCACAGTGACCTTGACCTTGAAAGTCGAAATCACTCGAGATATTGTCATAAGGAACATTTGTGTGAAGTTCTATTAAAATCGGTGAAGAAATGTAAGCGCTAGAGCGATGACAAAGTTTTTCTAAAAATAGCCACAGTGACCTTGACCTTGAAAGTCGAACTCGCTAGAGATATTGTCATAAGGAACATTTGTGTGAAGTTCTATTGAAATAGGTGAAGAAATGTAGTCGCTAGAGCGATGACAAAGTTTTTTCTAAAAATATCCACAGTGACCTTGACCTTGAAAGTCGAAATCGCTTGAGATATTGTCATAATGAACATTTGTGTGAAGTTATATTGAAATCGGTGAAGAAATGTAGGCGCTAGAGCGATGACAAAGTTTTTCTAAAAATAGCCACAGTGACCTTGACCTTGAAAGTGGGACTCGCTAGAGATATTGTCATAAGGAACATTTGTGTGAAGTTATATTGAAATTGGTGAAAAAATGTTAGCACTAGAGCAATGACAAAGTTTTTCTAAAAATAGCCACAGTGACCTTGACCTTGAAAGTGGAACTCATTCGAGGTATTGTCATAAGGAACATTTGTGTGAAGTTATATTGAAATCAGTGAAGAAATGTAGTCGCTAGAGCGATGACAAAGTTTTTCTAAAATAGCCACAGTGACCTTGACCTTGAAAGTCCAAACGCTCGAGATATTGTCATAAGGAACATTTGTGTGAAGTTATATTGAAATCGGTGAAGAAATGTAAGCGCTAGAGTGATGACAAAGTTTTTCTAAAAATAGCCACAGTGACCTTGACCTTAAGGCCATGACCTTGAAAGTCGAACTCGCTCGAGATATTTTTGTAAGGAACATTTGTGTGAAGTTATATTGAAATTGGTGAAGAAATGTAGGCGCTAGAGCGATGACAAAGTTTTTCTAAAAATAGCCACAGTGACCTTGACCTTGAGGTCATGACCTTGAAAGTCGAACTCGCTCGAGATATTGTCATAAGGAACATTTGTGTGAAGTTATATTGAAATCAGTAAAGAAATGTTGACGCTAGAGCGATGACAAAGTTTTTCTAACAAGAATTCCGCCGAAGGCTATGTCGCGCCTGTGGGGGCGCAAAGTCACCCAACCATGATATGTAGGTCAAGGTCAAACATAGATGCTGGCACAAAAGTTTCCATTCTTAAATGCAAGCTTGTACCATGTATCATTAATGTAGATCCTATAGTTCTTGAGAAATAAACTTGACCATTAGGGTGAACTCTAGGGTGGTCGCAATATTTTACAAAGTCAGTGAACCATGAAATATAAGTCAATGTCAAATATGGATGCTTGCATTTAAGTAACCATACCTTGATACAAGTTTGTACCAAGTATCATTAATGAAGCTCTTATAGTTCTTGAGAAATAAACTTGAACCTCAGGGTAAACGCTAGGGTGGTCGCAATATTTTACAAAGTCAGTGAACCATGAAATGTAGGTCAAGGTCAAATATGGATGCTTGCATGTACGTTGTCATCCCCAGATACAAGTTTGTACCAAGTATCATTAATGAAGCTCTTATAGTTCTTGAGAAATAAACTTGAACCTCAGGGTGAACGCTAGGGTGGTCGCAATATTTTACAAAGTCAGTGAACCATGAAATGTAGGTCAAGGTCAAATATGGATGCTTGCATGTACGTTGTCATCCCCAGATACAAGTTTGTACCAAGTATCATTAATGAAGCTCTTATAGTTCTTGAGAAATAAACTTGAACCTCAGGGTGAACGCTAGGGTGGTCGCAATATTTTACAAAGTCAGTGAACCATGAAATGTAGGTCAAGGTCAAATATGGATGCTTGCATGTACGTTGTCATCCCCAGATACAAGTTTGTACCAAGTATCATTAATGAAGCTCTTATAGTTCTTGAGAAATAAACTTGAACCTCAGGGTGAACGCTAGGGTGGTCGCAAATGTTGACGCCTTGACAAACGGACGGACGAACGAACGGACAAACGGACGGAAAACCGGGCGCCTATATCGCGCCATGCTAATAGCAGGCGGGACAAAAATAGCCACAGTGACCTTGACCTTGAGGGGGGGGGGGGGGGGTGTCTGGATGGACAAAAATTATGGTACCACTAAAAAGGTCTTGTGACAAGGAGTGCATGTGTGAAATTTGAAAGCCCTACTACTTACCAATCGAAAGTTATGGCCAATGTTTAAGTTTATAAGTGTAGGTCAAACGTCAAGGTCACGAGGTCAAAAATTATGGTACCACTAGAAAGGTCTTGTGACAAGGAGTGCACATGTGAAATATGAAAGCCCTACCACTTACCAATCGAAAGTTATGGTCAATGTTAAAGTTTTTAAAAAGTAGGTCAGACATCACGGTCAAGGTCACAAGGTCAAAAATTATGGTACCACTAGAAAGGTCTTGTGACAATGAATGCACATATGAAATATGAAATCCCTATCACTTACCAATCGAAAGTTATGGCCAATGTTAATGTTTTTAAAAATTTTGAAAAAAATAGGTCAAAGGTCAAGTTCAAGGTCACGAGATCAAAAATTATGGTACCACTGGAAAGGTCTTGTGATAAGGTATACACATGTGAAATATGAAAGCTCTATCTATTACCATTCAAAAGTTATGCCCAATGTTAAGGTTTTTGTAGACAGACAAACGGACAGACAGACAGACCAAAAACTATATGCCCCCGAATCTCTTAGATTCCGGGGGCATAAAAAAATGGGTATATTCATTCTGCAGTGACTACACCTACCTTATCCAAGAGTTCTTTTTTCTCGCCATCGTCTTCTGGTTCCAAAGGGACATACTCTTCCCGCAGAAATACCAGAACTTCAGGTGTCAGCTGCAGTTGCACTTTCTCCGACTCTGATTAGCTATTTGTCGTCTGCCGGTTACTTTAAAAGTCGTTTTTGCAAACAGTGTGGACCCAAATCAGACTGCTTCTTTAGAAGCAGTCTGATTTGGGTCCACACTGTTTGCCTGTAAGCAAAAATATTTCCTAAAGCTTTTGCGAAAAAATCAGCAGACGACATTTTCTGGTGTAGTTTTTCTCGGAGTCTAAAGGGTTAATTCCAGGGATCGCAAGATCGATCCTGGGCTTCTCCAGACTTTCGGACAAGTCTTTAAACCGAGGTCCCGTCTCCGTAAGACCATAGCTGTTGGTGAGACGTAAAATTCAAACACTCACTCACTTAAGGGTTAATTCATTCTGCAGTGACTCCACCTACCTTATCCAATAGTTCTTTTTTCTCGCCATCGTCTTCTGGTTCCACAGGGACATACTCTTCTCGCAGAAGTACCAGAACTTCAGGTGTCAGCTGCAGTTGCACTTTCTCGGACTCTGATTTGCTATCAATAAGGTTTGCATATCCAACTTTAGCCTATAGATACAGAAATAAGAAATTCTAGAAATGGTGTTTGCAAAACACTATGCCCCAAACCATACACTTTAGGGCTGGCTAATCGGAGTTGAAAAGATGATCGATTATCAGTCATGTCATTGTACTCGACAACCGATTAGTAATCACTGGAGATTTATCATATTTTATATAGCCTTGCTTTCTTCTGGGCATGGTTCTTGCTATATTTAACCTATGTATGAGGACATACAGGCCTGGGCAAACAGTGTAGACCCAGATGAGGCGCCGCCAAATCATCAGGGTCTGCACTGTTTGCCGTTCTCCCAGTTATTTTAGGCAGTATGTTGTGTAGTTAACTGTACTTTTTGAATAATCGATTACTAATAAATCAGTAGCGATAATCGTTTTTGTAAACTGTATCGATCAATTAATCGATTATTCAATTAATCGTGTCAGCCTTAATACGCTTACCCCTAAAAGTGAAAATTTTCAAAGTGCCATAAGTGAAGACCCTAGCATATATGGTTCTAATGTTATGCAATGCATCACAGAGCATGCAATGCATAAATGGCCAGTTACAAAGGGCCATCATTACGTGAACAAGTCCGTGAAATGAAGACCCCCCTTCATACTTTATATAGAGACAACTGGGGTTTACGGGGTATACATTATTTTTCTTAATTTTGTTCCAAGATATAGGTTGTGGGTACTCGTTAGAACCGCCTCAATGAGGCAGTTCTAAAGAACACCCACAACCTATGTTTGCAGTATTTATAAGAAAAATATCACTGATTTTCATCAGAAAAATGGCCATTTTGGAGATGTGATGCACTATGTCGCGCGGGTGTGTTATCGTAATGATAACTCATGAAGTATTTTTCCAAATTTCTTCAAAAGTTAATCAGGTCATCTATTCATCAATAGCAATCCACTCATCAACTTTCAAGACTCTAGCTTTTATAGTTTTTGAGATATTTTGCCGACAAGGTTTCATCCAATTTTTTCAAAGGGCCATAACTCTGGAAAGGGGCATAATCCTGCCGAGAAAAAAATATCTGTCAGCTGTTTTGTTTTCATGCGGAATCCATATACAGTCGAACTTCAATGGCTCGAACACCTTTGGGACCTCGAAAATCTGTTCGAGACAGGGGTAGTTCGAGCCACTGAGGATTACTGCCAGGAGGCATAACGGGTTACTTTTAGAGATCTTTCCGGTGTTTTATAATGAACAGGTATGCTGTGTGTACTCATTAGAATCGCCTCATCGAGGCGATTCTAATGAGTATACACAGCATACATTTGCAAGATAAAAGACTAAAATCTCTGTAATTATTCCCCACTATTTCTAATGTAGAGGATTTCGCTAGGGGCTCAAGAATGGGTTTGATTAATCGATCGATAAATTCCACAAAAATGATTATCATTTCTGATTTGCTTTTAATCTATTACTTGATAAGTACAATTTACTGTCCAAAGTTATGCCTAAAATAGCTGGATGAGTGGCAAACAGTGCAGACCCTGATGAGACGCGGCGTCTCATCTGGGTCTACACTGTTTGCTCAGGCCTGTCTGTGCAAATATACATATGGTAAAGTGCAACATATGGTAAGAGTCATGCTCAGACAGAAAGCCAGACAGGTAAAATAATGACAAAAACCTTAGCGATTACTAATCGATTATCGATCACAATGACATGACTGATAACCGATTATCTTTTCAGCTCCGAATAGCCAGTCCTAAGGTCATCTACTCATTACTAGCAATTCACTCATCAACTTTCAAGGCTCTAGCTTCAATAGGTTTTGAGATATTTTGCTGACAAGATTTCATCCAAATTTTTTCAAAGGGCCATAACTCAGGAAAGGGCATAATCCTGATGAGAAAAAAATATATGTCCGCTATTTTTTCAATAGGAATCCATATATGAAATTTCAAAACCCTAGCATACAAGGTTCTAAAGTTATGCTATGCATCAAGAAGCATAATGGACGGACAGACAAACACCCCAGAAGTAATATGCCCCCTTTGAAGTTGGAGGCATAACAACTAAGAGCAACAAAATAAAAACTGGTTATCAATTTACAAAACTGGCTACCAGTTTATATCAGTTACAGAGATGGAGTACATGTATATTCAAGGTTCAAAGGGCAATAACTCCAAATGTAGGAAAATCAGAGTTACGGCTCATATGTTTTGCACATCGTCTCATGATGTTCTACATATCTGTGAAGTTTCATGGGAATATCTCAAACGGTATCAAAGTTATGGAGTGGACACGAAACTATGACAGAAATGGCTATGATCAATGTTCAAAGGGCAACAGAAGCCTCCGTGCTGCAGTTGTTACGCTACTCGCCTTGTAAACCAGGGATCGCAGGATCGATCCCGGGCTTCTCCAGACTTTCGGATGAGTCTTTAAACCGAGGTCCCGTCTCTGTATGACCTTAGCTGTTGGTGGGACGTAAAACTAAAACTCACTCACTCACTCACTCAAAGGGCAACAACTTCAAAAGTTGGAAAATCAGAGTTACCGTTCATATGTTCTGCACATTGTCTCATAGTGCTCTGCATATCTGTGAAGTTTAGTGAAAATATCTCAAATATCAGAGTTATAGAGTGGATACAAAACTATGAGGCACTGACAAAAGGACGGACACTCAAAACTTCAGAGGGTATAACATAATACCCCACCATTTTTTTAATGGCGGGGCATAGAAAGGGCATGGCGCCGCACCATGCTAAAAAGGGCTTGGGGAAACACTACAAGGACATTTTGGGGTTTAGTAACTACCTTGTTCTATTGGTAAATTGTGAGCACTTGTCCCCAGTTATGAAATTTCTATAGGTAGCCTCTTCAGGAATGTGGAAATACTACGTCTGACTCAGGACTTTTTACCGGCAGACAAACACAATTTTTTCATTTTGATCGTTATCGGACAGATAGAAATTCTCAGTAATGCTGTATGTTTCAATATCATGGAAGCCAGATTCACTGATAAATACCATTTTAAGTCTACAAAACACATTAATGTTTTGTCCCGCAAAGATCTTTTGGAAAAACCATCAAACTAACAAGTCTAAATTAAGAATTACTTCTCTGCATTCTGATTGGCCCTCCGTCAAAATTCATCTTTTTTTTTTTTGCCGGACCATCCTCGTGAATAATAACAATAAAGTGACAAACAGGTGCCCATAATCCTTTGATCAACCGGCTGATTCGTTTCAGGACCATTCTGTGTAGTGTCATAAATGACCAGATTTAATAAAATGCAAGCTTTTAAAAGTGATGGCCATGTGACAACTGACTGAGCAAACCCTCTGGTACCCACATGTGGTAAACAAAATCAGCCAATAAACTGATAGCACGGTTCTGTTCATTTTAATACACTTCCAGATATGATACAACCAGACAAGCAATAGCTTTGCATTAAAATGTCTTTTTGAAACTCGTGTAACTTGTCGACCGTGTGGCTCGGTAGCCCAGTCAGTAGTGTTCGCATGGTATATGAGTAGGGCTGGCTAATCGGAGTTGAAAAGATAATCGATTATCAGTCCTGTCAATGTGATCGATAATCGATTAGTAATCGCTAATATTTTTGTCATTATTTTACCTGTCTGGCTTTCTGTCTGAGCATGGCTCTTACCATATGTTCCACTTTTCCATCTATATTTGAACAGACAGGCCTGAGCAAGCAGTGTAGATCCAGATGAGACGCCGCATAATGCGGCGTCTCATCAGGGTCTGCACTGCTTGCCATTCATCCAGCTATGTAGTAAATTGTACCTATCAAGTAATCGATTAAAAGCAAATCAGAAATGATAATCATTTTTGTGGAATTTATCGACCGATTGATCGATTATACGATTAATCGTGGCAGCCTTATATATGAGAGACTCTCAATTCTAGTTCCGGTCGAGCCATGTTGTTTTTCCTACCCTGTGACATTTTTCCTCCTCATCATCCGACCCGAGGTCACACATGAGAAAGCTAAGGAAGCAGACTCTGGGTCAAGGAGCCTATGCACCCAATGTCAGAAAAATACCCTTTTTAATCATACTTGCAGCGCCAAAAGGAACAAACGCACAGGACTTCTCTATCTATCTATCTTCGAACACTGCCTACGTGGGCATTTTCAGCAGGTGTACATTACATACACTCCAGATTTGCAGGATGGAAGACTACACAGTAACCATGTACATGTAGTTACGGTACGGATCTTTAACCTGCACAGGGGATGGTTCTCCCTGCACAGGGGGCCTCCAGTTAACATCCCGATCCAAAGCACGGTGCACTTTATGGCAGTCATCCCTGCAAATGATGCCAGTGGAGCGGGGACCCATCTATACCCCGACTTGAATCTGTCCGTTTCCGTTAATTTTCATGTCGTGGGTGTGAAATTGCTTACATCACTTCCTGTGTCCATTTGGAGTTGCCGGAATTCAGTCGAGTAGAAGGCGATAATTATCCGCGATAAACAACATCAAATATGAGTCATCTATGAACAATACATCAATCATCATTAAGAATAAGTATTATAACAATAGTTTTTGATTTTATTTGTTGAATATTGATCACAAATTAGGCTCTTATCTTGGGCTACATGTATATCAGTTTCGATAACATGTTAAACCTGATGACACCGAGAAAAACTACATCTGAAAATGTTGTCTGTGGAATTATTTTGCAAACTTTTTAAAAAATATTTTTGCATACAGGCAAACAGTGTGGGCCCCGATCAGACTGCTCCTACTCTCTGGGTCTACACTGTTGGCAAAAAATTTTAAGGTAACCGGCCCACGGCAAAACATAATGACAATTGTTGTGACTGGCATTTTATGGGTTAACTATAAACTAACAAGGTTGTTAGTTTTACTTTGCAATTACAAAAATAATAGGCCTGAATTTAATTGATTCCATTCTTGGAATTTATTCCAAAAATAAAAAATACATGGATTAAGTTCGTTTCAATACTAAAAAATGACAAAAAAGCATTAAACATGTATCAAGAACCATGAAATACTTAAAAAAAATGTGACTAAAATAATACTAATATCATAGGTTTTTATGGAAAAATATTGCTGGTTGTCAGGAGCATTTTTGATAGCAAAAATGCTCCTGACAACCAGTTGTCAGGAGACACTTCCTTTCTATTAATAACACTAATGACTATGTATTAGCTAGCCAAAACTACATGTAAGTTAAAAAAAGTTGCAAAGAAAATTCTAACTGATAAGCAAAGTTTCAGAAGTGTAACTCTTATAGTTTAGAAGATATGGCAAAGTCATACTTTTTGACCTTTGACCTTGGGGTTATGTTGAGGTCCACCTAAAGTATCCCAATTTATTCTATATTCCAACAGCCATCCAATAACCAAGTTTCAGAAGTGTAACTCCAATAGTTTAGAAGATATGGCAAAGTCATACTTTTTTACCTTTGACCTTGGGGTCGAGGTCACACCAAAAGTAGCCCAACATATTCTATATTCCAAGGGCCATCCAATAAGCAAAGTTTCAGAAGTGTAACTCCAATAGTTTAGGAGATATGGCAAATCATAATTTTTTACCTTTGACCTTGGGGCCATGTTGAGGTCAAGGTCACACCAAAAGTATCCAAATTTATTCTATATTCCAAGGGCCATCCAATAACCAAAGTTTCAGAAGTGTAACTCCAATAGTTAAGGAGATATGGCAAATCATAATTTTTGACCTTTGACTTTGGGGTCATGTTGAGGTCAAGGTCACAAAAAAGTTGCCCACTGCCATCTACATTCCATGTACATGTACTATCCACATGCAAAGTTTCAAAAGTGTACTTTCAGTGGTTGCAGAGGAGATCCAATCACAAATCACGTGACGGACGGACGGACAGACAGACGCCGGAGTGAACTGCGGTACGAAAACGATATACCCGATTTTCTTTGAAAAAGCGGGTATAAAAAGATTTTTGCCAAACTTTGCAAAACATACGCTTCGAGTCTTCATTGTACTCTAAACACTCGGAACTGCTTCAGACAAACATGCAGAAACACATGCAACTTTGGTAAATTGGAGCAGACTTAGACGAGTCAGCAGTAGTTTATTTTATTTTTTTGGCTAACAGACAGATCAGACTGCAGCTCGGACCCTAACGAACCGGCCTGGTCACATTCGCCGGTTTTACGTATTTTCGAGGTGCCAAAATCAAACCACGATCGCGGCAACATTTTGGAATTTCATAAATTATTTTCATCATTTCACCTAGTGAACACCTGCTATATTTACTCAAGAAAAAAATGCGTATCTATCTTTGAAACTATTGTCACACTTTGCATCGCTAATGATAATCTCACTACCAAACACCTAAATTACGACCCGCTTCAATTTAAACAGTAACAAGTTTACAGGATTAAAAGACACTTATCGTCAATGAGATAATTAGTTTATCCTCAACTACTAATCCGTTTAATTATATGCAAACACCGAGCAATCACCTCGACACGTTTTTCACACACCGATGACGATCAAAGGTGTGCCCACGCATGTGATTCTGACTCAATATAATACCGGGTAGGCAGAAAATGGGATGTCCTAAGTACTCAATAAACACAGAAAGCGGTTTCAGCTAAGAAGGCGGAGCAAACTTTTTACAAACCGCTAAAGGTGGGCGGGTTTATACGTCTTGGTAAAGATTTTTGGCCATACAGAGAAATTTTCGGGAGTCTGCGGGATGCCTCTGATGTTTAATTTGGGCGTCCGGAAGCGATTTCAGGACGTAATATACGCCGAACGTCCACCTAACGGGAGCCCCGACAGCAGGAGGCCTCAGTTAACGTCCCAATCCGAAGGACCGCGCACTTTATGACATTCATCCCTGCAAATTATGCCAATGGAGCATGCTTGGACACCGAAATTTTATCGCCGCTGACGGGGATCGACCCCAGGACCTCTAGCATCAGAGTCAAGTCCACTAACCACTGAGCTATCATGCTCTGAAGGGTGAGTCGAAAAACCCAAATCTACCCAAATCCACTGTATTTACCCAAATCCACTGTATTTACCCAAATCCACCTGATAATTACCCATATCCACCTATAGCTGGCCTATTTAAAGTCATTTAAGTTGTTTTTAATGTTTATATGATAGAATATATCACTTAGGACAAATAAATAATCAAATTTAGTAACTTTGATATTTGGGCGGATGATAATTACACAATAACTATTTACCGCACATACCTCACCTCGCTCATGAATATGAATCAATTTTCTGTTGGTGATATGAAAAGGGTTTGAACTCAATGTGTAATTAAACAGGTCTTAAACATTACAAATTTAATTTGATATTCTATTGAGGATTAAATTAATAAAATGTCATTTATCCCTGTTATCTATTTTTTAAGATACGCACTTACTAGGCAGGTGTAGTGCGTCAAAAAATCTTCAAGTCAGAATAAACCGATTGCCTTAGGCTGTCCTATGATCATAGCACGCACAGAGATCACCATTACCTATCTATTTATTTCTTTATTTTAGATTATAACCAAGCAAATACGAAAGAAAGAAAGAAAGTAAACCTGCCTCATTCTTTTAAGTTCTGCATCCTCGTCAACAATATTGTATGCTGGTAGAAAGAAAGAAAGAAAGAAAGAAAGAAAGAAATAAGATGATCGAAAGCATCACGGAAACATGGCTATGTAATTTTGTCCACTAGAGCCCCACTATGATAAAGTAAAATTGGGGTTCACAGGAACAAAGATTATTTTTTTTTAGTTCTGATCAAAAACATTGTGATACACCAAAGAACTGCCTCGTCGAGTCGGTTCTAATGAGTACCCACAATCTACTTTTTAGCCGTTATACGAGAGAAAGACAGGAAGAATAGAAAGGATGAAAAAAGAAATAGTATTTACTCGCTTCTATGCATTTTGGTTTTCCATCCAAGTCAACAAAATTTTACTTATATTGAAAGAAAATAAAATAGAATGAATGAATGCCAAAATTAGTAAATAAACGAATATATGATGTCTGAATAGAAAGAAACAATGATAGAAAGAACTAGAGCTGTCAGTGAAACTGACTAGGGCCCCGGCAGCGCTATCAGAGGAGTAAAAATTTGTGGACGGACAGACGGACAGACAGACAGACGGACAGAGTGATTACTATAGGGCACCCACACTTTCAGTGCGGGGCCCTAATGAAAGAAAAAAAAAAGATTATTCAACAAATGCACGAACAAATTTTGCAAGCACGAGTCTGAAATTTTTTACCCCAAACACGGTTTGTGGGGATAAACATTATTTCTTTTTTACTTCTGCTCAAAACAGATGTACACGTTAGAACCGCCTAACCAAGACGGTCCTAATTATAACGAGTGCCTACATCCTAAATCTATGTTTTGAGCCCGTTATACAAAAGAAAGAAAGATGCAGTTACCGGCTTCCTTGCATCAAGGTTGTAACGCCCTCGTTTACAGTTTGATTCTTATTCAAAAGAAATTTGTTTGTTTGTATTGGAGTTTAACGGCCCAGTCAAGGCCGCCAGTCAACACTATTTTAGGTCATTTTTGAGCCGGCCAGTTTACCTATTCACACTTTTCCTGGGCAAGCTTATACGTTAGCGGTTAACCAGTACAGTGCACATCTCGCCAGAAACTGCGGCTGCCCTTCTTGAATCAGCGGAAGGGAGAGAATGACCGTAGACCGTAGAAAAGATTTCATGATCAATCTCCACGAAAGAATGTTGCCGACCTCCTGATCACCAGTCAGACGCGCATCCGACTACTGAGCTACCGGGGCCGCCGGCTATTCAAAAGAAATAAAGAATGCTGAAATAAATACATACATGAGGGCATACATGATACGTTTAATAGGAAGGAAGAAAGAAAGAACTGGGAGACAAACGGACATCGAATAAACGCATTCTGGAAACACTCCTATCTTTTTATATTGTAAAATTGGGTTTTACGGCGAACTGGTTTTGAGCAGCAATACGAAAGCAAGAAAGATGAGCACCTGCCTCTTCACCTCTGCCTCTAAGTTCTACGTTCTCGTCAACAAAAGTTCCTTTCATTTGAAAGAAAAAACGAAAGAATGAATCTAAATTAATGAATAAATGTTGGTATAAAGAAAGGAAGAATAAACAAACAAAAAGAGAGATAGATAGATAGAAAGAAAAAGAAATAATACTTGCCTCTTCGCCCCCGTCTGTATGGTCTACGTTATTGTCTCCAATACATCAGTTCATTTGAATGAATGAATGAAAATTGATAGAAGGAAGATTGCTCAATTGTAGATTTTTTTTCCGAAAGGGAATAATACTAACCAAACACTTGTTTTCCTTTTACTCTTTCCAAACTTTCGAGGGTCTTCCCCTTTCATCAGGGTTATATGGACACAGTACTTTGCATCTTTAATTGCTTTACCACATGACATCGTTGATATGCAGTGGATAACGTCATATAATAAATATCGTATTACCACACGTGTAATAACGCTTTGGCGGGAGCAAGTGACCTCTTGACGACGTCCATGCCAACCATGCACTGTCTCATTTGAAATGATCATATGATAAACAGAATCTTACACTCGTGGTCATTTCATATGAAATTTCTGAAACTCGCCAAAGGCTCGTTTCATAAATTTCATATGAAACGACGAGTGTAAGTTCCCACAACCTTTGTCTAGGGGTATATATGCAAATATGTTTATCATTGCGATAACATACATAGTGCATGTTTTTTCAATTATCCTAAACAGCTACTTTTCTGATGAAAATCCGTGGTTTTGTTTTCTTATTTCAGTAGCAAACAAAGGTTGTGGGTGCTCGTCAGAACACCCTCAATGAGGCGGTTCTAACGAGCACCCAGAACCCATGTCTTGCATCAGAAATACAAAAAAAAAATTTCCCAGTAAACCCCAGTTTTCTACATATAAAGTGGGGTTTATTTTACGGACTTGTTCAAGTGATGACCGCCGCAAATCACAGTAGTATCTATATAAAGCGTGGTTTGAAGAGATGTTCATTGAACGGACATGTTTTTTGTGATGTTATAGCATGCATGGTACGCATTTTGCGCCCTTTTTAAAATTTTCTTTTCCAGCAACTCAGTTTTACAGGAGAACATTAAGGTTTGCGGGGGTACACAAAGTTTTATGTCCCGCCAACATCAAAGGTCATATGAACACGGGACCTCATTTCAAAGACTCACCCAAACCTGCATAGAACATGGACATTGAGGATATCCTATTAGGGAAAGATTGGACTTCGGAACATAAAATATAATGCTGGTTTAATTTCGTTAAAGTAGTCCAGGGCGCACATAACTTATTATAATTTAACGGCCATGTCAACACTATTTTAGGTCATTTAGAGCCGGTTTCGGCCTCCGCCCATAGGGGCTTGCAGAAATATATGGGCTGCATGATGCTTCCACGCAGAGCTGAATCCGGCCCGCACGCTAGTACTGGTAAACCGCTTAGAAGATCTAAGCCTGTCCAGGAACCGCGGTGCGAGGCGGACCGTCCATGCTGATAAACCCTATTGGTTTCATTGGGCGACTGGGCTTGAGATGTCATCTCAATGTCGGGTAAAAGTCCCACATAATTGGAAGCAACGTCTCCAAAATGACCTTTACAGTGTTGTAGGTGACGTGACGTGACGTTGCATAAACGTCAAGACGTTGCACCGACGTTGATATGACGTCAAAATTACGTCATGTCCCTGCTGGGAAGAGTTAGTCACCGAGTCATGCCAGGAGGCATGATTTCAATACTTAAGATGCCGCGAGGATCCTCTGTAAAGTAGAGAAACGCTGTGTGTACTCATTAGAATCGAGTCTTGGGCCTACAAAACTACGCCTACAAGTCACAATCTTCCCAAAAAACAAATGACGTCGGATCAACGTTGGTATCTGGTTGTATTAAGGTCGAGACGGCGGTGTGAGTCAGACCGTCCATGCTTATAGACCCTATTGATTTTCTTTGAGCGACAGGGCTTGAGAAGTCATTTCATCCCGATGTCTGGTAAAAGTCCCACACAATTGGAAGCAAGGTCTCCTAAATTATCAATACCGTGTTTCAGAGGTCGTTAAACATCAAATCAAACAAATAAACAATTCTAGTATAAAGGAATGTGTGTATTAATCAATAAATAAATGTATGATAATAGAAAGAAAGAAAGAAAGAAAGAAAGAAAGAAAGAAAGAACATCTCGAAACACAGCTATGAAATTTTGACGCCAAACACATAAATCTGCTTCTCCGTCCATTCCATGTCATCAATATTTTACCTCTTTTAGAAAGAAAAGAAAGTTGGAAAGAAAGAATGCCAAATTTAATAAATAAAAGAATGCATGGTAGTTGAAAAGAAAGAAAGAAAAACAACAACAAATGAACGAACAAATAGTGCAACTTCGTCTCTATATTTCTTTTTACATGTACCTTGAACCCGACTAATATAGGGTAGAGTGGGTGAGTGAGTGTTTGAGTCCCATCAACAGCTAAGGTCATACGGAGACGGGACCTCGGATTAAAGACTTATCCGAAAGGCTGGAGAAGCCCGGGATCGATCCTGCGATCCCTGGTTTACAAGGCGAGTAGCGTAACCACTACACCACGGAGGCTTCCAATAAAGGGTAGAGAGAAGACTCCGCGGTGTAGTGAGAACGTACTCGCCTTGTAAACCAGGGATTGCAGGATCGATCCGGGATTGTTTGTTTATTTATTTATAAAGACGCACGTTTAAAATTTAAATGA
The DNA here is from genome assembly GCA_963580285.1 of Lucinisca nassula. Classification (NCBI taxonomy): domain Eukaryota; kingdom Metazoa; phylum Mollusca; class Bivalvia; order Lucinida; family Lucinidae; genus Lucinisca; species Lucinisca nassula. Next base: position 90,841,226 of record OY757020.1, on the reverse strand, counting down.
ATAATGTCCTTCTTTCTATATTATCTTTTTTATAAAAAGCCTGTTTATTCAGACAAAAACCTTTAGAAAGCTTTAAGTCACGCCCAGTTGTCAAGCGCTGTGTTTATTCGAACAAAAATCCTCGCCAATCAGAACGCTTCGTACCCAAAGCAAATGTGTCAAGTCACGCCCCGCTGGCACTGCAGGGGCCAATAGACTAGCAGTTTAAGTGAATGTGAATTACCCGTCCCTCTCAATTTAATATTTTATTAATAATTTTTGATAGCGTCTGAGATGTCCCTCACCAACTCAGCAGCAGCAGCATTTCATAAACCCGAGCATAGGCAGTAAAAGAGAAATCCTGAGCTCAAAATTACTTCCTCGGGCGTGTTTGGACCAGTGACGGATGTGCCAAGGCGTTACGCTGTTTTTGACGCTCATGGGCTTTGCACTAAGGAGCGTTTCGCCAAGGTGTCATGCTGTCGCGAGACAAGCGCCATTATGATAACTTATCCATGCGACATAGTACATTTTTCATATCTCCAAAATGGCTACTTGTCTGATGAAAATCCGTGATATTTTTCTTAAACATGCTCAAAACATGGGTTGTGGATGCTCGTTAGAACCGCCTCTAACGAGTACCGGCAACCTATGTCTTGACGCAGAAATAAGAAAAATAATGTGTACCCCCGGAAACCCCAGTTTTTTCATATGAAGCGGGTTTTTTGGGGTCATTCCACGGACTTTTTCACGTAATGGCGACTGCATTACGTAATCACGCCTATATAAACGCAAAATAAATAAATATAATAATAATAATAATAATAATAATAAAATAATAATAAAATACAAAACAAAAAAGAAAAAACAAAACTTATATGCTGAAAAATTGGGAAAGGTCTCCTATTTCTGCTCTAAAATATAGATTGTGGGTACACGTTAGCCTGACTCACGTGCGGCTCCTCTCTGGGGTGGCCTCCAAGCGACAGGAGCTGGACATCAACGAGAATTTGTTTTCAGTAAGGCTTGTAGTTTATATTTTACTTTTGGTCCTTTGAGATCAGCGTGAATATTCTGAGAAATCGGAAATAAATTATTGGTTTAGACTCATATTCTAGACAGGTTTTTATTTATTTGGACCCCATTTTGATTTATATCAGTCTTTGAATCGACTGCCTATTCAAAATTCGCAAAATTGTAGTATGTTTCCTCTGGCTTTCTTTGCCGGATCATTACAGGGTCACTGATGAGGCTTTATTAGCCGAAACTATGTAGTATGACTCATCTTCTTTCTTATGAATGTTTTCATTGCTCTTAAAGGAACTCATTTTTGATTTTTATTTGCATTAAGAAAATACGCCTATTCAAATAAATTGTAAAATGTACCAACAAAAATGAAACTTCTCTGATAAAAGGTATGATATTTTTCATATTTCTGCTCGAAACATGGATTGTTGGAACTCGTTAGAACCGCCTCGGCGTGGCCGTTCTAAAGAGTACCTACAATGTGTATTTACCGGAAATAGGAAAAATGATCATTACCCATGTAAACACCAGTTTTAATGTATAAAGGTGAGTTTAAGGGGGTTAAAATTATATAGACATGTTGCGTGTTTTCGTAATGTCAAGTTTAATATATACATTTTCGTCGATGACTGACTGACAGTAGCAGTTGTGCAGACCCCCCAAGATTTAATACGGTTAGACAGAAATGTTATTTACACATTTCCAAAAAGTTTCACACATAAAACGCATTTGTGTGCATTGCATTTACTCAGCCTGCGTATAACTGCTACTGTCTATGGCCCCAGCAGGTAAGTTCCTTTCCATTTTTTTTCTGAGTCAGGCAAGAATTATTCTGGTGATTCTGACTTGACTTTTTCTGGAAATTTTCATTTTGGTGGATACAATTTCCAGTATATTTAATAGGCGTGTTTTCGTAATGGGTTGGTTAGTTGGTTGGTTGGTCCTTTCTTTCTTCCTTTCTTTCTTTCCGTCTTCTTTTCGAAAACACACCTATTGAAATTTATGGGCCGAAATATATTCATCACAATGAAATTTTCAATTAAAATTTATTTATTTTATTTTTTTTTTCATATCGACTCAAAGCATGGATTTTTGCAACTCGTTAGAACCGCCTCACCGCCTCGATGAGGCGGTTCTAAATAAGAGTGTTTGTTTGCTTGAATGGAGGTTTAACGCGGGTTCCGTTTCAGCTCAGCGTGGAAGCATTTCAGAGGTGCAGCCCAATCAGTTTCTTTCAGCACCGATTGTGGGGTGGGGTGAGGGTCCAAAGAATACCCACCGTCTATGTCTACGATATATGTTTTTTTAGCAGAACTAATAAAAAATAATATGTTCCCCTGTAAACCAAAGCCTTGCGTTATAAAAAGTTGTGTTTTTTTAGCAGAACTAATAAAAATAATATGTTCCCCTGTAAACCAAAGCCTTAGATCTACTTTATAAAAAGTTGTGTTTAATAAGGTTGTATATTCTGCGGTATATTCTGCATGTTTTTTTGTTGTTTTTTTTTCACTCAACCGTCAAACATTCACTTGTCTATTTATTTTTCTTCCTTTCTTAATAAAAATAAATAAATAAATAAATGAATGAATAAATAAATATTTTTTGAGGTTTACAATTATCTAACATTATACATAATAGACGTGTGTGAACTATGATTATTACAGTGGTAACCCTAGGCAACCAACTGAAAGATGTTTCGTCACACTACACGCATTTATCTATACTTGCGTGTTAAATTGTTACAAGTTACTAAATTTGATTACTTATTTGTCCTAAGTGATATATTCTATCATATAAACATTAAAAACAACTTATATGACTTTAAATGGGCCAGCTATAGGTGGATATGGGTAATTATCAGGTGGATTTGGGTGGATTTGGGTAAATACGGGTCTGCCTTAAAACAGTAATGATGCGTAATGTAGCGTAATGATGCGTAATGTAGCGTAATGATGCGTAATGTAGCGTAAAGATGAACAATTTATGCCTGAAAATGACCACCTATCTTTGTTACAGACTTGTTACTCCAAAATGTCTAAAAGAAGACGGATTGATCTGCGAAAGGAACCTCCCTTTCGCGAAAGGAAGATTCCTTTCGCGAACGGAAGATTTTCGCTACGAAAGGAAAGGTTTCTTTTTTTTTTTTTTTTTTTTTTTTTTTAGATAATTTGATGTCGAATGAGATACCATCCCAATTAATAAGCGACCTGTCATGTTAGCCTATAGATAATATATTATCCATAGTTTCCAGCTGGCACCGCACAAGAGCGAACGTATTTGTTTTGTTCATGATAAATGCATAAGGATTATCTCCGGTATGAATAGTTTAGTCTTCATTTTCACTGACGTCGCTCTTGTGTCGCATGGAGGTCTGACTAGGTCTTGTTGCTGTTACTGAAGCAGACCATTTCTTAGCCTCTCGCTTTGCCTGGGCAGGCTTAGATCATCTTAGCGGTTTACCAGTACACATGTGCGGTCAGTTTCAGCTCTACATGGAAGCATTATGCAGCAAATCAATTTCTTCAAGCCCCGATGGGCGGGGCCGATTTACTCGGGTTTATGGGGGTGGAGGTATACATTATTATGTTTTTGCCTCAAGACAAACTATACTTTCAGCAGAAAAGTAGAGTTGGGAGATGTAGGTCGTGGGTACTCGTCAGAACCACCTCACCTTTTGCAGACATCCTTTTGCAGGATGAAAAAGAAAACAGTCTTCATCAGAAAAGTAGCCAGTTTGGAGATGTCAACGAGGTGACTGGAGAAATCACTGCTTGTACATGTTCGTCTCAAATGTCATATTTACAAGTCCATGTAATGAAAACCCCTGTAAACCCCACTTCATAAGCAGAAAACTAGGGTTTAACCCTTTTTGTACCAAATGGAATCTTCCTCCTTTCATAAGCAGGAGCCCATTTCAAAATTTAGGGGTGACGGGTTGTTTTCTCAAAATTTATTTGGAAAAAGACTTTGAAGCAAACAGTGGAGGCCCTGATCAGACACTGTTATGGGCCTGCACCATTTGCCAAAAGGTTTTGGGGTTAAAGGATACCAGCAAACAGCGGAGGCCCTGATCAGACAGTGTTCTGGGCATGCACTGTTTGCCAAAAGGTTTTGGGGTTAAAGGATACCAGCAAACAGTGGAGGCCCTGATCAGACAGTGTTCTGGGCCTGCACTGCATGCCAATAGGTTTTGGGGTTAAAGGATACCAGCAAACAGTGGAGGCCCTGATCAGACAGTGTTCTGGGCCTGCACTGCATGCCAATAGGTTTTGGGGTTAAAGGATACCAGCAAACAGTGGAGGCCCTGATCAGAGAGTGTTCTGGGCCTGCACTGCATGCCAATAGGTTTTGGGGTAAAAGGATACCAGCAAACAGTGGAGGCCCTGATCAGACAGTGTTCTGGGCCTGCACTGCATGCCAATAGGTTTTGGGGTTAAAGGATACCAGCAAACAGTGGAGGCCCTGATCAGACAGTGTTCTGGGCCTGCACTGCATGCCAATAGGTTTTGGGGTTAAAGGATACCAGCAAACAGTGGAGGCCCTGATCAGACAGTGTTCTGGGCCTGCACTGCATGCCAATAGGTTTTGGGGTTAAAGGATACCAGCAAACAGTGGAGGCCCTGATCAGACAGTGTTCTGGGCCTGCACTGCATGCCAATAGGTTTTGGGGTTAAAGGATACCAGCAAACAGTGGAGGCCCTGATCAGACAGTGTTCTGGGCCTGCACTGCATGCCAATAGGTTTTGGGGTTAAAGGATACCAGCAAACAGTGGAGGCCCTGATCAGACAGTGTTCTGGGCCTGCACTGCATGCCAATAGGTTTTGGGGTTAAAGGATACCAGCAAACAGTGGAGGCCCTGATCAGACAGTGTTCTGGGCCTGCACTGCATGTCAATAGCTTTTGGGGTTAAAGGATACCAGCAAACAGTGGAGGCCCTGATCAGACAGTGTTCTGGGCCTGCACTGCATGCCAATAGGTTTTGGGGTAAAAGGATACCAGCAAACAGTGGAGGCCCTGATCAGACAGTGTTCTGGGCCTGCACTGTTTGCAAAAAGGTTTTGGGGTTATAGTATACCAGCAAACAGTGGAGGCCCTGATCAGACAGTGTTCTGGACGGCCTGCACTGCATGCTAAAAGGTTTTGGGGTTATAGGATACCAGCAAACAGTGGAGGCCCTGATCAGACAGTGTTCTGGGCCTGCACTGCATGCCAATAGGTTTTAGGGTTAAAGGATACCAGCAAACAGTGGAGGGTCTGATCAGACTGTGTTCTTGGCCTGAACTGCATGCCAATAGGTTTTGGGGTTAAAGGATACCAGCAAACAGTGGAGGCCCTGATCAGAGAGTGTTCTGGGCCTGCACTGCATGCCAATAGGTTTTGGGGTAAACGGATACCAGCAAACAGTGGAGGCCCTGATCAGACAGTGTTCTGGGCCTGCACTACATGCCAAAAGGTTTTGGGGTTAAAGGATACCAGCAAACAGTGGAGGCCCTGATCAGACAGTGTTCTGGGCCTGCACTGCATGCCAATAGGTTTTTGGGTTAAAAGATACCAGCAAACAGTGGAGGCCCTGATCAGAGAGTGTTCTGGGCCTGCACTGCATGCCAATAGGTTTTGGGGTTAAAGGATACCAGCAAACAGTGGAGGCCCTGATCAGACAGTGTTATGGGCCTGCACTGCATGCCAATAGGTTTTGGGGTTAAAGGATACCAGCAAACAGTGGAGGCCCTGATCAGACAGTGTTCTGGGCCTGCACTGCATGCCAATAGGTTTTGGGGTTAAAGGATACCAGCAAACAGTGGAGGCCCTGATCAGACAGTGTTCTGGGCCTGCACTGCATGCCAATAGGTTTTGGGGTTAAAGGATACCAGCAAACAGTAGAGGCCCTGATCAGACAGTGTTCTGGGCCTGCACTGCATGCCAATAAGTTTTGGGGTAAAAGGATACCAGCAAACAGTGGAGGCCCTGATCAGACAGTGTTCTGGGCATGCACTGTTTGCCAAAAGGTTTTGGGGTTATAGGATACCAGCAAACAGTGAAGGCCCTGATCAGACAGTGTTCTGGGCGGCCTGCACTGCATGCCAAAAGGTTTTGGGGTTATAGGATACCAGCAAACAGTGGAGGCCCTGATCAGACAGTGTTCTGGGCCTGCACTGCATGCCAAAAGGTTTTGGGGTTAAAGGATACCAGCAAACAGTGGAGGCCCTAAACAGAGAGTGTTCTGGGCCTGCACTGCATGCCAATAGGTTTTGGGGTTAAAGGATACCAGCAAACAGTGGAGGCCCTGATCAGAGAGTGTTCTGGGCCTGCACGGCATGTCAATAGCTTTTGGGGTTAAAGGATACCAGCAAACAGTGGAGGCCCTGATCAGAGAGTGTTCTGGGCCTGCACTGCATGCCAATAGGTTTTGGGGTTAAAGGATACCAGCAAACAGTGGAGGCCCTGATCAGAGAGTGTTCTGGGCCTGCACTGTTTGCCAATAGGGATACCGTAAAAATCTTCTAACTTTGACATTGAGAAATTCCTGTAATTATCCAAAATTTAAAAAAAAAACTTTCACAATCCAGCAAGGAGCCCAAAAGGTACAGAGAATGGCAAACAGTGTAGACCCTGTTCAGACTTCCCCATTCAGAGCATTCTGATCTGGGTCTGCACTGTTTGCTTAGGCTGATCTACTCCAATATGATCTTCTTAGTTTAATCAAACCAAATAAATACAAATGAACGGACTTCAACGTATAAATTTTAATGACTTTATAATTCGGCATGTGTCTTTAATGATAATAGTGTATGATGTCTTGTCTGCTTTAATTGATATGTCGTTAATCCATAATGGCATTCTGTTAAACAATGGATACCTGCCCGTCTCACTTCAGGTGTGAAAAGCATGTTAATATAAATCAGCACGAGCACCTTTAATCGCGCGCCCAATTAAAGAAGGTGCTAAAATCATTTAATAGAGAAAGAAGGAAAGAAAAAAAAAAGAAAATTAAAATGAACTGAAAGATAAATTGGACTTATCGTCAGTTTGGAATGAATATGACATAACTTATGATTGTATTCTTTGAACAATATTTTGTGTTCTTTCCCTTACATTGCAAGTATAAATCTTGATGATAAGCCAAAACTAATATATTAATGGCTAAGTTGTTAAACCTGATAAGATGTGGGGTTTAAATAGGTCCCCTATGCATTATTTTCATGGTTATACTCCAATCATACGTTGTGGTACAGTTTGAGCCGCCTCGATGATACGAGTACGCATTTACAATCTATGTTTGGAATAGAAATACGAAATTTTTTCATATATTACATAGGAATGTTATCACATCGGGTTAATAAGTCCGTGTAATGAACATTCCTCTAAACCACACTTGATGCAGAGAAAAAAATCGGGTTTACGGGGGTTTTCATTATTTTGGCGAAAAAAGTAAATGTGGGCCATTTTAGCACACTGATGTGTTATGGAGTAACAACGATATATAAAAACTTAAACAACAAAAAACGAGGCGGTTCTAATGAGCGCACACAACTTATACCAAGACATAGGTTGTAGGTACTCGGTTAGAACCGTCTCAACGAGGTGATTCTAACGAGCGCCCAAGATTTTGTTTTTTGCAGTTTTAATAAGAAAACTTCAACGGATTTTCGCCAGAGAGAAAAGACATAGGTTGTGGGTACTCGTTAGAACCGCCTCAACGAGGCGGTTCTAATGAGCGCACACAACTTATACCAATATATAGGTTGTAGGTACTCGTTAGAACCGTCTCAACGAGGCGATTCTAAACTCTATTAGTTTATCTCCACCATGGATCGCGAAAACCTCACTTGGAGTTGGGCTATTGACTGTGGGTATCAGGATGCGGGAAAAAAAACTTTATCTGTTCTGGAGTGAATATAAATTCATAAAATAGGCTACATTACGCATCAGTACATGGTATGCTTTTTCAGGCATCATTACGCCATTTTAGGCATCATTACGCTACATTACGCATCATTACGCCACATTACGCCACATTACGCATCATTACTGTATTAAGGTACATCGGGTAAATACAGTGGATTTGGGTAGATTTGGGTTTTTCGACTCACCGATCTGAATCTGCCAAATACTCCAAACACCACTGAGTTGGAGTATCACATTGGAGTGGTATGTGAAAACTCTTCCAACTGAGCTACAAAGCCACACAGTCGACCTGCTACACTTTTGACAGATGACTCATATTTCACTGTTCTCCACCCACTCGCAATAAAGGACTTGCAACCAAAGACATCATGAACAGTCGAAGACCTTATTTCTCACGAGTTAAATCATTACCTCAGTTGAAGAAGCCATTGCAGATGCATCAGTATATCATCATTTTACGTAAATTAGAAACTTTGGTTTCTTCTATTAGAATAAAAATGCAAAAATACTCCAAACCAGACAGAAAAACAGGGTAGACAACTCGCATGTATGACTAGCTTCACAGTTGTCGTGCTGACCATACAAACATTTTTTTCTCTCTCTCTCCTAAGTATGGTGGCATGTAGCTGCGATTTATGGACATCTCGGCCCCTAACAAACTCGGCCCTTGACAAACCCGGACCCTGACAAACTCGGCCCCTAGCAAACTCGGCCCCCATTCCACTCCGTCCCTAAAAACTAAGTCCCTAGCTATCTATCTATCTTCATATACTGAGTCGGTCAAACTTGGCCATTACCTCAGTTGGGTGGTGCGCTAAATTTAGAATTTAGCAAAAAAAAAAAAAAAAAAACACACCCACTGGATGAGTTCTTAAAACTATTTACAATCTGCTTTCAGAGGTATACTAAAACGCACACCTCTGGATCCCAATCTACACTATGCGGGCTTTGAACTCCTCTGCAGTTTTGGCATTTACCACAGAGGAGGGAAGACTATTCCACTGAGGAATAGTTCTAGGGAAGAAAGAATTCTGGCCTGGTACCTACGATATTGACTGTTGTTTAGTTTTGATGCCCTTGTTTGAGTTGAAGTAGTCACAGGGGTCAAGTATTTATCTTTATTAAGAGACACTGTGTCAGAGTGAATCTTGTAAAAGAAGGTTAAAGAGGACTGCTCGCGACGGGCCTCCAAGGATGGCCACTCCAGCTCATCGAGCATATCACCAACACTGCTTCTGTTCCGCCATCGCCTGCAGGTCCATCGGGCAGCCGTTCTCTGAACCTTCTCAACCTGCTGAACCTGAGTTTTAACATGGGGGTGCCAAACAGGTGATGCATACTCTAATTGAGGTCTAACCAAGGTTTTGTATGCAACACCCTTTGTCTGCCTAGGTGCAAAAGCCAAATTACGTCTAAGAAACCCTAATGTCCTAGTTGCTTTAGAGGTAATCTCAGAAATATGTTGACCCCAATCAAGATTATCAGTAATGGTGATACCAAGATATTTTGCGGATTGGACGTGTTCCAAAGTATGCTGATGTAATGAGTAGCTGAATTTAATCTGCTTGTCTGGAGGGTGCCGTGACACCCTCATTGAATGACATTTGGCCACATTGAACTTCATTTGCCAATCGGCCTCCCAACGTGCTAGGCTATCCAGGTCATCTTGTAAGATAAGACAGTCAGAAGTAGTATATATGTTCCTATACAAAACACAATCATCAGCAAACAAACGAACAGATGACCTGATATTATCAGGAAGATCATTAATAAATATCAAGAAAAGGACCGGTCCAAGTACCGAACCTTGTGGGACACCGGACAAAACAGGGACTGGATCCGACGCTTGGCCGTCAAGTACAACTTGTTGAGTGCGTCCAGAGAGCCATGAGCTAACCCACTTAAGTGTGGATCCTCTAATCCCATAATGATCTAGTTTGTACAATAGCCTCCTGTGAGGTACCTTGTCGAAGGCCTTTGCAAAATCCATGATAATCAGGTCAGTCTGTTTGTGGCCACGATTAATGGCCCCATCCAGATTGCTCACTATGTCATGGTAGAACTGAACTAATTGAGTTTCACAAGACCTTCGACTTCGGAAACCATGCTGGCAGTCAGCAAGAATGCTTTCAAAGGCTAGGTGCTTGTTAATGTTGCTGACTAATATATGCTCCAGGGTTTTGCAACAGATGCATGTGAGCGACACCGGTCTGTAATTCGCAGCATCATATTTTTCTCCTTTCTTAAAGACCGGGGTTACGTTTGCTTGTCGCCAGTCATCTGGTACAGTGCCCCGAGCAAGTGATTCATTGAAAATAAAGGCCAGCAGGGGAGATATTTCAGCACTACATTCCTTAAGCACCCTGGCATGCAGACCGTCAGGCCCAGATGCCTTATGTATGTTGAGCTTGTCCAACAGTTTTGCGACCCCTTTGGGGTCAACTGTTATGTCCCCCATAGAGGGGAACGGACTTGTACCTTTTGATGGTAGCTCACCGTCAGCTTCACGTGTAAACGCCGATTGAAACTGCTTATTACATATATTTGCCTTTTCGCGTGATTCAGTTTTCAAAATTCCATTTTCTCTAAGTGAAGTGATCCCAAATGATTCTTTTTTCAGGGACTTTACAAATGACCAAAATTTCTTAACTTTTCCATTCTTCTGGGGGCCCTCGGGATCAATATTTTCATCATCAAAGGTAAAGATGCTGGAAACATGATTCCAATATGCATCTCTAATTACCTTTTGTACATGTGCTCTGAACCTTTTGTAATGGTTCTTCACGTCGGGATTGCTAGACTTACGAGCACGAAAGTACATTCTGTCACGTCTTCTGATTAGGTGTTTGATCGTGTTATCGATCCATGGTACACTATGCTTTGTTTTGGTCATTTTTATTGGTATGTACCTTTCCATGGCCGTCGTAAGTTCGGTCTTAAAACTGACCCACAAGTCATTTACTGACATGTGAGAGAGGTCAGAGGAAAGGAAGGAATCCTTAAATCGCGCCATATGGTCTCGCAGACCATCCATATCCGCTCGCTTATATAAATATATTTTACGCGGGACCTGTCGGATTCGCTTTGCTTTTATGTCATACTCAATATAAACTATATCATGATCGGCCTTGCCGATCGGGGGCATCCCTTTGACACGACTAACTGGGGATGGAGAATTTGTAAATAGCAAATCCAGGGTTTTTTCTTGCCGGGTGGGTATATTTACGACTTGAGAGAGGCAATGTTCTTTTACTATATCCAAAAGCTGTTGTTGCGTTTGCCTTTTAGACACCCCATGGGGTACCTGCTGGTTGCACCATTCAATATCACCACAATTGAAGTCCCCTCCTAATTGAAGTCCCCTCCTAGCAGCATTTAGGTCATAAAATACATTTTTTTTTGTTTCCGATAATCAATTTGGAAGGTGAACAGGTAGTTTCACAGAAAGTTTGATTATATTTATCGTTTTTTATACGGAACCTTATCCACGATAAAAGATCGCGGAGGCCCATGTTGTTGTTGTTGTTGTTGTATCGTAGAGTTCCCACGCTTCTTTATTCGTGGCCCACGTCTAGGACGTTAAAGTTAGGTTCTTGGAAATTCTTAAAAGCTCGTAAACTGGTGATCTATATTACATGTGGTGTAATTTAAACTTATGTGCTGTAAATTTTATACATGTAGACTGTCTGTTTCCTTATGTTTTCCACGCGTCAGGGCTCTGTCGCAGAGCCACAAGTCTTCTCATATGTATTCTGAATATGTACTCGCGCGTATAGAGTTCAAGCAACCCCAACTTTTCAAAAGCTAGCTTAGTTGTATCTATGATCACTGTAGCATCCAATGTGAGCTGTGTAAGAAGTTCTGAATCGTGTAGTTGTTGAAGGAGATCCTCTGGGAGAATCTGACTGTTAACTAGCTTCTTCAAGTAGTAATCTCTATCAGTCCTAAAAAATTCACATTCCCCAATGAAATGCTGACGTGTTTCAGGTGCAGAATGACACAACTTACAAGTTGAATTCACATTGTATTGTATTGTATTGATTAAAAGCAGCCCTATTTGCCTGAAGAATGTATGTCCCCGTTAGAAGTTTACATTTTATATGTGCCCGTTTACTGTCATGAACATTGTCTCTCACAGTAGACCATACATGATGACAACTGCCAACCTTCAAAATATCAGGGTTTACATATTTAGTTGAGGATTTGCTTGTAATATCAGACTTCCAAGATGATTCAGCCATATCATTTATTTTGTGGTTAAGTGTTTTTTTCCAATCCTCTTTGGAAGGAGGTGAGCATAGCAGACTAAAAATGGACGGAAGTCCATAATGCTCTAAAATGCTTTTGATATAAGTGAAAATACTCTCTCGGGGCGAGTCTCTCATGACTAATTGTCTTTGTGCTATTTCTAGTTCAATTGAGTTTTCCTGACTGATCATATTGACAAAGACACTTAGGAGATTTTTATGCAGCATGGCTTCCATAGGCAGGATCCCGAGGAGAGCTAAGGAAGCAGAACTCGAGGTGTTATCAGGTAGACCCTGAAATTGCTTCAGACATTTTCTCTGGAACTTTTCAAGATTTTCAATATCCCTTTTTTTGAGAAGCTGGACCTCTAGCCCATACAAAAGTCTGGGAACTACGAAGGTAGATCATATATGACCATTCTGGTAAGCCTTTAACCCATTTCCCCCATGAAACCCTGCCCCCATCAAAGAGTAAGCAGTTTTCCTGCCTAGGGCTATCTTACCCTCCACATCCACAGCTCCTGATGTGCTCCTAAGTATCCCTAAGTGAACAGCAGAATCTGTTTTGTCCACCCTTTCCCCTGATAGAAAAATGTCGAAGTCAGTATCTTTGTTCTTACATCTGGTGTACCACAAAAGATGGCTTTTTGTAGGATGTATGCAGTATCTTTCTCTGTCTGCGTTGTTCTCTACGTCCCACACCATTATTTGCATTTCAGACTTATTCCTGGCTAACAGGGCAAGATCATCTGCCACGGTGATGTGTGGTATTCCTTTAGAACCGATCTTGAAGACTTCATACCTTTCCTCCAACTGTAGCAACAGAGGGTTGTTATACCGTTTATAGTGGTCTGTTGAGAGAACTCCACCCTGCCGAACGCCTTGTTTGATGTTAATGGGGTGTGACAATTCTCCTGCCCATTTGATTCTGGAGGAACAGTCGGAGTAGAGGTCACTCAAGAGGAGTCAGTCGTCTCCGTGAATGCCATCTAGGTACAATTTCCTTAGTAGGGAGTTCTGGTCAACCACGTCAAACGCCTTTTGGGTGTCTAATGTAGTGAGGAATAGATCTTGTTTCATGTTTGAAGCCTCTAGAACAAATTCTGTCATGCTGTAATTGGGACGATATTTGAATTGAGTGTGGCATCACGAAAACATGCCTATATAATTTTGGACCACCTGCAACCACACTTTTATATAGTAAAACTGGGGTTAACAAGGGTTTATATCAATTTACTTTTTCTTCTCAAAAACATAGATTGTTGGTTCTTGTAAGAACCGCCTCGCCGATGCCGTTTTTACAAGTCGCCCTGTCAATGCGGTTCTAACAAGTACACTATGTTTATAGCAGAAATAAGAAAAATATGTTCATGTGAATAGGCGCGTTTTTTGTGATATTAACATTTCCAGTGTAAAACCAAATGTAAACCTATAGAAAACAATATCCACCCCCGCCCATCGGGGCTTGGAGAAATAGTTTGGGCTGCATGATGCTTCCACGCAGAGCTGAACCTGACCACACACGAGTACTGGTAAACTGCTTAGAAAGACTAGCCCTGCCCAGGCAAAGCAGTGTAAGTCAGATCGTCCAGTGCATATGGGCCTTATGGGTTTCATCGGGCGGCAGGCCTTGAGATGTCATTTCATCGCAATGTCGGGTAAAAGTCCCACAAAATTGGAAGCAACGTCTCCAAAATTACCTAAAAAGGGTTGACGGCGTCGTAACAAACAAAAACAAATAGAAAACAATATAGGTCATGATATACATGGTTCTCCATGATCTGATTGTGCGTTGGCGACGTTCATTACGAAAACACTCCTATACAAAATACATACTCATATTTTGACCAAAAATGGAAATTTTAAGATGAAAAAATTGTGATATTTTTCTTAGTTTTGCTCGAAACATAGATTACGAGGGCTCGATAGAACCACCTCCACGGTTCTATCGAGTACTCACAATCTGTTTTTAGCAGATATAAGAAAAAGAAAAATAATGTTTTAAGAAAGAAACTTATTTTTTCTGCCGTTCATGAAAGTATGAATGACGGCGTAGCGCTAGCAAAGTTTATATGAATCCCTTTGGTGTGAAGTTACTTTGCAGGCGATCCGCTGCTCTCATACTTTCATGATTTGTTTTTGTTTGATTTGAGGTTTAACGTCCCCGTCAACAATGTAAAGGTCATTTTTTGAGACGTTGCTTTTGTGGGACTTTTACCAGACATTGAGATAAATTTGACATCTCAAGCCCTGTCACCCAATGAAACCAACAGGGTTTATAAGCATGGACTGGCGGACTCGCACCGATTTGCCTGGGCAGGCTTAGATCCTCTAAGCTGTTTACAAGTATTCATGTGCGGGCTGGTTTCAGCTCTGCGTGAAAGCATCATGCAGCCCATATATTTCTTCAAGCCCGACGGGCGGGGGCCGTCATACTTTCATGAACAGCAGAAAAAAAATCATTTCTTAAATGAACACACCAGTACCACATGGGTTTAGGTCGGGTAACAGCCCCACAAAATTGGAAGCAACTTCTCCAAAATGACCTACATGTCATAGGGTATAGGTATATAGCACACTTGTACTGCCTTGCGGTACAAGCCGGCTTTTATAGCGACGCGGTAGAGTGTTTGCCTGTCGATCTGGCGGACCGGGTTCGATCCTCGGCCGGGTAAAGGTGATTAGCATTTTTTCACCTGTTACATTTGGCGCCCACCGTAAATAACCCACTTGTGCATTAAAATCCTTGAGTATCATTTCATGTGATTCTCGTACTCCCAGAAATTCGAGGACGAATTTCAATGTGGAGGGGGAGAATGTCATAGGGTATAGGTATATAGCACACTTGTACTGCCTTGCGGTACAAGCCGGCTTTTATAGCGACGCGGTAGAGTGTTTGCCTGTCGATCTGGAGGACCGGGTTCGATCCTCGGCCGGGTAAAGGTGATTAGCATTTTTTTCTCATACTTTCATGATTTGTTTTTGTTTGATTTGAGGTTTAACGTCCCCGTCAACAATGTAAAGGTCATATACACAATATTGACGGGGGTGTCAGGTTTCTCCAGGTTAAGAATTACAACTCTGGGTGCTCTGGTTTTTTAGTTATCTCCCCGGACAACACCCTTGTGAGGGCCATTACTCCAACACCCTTTGAGATATATTGAAGGAAAGTGGTGCAATTGTATACAAGGTACAGAAGTGGGGGTCATGTGCAAGAACCACAACTGTTGGTGTTGTGGTATTTGAGTTATCTACCCTTCCAATATAACACTATGACCAGCTTGTGATCACCATATTTCCAATACCCTTTGAGACATATTTTAATGGTAATTCATACAGAAAAACATAGCTTAAGCAGGCATGTCATGCGCAAGAACCACAATTCTGAGTGCCCCGTTTTTTTAGTTATCTCGCCTGACAGTATAATCTTGTGATGCCCATAACTCCAAAACTTTTGTGATATATTGCTGGTTTAATTCTGGTGTATTTCTGGTTTAATTCTGGTGCATTTTTCTATTGGTGAACAATCTTCTGAAGGCCATATTGGCTTTTGGTCGGGGGATTTGCCATCTCTTCCGATGGCTATTTTTGTAAGTCCGCAACAGAACATACTACTAGTCTCTTTTAAGTGACAGAGATGTAATTACACGCCGTTCAAACAATTAGTCTATTAATTACATCGGAAGGTGAGTGGCAGTTGACCCACAGCAGCGTGTCATACACGAGTTTGCTAGGGGCCGAGTTTGTCAGGGGCCGAGTTTGTTAGGGGCCGAGATGTCCTGACTAGCTTCACAGTTGTCGTGCTGACCATACAAACATTTTTTGTTCTCTCTCTCTCTCCTAAGTATGGTGGCATGTAGCTGCCATCGAGATGCGAGATCCTACTTACTAAGTCGATGCATTTTATGTTGGCATACTAGTG
This sequence comes from Lucinisca nassula, assembly GCA_963580285.1. Taxonomy (NCBI): domain Eukaryota; kingdom Metazoa; phylum Mollusca; class Bivalvia; order Lucinida; family Lucinidae; genus Lucinisca; species Lucinisca nassula. The sequence goes on along the minus strand of OY757020.1, from coordinate 90,825,145 downwards.
TAAGGCGACATATTTGGTTTGTTTATCGTTATGATAAAAACTATCTCGATTTTCATTAACTAGCCCAGAAACTGCTTTACAATGACACCCAGTTCATTGATATTTTTACAACGAAGTGTTACTTACTATGTTGACATAAACTCGTTGTAATTTTTGTGATTATTGCTTTGTAATGTCATCATGATAGGGTAAGGTTTTTTATGTTTACTTATTTTCAAGTTGACTTATCTATATTTAAGTCCATTTCAAAAAGAGGTGTCCGGTGATGTTTTCTTCAAAATCTAGTTGGAAACTGGCTGAACGTTTTGCAAACAGTGTGGACCCTGATCAGACACTGCGCTCTGCGGCATCTGATCTGGGCCTGCACTGTTTGCCAACTAAATGTTTTGGGGTTTCGGTACAAAATGGGTTAAATCTCTGCTTCACCAAAAGTCAAAAGATGGACCCCAGTGTAAAAGCACAGGCGCTTGGCCCGTTGATTTGTCCGAAAAACTTGTGGAATAGGTAAAATGTCAAAATATTCTTTTTTTCATACTGGTATAGAAAGCTAGACTTTCTATACCGGTATGAAAAATATTTTTTTCCCTCATATTTTGACTTAAAACACATTCCACACGTTTTACGGACAAATCAACGGGCCAAGCGCCTGTGTGTAAAAGCTATTAATTATTCAGTAAATGGACTCCATTTGTTAGGGCAGCATACATAATGTACATTTTCATTAGCTTTGGCAACTAGTGTTTGTTTTAGTTTATTTTAATAGGTTCATTTTGATGCTGGGCACAGTTGGGATTTATTACAAGATTTAATGTTTGAAGACACCAAATATTGTTTTATATAAAGAAAGTTATTAGGGGGGGGTTGTTCCTTTGCCCATTTTGTACCAAAAGGAATCTTCCAACTTATATACAGCATAAGTCCATTTCAAAATTTTGGGGTGTCATATGTTGTCTTCAAAAACTACTTGGAAATTTGCTGAAAATTTTGCAAATAGTGCTGGCCGTGATCAAACGTCGCGTTCTACGGCGTCTGATCTGGGCCTGCACTGTTTGCATAACTACCCGTTTTAGGGTTTCTGGTACAAACTGGGTTAAAATTAACAAACAAGAGGCCCATGGGCCACTATGCCCACCAGAACTCAGGTGCGCACTGCCCAATGGCAACCATGTATTTTAACCATATCCAAATGAGCACCCATGTGGACTCAGTATCTGAAACATTAGACCTTTAATGAAGTACAGGGTGTAGGGCATGGACCCAATGGAGCCCTGGTTGGTATCACTAAATGCGTCTTATCATAAGGAACAAGAATATATATGCCGGAGATATAAGGCCTCTTAAGCGGTGGAGGGGTTAGGGCATGCCCTGTTGATCCCAGGAGAGCCCAAGATTGTTGTCCCTAAATGTGTCTTATCATAAGGACCAAGAATATATATGGTTTATGGGTGAGAATCTGAACAGTTTCTGATATATGAGGCCCTTCTATGAAGTGGAGAGGAGAGGAATGGCCCCTGCAGACCCAAAGTTGGCGTGCTATTGACAAGAACATATATGATTATGGGGTGGGGATTTGAATGGTTTCTGAAATATATGGCCTTTTAAAGTGGAAGGGCGGAGCATATTGTCCCAGCACAAAGTGACCCCCAGGTGTGATTGAACGAGTCTTATCATAAGGAACAAATACATTATAGTTTTAGGGATGGGGATCTTAATTATTTCTGAGAAATATTGCTTTTAATGAAGTAAAGCAGTGGGGCATGGCCCGGACACCCCGGAGGACTCCCAAGCTAGTGTTTTTTTGAATGCGTCTTACCACATGGAAGATGAATATATATGGTTTAGGGGTGGGGCTCTGAACAGTTTCTGAGATATATGACCTTTTGTGAAGTGGTGGGGTGGGAAAAGGCTCTGGCTTGACCCGGGAGACCTCCAGGTTGGTGTCAATGAATGTGCATTATCATAAGGAACAACAATATATGTGGTTTAGGGATGGGGATCTGTAAGGTTTCTGAGATTGGGTCTTTTATGAAATGAAGGGGTCGGGCACGGCCCCAGCACATCCCGGAGGACCCCCAGGTTAGTGTCACTGAATGCGTCTTATCATAAGAAACAAGAATATATAACTTTAGGGGCGGGGATCCGAATGGTTTCTGAGATATATGGCCTTTTGTGAAGTAGAGGGGTGGGGCAAGGCCCCGGCGCACACAGGAAGACTCCCAAATCGGTGTGAATGAATGCGTCTCTTCATGAGGAACACGAATATATATGGTTTAGTGGTAAAGATCTGTAAGGTTTCCAAGATATTGGGCCTTTTATGAAAAGGAGGGGTGGGGCATGAACCTGGCTCATCTCAAGGGACACACATGTTGGTGTCACTGAATGCGTCTTATCATAAGGAACAAGAATATATATGGTGCATGGGTTGGGATCTGAATGGTTTCTGAGATATATGGCCTTTTGTGAGGTGGAGGGGGTTGGCAAGGCACCGGTACACCCCGGGAGACCCCCCCTCAAGTTTGTGTCAATGAAAGGGTCTTTTCATAAGGAACAAGAAAATATATATATATGGTTTAGGGGTGGGGATTTGTAAGGTTTCCAAGATATTGGGTCTTTTATGGAATGGAGGGGGTGTGGCATAAAAGCATATGGCTGAGAGACGTTTACACAAGGAACATTTCTATAAAAGTTTTGTCAAAATATCTGCAATGACTTGGCAGCAAATTCCATTTTTCAATTTTCCCCATTATAAGTCTATTGAAAATCTAAGTTGCCATAGCAACCAAACTAAAGAGCCGAATTGCATAAAAAAACACAAAACCTGTAAAGGCAAATATGGTGAATATTTCCATAAACTCTCAGCCTCATAGAGCGCACGGTTTCTGAGGAGATGATTTTTTAAGTATTTTTTCCCTTTTTTTCATTTTGGTTTCCATGGCAACCAATAGAAATGAGCAGTAGGCTGAAAATCATATGGCAGATAGAAGATTGCCTAAGGAACATTTCTATGAAAGTTTTGTCAAAATATCTGCAGAGGCTTGGCAGTAAATGCCATTTTTCAATTTTCCCCATTATAAGTCTATGGAAACTCTATGTTGCCATAGCAACCAAACTAATGAGCTAATTTTCATTAAAAACACAAACTTTCACAAACTTTCAATCCTCCAACCCTAGGATGCTACAGATGAAATTTGTGCTGAATCGGCCCAGTGGCTTCAGAGGAGGTGTCGTTTGAAAGTGTTGACGCCAGACGACGACGACGACGCAGACGACGACTACGACGGACAACTGTCTATCCTATAAGCTCCCCCGGAGCCTTCGGCTCTGGTGAGCTAAAAAAGGGGGGGGGGGAGGAATATAAAACGATAATTGAGTTCTTAGTGTAGATGTTTTGCATACTAAATTTATAAATATTTGGTATGTAAGGCATAGACCACGTTTGAACCACTGTTGCCCAAGATCAGCAAAATTAGCTTGTTAAAATAATAACATATTTTAGGAAAAAAGAAGCATAAACTAGGTTCAGGCAACTTATTATTTTTGAGTTGTTGCTTATTCAAATAAGACTACTCACATACATGCAAAGTCATGCTGCAGAAATATGTTAATGTTAACTTGATACTCGACATTTTTAACTCTATACACGACTTTTTTTAACTCGATACTCGACTTTTTTTAACTCGATACTTGACGATTTGAACTCGATACTCGACTTTTTTAACTCGACACTCGAAATTTTTAATTCGATACTCGACATTTTTGACTCGATACACGACTTTTTTAACTCGATACTCGACAATTGCAACTCGATACTCGACAATTTCGACTCGATACTCGACTTTTACAACTTGATACTCGACAAAAAGAAACCCTCGTGTATAAGAAGGGGTTCATCTACAAAAAAAAAAAAAAAAAAAAAAATGGATGCTTTTTTTTTCTGATGCTAGCGAGTACACACAATCAATGTCATGGCGAATATAACTTTGTGAACCCAAATTTTCGCCATTTACAAGATGCTGATTACACGAACCACGAACCCGTGGACGTAATGATTTTCTACATGCAACTTGAAGCTATTCTTTGGGGAATTCATCCGTATCAAGGGATGGTTGGAATAGATGCACAAATACTGGAGCAAGCGTATTTGTTATTTCCTTCAGGTCTTCAAGACGAAGCCCATCAGGTTCTTAAGCTGTCGATGGATTCAACCCTTTAAGTAACTTGAACACTCCCTCAGATGACACAATAATTATATCCATGTATGTCATTGGGTCACATCTGCCTTGAACTCAGTTTAATTGAACGCATAATTGATTTGACTCACTAGTTCCTCTGCACTTTTAGAACCAAAGTGAAGGCAATGGTCAGGAATCGATACGATAACCTCCATTACCTCACACGTCCCATCGAAGTTCCAAAGAGAAAGAAACACCAACATAAAACAGCTTCACCATAATGAAAACGTCACAAGCGGAAAGCCAAAAGGACAGTTACTTTCCCACAACATGGCCAAACAGCTGTCCAAAATAAAAAAAAAGATATTAGCAATACATGCATGCAAAGACGAACTATAACACTAATAAACCACAAGAGAAGACCTGCCTTGGAACGGTAAGTGAAAATATATTTTCTGAATTGATATACTAATTCATCATAAATTTCAGGTTCCGATAGGCCTGATTTAGCAACTCCATTCCCTCCTCTTTTACTCAGGGGCGGAAAACTCATATCAGCAATATATGTACAAAAGGCTGAGAGAACATTTGGCTTCTTGAGGCGAAATCTTTGTCAGTGTCCTCAGGATGTAAAAGCAGCAGCATATAAAGGGCTTGTTCACCCGATCTTGGAGTATGGCAACTCAAGGGAGTGGTCCTTCAGGAAGAAATTTAGGGCAGCTAGATTTGAAATGAGAAATTACTGCTTTGAAACTGGAAGGTATGACTGGAGGAATACTTTAAAACTTAAAACGGGAGTTTCTCATGGAAAGCGGGAGAGACCGTTGGCTTATATTCTTGTACAAAGGTCTAACATCGGATAGTAGTGTCTTTAATCCTGGTTATTGGATACTTAATGGAGGCGTGGGTGCGTGACAGACATTTGACATGTGAATAATAACTACATGTACATAATTCCAGATAGGGATACCCATTAAACGATAATAACTAAAACACAATTTTCCGAATTTCCCGTAAGAAACATTGACTTTGGGTACTTTGTTTGTATCCTCTCAGTGTTAATGGTAAAACGAAACAAAACAAAATATCCTAATCAGGCATCTTTGCAGCTGCGTAATATCGATTTAAGCCCACTCCCCCACCCCCACCCCTCGAGTGGAATTCGTGTCACTGACCCTTCCAATTCGATTCTTCTGTCGCGGTTTATTTTTGTTATGGTTTGTCTTTGAGTGTTTGCATCGCTTATATTATTTTGTTTTGGATAGCCAATTGGCCATTCCTTTTGGCTTTCCGCTATTGATGTTTCCATTAGGGTCTAGTTATTTCATGTTTGTGTTTCTTTCCTTTTGGTGTCACTGATGGGAGCTGTGGGTTAATTGTTTCGTTTCCTGATCATTGCCTTCACTTCTATTTTAAATTAAATTTGACTTTTTTTAAATACCATCTAAGATAACCAGATAACTTATTTATAAGTGTTTAAATAGAGCGATGTTGCGTTATTTTGTGAATCGACATGTGATATTTTTCTTATTTCTCTTTACGAATAAATGTTAATAACATGTTAAGAATATGGCCAGGACCACGTCTTTAGAGCTTGGTGCACGTGTATAACTGAGGCGATTCTCACAGGTATCAAACCAACACGGTTTACCAGAATTAAGAAAAAAAATATCCCTTAATGATCGCATTTTAACACTACTCCATGACTGGAAATACATGTATGTAACATAGTCAAAAATATTCTCTCTAAGATCAAACTTAGTTTGATCAGTCAAATTTTCCCTCTCAGGACTTCAATTAAAAAAGCAAATTCATCTGATACCGAAACCCCGTTTTTTGATGTGCATTCATCTGTTTAAGGCGTGTTCGTTGCATGCAAAATGTATGATAATCGCAATGGTTTTTATTTTGAGATTGTAAATTATGTATGGTGTTTATATATCGCAATTAATTCGGTTTGCCAGAGTGTCTAGTAATGTAGCTGACTTCAACACTCGTAATAAATTATTAACTATTAAACTTCTTAATCGGGGTTATGGAGGAGGTGAACAAATTATTTGTCTAAATCGCGACGGAAATAAGGGCGAGGATTGTTGCCACGTAAAATCGATTTAAGCCCCAAAGTGGAATTCGTTTCACTGACCGTTCCAATGCGGTTCTTTTGTAGCGGTTTATTATGTTCCCCCACCGGAGGGGAGGGGAACATGTTGATTTTGGTGTGGATCTCGTTTGTGTCCGCGTCAGCGTCAGCGTCGGCGTAGCCTGTTTGAAGCATTATACCACATGAACCTATGGATGGATTTTGACCAAACTTGCCTAGACACATCACTAGGATAAGGGAAATAAAAATCAAAAATGAGTTCCTTTAAGAGCAATGAAAACATTCATAAGACAGAAGATGGGTCAAACTACGTAGTTTCGGCTAATAAAGCCTCATCAGTGACCCTGTAACGATCCGGCAAAGAAAGCCAGAGGAAACATACTGCAATTTTGCGAATTTCGAATAGGCAGTCGATTCAAAGACTGATATAAATCAAAATGGGGTCCAAATTATTAAAACCTGTCTAGAATACGAATCTAAACCAATAATTTATTTCCGATTTCTCAGAATATTAACGCTGATCTCAAAGGACCAAAAGTAAAATATAAACTGCACTATGGTTGATGTACGGGGAGACGTTTTACGGTCGCCACACGGCACAACACCAGCTGCAGTGAGGGCAAATAAAAATCAAAAATGAGTTCCTTTAAGAGCAATGAAAACATTCATAAGACAGAAGATGGGTCAAACTACGTAGTTTCGGCAAATAAAGCCTCATCAGTGACCCTGTAACGATCCGGCAAAGAAAGACAGCTATTAGGTCATTATGACTTTGACCTTATTTTCTAGGTCACAGCGAGCCAAAAACAGTCATTTTGGGGCCAAAAAGGGCTTGTCTGCACTCTTTCTCATTAACGAATTGATAAATTTTAATCAAATTTGGTACAATATATCATTACAACAAAGTGCATACTTGATTAGATTTTGGTGACCTTGAGCTCATTTCCAAGATCACAGCGACCCCTAAACAGTCATTTTTGGGCCAAAAATGGCTTGTCTGCACTCTATCTCATTAACGAATTGATTAATTTTAAACAAACTTGGTACAACATATCATTGCAACAAACCGCAGATTTGATTAGATTTTGGGGACCTTGACTCATTTCCAAGGTCACAGCGACCCCAAAACAGTTATTTTTGCGCCAAAAATCGTTCTTCTGCACTCTATCTCATTAACGAATTGGTTAATTATAATCAAACTTGGTACAATATATCATTACAACAAACCGCAGATTGGGTTAGATTTAGGTGATTTTGACCTCATTTCCAAACTCACATCGAACCAAAAACAGTCATTTTTGGGCCAAAAATGGCTTGTCTGCACTCTATCTCATTAACCAATTGATTAATTTTAGTCACACTTGGTACAATATATCAATACAACATACTGCAGATTCGGTTTGATTTTGGTGACCTTGACCTCATTTTCAAGGACAGAGCGACCCAAACGCTGTCATTTTTGGCCAAAAATGACTTGTCTGCACTCTGTCTCATTAACAAATTGATTAATTTTCGTCAAACTTGAAACAGTATATCATTGCAACATACTGCAGATTTGGTTAGAAAATGGTGACCTTGACCTTATTTTCAAGGTCACAGCGACCCAAAAACTGCCATTTTGGGGTCAAGCAAGGCTTGTCTGCACTCTATCTCATTAACGAATTGATAAATTTTAGTCAAACTTTGTATAATACATCATTACAACATACCACAGATATTACATCATTACAACATACCACAGATATGATTAGATTTTTATGACCTTGACCTCATTTTCAAGGTCAAAAATGATTGTTTTTGGGCAAAAATGGCTTGTTAGCACTCTGTCTCATTAACGAATTGACCAAATTTCTATATTACTTCAATAAATCGCAGATTTGATTAGATTTTGGTGACCTTGACCTCATTTTCAAGGTCACAGCGACCCCAAAACAGTCAATTTTGGACCAAAAATGGCTTGTCTGCACTCTATCTCATTAACAAATTGACTGATTTTCGTCAAACTTGGTACCATATTGCAGATGTATTTAGATTTTGGTGACCTTGACCTTTTTACAAAGTCACAGCGCCCAAAAGACAGTCAGTTTTGGACGAAAAATGGCTTGTCTGCACTCTACCTCATTAACGAATCGATTAATTATAGCCAAACTTGGTACAATATATCAATACAACATGGCCACGTAAAATCGATTTAAGCCCCCCAGTGGAAATCTTTCCACTGACCGTTCCAAGGCGGTTCTTCTGTGGCGGTTTATTTATGTAGATGTTTGTTACTTACTGTGTGTATAACTTGTGTCTTTTTATTTTGGATGGCCATATGGCCATTTTGTGGGAAAGTAACTGTCCTTATGGCCTTCCTTTGTTTAGGTTTCCATTATGGTCTGGTCGCTTAATTGTTGTGTTTCTTTACCTTTGGTGTCTTTGATGGGTGGAGTAAGTTAATTGTATCGATTCCTGATCTTTGTTTTACTTCTACTTTGATTAGATTTTGGTGACCTTGACATTTTTCACAGCCCCTTCCCTGGGCCAAAAATGGCTTGTTTGCACTCTAAGGGTCTCCCGAAACCTGTTATTTTGGGGACAAAAAATGGCTTCTCTGTAACCTATATCATTTAAGAATTTATGAATGTTGGTCAAAATCGGTACAATATTTGATTACAGTCTACCAAATTTGTCTGGTGATCTGAGCTTTTTGACTGTTTGTTTTTTAAGGTCACATGCAGGCTCCCGAGAAAACTGTCAGTTTTTGGCCAAAATGGCTTGTTTGCAGCTTACATGTTGATGACTTTAACCTAGTTATGAAAGTCAAATGGGTGTATGGTGGGAGGACATTGTTTTCCTCTGAAAACATTTCTAGTTTTTGTTATGGTTTGTCTTTGAGTGTGTGTTTCGCTTATATTATTTTGTTTTGGATAGCCAATTGGTCATTTTGTGGGAAAGTAACTGTCCTTTTGACTTTCCGCTATTGATGTTTCTATTAGGGTCTAGTTGTTTCATGTTTATGCTTCTTTCCCTTTGATGTCTCTGATGAGAGTTGTGGGTTAATTGTATCGACTCCGGATCATTGCCTTCACTTCTATTATGGGTATCATAAACTTCGTAAAGCCTTTTCTAAGTTATATAGACGTCATTTCGATTTAGTTTCAAAATTCAATGTTAGACTTAAATATCTTCTGCAACAAGGCCTATCGGAATAGAAGTGAAGGCAATGATCAGGAATCGATACAATTAACCAACAGCTCCCACCAGAGAAACTGGAATTTATGGTGGCTTAATAAGTATTCAGAAAAATATATGCTTGCAATAATTTTAGTACCGAATTTCGTAAAATAATTATTCGATATAAAAATATTTGGGTACAGCATAAACGTTATACCTCAGACTGAATACCAGGTTTGTGTCATTTGATATCAAGTTTATCAGGCAAGGTTTTGAGGACGCTTGTAGAATCGCGAGGCTTGCCGGGCGATTATATATGCGTTCTCGAAGCCGAGCCTGATAAACTTGATATCAAATGACACGAATCTGGTATTCTATTTATCAGTTTATCCCCTTGTACACTCTTAAATTAGCAATTTACGATCAGTAATTGGTCGTCCTCAGTGTGTCCCAGCATTCTGGTGGTCGATATATTTAGTATCAGCTGACCATATTTTTCCTATGATTTTTTTTCAAGCGATTTTTATCCTTTTCCCATTAACAATTATTATAGTTTTTTTTTGTCATTTTTCTAGTAGTCCGCTTCATTCATAAAAGTGCAATGTCACGTTGACGTGATAAAGCTCACTTGTCCTGAGATAGCATATCTTTATCAGGTCAATGCGTTACAATGCAATATAAATAGGGGGTAACTGGTAAATAACGTTTATGCTGTACCCAAATGTTAGTTAACCAAACCATTGTTGATGACTTTGCTTGCCTCTTTAATTACACGCCGGCGGGTCGGGCCTCAGACCCTTTGGCGGCTGCAGCTTAAAGATATACTTAAATTTTCGGTGATGTCGGTTGGTGCCTGATTTTCTGACTCTGATCGGGCCCACGGGAGACCAGCTGTTGGTTTTCTTTTGCTCCAGCATTTCGGTTATTTCGTGCTGTCGAGTCCTTGTTGTTAATTCATCTCTGTGATCGTTTATTTTATTTCATTTAATTGTTCTCGGAGATGTTGCACTGATGAGTTAGAAATCCTTCATGAGGATTGAAAAAAAAATATTTGTTTCAACACGGCAGAACCACGGGCGAGGATTCTGGCCACGTAAAATCGATTTAAGCCCCCCTCCCCACACACACCGTAAAAAAAATACTGACCTTTCCAAAATTCACCATATTTGCATTATTTGCTGGCTCCCAGCTTGCACATTGTCAATATTGAAAAAAAAACAGGTAACCAGACCCCCCTGACCTTGAAAGGTCAGGGGGGTCTGGTTACCTGTTTTTCCAACACTGATAACCTTCAGACTAGGAACCAGCAGATAATGCAAATAAGGTGAATAGAAGTGAAGGCGATGATCAGAAATCGATACAATTAACCCACACCTCCCATCAGAGACAACAAAGGGAAAGAACTACTAGGCCCCAATGGAAACATCAATGGCGGAAAGCCAAAAGGACACTTACTTTCCCACAAAATGGCCAATTGGCTATCCAAAACAAAAATGTATAAGCGATACAAATATTCAAAGACGAACTATAAAAAATAAACCGCGATAGATGAACCGCCTTGGAACGGTCAGTGAAAAGTATTTCACTGGGGGCTTAAATCGTGGCCGCAATGCTCGCCCTTACTTCCGTCGCGATTTAAACAAATAATTTGTTCAGTCCGCATGAAGGATTCCCTTAACCCTTTTTGTATCGGAAGCCCTTAGGCGGTTCTTCTGCCGTGGCTTTAATATTATCATATTATCATGTATGTATTGCTTATATATTTTTAATTGGCCATTTTGTGGGAAAGTGACTATCTTTTTGGTTTTCAGTCTGCCACGTTTTTATTATAGTAAAGTTATTGTATGTTTGTGTTTCTTTCTCTTTGGTGTCTCTGATGGGAGGTGTGAGGTAATTGTATCGATTTCTAGTCATTTCCTTCGCTTCTGTTTTGTACCCTGAATTTTGTATATGTTCTTTCTTTTTTTTAATGTGTATCGTGTTGTGTTGTCAATTAATAAAATAAAAGAAATTAAAATATCAGAAATTTAATACAAAAAAGGAGAGCCACGATCACAATATGTAGCCCATCATTGGCATCAGGAGAAAAAAAATCACGAACGGGCACAACAACAGGCCCTTGACCCTTTTTGTACCGGAAACCCCAAAACGGGTAATTGGCAAACAGTGCAGTCCCAGATCAGGCGCCGCAGAACGCGGCATCTGATCAGGGGCTACAGAGAAAACACAACTGGCACCCCTAAATTTTGGAATGAACTCTTGCTATTAATTAGGTGAAAGTTTCCATTTGGTACAAAATTGGTTAACAAATGGAACACTCAGTCCTCTTTTCGAACGGGATGACAGGACTGCTAGGAATCACTTTACAACAATGTAAGATAAAGAAAGAAATCTAGAACTGTTGAAACGGCTACAAAGACTGCTGCCTATATTTCTGTCGTTGGACCAGGGTTAGAATACTACTGTACTGGTACTGTATGGACCCCCCCCCCCCCCATAAACACACACACACACGAAGCAACTCAGACGCTGAAAGTGGTACAGTGTAGAGCAGCAAGATACGTCACCAATTGCTACAGAAATACAAGCAGTGTGACCTCTATGTTGAATCGGATCATCTCAAGTGGGCGGCTTTCGAGTTCAGACGCACCAAGTGCCATTTTGCACGACCTAGTCGACATATACCCGGAGAAGTACAGCCAGTTCAATTACAATTCCACACCATGGGCAGAAGTTTAGTTAGATCCAAGCTTCAAAACCAGCTTATTCCCAAATACTGTCCGTCACAGGAATTCCCTGTCGGCATCTTTGGTCACTGCTCACTGCGCACCACCCAACTGAGGTAATGGCCAAGTATGACCGACTCAGTATATGAAGATAGATAGATAATCAATGCTAAGGCGGCTACAAGTAAACTAATAATTAACCTCACTCACCGGCGTGCAATTAAAGAGGGAAGCAAAGTTGTCAACCGCGACTGAGTTAACTACCATGCATGGTATAGATTTGTACACCTGGGAACAAGTAGGTGCCCCTCCATCAAAAGGACCAAGCCCCTATCCAGACATAGATGATCTATTCGTTGACCCAAATGGGGTCAAAAAACTACTAGACCGTCTTAACCCCCACAAATCTTCAGGTCCTGATGACCTCAGCGCACGTGTGTTAAAAATGCAGTGCAGAAATTGATCCAGTCCTTGCCTGCATCTTCAACCAGTCCCTGGCCCAGGGTAAGGTCCCATTGGCTTCAAGCCAATGTGGCACTCATTTACAAGAAAGGGGAAAAGTAAGGCCCTGCCAATTATAGACCAGTATCACTGACTTGTATTTGCTGTAAGTCTCTGGAGCACATCATCGTGGGCAAAATCATGCAACATCTTACAGAGCACAGGATCCTTGTTGAGTCCCAACATGGATTTAGAAGCGGTAGGTCATGTGAGACCCAGCTTGTCCAGTTCATCCACGATCTACAGGAAAACCTGGACGGGGCCCATAATAGGGGTCACAAACAAATAGACCTAATTATTATGGACTTCGCCAAGGCTTTCGATAAGGTCCCCCACAGAAGACTTCTGTATAAACTGGAGTACTATGGCATCCGAAATGATACCCTCCAGTGGATCTCTGCTTGGCTATCTGGATAAACACAAAAAGTCGTACTTGACGGTGTTTGCTCTGACCCTGCCCCGGTGTTGTCTGGTGTCCCACAAGGTTCCGTGCTGGGACCGATATTGTTTTTTATTTTTATTAACGACCTGCCAGACAACATCAACTCTACAGTCCGCCTTTTCGCTGATGACTGTGAACTGTACAGAAATATAAGAGGGTATCATGACCTACAGATACTTCAAGATGACTTGGAAAAGTTGGCTGTCTGGGAAGATGCATGGCTCATGAAATTTAATGTCGCCACACGTCACTCTATGAGAGTGACATGGCACCCCCCACATAAACATATTGTCCATGGAAATATATTACATAACCAGGTTTTAGAGAATATTTCTTCTGCTAAATACTTAGGAGTTCAAATCACTGATGACCTCGAGTGGGGTCAATACATTAATGAGATAACTAGTAAGGCTACTAAGACACTCGGTTTCCTTCGTAGAAATTTGGCTTTCGCACCGAGGGAAACCTAGGATGCTGCATACAAAATTTTAGTCCGCCCCCAGCTTGAATATGCAGCACCAGTTTGGATGCACTATCATCAAAAGGAGACTGATAGAATAGAAAAAGTGCAGAGGACTGCTGCTCGTTGGGCCTGCAGACGCTGGCCCTAAGGGGGTCGCCAAACTGTTGGGTAAGCTCAAAATACATAAGGCATCTGGGCCAGATGACCTGAATGCCAGGGTGCTTAAGGAATGTAGTGCTGAAATTTCTCATGTGCTGGCCTTTATTTTCAATGAATCACTTGCCCAGGGCACTGTACCAGATGAGTAGCGACAAGCCAATGTTACCTTGGTCTATAAAAAAGGTGAAAAATATGATGCAGCAAATTATAGACCAGTGGCGCTAACATGCATCTGTTGCAAAACCCTGGAGCATATATTAGTCAGCAGCATTAACAAGCACTTAGCCTTTGAGAGCATTCTTGCTGACTGTCAGCATGGTTTCCGAAGTCAAAGGTCTTGCGAAACTCAACTAGTTCAATTCTTCCCTGACATTGTGAGTAATCTGGATGGGGCCATAAATCGTGGCCACAAACAGACTGACTTGATCATCATGGATTTCGCCAAGGCCTTTGACAAGGTACCTCACAGGAGGCTATAGTACAAATTAGACTTCTATGGGATAAGAGGATCCACAAATAATTGGATTAGCTCATGGCTCTCCGGGCGCTCTCAACAAGTTGTACTTGACGGCCAAGCGTCTGATCCAGTCCCTGTTTTATCTGGTGTCCCGCAAGGTTCGGTCCTTGGACCGGTCCTCTTTTTGATATTCATCAATGATCTCCCTGATAACATCAGGTCATCTGTCCGTTTGTTTGCTGATGATTGTGTCCTGTATAGGGACATATATTCTTCTTCTGACTGTCACATTTTACAAGATGACCTGGATCGACTTGCACAATGGGAAGCAGATTGGCAGATGAAGTTCAATGTAGCCAAATGCCATTCAATGAGGGTGTCACGACACCTTCAGGACAAACAAATTAAGTATGATTACACACTCCACCAGCAAACTTTGGAGCAAGTTCACTCCGCCAAATATCTTGGTATCACCATCACTGACGATCTCGATTGGGGACAACATATCTCTGAAATAACATCTAAAGCAACTAGGACCTTAGGATTCCTTAGACGTAATTTGGCTTTTGCACCCCTGCAGACAAAGGATGTTGCATATAAAAGATTGGTTCGCCCTCAGCTTGAATATGCATCACCCATTTGGCATCCGTATGTTAAAACTCAGATTCAGCAGGTGGAGAAGGTACAGAGGACAGCTGTTCGATGGACCTGCAGACGATGGCGAAATAGAAGTAGCGTCGGTGACATGCTTGATGAGCTAGAGTGGCCATCCCTGGAGACCCGTCGTGAGCAGTCCTCCCTAACCTTCTTCTACAAGATACATTCTTGTACAGTATCAATTAACAAGGATAGCTATTTGACCCCTGCAACAGTGTCAACCCGGACAAGGGCATCAAGAGCAAATAACTCACAGTATCGTAGGTACCAGTCCTATAGTGATGCCCTGAATAACTCTTTCTTCCCTAGAACTATTCCTCAGTGGAATAGTCTTCCATCTTCTGCGGTGAATGCCAAGACTGCAGAGGAGTTCAAAGCCCGCACAGTATTAGATTGAGACTCAGAGGTATGCGTTTTAGGATACATTGGATTGTAAATAGTTTTAAGGACTCATCCAGAGATGTTTTTTGTGCTAAATTCTAAATTTAGGCACCCACCCAACTGAGGTAATGGCCAAATATGACCGACTCAGTATAAGAAGATAGATAGATAGATAGATAGATAGATAGATAGATAGATAGATAGATAGATAGATAGATAGATAGATAGATAGATAGCAACCAAAGTCACGTTGGAGAGATGCTTGAAGAACTCCAGTGGCTGACTTTGCAGGAAAGGCGTAAGCAGGCTTCTCTGACTCTATTCTATAAAATCCACAATAATTTAGCCATTATAGATAAGAGTAGGTACCTATCTGAAGCTGGTGGAGGATGTAGGAGAACCAGGTCCCATTACTTTCAGTATCACCGTCCTAACGCTTACACGGATGGTTTTAAGAGTTCTTTTTCCCCAGGACAATTGCAACTTTGAATGGCCTTACAATCGAAGCTGTCTCTTCTGAGACAGTTTATGGGTTTAAGGCCAAAATATAATATCCTAGGGTTGGGCAGGGGATAGGCATGGATTCCTTCTCCTGATGACTTCTTATAAATAGTTTTAATCTGCTGGTGGCTGTGTCACAAAGCTTTTTTTTTTTTGGGGGGGGGGGGTGGGGGGGCATTGAAAACATTTTGTGCCACACCCCAAACCTGTTATCATGGTCAGAACTGACCGAAAACAGTATCGGGCGAAAGAAAGAAAGACTCAGGGGTATGCGTTTTAGTAGATCTACACCTCTGACTCGACTCGAATACACCTCAACTCGAGTATGCATCACCTGTTTGGCAGCCCCATGTTTAAACAAACTCAGGTCCAACAGGTTGTGAAGGTTCAGAGGACGGCTGCCCGATGGACCTGAGGCGATGGCGGAACAGAGGTAGTGTTGGTGAAATGCTCGATGAGCTGGAGTGGCCATCGTTGGAGGCCCTGCGAGCAGTCCTCTTTATCCTTCTTTTATAAGATACACTCTCAAGAACTCATCCAGTGATTTTTTTTTTTTTTTCTTTATTTTCCTATATTCTAAATTTAGCTCACCGCCTAACTGAGGTAATGGCCAAGTATGACCGACTCAGTATATAGAGATAGATTAGGACTACCGTATTGTCGGGTCAGTATAAAACGCAGCACTTTAGTGCAGCTATATTAAACATACAGGAAAATGCAGCCATAAGGAAATCATAGGTAATGCAGCTATTATAGAAAACAGTATAAAACGCAGCCGCATATGCAGCCAATATAAAATATATAGTGTAGTATAAATATAGGTTTCATTGGGATACAAATAACACTGTGTTATGAATTAACATCATACAAATATATGTGCCAATATAATAATGACCCCCTTAAACCCCACTTGTATGTAGTACAACTAGGGTATATATTATTTTTCTTATTTTTGCTACAAAACATCTCGTCTGTTCTAACGAGTACCCACAATCTATGATAATGCATAAATAAATAGTGCATAAATAAATTAATATCCTATTTTTAGGGGAGGGGGGAGGGGGGGGGGAGTAATTTTTTTCAGTATACTTGAATAGGCATATTTTCTTGTGTATTATGGTGAAATATTTTGTTTGACTAACAAAAGAGGGGAAGAATGATAAATATGGACAGAGGGTCAACTCACAATAATTGCTTAATTAACAAAAACTTTGATGTTAGCAAGTAAAGATTAATTGTTAGAAGTGGCCCGTTAGAAGTTTGTCTTTGATGGTTCTAATAACTTTGTTTAACTTTCTTTTAATCACAATAATGATGTGACTTAAGAAGAAGATTATATGTACACAATTGGTTTGTATAGTTAATCCAAATCATTATTTAATTATTGCCTTCACCAGAAATCAAACAATGCCATCTCCAAGAATATATAACAGCATACAAAAAATGACTGAAATATTCCATTCTAAGTTGATAGCAAGATATTGTGTGCTAAATTAGGATAAAGTCTGTGCATTAATCATGGCTCTTATTCTGGGACATAGTCAGGTTAAATATATGCATGAGTATTTACTCAGTGACAATATAGTGACGTTGTGCTATCCAGGTTTTCGCGTACGTGAATTTATGGACTTAGATATTGTTTCAGAGATGGTACCATCGTTTCCCGTAAGTATCCTTTATTTATTTATTTCCTTTCTCATTTTATGCCCTGGCGCCCAATGAAACCAATAGGGTTTATATGCATGGGCGGTCCGACTCACACCACCAGGACAGGCTTATAACATATAAGCAGTATACCAGTACTCATATGTGGTTGTTTTCAGCTCTCAGCGCTGCATGGAAGAAGATGTAGCCCAATCTATTTTTTTCAAACCCAGATAGGCTGGGGCCGAAGATAAGCTAGATGTAACTTAAATCCACGTGTCTCGCCAATGATTGCAAGTATTTTTGTTTCAGTCATCACGTGAGCAAGTCCGTGAAATGAAGACCCCCTATACCCCACTTTATATAGAGAAAACAGGGGTTTATGGGTGTAAACATTATTTTTTAATTCTTGCTCCAAGACATAGGTTGTGGGTACTCGTTAGAACCGCCTGAATGGAGATGTGTAAAAATGTACAAATTTGAACGAGTGTGTTATCATATTCATCACGAAAACATATCTATATAATTTTGACCCCCTTAAACCCCACTGTTATATAGTAAAACTGGGGTTTGCAGGGGTAGACATTACTTTTTCTTATTTCTGCTCAAAAACATAGATTGTGGGTACTCGTTAGAGGCGTTTCTAACGAGTATCCACAATCTATGTTTTGAGCAGAAATTAGAAAAATGTCACAATTTATAAACAAAATATATATAATGTAATTTAAGGGCTTCATCTTGACAACCAGACTTTCGGATGAGTCTTTAAACCGAGGTCCCGTCTCCGTACGACCTTAGCTGTTGGTGGGACGTAAAACTAAAACTCACTCATCTTGACAACAAGTCTATGTGATGAATACCCCTGTAAGCCACGTTTTGTGCAAAAAAATAAAATTAAGCAGAAATAATAAAAATATCATTTTCTTTCATCCTGTAATTTTTCATTATTACATACTTTAAATTCACAGGATCTGTCACATGCTTTTTTGTATGTAAAAATAGTGGGTTGGGTAAGTGGAATGATGCTGCTCTCAGCCTGGGCAAAAAAAGAAGTGTTTCTTTGGTATTCTGTTTTGATTTTGTGCATGTGTTGAGCATTTTGAAACCAAATCAGAAGCCATCGCTTTCTCCAGGAGTTGTCGTTAACGATTCAAACACGGACAAAAAGTTCTGCGATTAACTGTCCATTGATGCATTTCTTTCGTCTGCAAACTGTGACAGCTAATCTGTTGTGATCCTAACCGTTTAGTTAACTCAATTACGCCTTCCTGAGTTCTAGTTCTTGATTAATTGGAATTGTCTTGCAAATGATTAACATGAGACAGGAAATATAGACATTATAGTGGCAATGGTATAATTAGTAATGGCGGACAGTGCAGGTTGTGGGTGATTGCGCAGTCATATTTTGTGCTAAAAGTACGATAGAGAACAATAAATGGAATTCAAAGTTGAGCTTAAGCTAATGTTTAATGATATCCGTTCGAGGTATGGTGTATGAAAAATTTCAAAATGATGGGAGATGGACGTTACACAGTATCGACTGAAAATATGTTTCGTTCTTTGTGTGATGAAAACAACATGGCGGACACAGATTTTCAAATGAGTCAAATGAGTAAAAGGAAACGAAACAATACTGAGCAAAGTGATGTGGGTCGTTTTAGTGCTTTTAAAAATAGCTCCCCTGATGACAAACTTAATTATATTTTCGAAGAATTGCGGACTATCAGGGTAAACCAGGAACAGACAAATAGAGGTATGTTCGAGTTTCAACAAAGTTTCAGGTGTGTGAATGAGAAACTAGGTCAGATTGTTCAGGTCACAAACAATAATACAAATTTGTTGAAAACTCTGGCTTACAAGTCAATTGATATGGAGGCAAGATCAAGACGGAACAATCTTATTTTTTGGGGTATATCCGAAAACTATGATGAAAACTGCTTCTTTATTATTAGGAATTTTATAAGAGACCATTTTGACCTCGACTCAGATAAAATGTATCTTGCGCGAGCTCATAGACTAGGCTCTCGAAAAATTGGCTCGAGAAATCCAAAGCGACCAATTATAGTGAATTTTCGAGATTTCTGTGACACTGACATTATTATGAGCAGATCATATATGCTGAAGGACACCCCGTTTAGTGTGTGTTATGATCTTCCCAAAGAGATTAATGAGGCCAGGAAGAAGCTGTGGGAAGAGGTGAAATCAATCAAATCCAATCGTTCAAGGGCAAAGGTACAAATTGTGTATCCTGCCAAATTAATTGTGGACGGAAAATTAGTTCGAGACGAGTTTCCTGACTGGGGTGAAATAATACAAGGCAGCAGGCTGCCTGAGTTTGTATACATTGAAAACCCTATGTTCATGTCACATGAGTGTGAGACAATTGACACAGTAGCTAGTGTTTGTCAACAATCAACGACTACACGCAGTAGTGTAACACTCACGAGTACAGATAACAGTACTAATCTCATGAATGCCAAAGCTCGCTCATGCTCACGTGATAGTATTGTGAATGGCCCAAACATTACAAATAGTTTCTTGAACTGCCAGTCAAATTCTCCAGCGCCGGGTCACAGCAACAGCGTTAATTCTACCTCAGCGGTGGTCAATGTTGATATGCTTGATGAAAACAACAAATCACCCCGCAGTAATCCCAATGACACTCAGCATAGCTTATTTCGTCCTTATTCCAATGTTTCAGAGTATGTGCCAAACTCGCGCAGCAGAACAAACTCGCGCAGCAGTACATATGACTGTTCAAATCGAAATGTCGTACCTGAAAACCTTGAGGAAAGACACTCCAGATCACAACAGCGTGGTTTCAGAAGAGCACAGTCAAAATCAATTCCACGTGCAAACCATCAAGCGCGTGGTCCGGAAAAACCGGGTGCTAAAAATAATCAGCCCATCAAGAATAGCAGTGACATATCTATGAATAGACAATCGCCGAGCCGGGCACCAAATGATTCGCATCAAAGTGGCAATCGGGAAACAGTATTGACGGACAGTGATACAGGTGCTAAAAATAAATCATCGGAAAGTCCGACACGTAATGATAGTTCGAACACTGGAAAAAGTGTTTAGTTAACGCAGGAGAAGGTTGTTTTACGCTGCTCACTTTTAAATTGTCAAGGCTTGGTTACTAAACGTACTAACAAACTGCAAAGCGATGAATTTAGCTACATATTCAATTCTAGTGATATAGTTTTGATTACAGAAAGTTGGACAGACGATTTCTCTGATACCAAGGTTGATAATTTCGAATCTTTTGTTTTGCACCGGCGAGAAAATAAACGTACATGCAAACGGAATTCGGGGGGAATAATTGTTTATTTAAGGGATAAATTTGTTTCTAGGGATACGCTTATTTATACATCTGAAGATGATATCATATGGATTAAGATTGATAAATTAACTCTGTCGTTGAGCAAGGATTTGTACTTATGTTTATGCTATGTCACACCCGACGTTAGTAGCCGTCAGTCATTAATTGAGACTAATATTTTTGATAGGTTATTGGAATCTGTCGTTTCTATTGAAGCTAAAACACAAAATAACTCGCATTTAGTAGTCTGTGGCGATTTTAACAGTAGAACTTCAGTACTGCCTGATTTTGTAACAGACGACGATCCAGTCCACATGTCAGTTCTCCCTGACGACTATGTATGTCACGTTTTTCAGAAGATGAGGGTCATACAAACAGTAATGGGTTAATATTTTTAGATTTTTGTAAACAAACCGGTATGAGGATTATGAATGGAAGGGTTGGTAACGATTATGGGTTAGGGCGATATACTTTTGTCGGCAACAGAGGTTGCAGTGTAGTTGATTATGTGCTAGCGAAACCCGACTTTTTTAATTTTGTTCAAACTTTTGAAGTACAGGAGCCTAATATTTTGTCAGATCATTGTTTAATAAACTTCTCATTTGAATTCGGTCTGAACCAAAGTGTTGCTGACCAGTCGGAAATGGGCGAATCAATACGAGGCAAGTATGTTTGGAATAATGATTTAAAACAAGATTTCTTGAGTAGACTGGAATATGATGCTGCTGAAAAAATAACCCTACTGAATTCGAAAATTGCATGTTGTGACGATTCAAATGATATCAATTCATGTCTTTTAGATTTTACAAGTATTATTGAAGATGCGTGTTCGCCCTTTTTCAAGACAGTGCACAAACCCAGTGGTGAAACTGAAACACTGCCATTTAATGTCTCTTCTCGGTGTAATAAACCTTGGTTCAATAATGAGTGTCATGAAAAAAGGCGAATATTTTTACTTATGTTAGATAAATATAGAATTTCCAAATCTGATGAAAATAGAAAATTTATGGTAAATGCGAGGTCTGACTATAAAAACCAACTCAGAAAGTGTAGATTTAATTATGACAAAGAAAAAACTAATAAATTTATGGATTCAAAATTCAAAAATGCAAAGTTATACTGGAATATGTTGAAAGAACTTGCCAATGTCAAACCAGCAAACATACCCCTATCATCTTTTGAGCAGTATTTTAAGTCTGTAAATAACCCTTTAGACCAGTTTTATAGCCCGGATGAAGATATTGTAGAGTTCAATGAGCGATATGCGAACAATGAATTTGGCATCATTTTTGAGGAATTAAACATTGAATTGTCACAAGATGAGGTTTTGAACGCCATAAAACAATTAAAATTAAGTAAATCAGGAGGGCCCGATATGTTTATTAATGAGTTTTTAGTACACGGTAAACACATTTTATCACCAATATTGTGTAAACTTTTTAATAAAATTTTTGATATTGGCTACTTTCCTGAAGAATGGTCTAAAGGATTCATAGTGCCATTGCATAAAAAAGGAAGTCTTGGAGATGTAGAGAACTACAGGGGCATTACTCTGCTCAGTGTAATTGGTAAACTTTTCACACGATTACTCAACAACAGGTTAACTGAATGGTCAGAAAACTATCATATTCTTATTGAGGCACAGGCAGGATTCAGACCAGGCATGAGTACCACTGATAATATTTATGTTTTACACGGATTAATTACACATTTTGTAAATCAAAGAAAGAAGCTTTATTGTGCCTTTGTCGATTTTACCAAGGCTTTCGATTATGTAGTAAGAAAAAATCTTTGGTATAAAATGATAAAATACGGGTTGAGGGGGGAAATTCTTAATATAATTATGTCCATGTACTCAGCAGTGAAGTCTCAAGTCAAATTTGATAATAAAATAGGGAACGAATTTTATTGTAACCTTGTGGTCCGTCAAGGTGAGTGTTTATCTCCCTTGCTTCTTTCATTATTTTTGAATGATTTAGAAGAAACTTTTATTGAATATGGCATAGAAGGTTTAGATATCAGCACGTTTAAGTTGTTTATGTTATTATATGCTGATGACATAGTAATTTTTGCAGACAGTGCAGAACAGTTGCAAGAGAGCCTTGATGTACTCTCAGATTATTGTGTACGTTGGAAATTAACAGTGAACGTTGCTAAAACTAAAATAATGGTCTTTAGAAAAGGGGGATTGCTTCCAAGAGATATGGCATTTTACTTTAATGGTAACCCAATAGAGATTGTGAAAACATTTAAGTATTTGGGTATAGTTTTTACAGTTGGCGGGGCATTTACAGAGACACAGAACACGCTTGCAGGTCAAGCTCAGAAAGCTATTTTCAAACTTAACAAATACTTATTTAAGTTCACATTTATACCTCCTAAGCATAAACTTGACCTTTTCGATAAACTGATCACCCCAATTTTAAATTATGGTTCTGAAGTATGGGGTTTTATACAGGCTAATTCTATAGAAAGGGTCCATCTACAATATTGTAAGACACTTCTTGGGGTTAAAAAGTCTACTCAAAATGATTTTGTGTATGGAGAACTAGGAAGATGCAATCTGATTACCAAGCGCCATTTAGGTATAATAAAATACTGGTTCAAAATTCTGATGAAATCTGAAAATAAATACACTAATTTAGTTTATAAATTGATGTTAAGTGATATTGAAGCACATCCTAATACAAAGAACTGGGCGTCACTTGTTAGACAACTTTTATCAGCATTAGGCTTTCACGAAGTCTGGTTACAGCAGGGGGTCGGGAATTATGTTGTATTTATATCACTGTTAAAACAACGTCTGACAGATACTTTTATTCAAAACTGGCAAACGAGGTTAGAAACGTCAACAAGAGCTATTTTTTACAGGCATGTCGCCAAATTTCAATTTCAACCTTATTTAGATATAGTTAATGTCCGCAAATTTAGTCAAGCATTTAGCAGATTAAAAACGTCCTCACATAGATTAGAAGTTGAGTCGGGTAGATGGGTTAGGCCAAACAGCACTCCATTTGATGATAGAAAATGTTTGTTTTGTAGTGTTCTAGAAGATGAATATCATTTTGTTCTTGAATGTAATATGTATCTGGACCTAAGAGAAAAATATATTTCGAAATATTATTGGAAAAGACCAAACATGCATAAATTTGTTGAACTGATAAATTCAAATAATGAAAATCGTATTCGTAAATTAAGTACTTTTGTATTTCATGCTTTTAAATTACGTTCTGAATTATTATATAGACGGGCATGAGCTTATTTTATAGCCTCTGTGTGCAGATATAGCATTTTATATAGCTTTGTATTAAAACATATTTTTGTTGGATCCAATGATGACTGACATTATAAGGTATTTTCCTCTGATATTTATTATTTGTGAAACATGGTGACATTATCTTATTGAATTAAGTGAAGGTTGACACATACTCAATATTATTACTTTTTCAGTCCAATGAATTTGCTATCGCCCCACCCGACCCCTTCTGCATTTTTCCCTTATGTGAGACCTTTTTGGAGCGATTACACAGTGGGCGTTTCGACACGCACTGTTCTCGGCGCAGAGGGCATGTTGTTTGGACATTGGATTCCGCCACATGTTCTCTGGGCTTGGTGGTGCCGTTTGGGGACTGAAGCCAATAGCACGTGCACGTGGCCGAGGTGGGGTTTGGGTGGGGTGGCGATGATCAATGTAAGATCAATGTAAATTCTTATTTCCTATACAACGAAGGAAGAGGTTATGTTTAATTTAAATTATTTTTGTGAAATCGTCTTTTTGGTAATCTTTAAATAATAAGTTAATTTGTATGTTGCATTCTAAAACATATTTTACTAAACACTCAGCTGCCTGTCAGAGTCCTTGTGTTTCGTTTCGATAAGAACGCTGTTTGGGGAGGTGAGTGTTTTACATATGATATCCTTCCTTGGTCTTACCGACACGCCTTTTCTTTCTTATAAATAAAAGGTGTTTGGCGCAGGACCAGGAACGATTAGATGGATATGTACCCGTATTTATGTAGATGCTAGATTTTTTACATAACGACACACACCAGTGTAACATGCTTTCATATTCTAAATAGTAGGGTTGGCTAATCGGAGCTGAAAGGGTGATCGATTATCAGTCCTGCCATTGCAATCGATAATCGATTAGTAATCGCTAAGGTTTTTGTCATTATTTTACCTGTCTGGCTTTCTGCCTAAGCATGACTCTTACCATATGTTGGTCTTTGCCATATGTATATTTGAACAGACAGGTCTGAGCAAACAGTGTAGACCCAGATGTGACGCCGCATAATGCAGCGTATCATCGGGGTGTGCACTGTTTGCCACTCATCCAGCTATTTTAGGCATAAGTTTTGGTAGTAAATTGTACCTGTCGGGTAATCGATTAAAAGCAAATCAGAAATGATTATCATTTTTGTGGAATTTGTCGATCGATTAATCGATTGTGCGGTTGATCGCGTCGGCCTTACTAAATAGGTCACTTTTCTGATAAAAAAAAATTATGATATTTTTCTTTTCAAATCGTAGCATGGGTTTTGGGAGCTCGTCAGAGCCGCCTCATTAAGGCGGTCCTGGCGGGTACCCCCAACATGTGTCTTGGAGTGGAAATAAGCAAAGTAATGCACGTCCTTGTAAACCCCAGTTTTCTCTATTTAAGGTGGGGTTTGGAGGTGCGTTCATTATAAGAATAGTTAATATTATGATCTGATAATTGTTTATACACCTTCTCCGCTTTCAATCTTTAGAGAAATAATATTTCGGAGTCATTTGCCAAATTATTATCAGTTTTATAAATTTTGATTGTAGTAGATTATCCACAACACTGTCATATATGCCACTATGTACATATTTTGTATCCTCATGGGCATTTGTGCCTACTGGAAATTTAAATAAAATCTTCTTCTTCTACTTTATATTTATTATGTTATTGTACTTATTTTTTATTTTACTGTCAGACCCCCTATTGCACAGGTAACCATAATAACTGATTGAATTATTATATTTCAAAAGTTAATCTGTTTATCTGATATAATGATCTAATAAAAGTACGCCCAGGTAATAAACAGGCTTCTTTAAATTGTCATGCACACTTACCTGCAGTCAAGTGTTTTATTAAGTGTTAACAAGATACATTAGTAAGTGTGTCTATCAATTACCTCATAAATTTAATTGATATAGGGTTAGCACATCTTTACTTAAATGGTACTGATAGAGAAAATGGGTCTGATTTTGACATCTAATTTTTGAGTGTGTTATCATATTCATCACGAAAACATGCCTATATAATTTTGACCCCCTTAAACCCCACTGTTATATAGTAAAACTGGGGTTTGCAGGGGTGGACATATTTTTTTCTTATTTCTGCTCAAAAACACAGATTGTGGGTACTCGTTAGAGGCGGTTCTAACGAGTACCCACAATCTATGTTTTGAGCAGAAAATAGAAAAATATCACAATTTTTCATCAGAAATTTTTCGTTTTTCGGTGGTAAAATATACAATGTTTTTTATAGGAGTGTTTTCGTAATGATTCTTTTTCGTGCCAATGTTAAAACATGCCTACAGATATAATATATATATAATGTAAGTTTAGGGCTTCATCTTGATAACATGTCTATGTGATGAATACCCCTGTAAGCCACATTTATTGCAGAAAAAAAATTAAGCAGAAATAATAAATGAAAACATAAATTATGGGAACTCAAAGGAATCGCCTCATTGAGTACCCACAAATTATGCTTCAATCTAAATTAACCCATTTAGTACCAGAAAACCCAAAACAGGTACCCTGGCAAATAGTGCAGGCCCAGATCAGACGCCCCCTTAAACCCCACTTTTATATAGTAAAAATTTGGTTTGCAGGGGTATACTTTATGTTTTCTTATTTCTGCTCAAAAACATAGATTGTGGGTACTCGTTAGAACCGTCTCGCTTAGGCGGCTCTAACGAGTATCTTCAATCTATGTTTTGAGCAGAAATACTGATAGATATCATTGAGATCTAACCAACGAACTTGCGAAATATTTGCTTGCTTCCAATTTTGTGGGACTTTTACTCGACAATGAGATGAAATGACTTCTCAAGCCCTGTCGCCCAATGAAACCAATAGGGCTTGTTAGCATGGGCGGTATGTTTTGTTTGTTTGTTTGATTTGAGGTTTAACGTCCCCGCGAACACTGTATATGTCATTTAATTGATAGTCAATTGCATGTTTAAAGGAAAGCAAGCGGGGTCCTGGTGTTTTCTAGTTTTGATCATTTGTTTGATTTGAGGTATAATATCCCCGTCAACACTGTTAAGGTCAGTTTGGAGACT
Source organism: Lucinisca nassula (assembly GCA_963580285.1). Taxonomy (NCBI): domain Eukaryota; kingdom Metazoa; phylum Mollusca; class Bivalvia; order Lucinida; family Lucinidae; genus Lucinisca; species Lucinisca nassula. Next base: position 90,798,140 of record OY757020.1, on the reverse strand, counting down.
AAAATTGGAAACATTGCTACTCATAGTGGGACTTTTTCCAGACACTGAGGTGAAATGACATCTCAAGCCCTGCCGCCAAATGAAACCCATAGGGTTTATAAGCATGGACGGTCCGACTCGCAACCCTTTGACTGGAAGCATCATGCAGCTCATCTATTTCATCAAGCCCCGATTGGCGGGGGCCTCACTTGTTCTAGTTGCAATTTATTGCTCACAGATTTACAGAGTTACAGTGATGGTTTGTGGTGTTCTACCGAGAGACCAGGATCTTCATCGTGATGGGCCTCGTCTGTCAACTAACTTCTTATTGGAATTCAACAAAGTTGCAGCTGAAGTGAATCGCTGTCTGCGAATGGTGGAACGAATTGTTCCGTGGCTGAAGTTTATTGACATTCCTGGCTTCATGTCACGTGAAGGTGAGTTCATAGATTGACTCAAGTTGGAAGTCTAGACCGAACATTTCAGCAAACCAGCATTCCCTACAGACCCAAGATCGATTTTTTTTTATAAAATATATGTATGTTGCGTATACTCATAAGAACCGCCTCAGTGAGGCATTTCTTATGAGTACACACGGCCTAAATTTAACAGACAAAGGTTAATCATAGTCCAAATTTTGCCTCACTATTTCTCATGTAGAATAATTCCCTACGGAAATTTTTGTTTGTTGCGTATACCCATTAGAACCGCCTCAATGAGGCATTTCTAAACCGCCTCAATGAGGCATTTCTAATGAGTACACACAGCCTAAATTTAAAAGATAAAAGTTAATCATAGTCCAAATTTTGCCTCACTATTTCTCATGAAGAATAATTATCTACGGAAATATTTGTATGTTGCGTATACCCATTAGAACCGCCTCAATGAGGAATTTCTAATGAGTACACACAACCTAAATTTAACAGATAAAAGTTAATCATAGTCCAAATTTTGCACCACTATTTCTCGTGTAGAATAATTCCCTATGGAAATATTTGTATGTTGCGTATACTCATTAGAATCGCCTCAATGAGCCATTTCTAATGAGTACACACAGCCTAAATTTAAAAGATAAAAGTTAATCATAGTCCAAATTTTGCCTCACTATTTCTCATGTACAATTAATCACTAGGGACTCAAGAAAATTGTTTTATAAAATAAATGTATGCTGTGTATACTCATTAGACTTGCCTCAATGAGACATACTAATGAGTACACACATCCTAAATTTGCAAGATTGCTTATATAGATTGATTCCCTACGGGCTCAAGAACTATTTGTTTATATCATAAATGTATGCTGTGTATACTCATTAGAATCGCCTCAATGAGGCAATTCTAATGAGTACACACAACCCAAAAATTACAAGATAAATGATGACAATAGTCTAAATTTTTCTCACTATTTCTGATATTGAATAATTCGCTAGGAACTCAAAAACGGGGTAGACTCCATGGGAAATGAACCATCAGTGTTTTTTTTTTTTCTTTTTGTTATCAGGAATCAACAGAAGTCTGCTGGCTCGCGACGGTCTACACTTATCATACAAAGGCACAGAGCATATCGTGAGTGTAATCAAGGGGGGAGTTCAAATGCAGTTGAAGATCAAGCAACGCCTTCTCATCCGACTGACCGAGGTGCAGCCACCTCCGACTGAGAACGAATTAGTTTGTGAATCTGAAGTCAGCAATTTCGGGCCCAAACTGTATTCACAAGTATTGAAAACTCAAACTCCAACGAACCAGCCTTTGATAGTCAGCAAGGTAGCTACACCAACTCAGCCACCACCAGTTCAGTACACGCAATCTACGACTGTGACAAGACAAACTCAACCAAACACATGTATGGCAGACCCGAAATCAACACCGCCATCTCGACATTCCCCATTTCCAGCTGACGTTTGGATAACAGTTGTCGACAAACGCCGAGCCAAGCAACACAGAAATTCTCAACCAAAACAAATTACAAAGCGTAGCTGTAAGATGAAAAAGACAATGAAGCCCAATCCAGATTATGTCGAAACAAAGTTGCAAACTGATATTATCATTTTAGAATCTAGCAGAAGTGACGAAATTCTTGATTCAGAACTCTCTAAATTCTGCATAAAAGATTTGCAGTTAACTGAAACAGACAAGGAAGATATCATTTTCAACAAAAAAATATCTTCTAAATTCATAAATGCTGTTAACATTTTAATAAAGCGAGAATTTGGAAATAAAATTAATGGCCTACAGCTCAGCGAGTTAGTGCCAGTTAAACTGCAACATGAAAATAGGTGGGTTATGAAATTTCCAATGGACCCTGTGGTTTCACCAGCCTGTCAAGTCCTTCATACACATAATGATCATTGGGTAGCCACAATAAGGGGCAATATTTATTTACTAGATAGTTTGGGGTCGGAACGAACGGATGGACATATAATACCAGATGGTTTAAAAATTCAGCTTTCTCAAATTTATGGTCGGGGAAAAAATGAAATTTCAGTGAAAATTCCTAAAGTAATGAAGCAAAATAATAGCTTTAACTGTGGACTGTATGCCATAGCATTTGTAACTTCATTTTGTTTTAGACCGAAATTATGCTTTGAGCTGATATTTGATTCAAATAAACTAAGGACCCATCTTTTACAATGCTTTGAAAATAACAAAATTTCAGAATTTCCACTTACATCTATAATGATAAGTCGGCGAAGGAAGAAGAAAGACAAAATAATCAAAATTCAGAATTATTGTATATGCAATTTACCAGAATGTTTTGATGATATGGTTCAGTGTGACAGATGCGAAAATTGGTTTCACAAATTCTGTGTAAAAGCACCATTTGATATATCTATGTCAAATGTTCAATTCCTGTGCAAGACATGCAAAAATACATCTTAGTGTTTCCGCGCATTGACTATCAGGGTTTACAGAGGTATTCATTATTTTTTCTTATTTCAGATAAAAAACAAAGATTATGGGTACTCATTAGAACAAACTTTCCGAGGCGGTTCTAACAAGTTCCCACAATCTATGTTTTGATCAGATATATGAAAAAATATCAGAAATTTTCATCCGAAATACAGTGAAAAGTAGAAGTAAGACAAAGATCAGGAATCGATACAATTAACTTACTCCACCCATCAAAGACACCAAAGGGAAAGAAATACAAACATTAAGCGACCAGACCATATTGGAAACCTAAACAAAGGAAGGCCATATAAGGACAGTTACTTTCCCACAAAATGGCCATATGGCCATCCAAAATTAAAAGACACAAGTGATACACACAGTAAGTAACAAACAACAACATAAATAAATCGCCACAAAAGAACCGCCTTTGAACGGTCAGTGGAAAGATTTCCACTGGGGGGCTTAAATCGATTTTACGTGGCCACAATCCTCGCCCTTACTTCCGTCGCGATTTAGACAAATAATTTGTTCAGTCCGCATGAAGGCCTCCTAACTCATCAGTGCAACATCTCCGTGAACACAAAAAATCAAAGAACCACAGAGGTGAGACAACGGTGAGGACTCGACAGCAAGAAACCACTGAAATGCTGGAGCAAAAGAACACCAACAGTTAGACTCCGATGGGCCCGACCAGAGACAGAGCATCAGGCACCAACCAACATTACCTTGAATTAGATCTCTCTAATTCTCAATAAGCCTTTACGTTGGAGCCGTCATAGAATCTGAGACCTGACCCACCGGCGTGCAATTAAAGAGGGAAGCAAAGTTGCCAACCGTGATTGGGTTAACTACCATGCATGCAGTCTGTCGTATAACATCCATGTTGTACCCAATCTTTTTATATCGAAGAAAGATTTTACGAAATTGGGTGCTGAAGTCATTGCGGTTATATATTTTTCTGAATTTATATACTAAGTCACCATAAAATTCAGGTTCCGATAGACCTTGTTGCAGAAGAGATTTAAGTCCAATATTGAATCTTGAAATTAAATCAGAATGGCGTCTATAAAATTTTGAAAAGGCTTTGCGTAGTTTATGGTACCGATAACCCTGATTAAGGAGTTTAGCCGTTAATGATTTATTACAAGTGTTGAAGCCAGTTACATGACTACACACTCTAGCAAATCGAATTAATTGCGAAATATAAACGCCATAGGATGGCGCACGAGGAACATCACCATCCAAAAAAGGAAAATTTACAATCTCAAAATCAAAGTCATCGCGTTTATCATAAATTTTGCACGAAACAAATCCATCTACAATAGATAGATGTAAATCCAAAAACGGGGCCTCGGTATCAGAAGAATTTGCTTTATTTAACTGAAGTTCTGGGGGGTAAATCTGACTGATCAAACCATCGAAATAGGTATTATCAATATTTAATAAATCATCTAAATATCTAGAAGTGGAGCTAAAAGCTTCAATAATTTCAGATTGGTTATCAATGGAAAGCGACAACATGAAGTCTCTTTCATAACAATACAAGAACAGATCAGCCACAAGAGGTGCGCAATTCGTACCCATCGGAATACCCACAATTTGTCTAAATAACTTAGTACCGAATCTAATATAAATATTGTCAAGTAGAAAGGTGAGGGCATCACACACTTTCTGACATGACCAAAGTGTATAATTCTTATGCTCTTTAGAAGTGAAAAATGCATTTCTGACATTACATGCAAGATAGAGAGAATCTTCTCTGTGAAAAGCCCATTCAGTTAAATCATTAAGCTTTTCTTTTATAAGATTATGAGGAAGTGTAGTGTAAAGAGTGGAAAAATCGTAAGTAGACCGACTTGAAGCACGAAAATGTCTGGATTTCAATTTATTTAAAACCTCGTTCGAATTTTTTATAGACCAAAACAGATTTCTTCCTGATCTTTCAAACACTTTATCACAATATTTAATCACATGCGTTTTAATAGCAGTAAGACAGGAAGTTAATAATTTAGAAAGTTCAGTGGTAGTGCAAGAGCTAGAATTTGCAATAAACCGTGCTTTGTAAGGTCTTTTATGAAGTTTTTTGTAACCAGTTTAGCGTAGGAAGCTTGTCTTGGCCTTCGTTAACACACACAGCAAACTTGGTGGCTGAATGACAAACATGTTTATCTACTATAGCTCTCTCTTCAGCTAAAGGCTGAAGTTCATAGGCCTTAGTACCACCAAGCTCCTGCTTAAGCATGTTAACTAATGGAGCCGTCACACAACGACGACGTTGTTAGCGGCCTTGTCTGCAGGGGCCAAAACAAACTTCTGATGAAATTCTTGAATACCTAGTTTAAGATGACCTAAAGACGTCTTGGGCTTAGGAGGTAATAAGTTAGTATTTTGAGAATAGAAAGAAATGTGTTTATTCACTAGTTTTAAAATGCTAAGTTTCCAGTCCTTAAGGGCTTTATGCTCAACATACTCTCGCTTACACCATCGATTACCGAATTCATTCAAGGAAGCAGCGATTTCATCTCTACATTTACTGAAATCAATTTTAGAAGGAAACCGATATTTCCTATGATCATTACCTATGATTTCCTTATGGTCTTAAATTCCGCTATTAAGACCACTCTCCAGACCTGAAAAGTGGTCTTATTAGCGGGGTAGTCCTAATAATTCCGCTATTAAGACCACTTTCCAGACTAAAAAGTGGTCTTATTAGCGGGGTGGTCCTAATAATGGAATTGGTTAATAAAATATCGCTGGCAAGATTGATTTAAATACGTTGTCTATGTGTAGTGTGCCTTTTTTGCTTCATGCTAGAAGGTATTCTGTAATTCTCTCTTGTCTTTAACTTTCCTGATTCTCATGTTATCTTGCATTTCTATTTTCATTATTAATTAAAGGCAATAAATCACATTAATGATTACAGTATGGACGTAATGCTGCTTTATATCATAGTCAATTTTTTAAAAAATTATCTTCTGAAATTTCTGAAGAAAATATAGCTGCATATCACCAAATTATTAAAACCGTTCTGTGATCTTGTTAAAACATCACACAGATTAATACAGGTAAACTTCTGCTTTTCACACCTTAAGGGATGTGTGTGAACAGTAGTGATCTTGTTAAAACATCACACAGATTAGTACAGGTAAACTTCTGTTTTTCACACCTTAGGGATGTGTGTGAACAGTATACTGCTCATAACCAAGAGGTTTTGGAATGGTGAAGATTCCAGTATAAATTTATAACTGACCAATGCATTGAGATATACAAATTAACTCAAATTATGCATGTATATTTTTTGTATATATTGTATTTACAACTTTAACCCTTCTGGTACCAAATGTAATCTTACTTCTTATATAAAACAAGAGTACATTTCAAAATTCAGGGGTGTCAAACCTCAAAAAAAGGTAATTTTTCTGATGAAAATTTGTGATATTGTTCTTCAGTATACTCCAAACATCAGTTTTGGGTGCTCGTTAGAAATGCCTCATTGAGGCGGTTCTAACATGTACCCACAACCTATGTCTTGGAGCAGAAATGAGGCAAATAATGTATACCCCAATAAACCCCAGTTTTCTCTATAAAGTGGGGTTTAGGGGTCTATATTTCACAGCCTTGTTCACGTGATGGGCCATTCCTTTTTGCAAACAGTGTAGGCCCTGATCAGAGGCCATGTTCTGCGGCATCTGATCTGGGCCTACACTATTTGCCAAATACCCTTTTTGGGGTTTCTGGTACATGGATTTATATAATTGGGGCTTGATGAAATAGATGGGGCTGCATGATGCATCCACGCAGAGCTGAAACCGGCCGCAAACGAGTACTGGCAAACTACTTCTAAAGAGGATATAATCTTGTGTGATTGCTCAAATGTAACTATTAGGTTGTTTTCCATATGTTTTCTCATATTGTGCATTTTTGTATTTACAAGCTAAAAATTAAGTTAATATGTTCTCTTTATTTTGTTCTTTTCTATGTCTTATTGCCAAGATACCTCCAGTTTGAGAGCATTCTTGCTTGACGTTATATACAGTTACGCCCCAACCCCGCTAACGAGCTCAACATAGTGTTTTTCTTCTTCTTTATACTGCAAACATAGGTTGTGGTGCTCGTTAGAACCGACTCATTGAGGACTCACAACCTATGTCTAAGAGCAGATATAAGAAATATAATGTATCACTCCACTAAACCCCCGTTTTCTCTATATAAACTGGGGCTTAAGCATCAGTTCAATCCGCGATCTTTATTGAAACAACACACAAATGCCCCACAAAGATGGAGAGTCACAGGTTCATCAAGCCATAACAAGAACAATTTTGATACCTTTAAACCCAATATTTATATAGCTAAAAATAGTTTTCAGGTGTGTACATTAGTCTTCATATTTCTGCTCAAAAACATAGATTGTTGGTAAAACATAGATTGTGGGAACTGGTTAGAACAGCCTTGCCGAGGCGGTTCTCACAACCTATGTTTTGAGCAGATGTATGAAAATATAAGATAATTTTTAACTGAAAAGCGAAAAGTGAATACTACACTATATATTTTATATTGGCTGCATATGCGGCTGCGTTTTATACTGTTTTCTATAATAGCTGCATTACCTATGATTTCCTTATGGCTGCATTTTCCTGTATGTTTAATATAGCTGCACTAAAGTGCTGCGTTTTATACTGACCCCGTATTGTCTACGCATGTCATATTTTCTTCGAACAGTGCAGAACACTAACCGATGTGGGACTAGACACGACGACAAAGCGACTAGTTGAACGAAATTCTCGTGCTGTCGCGCGAGACGATTGTTTAACATAGCAACGTCCAAACAACTGGCAAGGAAACATCTCATGTAAACTTTTAACAAAAAAACAAAAGTGTGCAGTTGTCAGCATGGAAGGCTTACCATTTTTACCAGGGAATACATTTAGTAACCCAACTGTGAGTATACTCCTGGTGTATGAATGTCATTTGACGTGTCACCAGTAACAATTTTGATTCCGATTCTGATACTTCTGCATTATGGAATATGCTGTTTTCTCCAGTTATCGTCATGCTAAGAATTTGAGTGACTGTAACAACTGTCTGCTTAAATCATTCAAAATGTCTCTAATTTAAATATAATGGCCATTTAATAATCAATCAGTTTTTCAAGACTTACGATTTCCATTACTATTTTACTGTGCAAAATCTTTATATAAACATAGCTTACCTAGACCTTAAAACATTTGGATTGTCTCTCAAGTTATCGTCACGCGTTGTTACCATGACGTCATAGCATAAGCAGGGGCTACCTAAATATGTAGTAAGTGACCAAAACTTATGCATATTTTCTGAAGCCTTTTTTTATTGGTTGAATGCTGGAAAACAAATGTCACATGACCAAATAATGGGAAAATAAAATGGAGGCCAGTTGTCTGCTGCACATGGTTGTATAAAATGGGAGGAAATAGTACAATAAGGTGTTTTGTTAGCAATTTAGCATCACCAGCTTCTTCAAGGTCAATGATTCTTGATTTTTAATTACTGCTATAACAGTATCTAGTGGCTTCTTAGTTACCAGAGTTCTAACTTAGTCATAGTTACCAGAAAATGAATGCTGACGAAAACATGAGACATGACGATAACTGGAGACACAGGCATACTGAAAGTTGTGTTGTTGATAATGCACAAAACATGAATTCAGAATCTTCATCACTGAATCTGCCAATGTATCTTCTACAGTTCTTTGGGGAAGTGGGAAAAAGGATCTGTCGTGGAGACAAGGACAGAAGGACTTTCTCTGCAGTAAATCAGTTGCTGTGTGGACATTCAATCTTAAATGATCACCAGGCAAAGTTAAACAAAGATCAGTCAAGTTTGTGCGAGACATGCAACATAAAAGAGAATGTAGATCATTTTCTGTTCCACTATCAGAGATTTAAATCAGAAAGTGATACTTTAGAGTATAATGTTGTAGAGATTCTGGGCAGGGAGGAGGTGAAATTGGTAACAGACATTAACCTGAAAGTGTTCTTCTTCTTTAGCCCGGTCCTCCATGCTACCGCGGTACTTAATGATTGAACACAAAACAAGAAGAGATAAAGAAACTTACCTTAAAGTCTCAGTACACTACCTTTTCCTTGACATGTCGTCTTCATTTTGATATGATTATGAAAACATAAGTCATGCTATAACAATAATAAATACCGGTCAGTTCAGCGCCATGTTTTTTTTTTAATCGTGAGAGTTGTCCCTCATGGTACCGCGGTAATACTAAAAGTCGGTATCGTATGGGAAGCCAGTATGGTAATAAATATTGTTATTCATTGAAAGATATGCTAGTCAACTGCCTTCACTGCTAGCCGAATTTCAAACCGAAAATTAATATTTAAATGATATGAGAACACATTGAAAATAAGATTAACATATTTTCAAAGGATCATTCTTGGAGTAAAATGTTATCACTGTCGGCCCTACATTGGTCCGCCATTCTTTGCTAAGTGGGTTTGAATCAGGAGTTCCATAATTTGCAAACAATGCATTGGAGATTTTTGATTATTTATATCCATAGAGGTAATACCTCAGGTATCTCTAATGCCTATTATATCTTAATGAAATAAAATGTGGTTCTACACATAATTTGTGATTAATTATTTTTAAAAGCTTAACGGCGCCCCATACTTTGATTTCCCGTAATCCATTTCCATATATCGTAATCATGTGACTTCGACGTTGCTGCTGTCAGAGTAGGTACCAGATGACGTCATCCAGTGCATATACAACAAATACAAATGTGGTTTGTGATGATTTCGGGAGGCTTTACATGACAGGGGATGGGGAGAAAAGGTAAAATATTATGTTTCGAAATATTTGAATATAAAATAAATTTACTTAGCAGTAATCTTGACATTTTGGAAAAAATATCTGCAATCGGGAAGAGTAGCTTCCGGGTTACCGAAGTGATTATGTCAACATCCGGGAGGGGGCGCGTGTAGCGAAAATCACGTGAGTTTTGCGTTTACCGCAGAAGCATGGAGGACGCGGTAGCATGGAGGACGAGTATACATAATGCCATACGCCCGCGAGGACATTCTAGGCATGTTGCGCTGTCAGACAATCCAAGTATATTAATAGACAAGCTAAAAAGATAAAAGCATGATAGTGAGTGATAAAGTATGACAGTTGAGGGGATGAAAAATGATAGGTTAAAATAGTTAAGAATAGTTAAAATCAGGTTAAAAAACATACTATATACTTGGGATCTATGGCTTGGCATGATGCAGCTTGCCAATTTCGGCCTTGAATATGTCAAGGCTTGGCGAGCTGACAGCGGACTCTGGAAGGGCATTCCACTGGACAATAGCCAGTGGAAAGAACGAGTATTTATAAAAATCCTTCCCTGTATGGAGTTGCGGAAAGGTTGAAGAATGGCCGCGACGGGACGTACGGGGGTTGGGTATGACATAATTTGGGAGCGGCACAGCGACCATGTTATGCACAATCTTATAAAAGAGAGAGAGGCGTGCATCAGCCCGCCTCTGCTCGAGGGTGCACCAACCTAAAGTTTCAATCATGGCCGAAACACTCGCTGATCTGTCAAAGTTACAGGTAGTCCAACGGGCTGCCCGCCGTTGGACTTTCTCAATCTGGTATATCTTGTCAAGGTGGTGGGGGTCCCATATGGCCGAAGCATATTCTACTTGCGGCCGGACCAGGGTATTATAGGCAGCCTCTCTCACTCTTGGCATTTTGGTTTTGATGTTCCTCTTCACGAAGTTGAGGGTCTGATTTGCAGTATTGGCAATCCTGTCTATGTGGGAGCCCCAGGAGAGGTTGCTGGATACATCAACCCCCAAATACCTAGCACAGCTGACGGTCTCCAGGACTTCGCCATGAAGTTTGTCGGTGGCATTAATTGGTTCCCTTGATCCCGTCACCTGTACCACTTGGCACTTTGAAGGGTTGAACTCCATGTCCCACCTGGTCTCCCACACAGACAGTCATGATTGAAGAAATTAGTAAGCAAGGAAGGAAGGAACTGACAGATGCACTGACAACAACAACATTACTGATGGAATTTATCAGGAACACAAAAAGATTTTGAAGTGGATTGTAATATAAGTACCATGTGTTTTTCACATAGTGAAATGTAGCCTTGACTCATGGGTTTTGACGCACTTAAGCATTAGTTGATGGTCCATTAATTTAACTTGCAACTCCCAGCACGGATTTGTGCAAGACATACGTGGACTTCTAGCAAATCTTTGTATATCATTTAAATTATTTTTCATCAACAGTCTTTGTAGAAATTATTAGTGAAAAAGGACCACCATGGTGACTGTCATTTAGGCTAACAGTCATATGAAATGACGCATCTGACAATATGCCATTTTTCTTGCAAGATAATTATTTAAATTCAACAACAATACCAGGACTGTGTTCAGAGATCATAATTTGTCTGTAAAAACAAAATAAAATGACAAGAATAACTATTGTTTGACACCTGAAAGAATTTAAACCATCTTATCCTATTTTGCAAATGGCCGCCATTTATATGTATTTCAGTGGGTAAGGAAGTTGCGGTGCTTGTTTCTCTTACTTGCATTGAGTTATATACCAAAGGTCTGTGTCAGTATTTTCTTTCATAGATTGTTCATTATCACTGACAAGAATTTTCTGGGAATTCTTTACACTTGGCAACATACAAACACACAGAAAATTACTTCATGGGTTTCTCTTCTTCCAGTTCCAACATATTTTTATATAAGACGTGATATTAGTTTGAAAAGTAAAATTTTGTATACATAGCAATTCATTCAAACAAATTGCATGTGAACTAACGCACCAGGTGACACTATAACAGAGAAAGCATGGTTAGTTTCAGATGTACCTTTTTGGTTCTTAAATTTTTATGCTTCAATTTGAGGAAAAAAGTGCCTTAAGGATTTCTCTTAAAGATTTGGGCAGTCAGGGTAAAACTGTTGTAATTTTCCAGGAAAAACCTCAAATTTCTCAAAAATCACCTGGATGTAACACTCTAATGTTGTTCTACCAAAATGATGATGAGGTATTGCAAATTAGCTTCCGTAAGTCCAAGAATAGAAAGAAACTTGTTGGTGCGTCAAATTAGATGTGCGTCAAAATACATTACAAGTGACTAACTTAAGTACCTGGAGATCATAGGCAGCGATAAAATGCCTTATAGATACACAACAACAACTACAAGTTCTTTCTTTCTACTGATACATTGATCTTTTTGACCTGTAGTAGTGTGGCCATAATAAATACATGTATATATATATATAGAGTGCATAATTGACCAGTCTAATTAGCCTAGAAATGAAAATCACTACCTTAACCTCCCTACACTGTACTGTCAAAAGGCCAATTTAATGGAGAATCATTTTACGTAACCACATCACTTCTAGTTTTAGCCTAGTGGTTTTGGCACTCAATTTGTAACCCAAAGGTCGTGGCAACAATCCCCAGTCAGGGCACTTGAATGGATATTTCTTTACAGATTTTTCTCCTCCAACTACAGTGGTGGTGCATACATTTACCGGAAAGCACCAAAATACTGGAAAGCAACCAAAATACCGGAAAGCACAAATGAATACCAAAAGCACTTATATATTCTGGAAAACATTAGAAAATTGTATTAAAATTCAAAAGACTGTGAAATGAGGCATGTACCGTTTCCTAATGTTGAGAAGCCCTTTTGGGTAGGGGCGATAAGTTTCACAGTCTTTTACAGTATGGTGAAGTGTACCCGTCCATCGTCCATGCAGATCTGACACCGACCGCACGGGAGTACTGGAAATTCGCTGCAAGGTTCTAAGCCTGCCCAGGAAAAGTGATGCGAGTCGGACCGCTCATGCTTATAAACCCTTTTGGTTTCATTGGGCGACAGGGCTTCAGATGTCATTTCATCTCAGTTTCGAGTAAAAGTGCCAGAAAATTTGAAGCAACGTCTCCAAAATGACATACACAGTGTTGAGGAGGACATTTAAACAAACAAACACAACATTTTGGTGAATATCATGCATACTGGAGAGAAACCCATTGTATTCAACTTGTTAATGTAACTCATTCGACACACAACTTTGAAATAATGTTGAATAAACATCAAATCAATGCAATGGCATTGATCCAATGTGGATTCAATGTTGTTACGAGGCTGTGTTTCACATTATCAGGACGCATCAAGCACATTGAGCACATTGGGATTGGGGATAAATATTTAAGTTTTTTAGGTAAAATTATCAATATAGATCTAATCCATAGGCCTAAATTTCATTTTTAACATGTTCCTCTGCAAAACACCACAAGTACAAAGTGCTTTTTGGCATTTATATGTGCTTTCCAGTATTTTGGTGCTTTCTGGTAAATGTATGCACCGCTACAGTGGTGCCTGGTGCCAGGATGATTACCGTTGGAGCCCAAGGACGAAGCAAAGGAGTCAAAAAGAACCTGGAAATGTGTATATGTATTGCCTAAACATTTGAAACAAATGTCTCTTTGTAGGATGTAGGAATGTAGTTTTATGTTATTGTTAACGTTGTTATTGTTTATCTACAAAGCATTTTAATGCTGCTTATAAACGCTAGGTGCTTAAGTAAAACTCTTGTGCATTACTCAATGTGCAAAACTCATGCTGCTATTCTCGGCCATAATAGGTATATAGAGTGCATAACTGACCAGTCTACTGGTCCGGACCTTTTAAGCCTAGTGGTTTTGTCACTGGTTTTGTAACCCAAGGGTCGTGGGTTCAATCCTTGATCGGGGCACTTCACTGGATTTTTCTTTACAGATTTTTCTCCTCCTACTTCAGACCATTACTCACAGGTGTTTATTACATACACTCCAGGTTTTCAGGATGAAAGTCTACACAGTAATCATGTATACGGTAGTGATCTTTAACCTGCACAGGGAATGATTCTGCCTGCACAGGGGACATGCAGTTAACGTCCCGATCCGGCATTCATCCATGCAAATGATGCCAGTCGAGCTTGTTTGGACTCTTTTATTATTTCCACCTGAGAGTAATGGTCAAACGTGAACAATCATAGTAAATTTAATATAATTTTTAATTTTATTTGGAAAAGGTCCAGTGTCCTAGCAGATGTCAAATAAAAGTATGTTAAAGCTAGCGAAATCTACACTTCTAGTGTAGGTGTACACTAGATCCATATAAATGTCATATGAACTCAGGTACAATAAAACTGCTCTCTAGTCTCTACTGTCATTGTTAGGTATCTTTACCCTGTAGAAGCAATTGAATCAGGCATTTGCAGCATCAGAGACTCACTGAGGCAGTTATGACATTAAAGTACCCAAAATCAATGTCTTGGAGATAAAAATTAAAGAGAAAACATTGTGTACATAACTCACCCTTGCGACATAGTGCATTTTTTACATCTCCAAAATGGCTACTTTTCTGATGAAAATCCTTGATATTTTCGCTACAGATGTTCAAAACATAGGTCAAGGGTGCTCGTTAGAACCGCCTCATTGAGGGGGTTCTAACGAGTACCCACAACCTATGTCTGAAAAATAATGTATCCCCCCCCCCCCCGTAAACCCCAGTTTCTAGATATATAAAATGGGGTTTAGTGGGGGTCTTCATTTCACAGACTTGTTCACGTGATTTAACACCCCAGTGTGACATTGTGCATTCTTTCAGATCTCCAAAAACGGTTATTTGTCTGATGAAAATTCCTGATATTTTTCTTATTCACACTCCAAATATAGGTTGCGGGGGCTCGTTAGAACCTTCACATCATTATGAAAACACGCCTATACTAATACATTGTAAATTTTACTGGAAAAAAAAGAAAATTTTTAGATGAAAAATTGTGATGTTTTTTTTTTTTATTTCTGCTCAAAATATAGATTGTGGATACTCTTTAGAACCGCCTCATTGAGGCGGTTCTAACGAGTACCACATCAATGAGGCAGGTGCTAATGAGTACCCACAATCTATATTTTAGAATAGAAATAAGAAGAATAAGGTTTACCCCTGTAAACCCCAGTTTTACTATATAAAAGTGGGGTTCAATGAGTTCAAAATTATATAGGCGTGTTTTCTTAATGTTTAGGCGGTTCTGACATGTACCCACAACCAAAATAAGAAAAAGAATGTCTACCCCTGTAAACCGCAGTTTTCTCTATATAAAGTGGGGTTTATAGGGGTGTTCATCACATAGATTTGTTAACCATATAAGCCTTGTTTTTTTTTTTGTTGTTAATTTTGGTAAAAAGGATGTTACAGTCGAACTTCAATGGCTCGAACACCTTTGGGACCTCGAAAATCTGTTCGAGACTGGGGTAGTTCGAGCCACTGAGGGTTACTGTCAGGAGGCATAACGAGATACTTTTAGGCATCTTTTTGGTGTTCTATAATGAATATGTATGCTGTGTGTACTCATTAGAATTGCCTCATCAAGGCGATTCTAATGAGTACACACAGCATGGATTTGCAAGATAAAAGACTAAAATCTCCTTAATTATACCCCACTAGTTCTTATGTAGAGGATTTCGCTAGGGGCTTAAGACTCATCCATTGTAAAAGAGCCATCAGTGTTCGAGCCATCGAGGTTCTACTGTACTTGTTCTTTAATTTTGTCAACATGATAAACAAGGGTTGATACATAGCAACATCTGACTCTGGCAGTATTGTCTGGTGTTTTATTTATCAATATTTAGAATTTTAGGTATTTTAACCTCAGACTTTTGAATACAGAGGCTAATTTGGCTTTTTACTTTATATGCTAAACATGCACATCTACATGTCTTTATCCCTCACCATGCTGATTATTTTCTGCTAAACGCCTCTTTGATTTTCAGCAATTTGTGTTGCATGATTTCAATTTTTACCATGGATAAGATGTTGCAGCAGAATACACCACAACCTCATTATAACACAGTTCATTATAACACGGTTTTATATATAACACGGTTTCAAGATGGGTCCCAAAAATGTGTAGACTATAAATGGTCATTACATGCATATCCCAAAAAGGTGTAGATTATATATATATATAGAAAGAGCACCATAGATGGTCATTATATCCCACACGTGTAGATTATATAGAAAAATGGGTCATTATATTCCAAAAATGTGTAGATTATATAGAAAAATGACCATTAATGGTCATTTTTCTATATAATCTATACATTTTTGTTTGAATATAACACGGATGTTTAGCTAACAAAGTTTCTGCTATGGACCCCATCAATAGTCACTAATAAAGAGGTTGTTGTGTATATGGAAAATTATCTGTTAATTTTCCTTGTTAGAGCGATTTGCAAAGTATTTTCTTTTTGTTTCAAGATGTAAAATGTCTGACCTAATTTTTACAGAAATCAAAATTTCACAGAAGTCATTCTCTAAACTACAAGAATGGCTACCCCCTCCCATCTCACCCAGAAGTTGGCATTGGTGGTGACCCAATTATGTATAATCAGCTGTCCGAACAGGAGCTAGACGAGCTTGCAAACTATAACCCAACACTGACCTATGGCCAGGCCAGAGAGGCCCCACCACAGGACTTTGTGCCCGGACACGTTGCTTGGGATAAAAAGGTTTGTAAGAAAGTATGGTATAGTCAGGGCCTGACAAATCCATTGGCCGGCTGCCCGAGACAAGTCCAAATTTTGGCAAGTAATTTTTTGTTTCACTTGCGCAGAAAAATGTATGGAATATACATGTATAAGTAAAATTATAATTCCAAGAAATTTTCAAGATGCTGTTGACTGCCAGGCAAGTGGTTGAACTTTGGATTTGTCAGACCCTGGTATAGGTAACCATTATCCTGCTGCACATGACAACCCCTACCTAATTGCAAACAGTAAGATCTGAAGAGCCATCTGATCAGGATCTTCACTGTTTGTCATGCAGTTTGAGAATTGAACCAATACAGTTTATCAAGTGATTTTGATTGGTTGCTGGTCAGCAATGGGTGTGGCTAAATTAATTTATTCAACAGGATAAGGTCTTCATGGGAGACAACCGTTTCAAAAATATCTTTGCTTCACATAACTGCTTCTAAAGGGAAAGTTTTTGCTCCAGACATTACGAAAACACGCCTATACAAACACATGGTAATCTTTACCACCGAAAATATGAAAATTTTAAGCTAAAAAATTGTGAGATTTTTCTTATTTCTGCTCAAAATAGAGATTGTGGGTACTCGTTAGAACCGCCTCAATGAGGCAGTTCTAACGAATACCCACAATCTATATTTTAGAGCAGAAATAAGAAAATAAGGTTTAACCCCCTGCAAACCCCAGTTTTACTATATAAAAGTAGGGTTTGAGGGGGTCAAATTTATATAGGCGTGTTTTCGTGATGAGGAGAATGTTCTGCAAGAGAGAAGATCCCATTTTCAGAGGGGCCCTGTTGACAGGAATGTGTACAGGAACTTAGTCAATGGAAGTGGAAAAAATAATGATCATGGAAAATATTTCATGGTCAATCTCCTGAAAGTACTTCATGATCATTCAGACAATCACCATGAAAGAAAGTTGCTGTCCTGGCAAGAATCAAACCTATGAGGCTATGACTACCTGATCACCAGTCAGATGCGGATCCAGTTGAACTTTAGAGGCTGGCAAACAAATGAAAATGATAGTCACATGGACTTAAAGGTGCATTATTGAGCTACCAGGTCTCAATTTTTTTTCTGGTTTTTATCTTCAATGCATACTCCTTTGTCATGTGTACACTTTTGAGCCAAATACAGCTTCAGAACTTTGTGAAAATGGTCGTTTTCATTCGTGTTTACCCTTCGCTCTGAACATGTGTTCGGAATTTCTGTTCTAAAAATAAATCTGTCACTTTACACATACATGTCGACTGTATCGTCTTTGAGTGTCGTTACTTATAGCATGGTATTCAGCGTCATATTTTTTTCCGATTCCGGCATGGCCTAAGCAAACAAGGCCAAAAATGAACATCGCATAACGTCATATATGGGGATTCTATTTTTGTCACCAACTAAAAATAGATCTAACTAGTGTTCTAAACCTAGTTAGGGAATCCCTCTCCAACTCGTTTACCTGTCGTCATAATTGTTCGCATTTTTGCATAAAATGCATTCATTTGTATTGTTTTAAAGAAAAATACCGGCTATATGTATTTTATTTTTGGAAGCATTTTTCCAGATAGCTCAATAATGCACCTTTAACCCTTATCTTTCTGTTCACAACAACCCCTATCTTTGGAAACAGTTTAGATCCAGATCAGATGGCTTCTCTGATCAGGATCTACACTGTTTGACATTTAATTTATGAATTTGTCGCAATAAATTGCATCAAGTAATTTGATTGGTTGATAGACAGAAATGGGTGTGGCTTAAATGAATATTCAGCAAGACAAGGGTTAAGCACTGAAGAGTTTCTTTGCTTAGTAACTTTGGATCAATTGAAAAACAACTGACCCAAAAATATCATTGTAATAATAGTAATAATAATAATAAACTTTATTTATAGAGGGTAACACATTTAGTAAACTAGTATTAACCCTTATCTTGCTGAATATTCATCTAAGCCACACCCATTTCGTCATATCAACCAATCAAATTACTGGATGCAATTTATTGCTACAAATTCATTAACGGAATGCCAAACAGTGTAGATCCTGATCAGATGGCTTCTTCAGAAGCCATCTGATCTGAATCTACACTGTTTGCAAAGATAGGGGTTGTCATGAACAGCAAGATAAGGGTTAATCTTCCATATGGTCATCTTTTTTCTGGGTATAAACCAACTACTGGTACAAAGCAATGTGGATAGTCTCTTGCTGAAGGAAACAACAGTTGTGTTAGTGAGGATCGAACCCGGTACCTCACGATCTTCAGTCCGATGCTTTACCACTGCACCACAGTGCTCCCCTCTATATTGTGGTTATGGGGAATACATACACCTCCAGAGGAGACAGCTCTTACAAAAGTAGGGATTAAAAGTTAGGCGAGGTCTGCTGATATAGCATCCTTCACTATGCAACAAAGTTCTATTAGTAGTATCAGTAGGGCATCAGAGTGGCCAGCGTAGGTAGATTTAAAAACAAAATTCTCGTGCATCGATTCGATGGGACTACTTCCGATTTTGATGCTCCCATTCGACTTCCTATTTTCACATCAAATTACGTGATTGTCGTTTATTTTTTAGCTTTGACAAAGATAAAAGCGATATATATAAATATTGCTGTATTCAATACAAAGACTTAAACCTTAATTAGCATTTTGGTGTGGGCAGACCAAGGGTTTGAAAATGGAGAATTTTCAACCATGTCGGTACCATCGGGGAAAACAAAAATAAACTATTATAATATTCCTCTCGATTATTCTCACCTATAACATCAATTCCGGCATATATTAATCTGTTCACCTTGAAATTTGTGCCAAAATCGGCGAGGGAGCATTTTTTTGTGCCATTTTTTCTAGCCTCCGGTCGAAACGTGTGTACAAAACCATTTTTTCTTTCCAAAATGGCAGGTTTGGCAAAAAGTTTTAAGTGAAACTCACATAATTCCCCTGTATTTGATAACAACGAATGAAAAGCGAGTTGAATACAAGTCTTGTGGTACCATACTCATCTTCTTCACTGAACAAACCACCTTTCAACCATGTTTGTTTATAATTTACATCGATAATGTACAGTATATTTACACAAGCATGACACAGCTGTGTAGACAGTTTGGTGTGACGAAATCATATTAAATTACGTCATATTAAATGACGTCAGTAAATCTTATCGACTAAATCAAAGTCCGCAAACTACTGATTTTTTTTTTTTAACTGACAGATTGGTCTCTCTCTCTCTCTCTCTCTCTCTCTCTCTCTCTCTCTCTCGTCGTCATTTCATTCGGTTCATGGTGCATTCCTTACGCGTATCTGTAAACTTTCATTTTGATTTTCTCTCTCTCTCTCCGAGACTCTCTCTCTCCTGCCAGCATAAAAAGGGGGCCAACGTCGGGCCCGGACAGACACGTCGTATCGCTGTCGGCCCGACGTTGGTCCGACATGCTCTGCTGGCTGGATCTCCCTCTCTCTCTCTCTCTCTCTCTCTCTCTCTCTCTCTCTCTCTCTCACACACACACCCCAAGTATGGTTAGATTACCAAAATAATTCAACTCATCAGACTGCAGAGCATATTAAATAATGTCCCCCCGTAATCCTGAATCATGCGAGAAAAGAATGACTTGACAAGATATCGAAACGCGCATGCGTACTCTTCGTAACTCCAAGCAGAATTGGCTCTCAGTTGAACAAGGATTTTCTTAATGTACCACGCTCGCGACAGCTCCCATGCAGTCCTTAAGACGGACTGATATGTCCTTGACAAATGTGCGAAAAATAATCTTAATCTGGAGGGGAGCATTTTTTTGTGCCATTTTTTCCCAACATGTGTATCAAAGTACTTTGACATCAATAAATTGAGGGGCCATTGTTTCGCGGCGTCTGCTAAGTCGGTTTAAGCCTTCACACTCTCTAACCTTTTCTTTTGACCTCAGAAAAGATCATTCTCATTAATTGTCCTTCATTTTTCTCCAGTCTACATCTCATAACAAAATGCAATGGCCTATAAATTACCGGAAGTTCTTGTGATTTTCTTCCTTATTTTTTGGGACAAAATATAGTCCCAACCGGCGGAAGCAGATTGCGAATAGAATCATAGCAACGGCCTTAGATGCCGCCCTACTGTATAGTATCCCATAAAAGAAGATAAGTTTAATAGTGAAGAATATGTTTATTATTGAACAAATATTATAGCCGGCTGTCAGCAGACTTTTAGGTCTGGTGACAGCCGGCTGTCACTAGACCTAAAAGTCTGGTGCCAGCCGGCTGTCACCAGATACTTCCTAAAAGTTAAAGGCAAGCATTTGCTCCTCAGGAGCAAACTTGTTTCTTTAACAGTGGACCTTTTTGGGAAGGGCTCAGATGTACTGCAAGATAAACAGGACTTCCCTTAACCCTTATCCTGCTGTTCACGGCAACCCCTACCTTTGCAAACAGTGTAGATCCAGATCTGAAGAAGCCATCTGATCTCAAGATCTACACTGTTTGTCATGCAGTTTGTGAATTGAATGAATATTATATATTGGCTGATAGCTGCTAATGGGTGTGACTTACCGTAAAATAAAAAAAAAATCCAAAATATTCAGACACCTTGAAGACTTGCTGTAGTTTTCCTAAAATTTAAACAAATTTGTTTTGTAATCCAGCAAGGAGTCAAAATGTAGAAAGGGAATGGCAAATGGTGTAGACACTGATCAGACTGCTCGGGAGCAGTCTGATCTGGGTCTGCACTGTTTGCTTAGGCCTGTCTGTCCCAATACTTAACCCTCCTCTTGCTGAATATTCATTTTAGCCACACCCATCTTTGACTTTGAACCAATCAGATTACTTTATGTAATTTATTGCTACAAATTCATAAATTGAATGCCAACCAGTGTAGATCCTGATCAGATGGCTTCTTCAGAAGCCATCTGATCTGGATCTACACTGTTTGCAAAGATAGGGGTTGTCGTGAACAGCAAGATAAGGGTTAAACCATACTTTGATCATTACAGTAATTGATATATTCAGCAGGATAAGAGAAAAGTTGACTCCCTTGCAAAAAAATGACAGAAACTACATGTATGTCAAGTGTAGCTACCGATACTGCAGTGTTGACGTCAGTACTCAGGTACTGATTTAAATAACTATATTATATCTTTATTTTTTGCAGTATAAAATTCTAATTTTTCTAAAACTAACACTGACTTGTCAGGTGAGACATGTATCTTAGCGGATTTGGTTGCCACTTTTTGTTATATTTTAAATTTTGCAAGTCTCGCTACTTTGGACATCTCCTTCCTGATGCCCGGGACTTCCGTGGAGCGTGGGCCATGTTTGCTGATGTTGGCTTAGTGGGGGACACCTATAAGACCGTGGGTGGGCGTCTCTTGCCTGATGCCTCCAGTTGACCTGTCTCACGAGCTACGTCGGTCGGTGTGTGCTGGGACAGGGATGTGCTGTGTTTGCCGGGGCTTGTCCATCATCCGTTTTGGTTTCAGAACTTTGTGGTCGAGATACACTGATGAAGATTAAATATCAGAAAGGCCTCTGTCTCACTAAATTAGGTAACGTTACCCATTAATTACTGACCGATTTCATGTTTCAGGTGCTAAGATTCAATGCCTTTTTCAAACAAACAGTCCATGAATCACAGAAGGAGTACTTCCGTGTACGTCCAGTGGATATTTACTACTACCTTGAAGATGACAGCATAGCTGTGATTGAGCCCCATGTGGAAAATTGTGGCATGCCACAGGGTATGTAAAATCACCAAGTCTGACATACTGTATATATGAGTAAGGCTGACATGATTAAACGTATAATCGATTAATCCATCAATAAATTCCGGAAAAATGATTATCATTTCTGATTTGCTTGTAATCAATTACTTGACAGGTATAATTTACTAACCAAAGTTACACCTAAAATAGTTGGATGAGTGGCAAACAGTGCAGACCCTGATGAGACGCCGCATTCTGTGGCGTCTCATCTGGGTCTACACTGTTTGCTCAGGCCTGTCTCCGATTAGCCAGCCTTATATACATGTATGAGTAAGGTCATCTTAGCCTTTGCTTCCCACGTATTTTGAAATAGGTTTACGGTGACATGGTCCTTATTTGTGCTGCAACCGGATTCTTCAAATTCAGTCAAATCTTAACCATTAACCTATTTTGTACCCGAAACCCCCAAAACGGGTAATTGGAAAACCCAGAAACCCCCAAACGGGTAATTGGCAAACAGTGGCCGCCCAGATCAAACACCACAGAACGCAGGGTCTGATTAGGGCCTACACTGTTTGCAAACTTCTTAGCTAATTTCCTGATAAATTTTGAAGAAAACACAACCTGACACCCCTAAATTTTGAAATGGGCTCCTGGTTTACATGAAAGGGAAGATTCCATTTGGTACAAAAACGGTTAAGGTGCCAAGAAAAACTATTTAAATTCACAATAGGGTACTTAACCCTTATCCTGCTGAATAAATTTATTTAGCCACTCCCATTTCTGACTATCCACCAATCGAACTACTTGATATAATGTTCACAAACTGCATGGCAAATGGTGTAGATCCTGTTCAGATGGCTTTTTCTTCAGAAGCCATGTGATCTGGATCTGTATTGTTTGCAAAGTAAGGGGTTGTTTTTAGGGCTGGCTAATTGGAGCTGAAAAGATAATCGATTATCAGTCCTGCCATGGCGATCGATAATCGATTAGTAATCGCTAAGGTTTTTGTCATTATTTTACCTGTCTGGCTTTCTGTCTGAGCATGACACTTACCATATGTTGCACTTTACCATATGTATATTTGAACAAACAGGCCTGAGCAAACAGTGTAGACCCAGATGAGACGCCGCATAATGCGGCCTCTCATCAGGGTCTGCACTGTTTGCCACTCATCTAGCTATTTTAGGCATAACTTTGGGTAGTAAATTATACCTATCAAGTAATCGATTAAAAGCAAATCAGAAATGTAGTCATTTTTCTGGAATTTAGCGATTAATCGATGTTTCTCATAATCACAATAGCTGATGCTTGAAAAGTTAATGTGATCTTATAGCACTGTTTCAACTTCAGTAGACTGCAAAGTCAACCTCAGTAGACTGCGAAACTCAACTTCATTAGACTGCAGAGTCAACTTCAGTAGACTGCAAAATCAACTTCAGTAGACTACAAAGTCAACTTCAGTAGACTGCTAAGTCAACCTCAGTAGACTGTAAAGTCAGCATCAGTAGACTGCAAAATCAACTTCAGTAGACTGCAAAGTCAACTTCAGTACACTGTAAAGTCAGCTTCAGTAGACTGCAAAATCAACTTTGCAACAGTAGACTACAAAGTCAGCTTCAGTAGACTGTAAAGTCTGTTTCAGTAGACTGCAAAGTCAACTTCAGTAGACTGCCAAGTCAACTACAGTAGACTGTAAAGTCAACTTCAGTTGACTGCAAAATCAATTTCAGTAGACTGCAAAGTCAACTTCAGTAGTATGCAAAGTCAACCTCAGTAGACTGTAAAGTCAACTTCAGTGGACTGTAATGACAGCTTCTGTAGACTTCAAAGTCAACTTCAGTAGACTGCAAAGTCAACTTCAGTAGACTGTAACGTCAACTTCAGTAGACTGTAACGTCAACTTCAGTACACTGTAAAGTCAACTTCAGTAGACTGCAAAGTCAACTTCAGTAGACTGCAAAACTCAACTTCAGTAGGCTTTAAAGTTCCGTAGGCTTTAAAGTCAACTTCAGTAGACTGTAAAGTCAGCTTCAGTAGACTGTAAAGTCAGCTTCAGTAGACTGTAGAGTCAACTTCAGTGGACAGCAAAATCCAAATTCAGTAGACTGCAAAGTCAACTGCAGTAGATTGCAAAGTCAATTTCAGTAGAGTGTAAAACTAAATTCTGTAGACTGCAAAGTCCAGTAGACTGCAAAGTCAAATTCAGTAGACTGCAAAACCAAATGCAAAGTAAGGGGTTGTTATGTTCAGCAGGATAAGGGGTAATGCAAGTCAGCAACTTGTTTCTCATAATCACAATAGCTGATGCTTGAAAAGTTAATGTGATCTTATAGCACTGTTTCAACTTCAGTAGACTGCAAAGTCAACCTAAGTAGACTGCGAAACTCAACTTCATTAGACTGCAGAGTCAACTTCAGTAGACTGCAAAATCAACTTCAGTAGACTGCAAAGTCAACTTCAGTAAACTGCAAAGTCAGTTTCATTAGACTGCAAAGTCAGCTTCATTAGACTGCAAAGTCAACTTCAGTAGTCTGTAACAGTGAACTTCAGTATACTGTAAAGTCAACTTCATTAGACTGTAACAGTGAACTTCAATATACTGTAAAGTCAACTTCAGTAGACTGTAACAGTGAACTTCAGTTTGTTTGACTGGACTGCAAAGTCAAATTCAGTAGACTAAAAACTCAACTTTAGTAGACTGCAAAACAAAAAGCAGTAGACTGCAAAGTCAACTTCTGTAGACTGCAAAGTCAATTTCATTAGACTGCAAAGTCAGCTTCATTAGACTGCATAGTCAACTTCAGTAGACTGTAAGAGTGAACTTCAGTGGACTGTAGAGTCAACTTCATTAGACTGTAAAGTCAACTTCATTAGACTGCAAAGTCAACTTCAGTAGACTGTAACAGTGAACTTCAGTTTGTTTGTTTGAGTTGGGGTTTAACGTCCCCTGTCAACACTGTAAAGGTCATTTTGGAGACGTCGCTTCCAATTTTGTGGGACTTTTACCCGACATTGAAATGAAATGACATCTTAAGCCCTGCCACCCAATGAAACCAATAGGGTTTATAAGTATGGACGTTCCGACACTCGCACCGCTTTGCCTGGGCAGGAGTAGATCGTTTACTTCGGTAGACTGTAAAACCAAATTCAGTAGACTGCAAAACCAAATGCAGTAGACTGCAAAGATAACTTCATTAGACTGCAAAGTCAACTTCATTAGACTGCAAAGTCAACTTCATTAGTCTGTAAAGTCAACTTAAGTAGACTTTTAAGTCAACACCATTAGACTGCAAAGTAAACTTCAGTAGACTGTAACAGTGAACTTCAGTAGACTGTAAAACCAACCTCAGTAGACTACAAAGTAAACTTCAGTAGACTGCAAAGTCAACTTCTGTAGACTGCAAAGTCAACATCAGTAGACTGCAAAGTCAAATTCTGTAGTCTGCAAAATCAACATCAGTAGACTCAATGTCATCTTCAAGACTGCAAAGTCAACATCAGTAGACTGCAAAATCAACTTCTGTAGACTGCAAAATCAACATCAGTAGACAGCAAAATCAACATCAGTAGATTCAGTCATCTTCAAGACTGCAAAGGTAACATCAGTAGACTGCAAAGTCAACTTCTGTAGACTGCAAAGTCAACATCAGTAGACTGCAAAGTCAACTTATGTAGACTGCAAAATCAACATCAGTAGATTCAAAGTCATCTTCAAGACTGCAAAGTCAACTTCAGTAGACTAGCTGCAAAGTCAACTTCAGTAGATGGCATAATCAACATCAGTAGATTCAAAGTCCTCTTCAAGACTGCAAAGTCAACATCAGTAGACTGCAAAGTCAACTTCTGTAGACTGCAAAATCAACATCAGTAGATTCAAAGTCATCTTCAAGACTGCAAAGTCAACATCAGTAGACTGCTTAGTCACTTTCTGTAGACTGCAAAGTCAACATCAGTAGACTACAAAGTCAACCTCTGTAGACTGCAAAATCAACATCAGTAGATTCAAAGTCATCTTCAAGACTGCAAAGTCAACTTCAGTAGACTAGCTGCAAAGTCAACTTCAGTAGACTGCAAGTCTTGTGCCCTGAACTGCTGTCAAAATTAATATACTTCATCAAAAAGTGTTGGTGTAGCCTTATATGTTACTTAAAATCCCTAAAAATTAGGACACCTTGAGGACTTGCAGTAATATTCCTAAAATTTTAACAAATTTGTTACATGAGCAGGAGTCCAGAAAGTGCAAACAGAATATCAAACAGTGTACAGTGTAGACCCTGATCAGACTGCTCCTGAAGGAGCAGTCTGATCTGGGTCTGCACTGTTTGCTTTGGTCCTTCATGTCCCAATACTTAGGATGATCAATCATTACGGTATGTTATTTGTTTGTTTGTTTGTTTTTTAGGGAAATTGATAAAGCGACAAAGGCTGCCAAAAAATGATCAGGGAGATCACTGGCACTGGAAAGACCTCAATCTCGGAGTAAATGCCACTTTCTATGGCAAGGTGTTCCATCTCGTCAACTGCGATAAATTCACAATGGTATGATATGAGTCTTGGATTTTGAAGCCTAACAGTGATGATCTAGAGGTGATCTTAACCAAACCATAAGTTTTGGTTAATCAAGGCTATTCTAACAAATATCTACAACATATTTCTCCAAGCCCCTCCCATTGGGGCTTGGAGAAATATATTGGTGCTTCCGCAAAGAGCTGAACAGACAGAACTTGAGTTCTGATAGGTCTAAGCCTGCCCACTGCACAGGAAAGGTGTGGGAGTTGAACTGTTTCTGAAACCCCAGTGGTTTTGTTGGGTGGTTTGATATTGAGATGTCATTTCATCTGAATGTCATGTAAAAGTCCCAAAGAATCAGAAGCAGTGCCTCCAAAATAACCTACATAATGTTGTTAGGGACATAAAACCTCATTACAAACAAACAATCTGCAACATTTGTTTCTGAGTGTACTTTTGCAAACAGTGTAGATCCAGATCAGATGGCTTCTGAAGAAGCCATCTGATCAGGACCTACAGTGTTTGACATTCATTTTTTGTGAATTTGTTGGAATAAAATACTTCAAGTAATCTGATTGGTTCATAGTCCGAAAGGGGTTTGGCTAAATTAATGATTCAGCAGGATAAGGGTTAAATGAGATTTTCTTGAATATCTCTCTTAATCTCTATTGACTCTTCTCATCTTGAGCTAAGTACATGTACCTATTCCATTGTAATTAATATTTAATCAGTTAACCCCTATATTAATTGCATTGTAACATATTGACCTGATAAAGATACGCTATCTTAGGACAAGAGAGCTTTGTCAGGTCACTGTGACATTGCTAATTATACCCCCGGCATACGAAGTATGCAATGGGGGTATATAGTTTTTGTCTTTTCCGTCTGTCTGTCTGTCTGTCCGTAAACAATTATTTTGTGTCAAAGATATCTCAGGAACTGCTTCACATAGAAACTTGAAATTTTGCACACATGATCAGTATGACTACCTGTATTGTGGGAAAGAAAATAAGGGCCAAGGGGTCAGGCCTTTTAGAGTTATTTCCCTTTGTAGTTCTTGCTGTTTAATAGTGTATATTTTTATTTTGTGTCAAAGATTTCTCAATAACTACTGTACATAGAAACTTGAAATTTTGCAAACATGATCAGTATGACTAGTTGTATTGTGGGAAAGAAAATAAGGGCCAAGTGTTCAGGCCTTATAGAGTTATTTCCCTTTGTAGTTCTTGCTGTTTAATAGTATATATTTTTATTTTGTGTCAAAGATTTCTCAATAACTACTGTACATAGAAACTTGAAATTTTGCAAACATGATCAGTATGACTAGTTGTATTGTGGGAAAGAAAATAAGGGCCAAGGGGTCAGGCCTTTAAGAGTTATTTCCCTTTGTAGTTCTTGCTGTTTAATAGTGTATATTTTTATTATTTTGTCCGTAAACAATTATTTTGTGTCAAAGATATCTCAGGAACTGCTTCACATAGAAACTTGAAATTTTGCACACATGATCAGTATGACTACTTGTATTGTGGGAAAGAAAATAAGGGCCAAGGGGTCAGGCCTTTTAGAGTTATTTCCCTTTGTAGTTCTTGCTGTTTAATAGTGTATATTTTTATTTTGTGTCAAAGATTTCTCAATAACTACTGTACATAGAAACTTGAAATTTTGCAAACATGATCAGTATGACTAGTTGTATTGTGGGAAAGAAAATAAGGGCCAAGGGGCCAGGCCTTATAGAGTTATTTCCCTTTGTAGTTCTTGCTGTTTAATAGTGTATATTTTTATTTTGTGTCAAAGATTTCTCAATAACTACTGTACATAGAAACTTGAAATTTTGCAAACATGATCAGTATGACTAGTTGTATTGTGGGAAAGAAAATAAGGGCCAAGGGGTCAGGCCTTTAGAGTTATTTCCCTTTGTAGTTCTTGCTGTTTAATTGTGTATATTTTTATCATTTTGTGTCAAGATTTCTCAATAACTACTGTACATAGAGACTTAAAATTTGGTAGCAACAACCAGTATGACTACTTGTTTCAGCTGAGGTGATGGCACTGGCCGGGGGTATACGTGCCCCACTGGGCACTTTTGTCTAGTTTATGAACTGGACAACTGGAAAAATTGGCCTAACTGTAAGAGTGTACAAGGGGATTTACTGATAAATACAATACCAGATTCATGTCATTTGTATCAAGGTTGTCAGGCTCAGCTTCGAGAACACGTCTAGAGTGGCTCGGCAAGCCTCGCGATTCTACAAGCATTCTTGAAGCCTTGCCTGATAAACTTGATATCAAATGACACGAACCTGATATTCTCTATGTAAAGAGTTATAAAGAGTATTTTGTCAGATTGAATGTTGGTATGAAGCAGACTGGCTTCCACTCTCTTAACCCTTGTCCTGCTGAGCCTGGATATGTCTTATCTTTCAAACAATGTAGATACCATCTGATCAGGATCTACATTTTTGTTATTCAGATTGTGAATTTGTTGCAATAATTTGCATCAAGTAATCTGATTGGCTGATAATCAGTAGTGGGTGTGGCATATTAAAAAAAATCAGCAGGACAAGGGTTAAAAACAAATCACTGACAGTATTGGTAGGTGGATTGTCTCTGAGTGTGGGCTAAAATGGTATTGAATGGGGACTTAGACTGTATCGCTTAACCCGTAAATTCCTGTACTGTAAGCAAACCGTGTAGACCCTGATCAGATGCTGCATTCTGCGGCATCATATCCTGGGCTACACTGTTTACCAAACCCACTATACAATTCCATTCCATATTCTATAGATAACCCTCTTACGAAACACTGACCTGACATCTATAAGAACAGCACAGTTATTTTCTATATTAATAACCCGTACCTGGATTTACTACGAATCAGTGATACATGTAGTCACAAGGATATCAACAACGAAAAATACTGTGCTCAGTAACTTTGGGTCGATTGACAAACAATCAACCCAAAAAGACGGACAGTGTAGATAACATGTGTATCCTTTCCTTCACACAACTTTTTTAGTAAAGTATAATTCTACTATTAGGAGCAGCTAAATCTAAGACTAATTCTGCTTTTAAGAGCTTATTTATAATGTTTCTGCTGACTTTCCTTCATTTTTTTCTACATCCAGTGTCCACTGGTAAGAGACAACCTTTGGAACTGTTCAAAAGTGGTCTTAAAGACCACTTTTGAACAGTCCCAAAGGTGGTCTTAATTTAGGAATTTTACTTATTTTCTCTGTTTCTAGGATTTCTTAGAGAGTGAGGGCATCATAGTTAACTCCCCAGAAGAACTACCATCAGATCCATATGTTGAGAAGAGAAAGTCTGCCGCAGCTCTACGAACTTACACAACACCATCAGCGTTTGACAAACAGAAGCAGTTCTTGGAAATGGACAGAAAAGTTCTGCGATTCTACTGTGTCTGGGATGACAGAGACTGTATGTTTGGTGAAATGAGACCATTTATATTGCACGTGAGTACATCATCTCCCAAAAATACGAAAAAACTCTGTATAACTATATTCATTATAACATGGTTTTAGGTAAAACATGGTTTAAAGATGGCCCACAAAAAATGTATAAAATTATATAAAAAGCCTGTAAATGACACATTTAATACTCACCATAGATAGGAGGGGACATCCAAATATTATTTTTCTAGTTTCTGCATACTATTTGAGTGAAGGGTCAGGCTTAGTTGAGCCTTGATTATCCCTAAAATATACATGTAAATTTCATTCCATTAGTCCAGACATGTTAAGTTACGAAAATAAAAATTAGTGAGGTTTGGTAAAAAAGTAGTGAGATAACATTTTTATATTAACCCTTTCCCACTCAGATACGTGTTTTTACGTGTCTGCACCCCCCCCCCCCTATTTTTAAGCCCAGAAGCACCTAAAATCTGCATTTCTACCCCTGGATAGTTAAGTTTGCTTTAGGATTTGTTGGGCAAAAAAGTGACCTGTTTTTTCGCGCGCCTCCCCACTAAAAATATTCTGGGGGGTATTGAAGGGGGGCAACGCCCCCCTCACATCCCGAAAAATTTTGGGTGTATGGCTCAACCGGCCGCTAAAATTTATATCTGAGGGTGTCTGGGGTCAAAAATGCCTGAAAATTGATGCTGATAAAACATGCTGCAAACAGTGAAAATGGCCAGTGCCAAACACCTTAATTGTTGCCTTGACAGCTGTGTGAAGATTAAAATGTGGTCAAAAATTCATGTGAAAACACACTTTTTGCCAACTTTGAGATGACCCCTCTTTACCATGACAACAATAATCAAGTCATGAAAGGTTGCATTTGAAAGGCTACTGCCCAATGAACATTCATACCAAGTTTGGTGTAAAACAGACCATCCATTATGAAACAATGGCTAGTTGAAGTTGCTGTCAGGTGCAACACTGTGAAAATCAGGGAATTTCAAAAAATCCCTGAGTGTTAAAGGGTTAAATATATATTATAGGGAAATTTCTGAAAAAAAAAAAAAGACAGCACATGAAACGGGGTTTTAGAGGCCAAAAATTAGTGAGTCTCACTAAAAATTAGGAAGACTTAACATTTCTGCATTACAAAAACACGCCTATACAAAAACATGGTAAATTTTACAACTGAAAAAAAAAATGAAAATTTTAAGACGAAAAATTGTGATATTCTTCTTATTTCTGCTCAAAATATTGATTGTTGGTACACATTAGAACCACCTGGTCGAGACAGTTCAAACAAGTACCCAATCTATATTATAGAGCATAAGAAAAATAAGGCTTACCCCCTATAAACCCCAGTTCTGCTATATCAAGGTGTGGTTCAAGGGGTCCAAATTATATACAGTAGAAATTCGATCGCTCGAACACCGATGGCTCGTTTACCATAGCTGGGTCGAACTCGTTCTTGAGCCCCTAGGGAAATCCCCTACATAAGAATAGTGGGAGAAAATTTAGAAGATTTTCGTCCTTTATCTTGCAAATGTATGCTGTGTGTACTCATTAGAATCGCCTCGATGAGGCGATTCTATTGAGTACACACAGCATACAATTTCATTATAGAACATCGAAAAAATATCAAAAAGTATATTGTATACCTCCTGGCAGTAGCCTTCAGAGGCTCGAACTACCCCTGTCTCGAACAGATTTTCAAGGTCCCAAAGGTGTTCGAGCCACTGAAGTTCGACTGTAGATGTATTTTTGTGTTGCCTCCTCACCCATTGGAGCTTGGAGAAATAGACTGGGCCGCATGGTGCTTCTGTGTAAAGCTGAAACTGACAAAATGACTATTGGTATTTTGAACAGAAGGCCTAAGCCTGTCCAGGCAAAGTGGTGTGAGTCGGACTGCCCCAGCATATAAACTCTAGCTGTTGCTTTGGCAGTAGGGCTTGAGATGTCATTTCATTTCAGTGTCAGGTAAATTTGATTTGTTTGATTTGAGGTTTAACGTCCCCGCCAACACTGTAAAGGTCATTTTGGAGACGTTGCTTCCAATTTTGTGGGACTTTTACCCGACATTGAGATGAAATGACATCTCAAGTCCTGTCGCCCAATGAAACCAATAGTGTTTATTAGCATAGACGGTCCGCCTCGCACCGCAGTTCCTGGACAGGCTTAGATCCTCTAAGCGGTTTACCAGTACTAGTGTGCGGGCCGGATTGAGCTCTGTGTGGAAGCATCGTGCAGCCCATATATTTCTTCAAGCCCCTATGGGCGGGGGCGGGTCAGGTAAATACCAACAGAATTGGAAGCAATGTCTCCAAAAAGACCTGAATAGCATTGAAGAGGGCATAAAATCTCAACATAAACAACACTGATAAGTAATAATAGAAATAGAATGTTATCTGCTGATTTTGGTTGGCACTTTTTGTACCAAATGGAATCTTCCTCCTTAAATATGGCAGGATTCCATTTCGAAATTTGGGGGTGTCAGGTTGTGGTTTCTTCAAAATTTGTTTGGAAAATGGCTGAACTTTTTGCAAACAGTGTAGGCCCTGATCAGACTCCACATTCTGTGGTGTCTGATCTGGGCCTGCACTGTTTGCCAGGGTACCCGTTTTGGGGTTTCGGTACAAAATGGATTAAAGAATTAACTGAATGATGATGAGGCTAAGCTTACGGATAATAATTTTATTTTGCAGTATTTCTTGGTTGACGACACACTAGAAGTGCGAGAAGTCCACAAGGCCAACGATGGTCGTGATCCATTCCCAGTTCTGATTGGGCGTCACAAAGTTCCAAAAGATAGATACAAAGTTGAATCCTCATTCCCGGCAGTTGTGATGGAGCTTTCTGCTAACGAAATAAAGGAATATTTCACTCCAAAAGACTTCCAAATAGGCGAGACAGTTGCAATTTATGGAAGAAGGTTCTTGATCTATGACTGCGATAATTTCACTAAATCCTTCTATTATCACACATTTGGCATTTCAGAGTTCCCAACTGTGGACGTTTCCAGTAAATGCAAGGAAATAGCTAAAATGGTAAGAGCTAAGTAAGAACTGATAAGGAGAGTATTGAATGATTATTTTAGGATATTTTTGGGTTGATTGTTAATTCCATTGACCTAAAAGTTATATAGAGGATCATAGTATTATTGCATTTATTAAAATTGTACAGGAAAAGGGATAAATGTGAGGCTTTTCCAAGCATTTTATCCCATTTCCTCAACAAGTTCAATAAATTCAATAATACATGAACATGAGTGCAAGATTCTATTTATCATATGACATTTAAAGTGCATTTAATCAAGATTTGTTTTTACAAAAATGTCAAACTCCGACATAAGTAAACGTAAACGAGGTTAAGGACATCATACATAATGTTATTGGGCGTACACATGTATTTAACTAATTTGCATATTTAATCAACTAGTGGATTATCAAATTTATTACATGTCGTTAATGCATTCTCAAACGGAACGTCCTATGATAAAGGAGCAGTCTCTATAAGGCTATTTTCATGGCCACAACCGATTTCCTTTAAACTTTGTAGCTTCAAATTGGTACATATTGGCTGTCTAATGGTGAATTTTTAGACTCTTTGGTCCACTGGTTTTTGCTGTATACACTATTAAAGTGGGTGGGGTAATGTCGCCCCATCAAGGGTATACCAACAACAATGCTATTATTTTTCTTCAAAGAGCATGACGGGAGGCGATGTTTGCCGTATGCTTACTACCCTTTTAGGCATAACAACCGGTGATAACAGTCTTATAAATATCAAACAAGAGAAGAGTTTGTACGAGCTTGTAAGTTGTACCCAAATATCAGTAATCTTTATTCCCCAACTTTACGAAAAACCACAACACCTTTACAGTTTTCAACTTATTTCAAAGATCTTTCATAAATATAATGTTGATGTAATTGTCATTCTAGTTATATGTCAGAATTATTGTTAGTTCATAAAACTTAAAGAGTTACCTGCCCCTGAAATTGGATTTTACCTCTTTTTTTTAAATCAGAGTGCATTTATCCGTTTGTAGTACTCACAACTTCATTTGGAAGTGAATAAATCGATTCCATGCAAATATAATTAAATGGATGTGGACAGAAGTCATTTGATTTAATAGTGCATGCTAGCAAGCACATGAGCACAACATCCCACGGTACGAGGACCACTTCTTCACCAACAGTACCATCCAGTGATTTGGTTCATTCCTTGTGGTCTAAACACATTGCAAAACGAGCAAACAATTCTTACATAGTCGCCAACATATGGTATTTTACTATTGGATATTTTGTTGCTAAGATCTTCCACTTTGTAATTCTCCTAGCCTTGAATCATTCGCCTCTTCAGTCGTATATTGCTTCTGAGATTTGGTTAGGACGTGAAGCATTTGAGAATTGATTTCATAACCCTTTAGTATTTCTCTAACATCCCTAAATCATACATCAACTTTTGCAAATGGCCTATTTGGGGATTCAAATTCTGATGTTGCAATCGCAGTGGCTGATGGAACATACATATATATTGAGAAGATTGGAAACTTCTCATTTCAGAGAAGATCTTATTCCGTACATAAAGGACAGCATTTGCTGAAACCTATGATGTTTGTGGCCACTGATGGTTACATTTTGACTGTGATTGGACCATATCTTGCAGATGGGAAAAACACAGATGCTAAGATTACCGAACACATGTTAAAGACTAATGCAGAAAATATTACTGACTGGTTTGAAGATGATGTTCTCGTTGTAGACCGCGGCTTCAGGGATGCTAAAGATATACTAAAGGATTTTGGAATCAATTCTCATATGCCTCACTTCCTAAACAAATCTCAGAAGCAACATACGACTGAAGAGGCAAATGAGTCAATGCTAGTTACAAAGGTGAGATGGGTTGTCGAATCAGCTAATGGGAGAATTAAAAAGTGGAAAGCCCTTAGCAACACAATGCCCAATAGTCAAATACCATATGTTGGCGACTAAGTAAGGATTGTTTGCTCATTATGCAATGCATTTAGACCACCTTTGGTAACAAGCAAAGATTCAGGCAAAGTAATTGCTAGAAGAATGATGGCCCTTGCAAAAGCTCCAAATAAGCTACAGGATAAGGTTGTAACAAGAATTCCGCCGAAGGCTATGTTGCGCATGTACGGGCGCAAAGTTATCAAACCATGATATGTAGGTCAAGGTCAAACATAGATTCATGCTCAAAAGATCCCATTTTCAAATGCAAGCTTGTACTAAGTATCATTAATGAAGCTCTAATAATTTTTGAGAAATAAACTTGACCATTAGGGTGAACGCTAGGGTGTTCGCAATATTTTACAAAGTCAGTGAACCATGAAATATAGGTCAAGGTTAAATACGGATGCTTGCATTTAAGTTACCATCCCCTGATACAAGTTTGTACCAAGTATCATTAATAAAGCTCTTATAGTTCTTGAGAAATAAACTTGGCCATTAGGGTGAACGCTAAGGTGGTCGCAATATATTACAAAGTCAGTGAACCATGAAATGTAGGTCAAGGTCAAATATGGATGCTTGCATTCAAGTTGCCATACACAGATACAAGTTTGTACCACATATCATTAATGAAGTTCTTATAGTTCTTGAGAAATAAACTTGACCATTAGGGTGAACGCTAGGGTGGTCGCAATATTTTACAAAGTCAGTGAACCATGAAATGTAGGTCAAGGTCAAATATGGATGCTTGCATGTAAGTTGTCATCCCCAGATACAAGTTTGTACCAAGTATCATTAATGAAGCTCTCATAGTTCTTGAGAAATAAACTTGACCATCAGGGTGAACGCTAGGGTGGTCGCAAATGTTGACGCCTTGATGAACGGACGAACGAACAGACGAACGCACGGACAGAAAACCGGATGCCTATATCGTGCCATGCTAATAGCAGGCGCGACAAAAAATGGCTGGGATAAAAAACGGGTTATTTGGAAAAAGATCGATGATGAGAAACTTGAGAATTTCCCAGAGATGACTGAGGATGAACTCAGGGATTTGAAACTGGGTATTCACCAGCTGAAACAAGCCAAATCCTACACAGATGAACATTTTGACGACAATGGATCATATGAGATAATGGAACACAAAGAAGAAGATGGTGTTCTCAAAGCACAGATCGAGGGCTGCCCGCAAAACTGCGGTAACTACATATTTTTCATAAAATGACTTTTTTGCAGAATTCCATTCCTGTTTAAAAGGCCCACAACCTGTAAAAATATTAGTGTGATATATAAATTACTTTTTTCAGAATTTGGAAAATTAAAAAATGTTGTATCTGAGATGGCATAAAAGAGTCACCGCAAAAGTGTTGTAACTTGAGTTACAACACTTTTGCGGGAAAAATATATCAAATGACTATACATTTTTGTTCACAATATGGTTGTAACTCATGTTTCAAGATTTTATAGTCAAGGCCAATGCTAGAAATATGTTCAAGGCCTCCTCATACTTCTTTGTAGACCTATTAGAGTAACTTTGCAGTCACTTTTCCATCTGCTCACATATTTGTTCATCCTTTACTCTAGCAGTCGGCATTTTCAGCCCCCTAATGAACAAGTCTGCTTCTCTAGAATTATAAGTGTTTCATGCTTTCATCTCAATGTTCAAGTCCATTTCTCAAGAACTGTTAGAACCTCATAAATGGTATTTGGTAAACTTTTGCATTTAAAGGGTGGCAGCTTTAGTGCAAGCATCCATATTTGACCTTGGCATACTTTTTATGGTTTTCTGACTATGCGAACTACTGCGGCCACCTTAACTTTCACTCTAATGTTCAAGTCAAGTTCTCAAGAACTATAGCACATTTTGGTACTGGTCATAAAATTGATCCACTATTTTTGTATATTTTGTTTATTCTTTGCTTCCAAAGGATCCAGCTTTTCAGAACTTATTCAAAGCAAGCATCCAAATCTGTTATGGGTAACAAATTTTAGAGAACTATTGTGTCAATGTGTCAACCCTAGCATTTCCCCTAATGTTAAAGGTTGGTTATTGAGCTACCGGGTCTCAAATTTTATTTTCTGGTTTTTATACTCAATTCATACTCCCTTGTCATGTGAACACTTCTGGAGCCAAAGACAGCTTCAGATTTTTGTGAAAATGGTCGTTTTCATACATGTTTACCCTTCACTCTGAACATGTGTTCGGAATTTCTGTTCTAAAAATAAATCTGTCACTTAACACATACATGGGGACAGCATCCTCTCTGAGCGTCTTTACTTATGGCATGGTATTCAGCGTCATATTTTTTTCCGATTTAGGCATGGCCTAAGCAAACAAGGCCCAAAATGAACGTCGCATAACGTCATATATGGGGATTCTATTTTTGTCACAAACTAAAAATAGATCTAACTAGTATACATAGCCTAGTTAGGGAATCCCTCTCAAACTCGTTTACCTGTCATCATAATTGTTCGCATTTTTGCATAAAATGCATTCATTTGTATTGTTTTATAGAAAAATACTGGCTATATGAACTTTAGTTTTGGAAGCATTTTTACCCATAGCTCAATAACCCACCTTTAAGGTCTCATGAACTATACAAGAATCATTGATTATACTTGGTACATCTTGGGATGGCTACTTATGTGCAAGCATTCACATTTGAACATCATGTACATTTCATTGTTTCCTGGCTATATGTGAAGATTTCCCTCCACTGGCCTGATACAGCCTTTCAAGTTCCAGCCCCCTGTTCTCAAACAACAGTTGTTTTAGGCTAAAGGATTCTTACAAAACGTTTTAAACGTATTTAAGCCTTCTTGAAAATGTAGAAGTTTATTCAGGCCATAATTCTAAACTTGATGGTAAGTTCACACAGATATTTTGTTATGAAGTTGAATGATCCTGCCATGGGCCACTGTCAAGCCTGCCAGCTTGAACTATCTCTTTTTGAGGAGATATCCATACACCCAAAGGCGATGGGCCTCTGTGGCCTAGTGGATAAGAGCGCTGACTCAGTCATTAGGTCTCTCACACCTGTGGGTTTGAACCTGGCTCAGACCACGTGCGAGATGCCAAGTTCTGCAATGGAAGGTCAGGTTGTTTTTCTCCGGGTACTTTGTTTTTTGCCCACCTCTGATTAAAAATCGGCTCAATATGAGTGAAAAAATCTTGAAAGGCCCGTAAAATCCCCCCCCCCAAAAAAACAACGAAAAACATCCAAATGCATTCAATTCATCAATGTTTAACTGTAATTTATGAAACTCCTGATATGATTTTTTGGGGGTTT
This sequence comes from Lucinisca nassula, assembly GCA_963580285.1. Lineage (NCBI taxonomy): Eukaryota > Metazoa > Mollusca > Bivalvia > Lucinida > Lucinidae > Lucinisca > Lucinisca nassula. The sequence continues at coordinate 90,759,821 of OY757020.1, read as the reverse complement.
GGGTTTTACGGCCCTTTCAAGATTATTTCACTAATATCTAGCTGATCGTTAATCGTACGTGGGCGAAAACCAGAGTATCCAGAGAAAAACCACCTGACCTTCCGTTGCAGAAGTTGGCGTCTCACACGTGACCCGAGCGAGGCTTGAACCTACAGCGGTGAGAGGCCTAATGACTAAGAGTCAGCACTCTTATCCACTAGGCCACAGAGGTCCGTTCCAAATATGATATGGTTAATGTAGCCAGTGATTGCTTTAAAAAATGACCCCTAAGCCGTACACTATAATATGACTTATTCGAAATACGAAATGTTTCTGTCCAGATGAACTGTTGAAAAACACTTTGATGTAAAACTTTGAAGTAAATATGGCATGGACACAAAATCACTTTTTGTTGTTCACAGAAATAAACTAGGCTGGCCTTTGGTTTTTGGCTGGTGACTTAACATTGAAACTAATTAAATAAGGCATTAGACATTATGATACTTAAGGTTCGCCTGAACAATCAAGGCTTAACTGGTAGAGACTAACATTCATATGCTAGGATTCATGTATACTCTTCAACAAGCAAAACTGCATACTAATTTTCACAGGAATAGGTTACAGTGACAGTTTTTGGTAATCTGGAATGGCTGTGCTTGATCTGATAAAGCTTGTCTAGTAAAAAACACATGTGTATTGATATGAGACTCCTAAAACTGTAATTTAAGATTGCATTTTGTTAAAATTCAGAGGAACTTACAGAAATAAATCCTGATTTCAGTTCTGGCAGTTTTCAAAGTAAGTGAGGGAGGTGAGTCTGATATTTAACAAGCATTTATATCATTTTAAATTAAAACCTGTCTTAGTGGCCACTTCTATTAAGCCAGTAACCTGTCTTAGGCAAGCATTTGGTTCCTGAAAATGGCAGACATGTGTTAATCACAAAGACTAGCAAATCTTGCAATTTTATATAGATACTAAAAGTACTCCCAAATGCAATATAGTAACAATTGGTGAGCAAGGTCATCATGACTTTTAAAACTCTACCTTTTCAGGGTCTGTCATCAAATATGATGAAACAAGAGTGTCTATATTACATTTCATGGTTGGCCTGACTTGGCCATGGTTGTCAAGAGTTTGAAAGAGGGTAAAACTTACTACTATGGTTTACCATGGTTTATTGAGGTAATTTGTCATAAATGTTCATTAGTAGAAACCAGGGAAATAATTACATACATGTACTATGATTATTGACCATGGTTGATCATGGTCAACTGTCAAAATATTTCCAACTAATTATGGTCTACCATTGCCAACATAACATTGTGGCAATGGTCAAAATTAGCTTTGGTTAAATAAAAATGTGTAAAATATATCACTCTAATAACAGCAAAATTTAACATTTGATTTTTTTTGCATCTTTGGCTTTAAGGCCCCACCTATCTGTAAAAAAACATCACTCTCCAGACTAAGTGGATATTGTCAATAAACTTAGCCTTTAGCATGACCTCAGTGGATAGTCTGGACATTATCCATGGATTCAGTAGATAGGCTTGACATATTGCAAGGGAGACCAGTTGTTCAGACTGGACTATAATATGTCCTAGAAAACTGTTCACACTGAACAATTTCCAGTACACATGTAATTTATTTGAAGTTTCAATATTTATATCCTCCGTTGATAGACACTAGAGGTACTCCCAAGTGAAATAGTAACAATGGGTGAGCATGGTAATCATGACTTTTGAAACTCTACCTTTCATTCAATTTTTTATTTTTTTATCTATATAAGGAAAACAAATCTAATTTATTTGAATAAAGTACTAATTCATATTTATGTAGACAAAAAACATGCAACTAGATTGCCACCTATATTGAACCTTTGTATCAACACATTAATCACCACTAACAGATGATTTTCGAGAATATTATCAGCAGAATTTCAATCATACAATGACTTTAATGCAAAGTAATGTTTAGTACATATTTACGCCTGTTGGTCTGAATGCTTAAAGAGCATTGAATGTCAAACAATACGACTGATATGCATCTTGAACTGGAAGGATTCATTCAGCTAGGTAGGATTCCTATACAGTATACACTAAGTGGACTCAAAAATGTCTGCCATTGGTTTTTGATGGTTTCTTTGACACCGTGGTCAAACACGAACCATGGTGTACATGTTCATCACTGGGACCATGGTATAAAATTCCACAGTCATGGTGTCATTTAACAAAACATGGTCAACCATGGCCCTAAAGCCATGGAAAAACAATGAGAACATGCTACTACTTCATGGTAAATGACCATCATTTTCACCTGGAGGTCTATCTCCAAGCAGTATAAACTTCACAGATGCAAGGGTTGACCTGCATCTTTTGAGTTCACAAGTGGCAGAGTGTGCCTATATAAGCCTAAAAGGTAAGCTGCTGAGGTTTACTTACAATGCTAGATCAAGATAGAAAATTTGGATGACTAATGGATATATTTTTCATCATTCTATTATTAGAGAAATGTTTTGTATACTCATTACAACTGACTCATTGTGGCTATTCTAATGAGTACACACAACACACCTTTCAAGATAAAATCATATACACCACCCTTGATTTTCCTAAATATATGGATATCTGGAGCTATGAAAAGAATTCTCTAGGACTACAGAACAAGTTTGAATTAGCAATAGTAAATGAGTCATCCATGTTTAAGTTATCAGGGTTTAACTGTAAAAGGGTAAACTTCTACTCCTCGTCAGCCCCCAGTGTCATGTTTAGGAGCGGTATTTAATGTTTAAAAAAATAGGTCACACTCACTATAAACAAACTTTTCAAAAGTTTATATTTCAGCAGCCACTGACCAGAATCCTTCAATGTTTGGAAAAATAATGATCATAGAATCAAATAAAAATCATATACATATTTTAACTGCTTTAAAAACATTTCACTTGTTTATGTGTCAACATCATGTTAGTAGACATAGCCCGAAAAGATGAGCTAAGCTGTCCTGCAAAGGCTCTTGTCTTTTTTGTTAGACTCTTCAACCCAAAAGCTTTGGACAGTTTGAGTTACTTTAAAAAGGTAGTCTTGCTTATTTTATTCAGTGTACATGTTTGTTTTTCACAATCTTTTGTACTTGAAGACTGATCATTCTGTGGCATCTGATCGGGGTCTACACTATGACCCTGAGTTTGGAATGGTATGCAGATTTTGTTTCATAAACATGCATATTTTCTAACTTAGCAGGTTGAAAAAAAAAATGCTTTATTATACTGTTTTATATAAATTATCCCAAAGATACCACCTTTTTACCAGCCAAAAAACTTGCAAATTTTACAAAAATGTTACCGCAAAACAGCGGTAAGTTGAGTTACCGCTGTTTTGCAGTAATATTCTGTTACGTAAATAATGCAAAAAGTGGTCAAAAAGGTTGTAACTCAAGAGGTTACAAATATCAGAATAATTAGCAGAGCTAACTAAAATAACATTTTGTCATGTAATTTCCTTTGTGATTATAAGTTTATATTCTAAAACACACCCCAACACTATGACTATTTATGAAAATAAACAGTTTTTTGCTTCTCCTGTAAAGTTTTCAAAAATGGAGTTACCGCAGTTTTGCGGGCAGCCCTCGAGATACGTTCTTGCCACACGTCTAATAAAACATATAACATGTGGGTTGAATATACACAAGGACTGAACCCAATCACCGGATGGTATATTGGGTGCAGAAGTGGAGCTTGTACCGTGGGATGTTGCGCACATGTGGTTTCTGTTCTCTGGTATTTGGGATATTACCGGAACAAAACAGAAAAAAGTGAAGCAAAACCAAGCCGGGAACATATCGATTTTGTTTATGATGCTGCTGTTGACACATGGAGTACATCTAGCGATTCAGAGGAAGATCAGTAAATTAACAAATTCTTAAACATGTCGTGAGACCATACAGGCTTATATTTAAGCACAGTATCAGTCAAAAATTAGGTTCCACAACATGAGCAAAGCCTGCTTTGGTGGTCAAAAATGTTTGACAGTTGACAAATGTTCCATTTGCAAATGAAAATTAAGAGTTCATAAATATCAAAAAAAAAAAAAAAAGGAAATACTAGCATGCACTATTAAATCAAATGACTTCCTTGTCCACATCTATTTAATAATATTTGCATGGAATCGGTTTATTCACTTTCAAATGAAGTTGTGAGTACTACAAACGGATAAATGCACTCTGATTTAACAAAATGGGTAAAATCCAAGTTCAGGGGCAGGTAACTCTTTAAGTTTTACGAACTAACAATAATTCTGACATATACCTAGAATGACAATTACATCAACATTATATTTATGAAAGATCTTTGAAATAAGTTGAAAACTGTAAAGGTGTTGTGGTTTTTCGTAAAGTTGGGGAATAAAGATTACTGATATTTGGGTACAACTTACAAGCGCGTATAAACTCTTCTCTTGTTTGATATTTATAAGACTGTTATCACCGGCTGTTATGCCTAAAAGGGTAGTAAGCGTACGGCAAACATCGCCTCCAGTCATGCACTTTGAACAAAAATAATAGCATTTTTGTTGGTACACCCTTGATGGGGTGACATTACCCCACCCACTTTAATAGTGTATATAGCAAAAACCAGTGGACCAAAGAGTCTAAAAATTCACCATTAGACAGTCAATATGTACCAATTTGAAGCTACAAAGTTTAAAGGAAATCGGTTGTGGCCATGAAAACAGCCTTATAGAGACTGCTCCTTTGTATATACAAGCGCAGTTATACTGCTGTTATCCATATCTACAACTGGCCATTAAAATTAAACTGCATGCATACCATTATCCCACTGAACACAAAAACGCCTCCTTTATCAAACAGTATAGATCCAGATCAGATGGCTTCTGAAGAAGCCATCTGATCAGGATCTACACTGTTTGTCATTCAGTTTGTGATTTTGAATAAATACATTATGTCGAGGAATTTGATTGGTTAATCATCAGAATTTGTTAATGGGTTTGGCAAAATTAATTTTTCAGCTGGAAAAGGGTTAAAAATGAATAGAGGACAGTGAACATACCTAATTGGGCCTACAAGTACCCGAAAGTGTTTTATGCCCCCCCCGCATCGGATGATGCCGGGGGCATATAGTTTTTTGGTTTTCTGTACGTGCGTCCGTGGGTACTTTGCATATGTGCATATGTGTGTACTTGCGTCCGAATATACATCCTTCTGAACGAAAGTGCATACGTACGTACATACGTAATCCTGTTAGACTCAGGTTAAGGTTTTTGTACCAGGTAGAGCCTGAACTTTTAAGAGATCATATTTTCCAAACCATGCGATGGATTTGGTTCATAATTTGGATGATGATAGATATAGGTCCAAAGTTTTATTCAGCACTATCCCTACCGGCCATGCCCATGACCTCAAGGTCAAGGTTATGAACTTAGAAATTTTTAATGTTGAAGACTCAGGTTAAGGTATTTGTACCAGGTAGAGCCTTATAATTTAAGAGCTCATATCTTCCAAAGTATAAGGTGGGTTTGGTTCATATTTGGTATGATGATATATATATAGGATCAAAGTTTTATTCAGCAATACCCCCACTCATGCCTATGTCCTCAAGGTCAAGGTCATAAACTTAGACTCGGGTTAAGCTATTTGTACAAGGTAGAACCTTATTATTTAAGAGCTTATATCTTCCAAAGCATATGATGGTTTTTCTTCATATTTGGCATGATGATAGATATAGGTGCAAAGTTTTATCCAGAAATACCCCCGCTCATGCCTTTTACCTCAAGGTCAAGGTCACCAACATAGAAATTTTTAATTTTTAAGACTCAGGTTAAGATATTTGTACCAGTTAGAACCTGAACTATTCCGATTGATTTGGTTCATATTTGTTAGGATGATAGATGTACGTCCAAAGATTCATTCAGCAATACCCCAGCCCATGCCCATGACCTGAAGGTAAGGGTCACAGACTTAGAATTTTTAATGTTAAAGTTTTCAAAGAGCTAGTATTTTCCAAACCGTGCGATAGGTTTGGCTTATATAAATTTGTTATGATGATACAGGTCCAAAGGTTTATTTGGCAATACCCCCACTCATGCCTAAGACTTCAAGGTCAAGGTCACACACTTAGAAATTTGGAATGTTGATTTGTAAGAGTTCATATTTTCCAAACCGTACTATGGATTGTGTTTATATTTGGTGCTATCATAGATAAAGGTCCAAAGTGATATTCAGCAGTACCCTCACCCATGAATATGACCTCAAGGTCAAGGTCACAGACATAGAAATTTTCATATTTAAGTATGTTAATAGCTCATATTTTCCAAACTATGTAATGGATTTGCTTCATATTTGGTATGACGATAGTTACAGGTCCAAAGTTTCTTTCAGCCATACACCCCACCCCTGACCTCAAGGTCACAGACTTAGAAATTTTTATGCTATGTGTTTTTTAGAGATCATATTTCCTAAACCATTTGATGGATTTGCTTCATATTTGGAATGATGACAGACACAGATCAATAGTTTCATTCAGCCATAACCCCGCCTCTGTCCAATGACTTCAAGTTCAAGGTTTCAGATTTTTAATTTTAACATTTTTAAGAGCTCATATTTTCCAAACCATTTGATAGATTGAGTTCATATTTGGTGTGATGGAATGACTACTTAGCTAATGGCTTAGCCTGGGTACTGTGTGGCATGGGCTTCCATCCGGTTAGAAATCAACTAAATCAAGTCCATGGCATGAAAGAGTCTTGTAATCTAGTACTCCAAGAAACAATGTTAGAATCGCCTCGGCGATTCCAACAAATGTCTATAACATTTGTTTCTTGGAGTAATAATGGAGAAAGGGCCTTTTATTACCTAATATACTCCTAACGGGAATTCTTTATAACAGCAAATTCTTTATATCGGCACAAAAATAGGGAACAAATACTCTGGTAATAATGAGGATCCTCTGTACCTGAATAGGGAATAAAACCATGTTCAAGACCCTTTTTTCAGTCTTCACTCAAGAGACAGTTGACATACTAGTGCTGTGTGTGCTTTGATTCTTACTCATCAATGATAACCCTTTTTGTACCAAATGGAATCTCGGCCCCCGGTCATTGGGGCTTGAAGAAATAGATGGGCTGCTTGATGCTTCCACGCAGAGCTGAAACCGACCGCACATGAGTACTGGTAAACCGCTTAGAGGCTCTAAGCCTGCCCAGGCAAAGCAGTGCGAGTCGGCCCATCCATACTTATAAACCCTGTTGGTTTCATTGGGCGGCAGGGCTTGAGATGTCATTTCATCTCAATGTCTGGTTAAAGTCCCGCAAAATTAGAAGCAACATCTCCAAAATGACCTATACAGTGTTGATGGGGACGGTAAACCTCAAATCAAACAAACAAAACAAAATGGAATCTTCCTCCTTACATAAAGAAGGACTACATTTCAAACTTTAGGGGTGTCAGGTTGTGTTTTTTTTTAAATTTTATTTGGAAAATGTCTGAACCTTTTACAAACAATGTAGGCCCTGATTAGACCCCATATTCTGCGGCGTCTGATCTGGGCCTGCACTATACGCCAAATACCCGTTTTGGGGTTCCTGGTACAAAATGGGATAATCAAACCACTGACAGCACTCGTAGGGTGATTATCCTTGAGTATAGACTGGGTAAATTGTCCTAAACTGTGACTTAGACCACTTCCTTTAGCCCTTAAGGGGAATCAGAACACCTGGTAGATTTTCTGCCATTTTTCCAAGGGAGACAACTTTCAGAACTTCCTGTTGGCTTTTCTATAAGCCCTGTCCCACTGAAATAGGGGTCTACTCTTAAAGGAAAGAATTTGCTCCTTAGGAGCAAATTCTTTCCTTTAAGAGTTGACCCCTATTGTCATGGGAGACAAAACTACTTTTGCAGGAGTTGTCTCACTTGAAAGTGTTCCCATTCAGCTTAAATCCCAGTATTAATTCCTACCATTGAGAAAACTATAATGAGGGCATATAACATACCTTTACAACATAAAAGAAGAAAAGAAACACCCAAAATAAGTGAAATAATCTTGAAAGGGCTGTTTGTTTGTTTGTTTGAATTGAGGTTTAACGTCCCCGTGAACCCTATTTAGGTCATTTTGGAGACACTGATTCCAATTTTGTGGGACTTTTACCCGACATTAAGATGAAATTACATCTCAAGCCCTGCCGCCCAATGAAACCAAAATTCTTATATGCTTTGGGTGGATTGACTTACACCACTTTACCTGGGCAGGCTTAGTCCTTCTAAGCAGTTTACCAGTACTCATGTGTGGTCAGTTTCAGCTCTGCGTGGAAACACCATGCAGCTCAACCTATTTCTCCAAGCCCCGTTGTGTGGGGGGGGGGGGTGAATTGAAAGGGCTGTAACCCATCCCCCCACCCTTCCAAACAAAAAGCATTGGTTGAGTGAAGACTGGGAAAATAATAGTCCTAAACTGAGAGTTAGATTACTTCCTTTAGCCATTAAATCCCAGTACATGTATTAACTCTCATCCTGCTGTTCACGACAACCCTTTTCTTTGAAGAAGCCATCTGATCGGGATCTTCTCTGTTTGATATTCAATTTATGAATTTGTAGGAATAAATTGCTTCAAGTAATCTGATTGGTTCAAAGTCAGAAATGGGTGTGGCTAAACTGTATATTCAGCAAGAGAAGGGTTAAATCCCAACATTGAGGCGATTCTGATGAGTGCACAGAACATACCTTTACAATATAAAAGAAATAACAAGAAAAAAAAAACACCCAGAATTATACTAAAAATATTCGTTACCTGGAGCTGTGGGTAGAACAAGAGTGTGTTCGAAAACAATCATTGTAAATAAGTCATCAGTGTCTGAGCCTTTGAAGTTTTATAAAGAAAACACACAAATATAATTTTGACGCCCTTAAACCCCACTTTTATATAGTAAAACTGGGCTTTTGAATGGGACTCCGTGCCCTAGTGAATAAGAGCCTTGACTCTTGATCATTAGGTCTCTCACCGCTGTGGGTTTGAGCCTGGCTTGGGTCACATGTGAGATGCCAGGTTCTGCAACGGAAGGTCTGCTGGTTTTTCTTTGGGTAGCCTGGTTTTGGCCCACCTTCTATTAATGATCAGCTTGATATGAGTGAAATAATCTTGAAACGGCCGTAACAACCCCCCCCCCCCCCCACCCCGAAAAAAAAAAGAAAAACGGGGTTCACAGGGTTATGCATTATTTTTCTTATTTCTCCTCAAAAAGAGAAGCCTCCGTGGTGCAGTGGTTACGCTACTCGCCTTGTAAACCAGGGATCGCCGGATCGATCCCGGGCTTCTCCAGACTTTCGGATGAGTCTTTAAACCGAGGTCCCGTCTCCAAATGACCTTAGCTGTTGGTGGGACGTTAAACTAAAACTCACTCACTCACTCTCCTCAAAAAGATAGATTATAAGTACTGGTTAGAACCACCTCAACGAAGCGGTTGTAACGAGTACCAAGAATATATGTTTTGAGCAGAAATAAGAAAAATATCACCATTTTTTATCTTAAAAATTTTGTTTATTTGCATTAAAATGTACAATGTATTTGTATAGGCATGTTTTTGTAATACTCTGTAACCGTTTCTTCTGTTTCAGGAAATTCCACCCTTCAACCAATTTGGCTCTCTAGAAGATTCCTTACAGTCCTGTCTGTCTCTTATACCTCAGCCTCCAAAGAAAGATTTTATCAAAATGTTAGAAAATGACCACAAAGTTCTCCGATTTGAAGCTGTCATGGTAGGTGTGAATCTAGATGTTCAAAGCACACATTGTCGTTAACTAGCATATTGTCAAAGCATTGAGCCTTTATATAGCAAATACACTGATATTTTTGCTAAAAATATGAAAGCTATTAGATATTGAACTTGCTAGAACAGATAATATTAATATTTTTTACCTCTGATGAATTCATTAACCAATTTAGTACCAGAAACCCCAAAACGGGTATTTGGCAAACAGTGCAGGCCCAGATCAGACGCCGCAGAATGCGGCGTCTGATCAGGGCCTACACTGTTTCCAAAAAGTTCAGCCATTTTCCAAATCAATTTTGAAGAAAACACAACCTGACACCCCTAAATTATGAAATGGACTCCTGCTATATATATGGTGGAAGATTCCATTTGGAACACAAAGGGTTAAACAATGCTTTGAATGCTTAGGTGCTGATATTATCTGAGTGTAAGGCTCCAGAAAAGCTTACAAATGGGATGCTAGCTTCCTTGTTTCCCTTCATTATTTTAGCCAAGCTACATGAATTGAGACTTCGATACAAGTTCACTTGTATAACTACATCCATCCAGCCACTCTCGGTAGCTCCATCAGTTGGATGCACGTCTGACTGGTGCTCAGGAGCATGCAGGTTCCATACCTGCTGGGATAGGCAACATTCTTTCGTGGAGACTGATCTACGGTCATTCTCTCCCTTCCACTGATTCAAGAAGTAGTGCAAAAATATGCACTGTACTGGTCAACCGCTTAGCTACATGTATAAGCCTGCCCAGGAAAAGCGAGGATAGGTAAACTGACTCAATATGACATAAATATTGTTGTCTGGGCCATTAAATACCAATGTAAACAAACAAACTACATGTACATCCAACCTGTATTAAGCAAGCACCTATGAAATAATCAAAATGAGCTTGCATGAGACAGGTGCTCGCTTTATACACACTAGTTTTAATGGGTTTGCCATTTTTAGAACCTGAATTCAGGCTTGCTTGATAATACCGGTTTCTCGCTTAATAGGGGTGGCTACTATAACAGGTTTATTATTATATTGTTGTGGATATAACACAGTTTAAGATGGATCTCAAAAATATATAGATTACATAGAAAAATGACCATAAATGGTCATTTTTCTATAAAATCTGGCTGTGATCAGCCATTCACTGTGAAACATATTTTAATTGAATGTGTAGACTTTTCACAGTCCCGTAACTTATACTTCAAAGCTGACACTTTGCAACAATTGTTTCAAGATGTACCTTTTGAAAATATTATTTTATTCTTAAAAGAAATTGGACTTTTTCATAAGATTTGTCTGTTTAAGATTTTTATACATATCAAACTAACTTTTTTACTTTTAAATATCCTCATAATTCTCAATGCCTTTAAACATTAACCGTTTGACGCTTATGACCCACAAAGAGGGTTGACGCATCGTTAAACACGAAATCATCATCATCATCTATAAAATCTATACATTTTTGAAAGGCCATAACATGGTTTTTTAACTAACACATTTTCAGTATTGGATCCCAGCAATAGCGTCATAAAGAGGTTGTGATACATTTATGAAATGAGCAATATTTTTCAGTCCTGTTTATCAAAGAAAATACTGCTGCAAAGATTAAATGTTGTTGTATGTTGTGTTATATTTGCAAATGCTTAAGACCCCCCCCCCCCCACCCCCCACCCATCGGGGCTTGAAGAAATAGATGGGCTGCATGATGCTTCCAATCAGAGCTGAAACCGTCCGCACACTAGTGCTGGTAAACCACTTAGAGGATCTAAGCCTGTCCAGGAACTGCGGTGCGAGGCGGACCATCCATGCTTATAAACCCTATTGGTTTCATTGGGCGACAGGGCTTGAGATGTCATTTCATCTCAATGTCGGGTAAAAGTCCCACAAAATTGGAAGCAACGTCTCCAAAGTGACCTATAATGTGTTGACGGGGATGTTAAACCCCAAATCAAACAAACAAGAATTGCTGACAATGAAAGTTTTGGCAAGTCTTCATGTTTTTGTGGGTTTGCATGTACATATTAACTTTGTTTACCTGGCATTGCCCTTGTTTTCACATGTCAGAGGTCTTTATCCACTATATTTCAGGACTCAGTACGACCAGAGGACAAAGGTCGTAGATTCATTATTTCATACAGACTTGCCGATGACATGCTAACAATATATGAACCACCAGTTAGGAACTCAGGAATAATTGGAGGGAAATTCTTAGAAAGGACAAGAGTTGCCAAGCCAAACTCACCACCAGACCAGCCCCTGTTCTATGGCCCACAAGACTTCCAGATTGGTGAAGTAATTGAAGTTTTCCGACACAGATTTTTGATCACAAATGCAGATGAATATGTATTGAAATATATGGAAGACCACAGAGAGCAGTTCCCAGGTACATGTATTTTATTTTACCTTTGTCCAGCTGAACCCTGATATCCTCTGCCGATGCAAACAGAGAAGATCCAGATCAGATGGCTTCTCAAGAAGCCATGCCATCTGACCTGGATCTTCACTGTTTGATCAATTTGAAAGACCTTCACTGTTTGACCAATTTGAAAGAATAAATTACATCAAGTTATTTGATTGGTTGATACTAAGAAATAGGCATAACAAAATTAACTAATTCATTAGAAAAAGGGTGAAAGCAAATAAATATTATTCCAGTGGATACCCTACTAAACTATGTTAAAGTTTCATATTGAAGATTTTTTCCAACCTTAATAATGAATTTGGTTTAAATTTTTTTTGGTATGCTGATACATTGTAGTTATAGGTCCACAGTCCTGTTCACCAATACATGACCTCAAGGTCAAGTTTACAAACTTACATAATTTTTGTTAAATTTTTTTTTCAAGTTTTTCATGAACTCATATTTTCCAAACCGTAGGATGATTTGGTTTACATATGGTATGCTGAAAGGTATATACGTGTGTAATGTCGACACTCATCTCTCACCCACAACCTTAATGTCAAGATATGATTCCTAAGTTTTTATTCAGCTGTACTCTCATACCTTCCCATGATCTTTGATGACAGCTCTTATTCTGTATAACCTGTATATCTTGCATACTTTTGGGGATCCATCTTTAAATTGTGTTTTATCCAAAACCCAAAACCATTTTATATCATTAGAACTACCTGACTGAGGCGTCTGAGAATGTAATAACGCCATGTAATAAATTCGATAATCCACTAGTGAATCAAATATGCCAATTAGTTAGATACGCCCTGTAAAGTTACATGTATGACATCCTTAACGACGTTGCGTTTTCTATTGGCGGATTATTGACATTTTTGTAAAACAGTTGGTTTAAACATATTTTATTCGTATTCTACAAGTACACTACAAAGCAAATATGACTGAAATCATACAAAAAGGGATTCAGAAGAAAGTCAGAGACTTATTTGAATCTGTTTCCCTAAACATTTGCGATAATACCATTGAATTAAATCTATATAATTGTCGATGCAAAACAGTAACTATTGTAAGTACAGAATTAGCGACTATGTTCAAAGCTATTTTGTAGCATTTTTACATACTAAAAATGGTTAAGGTGAAGGTAGCGTTGGAGGAGGGGGGGGGGGGGCTCCACGGGGAATCCATCAGGGTAAAAAATAACAAAGAAAAAACAATACAGCTTCTGCCGCTCTCATGTAAAAGATCTGAGACATTCAAATCAAAGGTGTTTTATCAAGTACCAATAAAACTATTTCTTCAAAGGCGGAACGTATAGGCTTGTCGTTCTGAAGGTTGGATATAGCTTAGGTTAAGGTCGTATGGTTAACTTTGCGAGGTAGTTCTCTAAAAACAAAATAAGAGTAACAAACCAAAATATTTAGGTGTATTTGTTGGAGAATTACCGGTTCGGGAGATTATCACAGAAAAGAGCCTTGTTAGACAAGTAAGCTTTCCGTAGATTTAAAAAAGACATATTCTAGCCCCACACTCTGTTCTCGGACTAACATCAAAAAAGGAAAATAAAAGAAGTGAAAGTGTGTCTAATACGGTAGGAAATGATACGTGCATTCATCGCCTAATTATGGTTGGTTTGGAATCTTTTAGTTTTTAAAATAAAGTTATGGACAAGGAGGACGATTTGTTTGTTCTCGTTGTAATTTAGTGTTTGGTCACCATAAAGTAGAGTATCGAGAGTTGGTTGACAAAACTGATAAACTGATCTTAACATTTCTTCTCTAAAGTTCGCATATCGTGGACAGTGAAGAAGAAAATGTTCGGTGTCTTCGACGAGACCACATACACATAAAGCACTTGGGACAATGTTTCTTGAGAAGAGGTGTTCGTTTAAGGAGCTGCATTTGGTTCTAAGCCGGCTGTGATAAATTTGTGCGAGACGTTTCCCTGCGTTGAAATGACGAGGCGTAGGGATTAAGTTAGTATTGAGTTGACGTTTAAGTGATGCTAAACTGGAGCTGTTTCTGATCTCCTCAGACAGAGAGTTCCAAGTTCTTATCGCACTTGGAAGAAAAGATTTAAAGTAGAGCTGTGAGTGACTGTGAATAGTTTGAATGTTGGTAGAATTACGAAGGCTTTACGAAACATTTTCTCCCACTGTAGCTGGTAAGAGTGAAGATAGATATGCTGGAGAAATGCCATGATACATTTTGTAAAGCATAGCAATTTTATGTTTATTTCTTCGTGAGGCCAACGTGTCCCATCCAGTTTCAGAGTAAAGAAGATTTAGAGAAACCAGTCTGGTTGCCCCAGTAACTATACGTGCTGCCTCAATCTGTATTTTTTCAAGTTCATATGCTTCATACTGGGTGCAATTGTCCCATACCACGTCGGCATATTCTAGAAGAGGTATAATGAACGAACAATAAATAGTCTGAAGTGATTTTCTATCAAGTAGAAATTTTAGTTTACGCATGATATTAATCCGATTCCATGCTTTTGATTTGATTTCGGCTAGGTGTTCATGCCACGTGCAATCACTAGAAAATATAAGGCCTAGGTGTTTATGAGTACTGACCTCAGATATTTCTTGAGTGTCCATGAAAATTGGTGGGTGGTAAGGTTTATTGATTTTACGAGAGAGCAAGAGAGATTCAGACTTTGTAGGGTTGAAGCTGACTAGCCACTTTTTTGCCCATTGCTGTATCCTTTCTAGATCATCATTTAAGAGGTGAGCAGCTTCAACCGGGTTTTCAACAATTATGTAAAGACTCGTGTCGTCTGCAAACAGACGTATCGTGCAATGGATATCTTCAACAATATCATTAATGTATACTAAAAACAAGAGAGGACCAAGGATAGAACCTTGTGGGACACCAGCTTTAATTGGTTGCCAACTGGACGTGGTCCCAGGAAGAACGACTCTTTGTAATCTATCGCTTAAGTAACTGTTGAACCATGAGAGAAGAGAACCAGTTATGCCAACGCTATTCAACTTGTGAAGAAGTCCTTTATGCCATACACGATCGAAGGCTTTGCTTACATCACAAAAGACGGCTCTTACTTCTTTGCCTACGTCAAGAGCTTTGCAGAAAGAGTTGTATATATCAATAAGTTGGTTAACAGTAGAATCGCCTGGTACAAAACCAGATTGAAGTGATGTGATAACTCCGTTGTCCCGAAAAAAGTTGAAAATATATTTATGAACAAGTTTCTCAAGAACTTTTCCCACTGCACTTAAGAGAGAAATAGGGCGGTAGTTAGCTGGGTCAGAAGGTTCGTTTTTCTTGTGAATTGGAGTGATGTTCGCTAGTTTCCATAACTCAGGAAATTGGCCTGATGATATCGAAAAGTTGAAGAGATCACAAAGAGGGATAGAAATTGAATTA
Source organism: Lucinisca nassula (assembly GCA_963580285.1). Lineage (NCBI taxonomy): Eukaryota > Metazoa > Mollusca > Bivalvia > Lucinida > Lucinidae > Lucinisca > Lucinisca nassula. The sequence goes on along the minus strand of OY757020.1, from coordinate 90,744,280 downwards.
GATAGTTCTTTCAGGAGTCTGTTGTTAATCGCATCGGGTCCTACAGCTTTGCCGGTCTGAAGGGACTTCAGACAGGTTTCAACTTCCGACGGTGACAGGTGAACAGAATGGAGGGTTTCATTTTGAATGTTATTTGGATTGCTTTCAGGCAAGTGTGCATTAGTTTCGTCTATAATAGTTTGTGAGGAGAAGAAAGTATTTAACACTTCCGCTTTGTCCATTTCGTCAGAATATATATTTCCTTGTGTGTTTAAGGGAGGGATATTGCTTGTTCGTGTTGGTTTTATTACATGTTTAAGTGTTTTCCACCAGTCTTTTGGACCTAGTGAACCATTGTTTAGTTTATCAGCCAGTTTTTCATTCATTTTTTGTTTTGAATTTCTTATTTCGTTATTAACGTGATTGCGAATTTGTTTATAGGCTTCAAAATTAGTGATGGATTGTGTTTTCTTGTATCTGCTGTAGTAACGTTTCCTTTTCCGAATGAGTCTTTTTATATTAGTTGTCAACCAATTTGGATCGGATGGTCTTACACTTACTATTTTATTAGGAATATACTTAGACGAACATTGGGTTAGGTGATCAGTTAAATTTTTAACAGTTGTGAATAAAATGTGTTTTAAATGTCATATGATAAACAGAATCTTGCGTTTGTGCTCATGTTTCATTGTATTTATTAAACTTGTTGAGGAAAAGGGGTAAAATGCTCGGCAAAGCCTCGCATTTTATCCCTTTTCCTCAACTGGTTTAATAAATTCAATAATACATGAACACTCATGTAAGATCCTCTATATACATTATGATAGCACACCTATGCACTAAAATGGTGTCCATCTTATCTCTAGAACTAATATTTTTATGATGAAAATGTTTGATATTTTTCTTATTTCTGGTCCAAATATAGATTGTGAGTGCTAGTCAGAACAACTTCACTGAGGCATTTCTAATGAGCATCCACAATCTATGTTTTGAGCAAAAATAGGGAAAATTATGAATACCACGTAAACCCCACATTTCTCTATTTATCGTATGACGCCGCATCTGGCAATGTAATAAAGCCATGTAATAAATTTTATAATCCTCCAGTGGATTAAATATGCAAATTAGTTGGAAATGCCCCGTAACGTTACACAAACGACGTCGCGTTTACAAATGGCGTAATATTGACATTTTTATAAGCAAATTGTGAATAAAATGCGTTTGAAATGCCATATGAGAAATAGAATCTTGCATTCCTGTTTATGTATTATTGAATTTATTTAGCTTGTTGAGGATTTTCCCTTTTCCTCGTTTAATGAATTCAATAATACATGAACACTCGTGTGAGATCCTCAATTTTAAGTGTGATTTAGGGGACTCTTTGTAAACTTAATGACAAGATAGTGGTGTATCTGTTTCATGTCTCAGCACCAAAAGAGCTGAAACATCTTCAGCTCACCTGGCACCTCATCACACCTACATTTATTTTAATATTTTCTTTATGTTGACAGAAAGCACAATAGCAACATTGAGAACAAAACTAGAAGAGGGAACCATTATGAAGGAGACGGTGAAAGGAGCGCCCATGAAAGTTAAAAGAACGTAAGTTAACCTCATTTTGAATAACTGCATTTTGCAATGTGTAATCCAGGGGCCAGTTGTTCAAAACTAACGACGTCGTTAGTTAACGTATCGTTAAAACTTTGATCAACAAATATGGCATATATGCTGAAATTTTTGCTGAAAGAATGTGAGCAGCTTTTGCGGCTGCAAAAGCTGCTCACATTTTTTCAGCAAAAATACCAAAATTTACGATATTGTACTTGCTAGAAGAGTTAACAATATGACCACTAACAAGCTCGTTAAGCTAACAATGCTTTGAACAACTGGCCCCAGGTCTACACTGTTTCTGGACCAAGACAAATGCATGTACAGATTATTCTCTTTGCACTTCACTCTGATGTCGCAGAATATCGATGCTATTAATTTATACCTTTTCCTGCTGTTCATGACAACACCTACCTTTGCAAACAGTGTAGCTCCAGATCGATAACACGGCTCCAGCATCATAATAGGAAAACTGAGTGGAATTATTTTCTTGTCTCAATTTTAGCACTCAAACCTTCTTTTGTCAAATAAGGTACACATATTTTGCTGATGACCCAGATACTGTTCATTTGTTGGTGAACAACTTCATCTAGAGCTTTTTGGTCTCGATCAAGAACCCAGAGTGGACACTACCCAGCAGGCACATGTTGCTAGGGCAACGTCAAATCAACGTCGGTGCAACGTCATGACGTTGCACCGACGTAGATGTGACATTGCATAAATGTCATGATGTTGAACTGTGTGTGTGTGAATTCGGGTTTAACGTCGCTTTCAACAATTTTTCAGTCATATCACGACGGCATGATGTTGAACTACATTGATGTGAGGTCACAATTACATCATATGCCTGCTGCTGGGCAGTGGTTTGCCAAGTCATTGATCATGAAATTTCAGACAAGTGCAGTCACTAGTAAATACAGCCTTACTTTCATGTTTACAGAGACGGGGATTTAAATACGCTAGTCCAACAAGTAAGAGCACAGCTGAAAAAGATAGCCATCACTGATAAGACGAGAATTGATGAGATGTTCTTGCGATACAATACCGACAGAACGGGTTCTATTGATGCCTTGAACATGCGAGATCTCTGCCGACGACTACAACTGCCAGCTGATGATGATGTCATTAATGCTGTAAGAAATATTTTCGTACTTTTTTTTTTTTTTTTTTTGTGGGGGGACATATTTTTCAAACATATGTCCTTTAAAATAGTGATGTACTGGCTGGCAGCAGGTGTCATCGACAGGTTAACCTTTTTATTAATCTTTTTTGGAAAAACCTGTCCAAAATACTGTTAGAATGTTTTCTTTTAAAGGGTCAAAACATAAACTGTTCTAGCAGGTACAATACCTGATAGTGTGGTACTTTGTTACTGTCAGAACTGAGTAGCTTTTACTGTACTGAAAGATTGAAGTTTCAACATAATGTTAAGTAATGGCTCCATTTGCTTTGCATGAATACAATTCAGCACAGTTATTCAGAGCAAAAGCTACTCATATTTTCCCATCAAAAATACCATTAGGACTGACTGTCCCACTCTGATAAACAATCTGAAACTGGTTTATACAGGTTTTTTAACTCACCAGAGCCGAAGGCTCCAGGGGAGCTTATAGGATAGGCAGTTGTCCGTCGTCGTCTGCGTCATCGTGTGAAGTCAACACCTTTAAACATCTTCTCCTCTGAAGCCACTGGGCCTATTGGGCCCAAATTTTATCTGTAGCATCCTTGGGCAGGGAGATTGAAAGTTTGTGTTTTTTATGAAAATCGGCTCATTAGTTTGGTTGCTATGGCAACTTAGAGTTTCCATAGACTTATAATGGGGAAAATTGAAAAATGGCATTTACTGCCAAGTCATTGCAGATATTTTGACAAAACTTTTATAGAAATGTTTCTTGAGTAACCTTCTCTCAGCCATATGCTTTTATGCCAACCTGAGGGTCTCCAAGGTTGTGCCGGGGCCATGCCCCACCCCCTCCACTTCATAAAAGGCCATATATCACAGAAACCATTCAGATCCCAACCCCTAAACCATATATATTCTTGTTCCTATTGATAAGACGCATTCAGTGACACCAACCTTGGGGTCCTCAGGGATGCGCCGAGGCCATGCCCCACCCCCTCCACCTAATATAAGGCCCAATATCTTGGAAACCATTCAGATCCCCACCCCTAAACCATATATATTCTTATTCTTTATGATAAGACCCATTCAATGACATCAACTTGGGAGTCCCCGGGATGCGCGGAGGCCATGCCCCACCTCCTACATTTCATAAAAGGCCCAATATCTCGGAAACCTTACAGATCCCCGCCCCTAAACCGTATATATTCTTGATCCTTATGATAAGACACATTCATTGACACCAACCTGGGGGTCCTCAGGGATGCGCCGGGGCCTTGCGACACCCCTTCACTTCACAAAAGGCCATATATCTCAGAAACTGTTCAGATCCTCACCCCCAAACCATAATATTCTTGTTCATTATGATAAGACGCATTCAGTGACACCAACCTGGGGCTTCCCAGGGATGTGCTGGGGCCATGCGCCACCCACTCCATTTCTTTATCTCACAATATCTCGGAAACCCTACAGATGGCTACCCCTAAACCATATATATTCTTGTTCCTTATGATAAGACACATTCATTCACACCAACCGCGGAGTCTCCCGGGGCCTTGCCCAACCCCTCCACTTCACAAAAGGCCTTATATCTCAGAAACTGTTCTTAGCCCCACCCTAAACCATATATATTCATCGTCCTTATGATAAGACGCATTCAGTGATACCAGCTTGGGGGTCCCCGGGGCACGCCCAGGCCATGCCCCATCGCTTTACTTCATTAAAAGCCATATATCTCAGAAATAGTTCAGATCCCTACCCCTAAACCATATACTTGTTCCTTATGATAAGACTCGTTCAATCACACCAACCTGGGGGTCTCTTTGTGCTGAGGCAATGTGCCCCGCCCTTCCACTTCATAAAAGGCTTTATATTTCAGAAACCATTCAAATCCCCACCCCATAATCATATATGTTCTTGTTCCTTATTATTAGCACACCTACTGTAGGGGGGTCCGCATTCCTATCCTTTCCACTTCAGAAAAGGGCCTCAAATCTCAGAAACCGTTCAGATTCTCACCCCTAAACCATATATATACTTGGTCCTTATGATAAGACACATTTAGGGACAACAATCTTGGGCTTTCCTGGGATCAACATGGCATGCCCCAACCCCTCCACCACTTAAGAGGCCTTACAGATCCCCAGTGCTAAACCATATATATTCTTGTTCCTTATGATAAGACGCATTTAGTGATACCAACCAGGGCTCAATGCCCCACCCCCTCTTCTTCATAAAAGGCCTAATGTTTCAGATACTGAGTCCACATGGGTGCTCATTTGGACATGGGGGTTCATTTGGTAGATTAAAATGATATCATGTTAAAATAATGGCTGCCATTGGGCAGTGCCCAACTGAGCTATGGTGAGCATAGTGGCCAATGGGCCTCTTGTTACTGTATTTAACACTTAACCTGCCATTGATACTTAACCTGCCAATCACAACAATTCTCGTCTGCCTTGCCGTCTGCTGGTTACTGTAAAAGATATTGTTGCCAACAGTGTGGACCCTGATCAGACTGCTCCTCTAGGAGCAGTCTGATCAGGGTCCACACTGTTTGCCTGTATGCAGAAATATCTTTAAAAAGTTTGCAAGACGGTTCAGCAGACGACATAAACAGAGGATATTTTCAGATGCAGTTTTTCATGGCATCTTAAGGCTTAAAATTCAAAAATGAACCCAAGTTTGCATTTATGCAAAGAAAAAAAGATACTGCAAAAACGTGAGAGCTTGCTTTAATCCTTTCCTTAAAATGGGGCTGCCCTTTGAGTAAAGAATTTTCGACCAGAGTTAATTTCTTTTGTTGAAGAACTTCTCTGCCTGAGAAGGGAGGTAAATGCGGCACACTCAGGAGAGGCAACTCTTTGAAATACATTGTCGTCTTTCTTTCACTTACAGAGGGGCAAAGGGGCAAAAGCTTTCAGGTGCTTTGTGAACAGGTGAAGCAAAATATTGCCTTTAACATCATGAAAACCTGCATCTTAAAATCTAGTACATTTATGTCATCTGCATCCATCAAGAAAAAAGTATTTGTTTATGTCGTCTGCTGCATCTTGCAAACTTTTTGCATTCAGGCAAACAATGAGAACCCTGATCAGACTGCTCCTAGCAGAGCAGTCTGATCTGGGTTCACACTGTTTGCAAGAACGACTTTTAATGTAACCAGCAGACAACAAAGCGGATGACAATTGTTGTGATTGGCAAAATCTGAAATTGCACCTTTTTGCATACAAGCAGACTGTGAACCCTGATCGGAGCAGCCTGATCTTGGTCAACACTGACCACAAGAATGACTGCTAACCAGCAGACGACAATTTTTGTCATTGGCAAAATAAGGGTTGAGAACATATCCCTGTTAATAAGAAAGACAACATATTTTTGAGAGTTATCCCCCCTGAAGGTACTGCTACATACATCCACTTTAATTAATTCCTCTCCTTTCTGTCTTTTCAGCTCGTGAGTCAGTGTACCTGTCACCCAGAGGGCAAGATCAGCCTGGAAGACTTCAGAAAATTTGTTGAAAGTTCATGAGTTATCTCCCCGTTATAGTGCAACAGACATTTTTTTTTTTCTACTGCTATAAAAATCTGAAATATTTTAAAAACAAGAAAAATACATTTAAGTGCTCAGGAATCAAGTTGTGTTTAGAAATGAAAAAAAAAAAATGGAAATTCAATAAAGGAGCATTTATATGAAAAAGAATTAGCTACAGAATCTCAATTTAACTCTTATCATGCTGTTCACGACAACCCCTATCTTTGCAAACAGTGTAGATCCAGATCAGATGGCTTCAAGCCATCTGATCAGGATCTACATTGTTTGGCATTTGGTTAATGAATTTGTAGCAATAAATTACATCAAGTAATTTGATTGGTTGATAGACATAAATGGGTGTGGCTTAAATGAATATTCAGTAAGATAAGGGTTAATTTCATTATTGTAAATGGAGAACGACCACAATTTTAAAATATTGAGGCGAACACTGCCAGAGGATTTATTGTCATACACATGTATATATTTGTCACGTCAGTTTTCAAAAGATATTTTAGCAGTCAAGGCCAAGTCTTCATTGAAATAACACACCCTGTGGCACAGTGCATTTTTTCACATCTCCAAAATGGCTACTGTTTTGATGAAAATCTGTGATGTTTTTCTTATAAATACTGCAAGCATAGGTTGTGGGTGCTCGTTAGAACCGCCTCATGGAGGCGGTTCTAACAAGTACTCACAACCTATGTCTTGGAGCAAAAATAAGAAAAATAATGTGTACCCCCATAAACCCCAGTTTTCTCTATATAAAGTGGGGTTTAGTGGGGTGTTCATTTCACCAGTTCTTTCACATGATGTTCAGAACTAACAGAAGTTTTGACATATTGTGTATACTACACAAATATATTTGCTGAAAAAAAAGTGAGTAGCTTTTGCAAAAGCTACTCACATTTTTATTCAGCAAAAATACTTCTATATCAGATGTGTATGGGCATTTAACTTTTCCCTTAGCAACTGTGTTATGTCTATGCTGAACCACTGGGCCCTGTGCCAATAATGTTTGAAAAAATGGGCCCTGATTACTTCATTATGCCAATAATGCATTGAACATCTGGGCCCTGATTACTTTGTTGTGCCAATGATGCTTTGAACAACTGGGCCCTGACTACTTTTTATGCCAAAAATGCTTGGAAAAACTGGGCCCGGATTACTTCATAATGTCAATGATGCTTTGAAAAACTGGGCCCAGACTACTTTTGTTATGTCAAAAATGCTTTGAAAATCTGTGCCCTGATAACTTTGTTATGCCAATGATGCTTTGAAAAACTGTGCCCTGATAACTTTGTTATGCCAATGATGCTTTGAAAAACTGTGCCCTGATAACTTTGTTATGTCAAAAATGCTTTGAAAAACTGTGCCCTGATAACTTTGTTATGCCAATGATGCTTTGAAAAACTGTGCCCTGATAACTTTGTTATGTCAATGATGCTTTGAAAAACAGTGCCCTGATAACTTTGTTATGTCAAAAATGCTTTGAAAAACTGTGCCCTGATAACTTTGTTATGCCAATGATGCTTTGAAAGACTGGGCCCTGCAGATTACTTTGTTATGCCAATAATATTTTGAACGACTAGGCCTTAATTACTTTGTTAAGCCAGTGCTTTGAACAACAGGGTCTTGATGGGCCCTGACTACTTTGTAATGCCAGTGATGCTTTGAACAGCTGGGCCACTAATATTCCTAATAGCAAGAGGACTATTAGATGAAACTGCTGTTTGAAAATGTAAATGAAGCAAGGACAGAAAAAATGCTTCAAAAATGGCAAGGCTTGTCATACTGAAAAGTTAAACTGTGACTTTTTACAGTTGAAAGTAACCGTTCCATGGCTTCAATAAATGTCTCAAACGTAGAATTTACTTAAAACATTCCACATTGCATTTTAATATCAACTAGTACAATGAAATTCTGCTATTAAGACCACCTAAAATTAAGAGTAATTCTGCTTTTAAAAGCTTATTTAGTAGGTTGCAGTTATTCTTTCTTTTGAGTTTTCTGCATACAGTGTCCTCTGGTCAGAGACCACCTTTGGTACTGTTCTAAAGTGGTCTTTAACAGAGACCACCTTTGGGACTGTTCAAAAGTGGTCTTAAAGACAGCTTTTGAACAGGCCCAAAGGTGGTCTTAATATAGGAATTTTACTGTATTTTGCTTGCTATTGTATTTGCTTTACGCTAAACATAACGAAAACACGCCTGTATAATTCTGACCCTTTCAACCCCACTTTTATATAGAAAAACTGGAGTACAGCGGTAAACATTATTTTTCTCATTTCTGCTCTGAAATATATAGATTGCGGGTACTCGTTAGAACCCCCTCGATGAGGCGGTTCTAAAGTGTACCCACAATCTATATTTTGAGCAGAAATAAGGAAAATATCACACTTTTTCATCTTAAAATGTTAGTATTTTCGGCGATAAAATTTAATATGTATTTTGTATAGGCGTGTTTCCGTAATGATGTGCCAGAGACAGACCTTATGCCAACTTTACATTTGTTGTGTCATTATGATATTGTATAGTGACTTTTACTTTACAGAAAATGATCAGTTTTAAGTTCAGATTTTAAGCTTGTTAATGCAATACACGTACATGTAGTATTTGTTTACTATTTAAATATAAATTGACTTTAACAACTACTGTGATAGTAAAAATACGAAAGTTAGTGACGTCGTTCTTTTCTTTTCATACCCAGCCCCAAGGAATAATACATGTAGATGTATACAGTTTTCATGTTGTCTACTGTTATTTCATCAGGATAACATGTCTATGCAATGAATACCCCTTTAAACTCCACTTTATATAGAGAAATCTAGGGTTTGCAGGGGTATGCATTCTTTTTCTTATTTCTGCTCCAAGATATAGGTTGTGGGTACTCATTAGAACCACCTCAATGAGGCAGTTCTAACGAGCACCCACAACCTACGTTAAGAGTAGAAATAAGAAAAATATCACAAATTTTCATAAAAAAGTAACCATTTTGAGGATATGAAAGAATACACTAAGCCACACAGGTATCGTAATGTTACAAGTAGGGCTGGCTAATCGGAGTTGAAAAGATAATCGATTATCAGTCCTGTCATTGCGATCGATAATCGATTAGTAATCGCTAAGGTTTTTGTCATAATTTTACCCGTCTGGCTTTCTGTCTGAGCATTACTCTTACCATATGTTGCACTTTCCATATGTATATTTGAACAGACAGGCCTGGGCAAACAGTGTAGACCCAGATGAGACGCCGCATAATGCGGCGTCTCATCAGGGTCTGCACTGTTTGCCACTCATCCAGCTATTTCAGGCATAACTTTGGGTAGTAAATTGTACCTATCAAGTAATCGATTAAAAGCAAATCAGAAATGATAATCATTTTTGTGGAATTTATCGATCGATTAATCGATTATGCGATTAATCATGTCAGCCTTAGTTACAAGTCCATGTACAGCTTTGTAAACCCCACGTTATGTAGAGAAAAGTGGGCTTTACACAGGTATTAACTGTATCCTCAGTTCTAATAGCAAGGTGTGTTTAGGCATTTCATTTCAACCATTAAAAATCAAAGCACTGATAGTACTGGTACTGTTGGGTCAATTGTCTCTGAGTGTAGGCTGTGAAAATAGTCAAACTTTTTCTTTTACCGTAACGCTTAAATTCCAGTTGTTTTTTTATTATGCAAACAGTGTAGACGCTGATCAGATGTAGCATTCTGTGGCATCTGATCTGGGTCTACACTGTTTGCCAAGCCCAACCCATGATTCCAATCCGTAATCAATAGCTGGCCCTCTTACGCAACACACTGACCTCACAATAGCTATTTTCAATAAATAACCTTACCTGGAATTTAGACAATTCAGTCATAGTCCACTATACACACCTATATAATTTTGACCCCCTTAATTCCCACTTTTATATTGTATTGGGGTTTACAGGGGCAGTTCTTACGAGTTCCCACAATCTATGTTTTGAGCAGAAATATGAAAAATATCATCAGAATTTTCTTATCTGAAAATTCTTAATTTCTGGTGGTAAAATTTTCAATATATTTCAATAGGCATTTTTTCACAATGTTGAAGGGAGGATAATTCCAATTGGTCTAAAATGGTAAGATAATTTCTAGGGTTAACCATTACACTCCTTATGTCGACTTTGGACGTGTGATTGAACCAAACGTGTCCAAATTAAATATTAAAACACACTAAGTTCTTTACCCCTCTCTAGGCATGTTCAGCAGATGATGAATTGTTGGTATTTTTCCCAGAATCATAGGAGACAATTTGCATGAGATGTCAATTCCTGTTTTCTGGGAAAAATGAGAAAATATTTCAAAATGTCATCTGCTGCGAAATAAATACCCTGGATCCAGAGCGGTACAGTTGAGCGCTGAGGTGCAGTGGTAAAGTATCGGCCTCGGGATCGAGAGGTACCAGGTTCGAACCCCACGAGCGGCAAGTGTTGTTTCCTTGAGCAAGAGACTTTATCCACATTGCTTAGTACTGGTTTCTACCCAGGAAAAGAGGGCCACATGGAAGATTAGTACTAGTTTACTAAATGTGTTACCCTCTATAAATAAGGTGTGTGTGTGTGTGTGAATTCTGGTTTAACGTCGCTTTCAACAATTTTTCAGTCATATCACGACGGTGTCTGGTTGCGACAGGGAGCTCAATGCTCACGTTTATAGTGCTGCCTCACTGAAGTATCATGCCCCAGACACATTACATGATACCACACCCAGTCACATTATCCTGACACTGGATCGACCAGTCCTAGCTCTACCCCGTAAATCTGAGTGCCAAGCGAGGAGCAGCTAGTACCATTTTTAACGACTTTGGTATGTCGCGGCCCGGGATCGAACCCGAGACCTCCCGTTCCCGGAGCGGACACTCTACCAACTGAGCTATCGGGGCCGGTCTATATAAATAAGGTAGATTATTAAATAAGGTCGATTATTATTAATAAAGTCAGCAGATTGTTCCTCTTTATCATATGACCTCTCGCCTGGGAATGTAATAAGTTTGATAATCCACTTGTGGATTAAATATGCAAATTAGTTAGATACGCCCTGTAACATTACATGTTCAACATCCTTAGTGACGTCGCATTTACAAATGGCGGAATATTGAAATTTTTAGCTCACCTGACTGAAGGTCATGGTGAGCTTTTGTGACTGTGATATGTCCGGCGTCCTCATGCGGTGTGCGTCGTGTGTGCGTAAACTTTTCTTGTTAACACTCTACAGGCCACAGTTTTTATCCAATCATCATCAGACTTGGTCAGAATGATCATCCTGACAATATCTCGGTCAAGTTCGAATATGGGTCATGTCGGGTCAAAAAGTAAGGTCACCAGGTCAAATCAAAGGAAAACCTTGTTTACACTCTAGAGGCCACAGTTTTGGTCCAATCATCCTCAAACTTGCTCAGGATGATCATCCTGACAGTATCTTGGTCAAGTTCGAATATGGGTAAATTAATGTGGGGTCAAAAAGTAGGTCAAACCATAGAAAAACCTTGTGAACACACTAGAGGCCACAGTTTTGGTCCAATCGTCTCCAAACTTGCTCAGAATGATCATCCTGACAACATCTTGGCCAAGTTTGAATATGGGTCATGTTGGGTAAAAAAGTAGTTCAGTAAGGCAAATCATAAGAAAAACCTTGTTAACACTCTAGAGGCCCCAGTTTTGGTCCAATCATCCTCAAACTTGCTCAGAATGATCACCTGACAATATCTCGTTCAAGTTCGAATATGGGGCATGTTGGGTCAAAAAGTAGGTCAGTAGGTCAAACCATAGAAAAACCTTGTAAACACTCTAGAGGCCACAGTTTTGGTCCAATCATCTTCAAACTTGCTCAGAATGATCATCCTGATAATATCTCGGTCAAGTTTGAATATGGGTCATGTTGGGCCAAAACGTAGGTCAGTAAGGCAAATCATAGAAAAAACTTGTTAACACTCTAATGTTAAATGACTCTAATGTTGGATGACGTCACGGATGTAAACAATATGGTTGCGAATTTGAAAACGAATAAGAAAAATATGATTTAAAATTAAAACTCTTCGATCCAAGGAGGAAAAAGGCTTTGTAGAAGGTAAATTATATTGACATTTATGATAATACAAGCGGAGAAACTGAAGTCATTGTCTCAGAATCGAAGATTTGTAAATAAATAGTGCTATTCCGTCGCGAGAGCAGATTTGACAGGTAGCTATACATAACGATACTTAAACTTTTAAACTATATCGATGGATCCAGTTGAAATATTCGTTGATGGAGCGTGTAAAAACAATGGGCACAACAACCCTCAGGCAGGATGTGGAGTATATTGGGGCCCTCTCCACCCTTTGAACTGTGCTGAAAATTTAAAAGGAGAAAAGCAGACTAACAACAGAGGAGAACTGACAGCTGCAATTGTTGGCATTACACAGGCCATTACTTGCAAGATGACATGGGTTCAGGTAACAACTGACAGCAAATATGTAAAATATGGCATCACGAAATGGACCAAAGATTGGAAGCAAAATGACTGGAAAACAACCAAGAAGAAGGGAGATAGAGATGTTTTGAACAAGGATCTATGGTTGAAAAAAAAAAAAAAAATCTCATAATGTTGATCCCTTCGAACCCCACTTTTATATAGTAAAACTGGGGTTTACAGGGTGTATATTATTTTTCTTGTTTCTCCTCGGGAGCGTGGGTTGTGGGTGCTCGATGGAACTGAGCGGTTCTAACGGATACCCGCGATCTGCGTTTTGTGCGGAGACGGGAGGTAATTTTTTTAATTTTTCACCAGAAACTGTTTCTTTTTTAACCTTTAATCTGCTGAATATTCAATTGGGCCGCGCCCGTTTCTGGCTTTGACCCAATTAGATTACTTGATGCAATTTATTTGTACACATTCTTAAACTAAATGTCAAACAGTGTAGATCCTGATCAGATGGCTTCTGATCTGGATCTACACTGTTTGCAAAGATAGGGCTTATCGCCAACAGCAGGGTGGGGGTTAAGCAATGAAATTTCAATGTATTTGAATAGGTGTGTTGGCATAATGTCCTAGACCTCTAGAGAAGTTAAGCTCGGTATCATAGCTTGTATATGTTAGTGTTTGAGTAACTTCGCTGTCTTCATTGAATATTGTTTATGTTCCTCATGTATCATATGTTGTATGATCTGAGAGAAATAAAGGTATGTTATGTTATGTTATGTTATGTTATGCAGGAGCAACTCACAGTTGACTGGCGTTGGGTTGAAGGACACAAAGACAGTGAAGGAAACAAAGAAGCGGATGATCTTGCGAAGCTCGGAATCAATTCAGAGACAACAGTATGGCAGTGCATGGCTTTCAGATTATACGAGTAATGCTGTTAGCATAGCATCTGTTCCCGTGCATGTAAACATCCAGGAAAAGAAGCCGGATTATATTTGTAAATCTTGTAGGAGGAGGTGCGGCGAAGATGATGATGCCATACAATGTCAGGAATGCAGGTATTGGATGCATTACACGTGTACAGACTTACCAGATTACCAATTATATCTATATGAAAGTACACAAAGAAAATTTACGTGCAAATTTTGTGTAAATATTGAAAGTGATTTTTCTAAATATTCAAAGGTTAGCCGGAGCTCACCCAGTTCTACAGATCCTATCCATTGCCAAGATTCTGAACCAAATAAAATAATGGACAGACAGGATGCAAGTGCAGAGTCGGACACTTGCTGCATTGCAGCAGACTCAGACTTCAAATCTGCTGCATGCCAGACTGATCAATCTCCTCATGAGCCGCGAGAGAAGAAATATGCACATTGTCAGACTGACAGTTGCATGATCTGTTCAAAAGAATGGAAATCTACATCAAGTCAAACTACAGAGAACTTTTTTCAGCTTGTTGACCTTCAAGAGCTAAAGAAAACAACAATTACTGCTCTACAAGACTCATTCGTTGGGGCTTTTGACAGAATGAATGAATCCGTTAGGGAATTAAAGACCAAGAATGATGAAGAACGCCAGTTGAAGATGAAAATTAATGACCTTCTTAGAGAAAATGAGAGGCTGAAAGAGCAGAGAATTCACAAGAGAATAAAACTAAGAAACCCTGTCAAGGCTGCAATGACTTCTCTCACAGGGTGGACAAGTTAACAAAATCATTGGAAAAAGAGAAAGAAAGTACACAGGCCAAAATTCATGAAATAACTATCCAGAAAGAGCTCCAAGATGCCAAAGTTAGTGCTGACCATTCTCTACTCCAACATATAAACTCGAAATTATGAAGAAGCAGTTGTCCATGCAAGAAAATGAAGTTGCATCTTTAGAAGAACGCATCAGGAAGAAAAATGACTTAATTGCAACGTTAGAAGACAGAACAGGTAAAATGGCATCAAAGATCTCTGAGCTTCAAGATGAGGTGCTCTCATGGAAATTGCATGAATGTCAAGCCAGTAATCAACAACAGCATCAAAGGACAGAGTTAGAACAGCCAAATAAGGGCAATGATAAGTTGGACACTCAGACACTGTCAGGAAATGAAGTCTCCCTCACAGATACATGTACAAGACACTATAATGATGTTATTAAAGACACTACCCACATGCTTAATGACATAAGAAGGACAAGCGAAACTAAAGAGCATCAAGAGAACAAGCATCAATCTAGAACAGACTCACCGAACAGAAGTGAAACTAGAAAAGTGCAGTTTATTGGTACATCTAATTCAAAGTTTGTATCACTTAAATACATAGCAGGTACAGAGTTCAATATCTCTAAAAAGATCAAGTATACACTTGCTGAAATAAAAGACTACATAGACACTCTGGAGTCCAGTGAACACCAAGATGCATTTGTGCTGCAGTCACTATGTAATGACATTCCAAAGAAATCTGTAGATGATTGTGTGAAGGAATTGGTTGAAATAATAGACACTTTCGGATCCAAATACAAAGATGCGAAGACTGTGGTTTCTTTAGGACTTCCCAGGGATAATGTCAGTCTGAATACGAAAACAGAGAAAATAAATGTCCTCCTGAAAGAAAGTTTTGGTGGAAGACACAACGTACAAATCTGTGACAACAGTAATCTGTTCTATCGGGGCGCTGCACAACAAGGGATGCTGAAAGAGGATGGTCTCCATTTATCCAGGGATGGAACGAAAGCATTGGCCAAAAATATCAAAGAATCCCTATACGATGTATTTGATATCCCCATGGTAACATTTGACTCGAAAGGCAAAGACAGGCTATATAAAGATACGTATATAGAGGCAGTGAGTATGATGACCGACAGCTGGGAACCCGTTTTCACTACAGAAGGGTTAACAAATATCCAACGAGGGATGATGAAACAAAATTTAGATATAGAACCAACGGGCGTGTAAGGGATAGCCATTATGAGAGGGAGGACAAGCCGTTTTACTATCATGGACACAATTTATCGCCACGCGGTCGTAGAGACAACGATGAAATGTGGCATCGCAGACATACATATGGCCCATCTTTCCAGCACAGATACGAAGACAGACACTATTAGCTGACTCACATAAGTCAGATCTGAACGCTGGCTTGATGCATTGCGGAAACATGCCTGTACAAATACTTTGTAATTTTCACCGCCGTAAAATGTTTTTCTTGTTTCTGCTCTGTGTGTGGATTGTGGGTACACGTTCTAACGGGTGCCTGCGGTCGGTATTTTGGGGCGGAGACAAGGAAAAAAAAAAATAGATTTACCCCTTGAATCCCAGTTTTGCTATGTAAAGGTGGGGTCCAAGGGGGGTCAGAATTGTATGGCCGTGTTTTCGTGATGTTTATAGGCAAAAACCAGTGAGAATCATTAATTTATTATAAAAAGTTATTTTTAGTGCTTTAAATTGAACATTCTACAAAATGTGACTGAAGTTTAATATATTATGTTTTGTTCATTTCAATTAAGGATCTTTTTGAGTGGTCATTCCATGCAAGATTCAGGAAGCGAGCCTTCGTCCAGTTTGATGTTTTACATATGGGATGTTCACGAGACTTTCTTGATCATATAATAACAATCTGAAGACGAACTTTATTATAGGCGTGTAAAATAGACATTTTCACATGTGCAACGGGTGAATATTCGATGCTTTGAATGGAACATTCTGCAAACCATGACAGGAGATTTGATGTTTTGTTCATATGATTTGGGAATCTTGTATGAGTGGTCATTACGTGTGGAATTTAGGAAGCGAGCCTCCGGCTGGTTTAATGGTTCCCATGTCGGATGTTCACAAGTGTAAGATTTTCTTGATCATATATAACAATTTTATGCCGGATTCCTTTGTCGCGTACTTCAGTTTCAGTTGACACAGACGCTGTCATGATGTACAAACCTTTAACCTTGTGATAGTATACACGCATTAATATTTATTTATATATTTTCTTCTAAGATTCGGTCTGCTCGCGTTTCTGTTTAAATAACAGGGGTGTTATATGATAGTATATATGTTATGAACCGGCCTAAATCAAATGCCTTTTTTCTAACTTGAAGTGAAGAGTTATTCATCTATATCTTGTTCATGGCATGTGTCACAGTACTTCATCTTCATTCATATCCATTTGTTCATGAAACGTTGACGGTCTTGTATCTAAGTCCCACAACAAACTGAATGACGCAAGTTTTATAACAGTACTGGTATCATATGATATTATTTTCTTAAGTGAAACTCATACTGGTTTTGATACTCATATTGGTATTGAAGGCTACCAGCATATTCCCATATGTCGTCCAATTTCTAGTAATAATAGGTACTATGGGGGCTTAGCTTTGCTTATCAGGAAAACTTTGCGCGATGGTATCAAGTTTTTAAAAAACAGTAGCTCAGAATTCCAATGGATAAAGCTTAAGAAAGATTATTTTAGTCTTGATAAGGACATGTTTATATGTTTTTCATACATTTCACCTTGCTCTTTTCAAAGCAAATCAGATTCTGATAGCCTAGATGCAATAATTCGAGATATTAATTTGTTTAAAACTGATGGTAATATATTAATTTGTGGTGATTTAAATGCTAGAACAGGATTAGATCCAGATTTTATAGTTAATGATAATGACAAACATTTACCTCTAGACCCCTCATATATTTTGACTCAAATATCTTGAAACGTAATAGTGAGGATAATAAAGTGGATGACAGGGGTAAACAGATGAATGAATTATGCATTTCTTCGAGAATGCGAATTTTAAATGGAAGGGTATTAGGGGATCATTTTGGCAAGTTTACATGCCAAAAACCAACCGGTGCAAGTGTGATGGACAATATGATTGCTTCTGAAGAGTTATTAAAGGATATTATGTATTTTCATGTGAGCCCATTTCAGCCTGTATTTTCAGACTGTCACAGTAAAATATCAGTCTGTATAAAAGCAATGGTTAAAAATAGAAATTACACGCATATTAATCATGAAAGGATGCCTGCTCATTTAAATTGGAATAAACATTCTGCTGAAAGGTTCTGGAAAGCGCTCAATGATGTCGAAATTTGCAATAAAATTGGTCTCTTTTTGGATAGTAAATTTAATTATGAGGAAACAGATGTTGAAATTGCATACAGTTTATTTGAAAGCATAATACACGAAGCTGCTACCAAAAGTCTAAAGACCAAGTCTTCCAATAAAGTTACATGTAAGAAAAAATTACATAAGTGGTATGATGAAGAGGTGTACGTTAAGAGAAGGCTGGTTAATTCAAAAGCAAATTTAATGTTCAAACAACCATTTAATGTTTCACTTAGAAATTCCTATTTCAAACATTATAGGGAGTACATGAAACTTCTGAAATTTAAAAGAAAAAATTACACAAAAAATATTTTTTCAAAACTGGACAGCCTGGAAAGTAGGGATCCCAAAGCTTATTGGTCATTGGTAAATGCCCTTAAAAATGAACAAGATCAATGTAGAGGTCCAGAATTAAGCATTGATGCAGATGTGTGGAATGATTATTTTAGAAATTTAAACTCAGTTAAGAGTAAGTACAATGAAAGGTTAGAACAGCTAAATCAACTTTTAAAAAACAATAAGAACCTACTACATTCACCTTACTGGATGTCACAATAAAGGATAAAGCAATTCAGTCTTCTATCAGCAAACTTAAAAATGATAAGGCATCCGGTTTGGATTATATAAGGAATGAAATGATAAAGGCTGGTGCTGTTGTTTTACTGCCATGCTTAAACAAATTGTTTAATTTAATTTTTTTCTCAGGAGTTTACCCCTCGAATTGGGCTAAGGGCTATATTTCTCCCATTTTCAAAACAGGAGATAACTCAAATCCAGATAATTACCGTGGAATCACGATTACATCAAGTCTAGGAAAACTTTTCAATATGATCATGAATGCCAGGTTGGACAACTTTTTGGAAGAAAATCATATTATTGATAATGTTCAGATAGGCTTTACTAAAATGCAAGAACATCAGATCACATGTTTGTACTGAAAAACTTAATAGATAAATATACAAATACAACAGGTGGAAAACTATATTCATGCTTTGTAGATTTTCAAAAAGCTTTTGACTCTGTAATTCATCCGGGTTTAAGAGTTAAATTAAAAGAACTAAATATAAATGGTAAATTTTATGACATTTTGAATAGTCTTTATGATAAAAGTACTGTATGTGTAAGACTTGGTGAATATCGCACTGATCTTTTTGAATCCAAAGTAGGTGTTCGCCAAGGAGATGTGCTAAGCCCTAATTTGTTTAAATTTTTTATAAATGACATCCCAAGCTATTTGCGTGGCACTCCCGATCCAGCCCTTATTAGCGATCTCACAATTAATTGTTTAATGTATGCTGACGATATTGTTTTATTATCAACATCGCCCACTGGTTTGCAAGAGAAGCTGAACAAATTGCACGAATTTTGTCAAGACTGGTGTTTGACGGTAAATGTTTCAAAAACAAAGGTATTAGTTTTTAATAAACCTGGAAGGCTGGTGCAGTCAAATTTTTATTTTAACAATGGAGCCCTGGAAAATGTTAAACATTATCGCTATTTGGGTGTGCGCTTTTCTGCAAGTGGGGTATTTAATTTTGCACAGGAAAACATTTTCAAGAAGTCAATTAAAGCATCTTTCAAACTTACCAAATTGACTACAACGGGTGAGCCAAGTATTAAAACTAGTCTTCATTTGTATGATAATTTGTTAAAGCCCATAGTATTATACGGCTCAGAAATTTGGGGTGCCTTTAAAACAAACAGTGCAGCATGTAATAAAAACAGATGTTTCATTTTTGAAGAAATTTTTAGGAATAATATTGCTGATAAGTCTCAGATAAAGTATTTGAAATAAATTTTAGGAGTAAGCAAGCACTCTTCTAATCTAGCTATTCTTTCTGAGACCGGTCGTTTTCCCATGTACTTCTCGATCATATTTTCAATTGTAAAATATCTACATAGACTTGAAAATATATCAAGTACGTTACTTAAGGATTCATATGTTTTATCTAAAGCTTTACATAATAGAGGCATTCAAACTTGGTACTCGTCTGCAGTTTATATACTAAAAGTACTGAATATCGATATTTCGGCTTGTAGGAATCTTACATAAAGTCAGTTAACTATAATGATTAAAAAGAAGCTTATAAAAGGTTTTAAAGCACTATGGCAGAATGAAAAGGATGAAAAAAGTACTGATGGAAAACTTGAAACATACTTCAAATTAAGAAAGACTTTAGTATAAAACCATATTTGTTTTTAGACAATTTTAATGTGAGAAGGGCTATCTGTAAATTGAGAATAAGTTCGCATAATCTATTTATTGAAACTGGTAGGTATTCAAAACCAAAAAGTATTCCTCGTTCTGATAGAATTTGTAAACATTGTAATCTAAAGTGCATAGAGTATGAGTTTCATTTTATTTCTCAATGTACTTTGTATAACTCAGAGAGGGAAAAACTCTTTGCTGAGATACAACTTACAAACAATAATTTCAATCTGTTAAACGCCAATGACAAAGCTAAATGGTTACTTTTGCAAGAGGAAAAGGGTATACTACATGCACTAGGAACTTTTATCCACCACTGTTTTGAAAAGAGAAATAATAACTGCAAGTCAGTCTAATCGATCTACAGATGCTGGGGCGGTCATTCTTGGCCATTTCCTCAGTTAACCCACACTCAGTGACTCAACTAGTTATAAGACCGCTTGTGTCTCCAAACATTCTTCAGTCTGTCACACATTTCCACTCATCATACAGTCATTCGTTTCCCGAGTCTGAAATTCTGTGTATGTGATGCGAGTTTTATGTTGTCTATTTGTTGTTCTTGTTGGGGTGTTGTAGTTGAGGGTAATTGTCTTGTGTGTTTTCAATCAAATTGTATGTTGTTTTTTTTAGCTCACCTGTCACGTAGTGACAAGGTGAGCTTTTGGGATCACTTTTCGTCCGTCGTCCGTCGTCAGTGCGTGCGTGTGTGTGTGTGTGTGTGTGTGTGTGTGTGTGTGTGTGTGTGTGTGTGTGTGTGTGCGTAAACTTTTTCTTCAAATGACATCTCCTCCTAAACCGCTGATCGGATTTTGACCAAACTTCACAGCAATGATCCTTAGGTGGTCCCCTTTCAAAATTGTTCAAATGGTTCCGGTCCATTGCACATCTGGGTCACTGGAGCTAAAAATAGATTTTTTAAAACAAAATTTTAAAAATCTTCTTCTCTGAAACCGCAAGGCCCAGGTCATCGATATTTGGTATGAAGCTTCATCTAGTGGACCTCTACCAAGATTGTTCAAATTATAGCCCTGGGGGCCAAAATGCCCCCGCCCCGGGGGCCTTTGGTTTTACATAGGCTTATATAGGGAAAATCATTAAAAAATGTTCTTCTCTGAAACCACAAGGTCCAGGTCCTTAATATTTGGTGTGAAGCTTTACCTGGTGGACCTCTACTAAGATTGTTCAAATTATAGCCTTGGGGCCAAAAATGCCCCCGCCCCGGGGGCCTTTGGTTTTACATAGACTTATACAGGGAAAATCTTTAAAAATCTTCTTCTCTGAAACCGCAAGGCCCAGGTCTTCAATATTTGGTATGAAGCTTCATCTAGTGGACCTCTACCAAGATTGTTCAAATTATAGCCCTGGGGGCCAAAATGCCCCCGCCCCGGGGGCCTTTGGTTTTACATGGGCTTATACAGGGAAAATCATTAAAAAATCTTCTTCTCTGAAACCACAAGGCCCAGGTCTTTAATATATGGTGTGAAGCTCGACCTGGTGGACCTCTACTAAGATTGTTCAAATTATAGCCTTTGGGCCAAAAATGCCCCCGCCCCGGGGGCCTTTGGTTTTACACAGGCTTATACAGGGAAAATCTTTAAAAATCTTCTTCTCTCAAACCGCAAGGCCCAGATCTTTGATATTTGGTATGAAGCTTCATCTAGTGGACCTCTTTCAAGATTGTTCAAATTATAGCCTTGGGGCCAAAAATGCCCCCGCCCCGGGGGCTTTTGGTTTTACATAGGCTTATACAGGGAAAATCTTTAAAAATCTTCTTCTCTCAAACGGCAAGGCCCAGTTCTTTGATATTTGGGTATGAAGCTTTATCTATTGGACCTCTTTCAAAATTGTTCAAATTAAAGCCCTGGGGGCCAAAATGCCCCCGGGGCGGGGGCCTATGGTTTTACATAGGCTTATATAGGGAAAGTCATTAAAAAAACTTCTTCTCTGAAAACACAAGGCCCAGGTCTTTAATATTTGGTGTGAAGCTTTACCTGGTGGACCTCTACTAAGATTGTTCAAATTATAGCCTTTGGGCCAAAAATGCCCCCGCCCTGGGGGCCTTTGGTTTTACATAGGGAATACAGGGAAAATCTTTAAAAATCTTCTTCTCTGAAACCGCAAGGCCCAGATCTTTGATATTTGGCGTGAAGCTTCATCTAATGGACCTCTTTCAAGATTGTTCAAATTATAGCCCTGGGGGCCAAAATGCCCCCGCCGTGGGGGCCTATGGTTTTACATAGGCTTATATAGGGAAAATCATTAAAAAATCTTCTTCTCTGAAATCACAAGGCCCAGGTCTTTTATATTTGGTGTGAAGCTTTACCTGGTGGACCTTTACTAAGATTGTTCAAATTATAGCCTTGGGGCCAAAAATGCCCCCGCCCTGCGGGCCTTTGGTTTTACATAGGTTTGTACAGGGAAAATCTTTAAAAATCCTTTTCTCTGAAACCGCAAGGCCCAGATCTTTGGTATTTGGTGTGAAGCTTCATCTAGTGGACCTCTTTCAAGATTGTTCAAATTATAGCCCTTGGGCCAAAAATGCCCCCACCCCGGGACCCTTTGGTTTTTCATAGGCTTAAATAGGGAAAACCTTTGAAGATCTTCATGTCTGAAACCAGAAGGCCCAGGTCTTTGATATTTGGTATGAAGCTTCATCCAGTGGACCTCTTTCAAGATTGTTCAAATTATAGCCCTTGGGCCAAAAATGCCCCACTCCGGGACCCTTTGGTTTTTCATAGGCTTATATAGGGAAAACCTTTAAAAATCTTCTTGTCTGAAACCAGAAGGCCCAGGTCTTTGATATTTGGTATGAAGCTTCATCTAGTGGACCATTACATAGTTTGTTCAAATTATAGCCCTTGGGCCTAGAATGTACTGGAGACACTAATTTTCAGGTGAGCGATTCAGGGCCCTCTGGGCCCTCTTGTTTTTTTTTTTTTTTTTTTTTTCAATTTTGATGCCCGCAAGGGTCCGTGATTGGATAATAAAATATATTATATTCTATTCTATTCTATTCTAATGGCTACAGAATTGGTCCAATCATCCTGACAATATCTTGGTCATGTTCGAATATGGGTCATGTCGGGTCAAAAGATGGTCACCGGGTCAAATCAAAGGAAAACCTTGTTAACACTCTAGAGGCCACAGTTTTGGTCCAATCATCCTCAAACTTGCTCAGAATGATCATCCTGACAATATCTCGGTCAAGTTGGAATATGTGTCATGTCGGTCAAAAAGTAGGTCAGTAGGTCAAATCATAGAAAAACCTTGTGAACACACTAGAGGCCACAGTTTTGGTCTGATCATCGTCAAACTTGTCCAGAATAATCATCTTGACAATATCTGGGTCATGTTTGAATATGGGTCATGTCAGGTCAAAAAGTAGGTCAGCAGGTCAAATTATAGAAAAATGTTGTGAACATTCTAAGAGACCACAGTTTTAGTCCAATCATCATGAAACTTGCTCAGAATGATCAGCTGGACAATATCTTAGTTAAGTTCGAATATTGGTCATGTCAAATCAAAATGTAGATCAGTAGTTTATTTTGTCATAACTTTTGAACCTTTTGAGATAGAGCCTTCATATTTGGCATGTAGGTTCCTTGTGACAAGGGCTTCCCACTCATGTGATCTACTTTATCATAATTTTTGAACCATATAAGAAAGAGCCTTCTTATTTGGCATGTATGTTCCTTGTGACAAGGTTTTCCCAACCATTCAAAAAATTTGACCCATCACTTTGACCTACTTTGTCATAATTTTTTAAGCATTTGAGATACAGCTTTCATATTTGGCATGTAGGTTCCTTGCGACAAGGGTTTCCTATTCATACATAAAATGATCTGTGACCTTTATCTTGACATTTGACCGAGTTTATTATCACTTAGAAAGTGCCTTCATATTTGGCATCTTTGTTCCTTGTGAAAAGGTCTTCCTACCCATACAAAAAAAATGGCTTATGACCTTGACCATTGACCTACTTTGTCATAATTTTTGAAGCATTTGAGATAGAGCCTTCACATTTGGCATGTAGTTTCCTTGTGTCATACAAAAATGACCTTGACATGTGACCTACTTTATCATAACTTTTGAACCATTAGAGGTAGAGCCTTCATATTTGGCATGTATGTTCCTTGTGGCAACGACTTTCACCCATACAAAAATTTTGACCTGTGACCTTGACCTTTGAACTTCTTTCTCATAACTTTTGAACCATTTAAGATAGAGCCTTTATATTTGGCATATAGGTTCCTTGTGACAAGCTTCCCAACCATGCAAAACGTTTTACCTGTGACCTTGACCTTTGACCTTCTTTCTCATAACTTTTGAACCATTTAAGGTAGAGCCTTCATATTTGGCATGTATGTTCCTTGTGACGGGGTCTTCCCACTCATGCAAAAAATTGACCTGTGACCTTTACCTTGATTTGTGACCTACTTAATCATAAGTTTGGAACCATTTGAGATAGAGCCTTCATATTTGGCATGTATTTTCCTTCTGACAAGGCACCTTACTGTATTACCTACCACTTCATTGCTACAGTGTGGATTAGGTGAGCGATCCAGGGCCATATGCCCTCTTGTTTGTTAAACAAATGTGAATAAAAGTGTTTTAAATGTCATATGATAAATAGAATCTTGTATTCGTGCTCATGTTTTATTGAATTTATTAAACTCGTTGAAGAAAAGGGGTAAAATACTCGGCAAAGCCTCACATTTTATTTCTTTTCCTCAACTTGTTTAATAAATTCAATAATACATGGACACTCATGTAAGATCCTCTATTGATCCCCTATTTATCACATACTGCATCATAATTGATAAGTTATAGTGATTTTTCAGCACCGTTTCAACTTCTGTAGACTGCAAAATCTTGCACTCTTAAGGGGAATGGGAAGACCTAGCACATTTTTCTGTCATTCTTCAAAGGGAGACAACTTTCTGGACTTACTATTCCCTTTTTCTGTAGGCTCAGTCCTATCGAAATAGGGGTCTACTCTTTCTCCTCAGAAGCAAATTCTTTTCTTTAAAAATTTGACCCCTATTGACATGGGAGACAAAAACACTTGCTGGAGTTGCCTCCCCTGAAGGTATTCCAATTCCCCTTAATTGGTATCAAATATAAGTAAAATTCTGCTATCAAGACCACCTAAAATTAAGACTAAATCTGCTTTTAAAAGCTTATTGAGAAGCATCACGAAAACACGCCTATGTAATTTTGACCCTCTTGAACCCCACTTTTACATAGTAAAACTGGGGGTTTCCGGGGGTATACATTATTTTCTTATTTCTGCTCTAAAATATAGATTGTGGGTACTCGTTAGAACCGCCTCGATGTGCCCACAATCTATATTTGGAGCAGAAATAAGAAAAATATCACAATTTTTCATCATAAAATTTTCAATTTTTCGGCGACAAAGGTGACAATGTATTTGTATAGGCATGTTTGCGTAATGGGTTTGTTATTCTTTCCTTGTGTTTTCTACACCAGAGACTCCTAATAAGAGGCCACCCTTGGGGCTGTTCAAAAGTGGTCTTCAAGATCACTTTGGAATAGTCTCAAAGATGGTATTATAGGATATTTACTGTACTTTTTGAAAAATACATTATTAACTTTCTCATTAATAATAAATTGTAGGTTCTTGTTAAAAATTGTAGGTTCTTGTTATTCATTAATATAAATTGTAGGTTCTTGTTAAAACTGCACATTGAGTCGGTTCTTAGGAGCACCAAAAATTGCTGTTTGGAGCGCAAGTAAAAAAAAATCACCCTAATTTCATTCTGCAACAATGCTAGATCTATCAACATAAAAGACCTCATGACATCACATGGATGAGTTCCGCGATCACATCACACTTTCCGTCCTTTAAATTTTCCTGAGAAAGAACCAGTTTTAAATAAATTTGGGGAAAATTGATATTCACAAAGTGTCATTAAGCCGTAAAATGTTAATAACAATACTTGTCATCTGCTTTGCTGTCTTTAGGAGCAGTCTGATCAGGGTTCACACTGTTTGTTTGTTTGCAGAAAATATGTTTCAAAAGATTGTCATCTGCTTTGCTCCCATAGGAGCTGTCAGATAGGGGTCCACACTGTTTGCCTGTATGCAGAAAATATGTTTGAAAAGTTTGCAAGGAGACGCAGCAGATGACATATACAATGGACATTTTTTGATACAGTTTTTCTTGGCATTATAAATTACTTTATTATCTCTGCTTCAAAACATAGGTTTTAGGTACTCCAGTGAGAGGGTTCTAATGAACACACACAACTTTGTTTGGAGTATGTATAGATAAAAAATATCACAAATGTTCAAAAGTAAAAAAAAAATTGGAAGCCCATGGGGGACTTCTAACTTCATCACTTATAATTTCTGCCTTCTTAGGTCTCGCTTATGACTTCCAACTTATTCCTGCATTGCATGTCTATTGTAATTATACTCACCGGAAATAGAAACTATACACTCATTTTTAGATTGTCACGGGCAAAATATTTTAATGAAATTTGAATTCTAATTATATAAATTATCATCAGTGGCATGTCTGATTTATCGAATAAAATGTTTATTGATAGCTACGATTTAACGGGTAAAGCCACAGGTTCAAAGCAAGGGTCCAAATCTTGCTGTTCAAGTTTCCATTGAGTCAAACATTTTGTGTCGCGAATGTGATTCCCATTTTTATCAGTTATTACTCATCATCTAACGTTTCGAATATTGTTTACAAAATGAAAATTTTCACAATGGTTGAAATGTTATCGGCCTTTAAATACTGGACCAAACCACTGGAAGTGAGCGAAAAGTATAGCATTTCTGATTGCGGTTTTTGTTTAAATCAATATTTAAGACACAGCTGAAGATGCTAAAACGATTGAAGGCTTTGTCTGGGTCGACTTTTGACTTGAAACATTATTTTGAAAATTTCGCTGAAAAAAAGCAGTTTTTGAGATTCCAATAAAAGGTTTGTTTCTTGATAATTTTTAGAGGTTATGTTATTTTTTTATCCCTTGCTCTGAACTTATTACCTATACGCAAAAGGGTTTATGTCAAAATTCGATTACAAACAGATTTTATGAAAAATGCACTTTTTACATTTTCCCCTAAAACTTTTATTTTGAACACCAGATTTTCTTTAAATTGTTACAGGATTCATGTCAGTAGTTAGTCAAATCCTTAATCTGTAATGTTTAACTGAATTATCCTCTTGTTTCGTCAGGCGAGACAATTTAAAAATGTATAGTTTCTATTTCTGGTCAGTATATGTGTGATGGAGATGGGACTTCTTGCTTCATTTGTTCTAATATCTTACTTCTGACTTCCTACTTTCCATTTCGAACTTCCTACTTCTGA
The DNA here is from genome assembly GCA_963580285.1 of Lucinisca nassula. Lineage (NCBI taxonomy): Eukaryota > Metazoa > Mollusca > Bivalvia > Lucinida > Lucinidae > Lucinisca > Lucinisca nassula. Next base: position 90,716,967 of record OY757020.1, on the reverse strand, counting down.
CTTCTAACTTCAAGCTACCAAGTTCTGACTTCTTACTTCTAACTTACTACATCTTACTTCTGACTTCTTACTACAGACTTCTAACTTCAGACTATTTCCTTCCATATGTCTAAATTAAAAGTTCCAAGTAAGATGTCGGAAGTAAGAAATAGAAGGTTAGCAGTCGGAAGTAAGAAGTTGGAAGTTAGAAGTCGGAAGTTAAAGGTCGGGAGTAGGGAGTCAGAATTGAGAAATCATGGAGTAAGAAGTCCATGCATGCAGTCTCCATCACATACAGTAACTGTTACAGTAGATGTGCAAGTTGGAAGTCTGAAGATGCTAAAAGTTAGAAGTTAGAAGTAAGACGTAAAAAGTTAGAAGTAAGAAGTCAAAAGTAATGAACTGGAATTTGGAAGGAAGAAATCAGAGGTCGGAAATAAGAAGTGGGAAGTAAGAGGTAGGAAGTTAAAAGTTGGAAGTCAGAAATAAAAACTGAGAAGTGATGAAGTAACAGGTCCCTGCAGGTCTTCCATAGAGAAATGACTGTTTTGGAGAGCTGAAAGTGCACTGTCAGAGGGGTGTGATATCACAATGTTACTTTCCAGAGAAAATTGGGTTTTAAACTACAGTAGAACTTCGATGGCTCGAACCCCTTTGGGACCATGAAAATTTGTTCGAGACAGGGGATGTTCGAGCCAGTGAGATTACTTCCAGGAGGCATAACGAAATACTTTTGGACATATTTTCGGTGTTCTGTAATGAAAATGTATGCTGTGTGTACTTATTAGAATCGCCTCATGGAGGCGATTCTAATGAGTACACACAGCATACATTTGCAAGATAAAAGACGAAAATCTTAATTATCTCGCACCATTTCTTATGTAGAGAACTTCCCTAGGGACTCAAGAACGGGTTCGACTCGGCCATGGTAAACGAGCCATCGGTGTTCGAGCCATCGAAGTTCTACTGTATCTTGCTGACTGAGTGATCAACCGACCCACCCACCCACGGTTCGGCCAAACTATGACCCACTGACTGGCAGACTAACTAAATAACTAACTACGTACATGTATTTAACTAAGTAGCTAACAAACTAACTATCTAAACAAGAGCTCCGCAAGCGGGGCATTATACGCCCGTAGCAAGTTTTTTTTTTGTTGGACTGAAACCTTGAGACAATAAGAACTGCTCCATATCATGTTCTAACTACATATAAAGTTTCAGCTTGATCGAATCTAAATTGTAGGAGGAGTTAGCCGGAAATGAAAATGTCTACAGATATTTTCGAAGTGTTATACTTATATAAATATTTGGTGGACCATCCTCTCTTAACCATATGCACTGCTTTCAAATGGGCATAACTCAATTAATTTTTGATGGACCGTAACCTCAAAACACTAGGGGCATAAGTTTACTTATATCTGGTAAGCCATAACCTCGAAACAATATGTACTGCTCCATATTGTGGTCAAACTATAAAGCCAACTATATATCAATTTTCAGCTTGATTAAATGTTCACTGTAGGAAGAGTTAGCCACAAACAAAATGTTCACAGGAATTTTCAAAGGGGCATAACTCTATAAATACAGCCAAACCTGTATTAAGCAATACAGGTGAGTATTAATGCATTTGTCTTTTGGGGAACCAAAAGCATGCTTGCTTAATACAGGTGGCCACTATGGCATGTCTCACTGTATTTGGTCGACTGTAACCTTGAATTAATATGCGCTGCTCCACATCTTGGTCTTACTATATATCAAGTTTCAGCTTGACTGGTTCTAAATTGCTTGCAGCAACTTTCAAAGGGGCATAACTTTGTTTTTTATTTGTTGGAGCAAAACCTCAAAACCAGATCACTGACTCCACCACCACCCGTTGGGGCTTGAAGAAATAGATGGGCTGCATGATGCTTCCACGCAGAGCTGAAACCAACCCGCACGCAAGTACTGGTAAACCGCTTAGAGGATCTAAGCCTGCCCAGGCAAAGCGGTGCGAGTCGGACCGTCCATGCTTATAAACCCTATTGGTTTCATTGGGCGACAGGGATTGAGATGTCATTTCATCTCAATGTTGGGTAAAAGTCCCACAAAATTGGAAGCAACATCTCCAAAATGACCTATACAGTGTTGACGGGGACATTAAACCTCAAATCAAAAAAAAAAAAAAAAAAAAAAAGATCACTGACTAAGTCAGAAAGGGCCCCACACAGAGCTATCAAAGAGGTGTAGTACAAGTTTTTGTCAGAATGTAGGTCTTGTGATGGTAAGTATCTGTGTGAATTTTCATGAGAGAAGGCAAATACTTTTGAAGTTATGACCTAGGTTAAGGATTTTTTGTTAAGGCAAGACAAACACACGGACAAAAGCAATATAGGTATGGTCCTTTGTCAGAATATAGGTCTTGTAATGGGAAGTATATGTGTGAAGTTTCATGAGAGTAGGGATAATCCTTTTGAAGTTATGACAGATGTTAGGTTTTTTGGTTAAGGCGTTACAAACATACGGACAACAGCAATATAGTTGTGGCCAGTTTTGGGCCCAAACAATATGCACTGCTCCACATCATGGCCTAACTATATATCACGTTTCAGCTTGACTGAATGTTAAAGGAAGGAGGAGTTATCCGTAAATAAAATATTTGCAGACTATTAGCTTGAAAGAATATGCGCTACATCGGGTCATGGTCTTACTACCTACTAAGTTTCAGCTTGATCAGATAAAAACTGTAGGAGGAGTTATTCAGAAACGAAAAAGCTAACAAAAATTTTCAAAGGGGTATAACTCTGTGAATATTTGGTGGACTGCAACCTCCAAATGATATGCGCTTCACCAGGTCATGGTCTTACAATCTACCAAGTTTCAGATTAATCGGATGAAAACTGTAGGATGAGTTATCCGGAAACAAAAATTTACAAAATTGTTCAAAGGGGCATAACTCAGTAAATATGTGGTGGACCGTAACCTCTAAAAGAGATGCGCTACATCAGGTCATGGTCTTATTATCTACAAAGTTTCAGCTTGATCGGATGAAAACTGTATGAGTTATCCGGAAACGAAAAAGTTTACAAAAATGTTCAAAGGGGCATAACTCTGTAAATATTTGGTGGACCATAACCTCGAAACAATATGCGCTATACCAAGCCATGGTCTTACTGCATACCAAGTTTCAGCTTGATTGGATGGAAATTGTAAGAGGACTTATCCGGAAACGAGAAGTTTACCGACGGACGGACGACGACCCCATACCATAACACGACCGTTTTTACAAAACGGGTGTATAAAAATAACTACTTAAATAAATAAATAAACACAGGCTTTCAGAGCCTGCCTGGCGAAAATTTGATGACTACATGCCTCAATGTCAGTGGTCCCTCTACTAGCAATTTCCCTGAGTTTGTTTCGCTCTTAAATTGCATGACCAGGGGCAGGACCTTTAGTATGTCTATGGCAGTGATATTCTAAATCACTTTTAGCTCACCTGGGCCAAGGCTTTAGGGGAGCTTAAAGTATAGTAGTCGGTCCGTCATCCGTTCGTCCATCCGTCAACAGCCTTGAGCAGTTATATATCTCTGCAACATGCAGGCTGATTTCAGTCATTCTATTCTGTAGGGATTGATGATATATGCTTTTCATCAAAATTGAAAAAAAAAATGTCCCAATGTCCCATAGACTTACAATGGGAAAATGGTTTTCATTCTTGCAAGCGCTCTAGAGGCCACAGTTTAAGTACATTCATCATCAAACTTGGTCAGAATGATCATCTTGACGATATCTGGGTCAAGTTTGAATATGGGTCATGTCAAAAGATAGGTCCGTAGGTCAAGTCATTGAAAAACAAAACATTATGAGTACTCTAGAGGCCACAGTTTTTTGGTCCAATCACCAAACTTAGTCAGAATGATCATCCTGGCAATATCTGGATCCGCTTCGAATATGGGTCATGTCAGGTTGTAAAAGTAGGTCAGTAGGTCAAATCATAGATAAACCTTATGTGCACTGTAGAGACCACCATTTTGGCCCAGTCATCTACAAAGATTGTCAGAATCTTCATCGTGACAAAATCTAAGTCAAGTTCGAACATGGGTCATGCCGGGTCAAAAAGTAGGTCAGTTGGTTAAATCATAGAAAAACATTGTTAGCATTCCAGAGGCCACAGTTGTTTTACAATCATCATAAAACATGGTCAGAACGATCATCTTGACAATATCTAGGATATTTTCAAATATGTGTCATGTTGGGTCAAAAAGTAAGTCAGTCGCTCAAATAATCGAAAAACCTTGTGGGCACTGTAGGGGCCACAGTTTTGGTCCAGTCATCATCATACTTGGTCAGAAGGATCATATTGACAATATGTGGGTCAAGTTCGAATATAGGTCATATAGGGTCAACAAGTAAGTCAGCAGGTCAAATCATAGAAAAAACATTGTAGGCAATCTAGAGGCCACATGTTTGGTCCAATTGCCATCAAACTTGGTCAGAATGATCGTCTTGGCAATATCTGGGACAAGTTTCAATATGGGTTATGTCAGGTCAAAAAATAGGTCAGTAGGTCAAATAATAGAAAAAAAAAACATTGTGAGCGCTCTAGAGGCCACAGTTTTGACCCAGTCGTCATCAAATTTGGTCAGGAGGATCATCTTGACAAAATGTGGATCACGTACGAATATGGGTTCTGTTGGATCAAAAAGTAGGTCAGCAGGTCAAATCATAGAAAAACACTGGACATTTCTAAGAGGCCAAATCTGCGGTCCAGTTATCATCAAACTTGCTCAGGATGATCATTCAGACAATATCTCAGTCAAGTTAGAATATGGGTCATATCAGATCAAAAAGTAGGTCATTAGGTCATAAAATAGAAAAACCTTGTGAGCACTAGAGGCCACAGTTTTGGTCCAGTTATCATCAAGCTTGGCCAGAATGATCATCTTGACAATATCTGGGTCAATTTCGAATATGCCTCATGTTGGGTGAAAAAGTAGGTCAGTAATTTAAATCATATAAAAACATCGAGGATCCTAAATGCCACAGTTTTGGTCCAATCATCATCAAACTTGGTCAGAATGATCATCTTGACAATATCACTGGGACGAGTGTAAATATAGGTCATGTCGGGTCAAAACGTAGGTCAGTAGGTCAAGGCATAGCAAAACCTTGTGAGCACTCCAGGGGGCACAGTTTTTGTCCAATCATCTTCAAACTTGGTCGGAATGATCATCTTTACAATAAAGGGTCACGTTGTCAGGTCAAAAAGTAGTTCAGCAGGTCAAATCATAGAAAAACATTGTGACATTTTTAAGAGGCCAAATCTGTGGTCCAGTTATCATCAAACTTGATCAGGATGATCATTAAGACACTATCTCGGTCGAGTTTGAATATACCTCATATCGGTCTGAAAACTAGGTCATTAGGTCAAATGTTAGAAAAACCTTGTGAGCACTCTAGAGGTCACAGTTCGGGTACAATCATCATTAAACTTGGTCAGGAATGATCATCTTGACAATATCTGAGTCAAGTTTGAATATGGGTCATGTCGGGTCAAAAGTAGGACAGTAGGTTGATTCATAGAAAAGCATTGTGAGCATTCTAGAGGTCACAGTTTTTGTACGAATATCACCATCAAACTTGGTCAGAATGATCATCTTGACAATATCTGGGACAAGTTCAAATATGGGTCATGTCAGATCGAAAAGTAGGTCAGTAGGTCAAATAATAGAAAAACATTTTGACCATTCTAGAGGCACCAGTTTTGGCCCAATCATCATAAACTTTCGTCAGAATGATCATTTTGACAATATATTAGTCAAGTTCGAATATGGGTCATGTCGGCTCAGAGTAGGTCAGTATTTTACATCAAAGAAAACCCTTGTGAGCATTCTAGAGGCCACAGGTTTGGTTCAAACATCATCAAGCCTGGTCAGAATGGTCATCTTGACAATATCTGAGTCAAGTTCGAATATGGATCATGTCGGTCACAAAGAAGGTCAGTAGGTCAAAGCATAGGAAAACCTTGTTAGCAATCAGGATTCAGGATGATCATTAAGACACTATCTCGGACAAGTTCGAATATGCGTCATATCGGTCCGAAAAGTAGGTCATTAGGTCAAATAATAGAAAACCTTGTGAGCACTCTGGAGGCCACAGGCTTGGTCCAATCATCATCAAGCTTGGTCAGAATGGTCATCCTGACAATATCTGAGACAAGTTTGAATATGAGCCATGTCTGGTCAAAAAGAAGGTCAGTATGTCAAGTCATTGAAAAAACGTAAGAGCACTCCGATAGCCATAAGTTTGATCCAATCATCACCATTCTTGCTCAGGATGATCATTAAATCAACATCTCAGTCAAGTTAGTATACATCAGTCAGTCAGTAGTTTAAAGCATAAAAAGATTTGTGAGCACTCCAGAGGCCACAGCCTTGGTCCACACATTATCAGACTTGGTCAGAATGATAATCGTAACAACATCTGGGTCATTTTCGAACATGGGTCATGTCAAGTTAAAAAGTAGGTCAGTAGCTTAAATCATAGAAAAAAAAACATGTGAGCATTCTAAAGGCCACAGTTTCGTTCCAATCACCATCAAACTTGGTCAGAATGATCATCTTGACAATACCTGGGTCAAGTTCAAATATGGGCAGGCCAGTATGTCAAATGATAGAAAAACCTTGTGAGCACTCTAGAGGCCACATTTTTTTTTTTTTTTTTTTTTTTTTTTCAATCATCATCAAACTGGGATAGAATGATCATCTTGCCAATATCTGGGTCAAGTTCAAATATGGGTCATGTCGGGTCCAAACGTAGGTGAGTAGGTCAAGTCATAGGAAATGGTTTAGAACACTCCAGAGGCCAGTGTTGATCCAATCATCATCAAGTTTGGTAAGAATGATCATCTTGACAATATCTGAGTCAAGTTCGAAAGTGGGCCCTGTCAGGTCAAAGTGTAAGTCAGTATGTCAAATCATAGAAAAACCTTGTGAACACTCTAAGAGGCCAAATTCGTGGTCTAATTGTCATCAATCTCGCTCAAGATGATCATTTAGACAATATCTCGGTCAAGTTAGAATATTGGCTATGTCGAATTAAAAAGAAGGCCATCAGTTCAAATCATAGAAAAACCTTGTGAGCATACTAGAAGCTACAGTTTTGGTCCAATCATCATCAAACTTGGTCAGAATGATCATCGTTGATTGGGTAAAGTTCAAATATGGGTCATGTCTGGTCAGAAAGTAGATAAGTGGGACAGATCATAGAGAAACCTTGTGAGCACTCTAGAGTGAGTGAATGAGTGAGTGAGTGAGTGAGTGAGTGAGTGAGTGAGTGAGTGAGTGAGTGAGTGAGTGAGTGTGTTTATGTCCCACCAACAGCTGAGGTCATACGGAGACGGGATCTCGATTTAAAGACGCTTCCGAAAGTCTGGAGAAGCCCGGGATCGATCCTGCGATCCCTGGTTTACAAGGCGAAAATCGTAACCACTACACCACGGAGGCTTCTATGAGCGCTCTAGAAGCCACAGTTTTGGTCCAATCATCATCAAACTTGGTTAGAATGGTCATCTTGACAATATCTGGGTCATGTTCATATATGGGTCATGTCGCATCAAAAAGGAGGGCACAAGGTTAAATCATAGACAAACATTGCGTCCATTCTAGAGGCCACAGTTTTCGTCCTGTCTCCGGGTCAAGTTCATATATGGGTCATGTCGGATCAAAAAGTAAGTCAGTAGGTAAAATCATAGAAAAACATGTGAACACTCTAGCTGCCCAAGTTTTGGTCCAATCATCATCAAACTTGCTTGACAATATCTGGGTCGAGTTCGAATATGGGTCATGTCATTATCGGATCTTCTCGAAACTTACATATGGGCCCCGTCAAGCGATTTTGGTACTTATCGCCTTTGCGAGCAGCGAAGGTTCAGGCGAGCCTGCGCATCCGCGCAGTCTCGCCAGAACCTTCGCTGCTCGCTCATACAAGCAGTGAATCAAGAGGAACCTTCAGACAGAAAACTATATCCCTGGCCCCTCTGAATGGCTGGGCATGCGCACTTAAATTTTTTCATTACGGAATGCTCGAAGACACAAATTCGCTTTGCGGGGATGATAAGTAAGTCAGGGATAAACGCTGGCATGAGTTCGAAAACTGCCGATATCAGCCTCATAGAGTTTTGCTCCATTCTTTGCTGAAAATGTCCATTTTGGACCCTGTTATCACCATAAGTCATTCAGCTTTAATATGATCTTCCTGAAACTAACAGATTAGTAGGTTGGGGATAACAGCTTGGGTTAGTTCGAATCTACGACCCCCGCCCATCGGGGCTTGAAGAAATAGATGGGCTACATGATGCTTCCACGCAGAGCTAAAACCGACTGCACACGAGTTCCGGTAAACCGCTTAGAGGATCTAAGCCTGTCCAGGCAAAGCGGTGCGAATCGGACCGTCCATGCTTATAAACCCAATAGGGATTTTTGGGCGACAGGGCTTGAGATGTCATTCCATCTCAATGTCGGGTAAAAGTCCCACAAAACTGGAAGCAACGTCTCCAAAATGATCTAAATAATGTTGACTGGGACTTTAAACCTCAAATAAAACAAACAAATAAACTTTGAATCTGTTAGCTAAGGTTAGTAATATAGGACCGTCATGGTCCTCTTAATTGTAGTTTGTGTCTGGTATTTCCTGAGAGTGTTTACTACAGGGACTTGTTGACTTGACTGGATACATGATAAAGATTCTAACATAACTCACCCATCTTAAGTCAATATGTTTTCAATATAGTTCACTGCACAGACTAGTTATCTTGATGGATTCATGATAATTAATTAATGATAATTAAAGACATCAAACATAACTTACCCATTACACGTCTGTATTCACAAGAGTGTTCACTTCACAGGCTGGTTTACTTGATTGGATTCATGATAAAGATATCAAACATAACTCACCCATCATAAGTTTATGGTTTCAAGTGTTCACTACAAAGACTTGTTTACTTGACTGGACTAATGATAAAGATATCCAACATAACTCATCCATCACAAGTCTGTATTTTCAAGAGTGTTCACGGCACAGGCTTGTTGACTTGACTGGAGTGAGTTATGTTGGATATCTTTATCATTAGTCCAGTCAAGTCAACAAGTCTTTGTAGTGACCACTTGAAAACATAGACTTATGATGGGTGAGTTATGTTAGATATCTTTGTCATGAATCCAATCAAGCAAACACGCCTGTGAAGGGAACACGTTTGAGAATTCAGACTTGTGCTGTGTGAGTCATGTTTGATATCTCTATCTTGAATCCATCAAGTTGACCAGTCTGTTTTGTGAACACTCTTGCAAACACAGACTTTTAATGTTAGATATCTTTAATTACCATGAATCTATCTAGATAACTAGTCTGTGCAGTGAACTCTTTTGAAAACATAGACTTTTGATGGGTGAGTTATGTTAGAATCTTTATCATGAATCCAGTCAAGTCAACAAGTCTCTGTAGTAAACACTCTTGAAAACACAGACTTGTGATGAGTCACAGAGTTATTTCACAGTCAGATATCTTTGTCATGAAATCATCAAGATAATCTGTGTAGTGAAGACTCGAAATGGGTGAGATATGTTAGATATCTCTACCAGGAATTCATCAAATTCATAAGTCAGTGTAGTGAACACCCTTAAAACACAGACTAGTGATGGGTGAGTTATGTTGAATATCTTTTCATGAATCCATCAAGTTAACAAGTCTACAAGCCCGAGCAAACAGAAACTGCCAGAAAGATCAAGCTGAAAAAGAATCAGGAAATACCAGCCACCAACCACAAACAGGAGAACCATGATGGTCCTATATCACTCGCCTGAGCTAACAGATTCAAAGTTTAAAGGCAGTTCCAATCGTTACTTAAGGACTTATACTGATTTCAAGGTCAAAAACAAGCATGCTCTGCAATCAAGGGGACATACATGTTACTATGAGAGATAGGCCGACATCACATACGAACTTTCATCCCCAACCTACGTATATGCTAGTTTCAGGAAGATCCGATTAAAACTAAAGGACTTATGGTGGTGACAAGGTCCAAAATTGGCATTTTCAGCAGAGAAGGCGACATAAGTAATATGTAAACATTGGCAGTTTTCAAACCCATTCAAGCTTTTATTCCTATCTTATATATGAGTTTCAGGAAGATCCGTTCAAAACTATTATGGTGATGACAATACCAAAAGAATGGCCATTTTCAGCAATCAAGGGACCTAAGTCTATGACAGACTGGCCCACCTCACAAGTTTTCGAAATGACTTAAGCTGTAATCCCCAACCTACTAACGTGTTAGTTTCAGGAAGATCAGATTAAAGCTGGAGGACTTATGGTGATGACAGGGTCCAACATGGCCATTTTCAGCAACGAATGGGGCATAACTCTACGAGTAATAGGCTGATATCGGCAGTTTTCGAATTCATCCCAGCGTTTATCCCTGACTTACTTAGATGTAAGTTTCAAGCAGATCCGATAATGACATGACCCATAATTGACCCAAATATTGTCAAGATGATAATTCTGACCAAGTTTGATGATGACTGGACCAAACCTGTGGCCTCTAGAAAGCTCACAAGTGTTTTCTATGATTTGACCTACCGACCTACTTTTTGATCCTACATGACCCGTATTCAAACTTGGTCCAGATATTGTCAAGATGATCATTCTGACCAAGTTTGATGATGATTGGACGAAAACTGTGGCCTATAGCATGCTCACAATGTTTGTCTATGAGTTAACCTTCTGCATTACTTTTTGGTCCAACATTGGCCGTATACGAACTTGACCAAGATATTGTCAAGATGATCATTCTGATCAAGTTTGATGATAATTGGACCCACAGTGTGGCATGTAGAGTGCTCACAATGTTTCTCCATGATTTGACCCACTGACCTACTTTTTGACCCGGCACGACCCATATTCGAACTGGACCCATCAATGATGATCATTCTGATCAATTTTGATGATGAGTGGACCAAAAATGTCGTCTCTAGAGTGCTCACAAGATTTTTCTATTATTTGAACTAATTACCTACTATTTGATCAGACATGACTCATATTCTAACTTGACCGAGATATTGTCTAAATGATCATCTTGAGCAAGATTGATGGTAATTGGACCACAAATTTAGCCTCTAAGAGTGTTCACAGGGTTTTTATATGATTTTTCCTACTGGCCTACGTTTTGACCCAGCAGGGCCCATTTTCGAACTTGACACAGATATTGTCAAGATGATCATTCTGACCAAGCTTGATGATGATTGGATCAAAACCTTGGCCTCTGTAGTGCTCTAAAAATTCTAAGCTTTGACCTACTGACCCACGTTTTGACCCCACATAACCCATATTCGAACTTGACCCTGATATTGTCAAGATGATCATTCTAACCCAGTTTGATGATGATTGGAACAAAACTGGCCTCTTGAGCGCTCAAGTTTTTCTGTCATTAGACCTACTGGCCTACTTTTTGATCCGACATGACCTGTATTCGAACTTGACCCAGATATTGTCAAGATGATTATTCTAAACAAGTTTGATGATGATTGGACCGAAACTGTGGCCTCTAGAATGCTCACAATGTTCGTTCTATGATTAAAACTACTGACCTACTTTTTAACTTGACATTACCCATATTCGAAAATAACCCAGATATTGCCAAGACCATAATTCTAGCCAAATTTGAGGATGAGTGGACCAAAACTGTTGCCTCTGGAGTGCTCATGTTTTTTTTTCTATGATTTAAACTGCTGACCTATTTTTTTGATCCAACTTGACCCATATCCTAACTTGACCGAGATATTGATTTAATGATCATCCTGAGCAAGACTGCTGGTGCTGCTAATGTTGATGATGATGATGCTGATGATGATAATGGACAGATGATGATGATGATGATGATGATGATGATGATGATGATGATGATGATGATGATGATGATGATGATGATTGCAGACATAGATTGCTGGCACAAATTAAGGTAAAAATGTGCTGCCAGCATTCAGCAGGCGATATTATTCCCCCAATTAGGCAGTGGAGAAATCATGTGCACGTTGACATTTCAGGCTCCATTACAGGAAAAACACATTCTTTTACAAGATTGAAGTGAGCTCCAAAATTTGATCATTTCCTCTTCTGAGGGTGCACTCTGAGGATAATGCGGCCATGTTGACCACTCTCTTGAGAGCTAGAGACTTAATTTCCCAAGTCACAGGTCCTGCATGGATGAATTTCATCGGACATATAAATTCACTTGTAGCAATGTTGATACTTGTTACAACTACCTCATTGAGGTACAAATGTACTACAATCCAAATAATTAAGAGAACAACAATATAATAAGGGAGATGATGTATACCATTATAAATCTCACTTTTCTCTTTATAAAATGAGGTTTAAAAAGGTTTTCATAGTAGAAAGTATGCATCTCCTGTATTGATTTGCCCTGATTCCGTGCATCAGTAAAACAATTCTAATGCACTTGCATATGTAACGCGACGTCTGATTAAGCTAAAAGGTTGTCTTTGGAAACAAAGAACACATAAAAGAACGAAAATCGGAGACTCGGTTTTATTGAGCCTCTTCATATACAGCAATGTAGTTTGCAAGGCTGTATACGCCCACGAGCGCCGGCTTGAGCGGTATCCGATTTTCAATGTAACCAGGATGGGCTCAATGATCCCAAAGGAAAAGAAAATATAATCTGCACTATGGTGAAGCACGGGGAGACTTTTTTACAGCCGCCACACGGCACTTAACACCAGCTGCAGTGAAGTAAAATAAAAAAAAAACTAAAAGGTTGTCTTTGGAAACAAAGAACACATAAAAGAACGAAAGTCGGAGACTCGGTTCTATTGAGTCTCTTCATATATAGCAATGTATATAGTTTGCAATGCTGCATACGCCCCTTAACGTCGGCTTGAGAGGTATTCGATTTGGATGGGCTCAATGATCCCAAAGGAAAAGAAAATATAATTTGCATTATGATGAAGCACGGGGATACTTTTTACAGCCGCCACACGGCGGAAACCCGACGCCATCATGTAACGTTGGTATGTGGTTTTACGCAGCTCACAGAGCTTGCCGCTTTGTGCAAAATAGTACATTTTTAACAAAACAACCGAATGAGTGCATGCATTAGGATGGGGATAACTATTTAAAATTTCATTTTGCGTTTTACGGTCGCAAATGGATGGCCATAAAATTTGCAGGGTCGGCACAAAAAAAAAGCTTCGATCGGGTTAGTGGAAACACAGCTATTTGTTTTAGGCCTTAGACTGATCTTTTAGCACTATTTCAACTGTAACAGAATGAAAAATCTTGCACTCTTAATTGGTATGAAATATGCTTCTTAAAAAGGAATTGGTGGGTACGTATTTGAGAATGTGTGCCTATTATGGTTAGTACAGTATTTATTTCAATCAGGCTGTGCTTTTCTCTCCAGCTTTTGTAAAGCTAGACATGCCTCACGACCCCAACTCTGTTTCTTTATAGAGACGTGTGGTTAAAGGGGGTATACCTTATTTTCTTTATTTCTGCTTCAAGACATTCGTTAGAACCACCTCAATAAGGCTGTTCTAACGAACATCCTCAACCTATGTTTGGAGTAAAAAATAGGAAAAAATATCACAAATTTTCATCCATAAAAATGCACTATGCAGCGCGTGTGTCCCCGTAATTTGGATCATTGCTGCCCCAGGGATTATATGGAATGTTAATCATGCAGACAGTGAAGAATCTGGCCACATGATTAATTATAAATCATTTTTCGCGCTCAGCTCACTTGAGCATGAAATTGGTCTTGCTCATAAATTATAAAATACCAACATATGTTGGCATTTTATAATTTATGAGTAGGACAAGTGTCTTTCTCTGTTCATTTGAGCAGGAACTTTGACTAATTTGTCTGTATTTCAATATTTGTGAGTAATACTAATTCCATGCTCTTCAGAGTGGAGCATGAAAAAGTTCCATAACCTTGGGCCTAGATCAGACTATGCTGATACATAAGATGATACAAGCATAAATTTTGATAAAATTTCCATCTTCGTCATAAACTTGATAGCCATCGACTACGTGAACAAGTCCACGAAATGAACACCATCCAAACCACATTTTATATGGAGAAAAGTGGGGTTAACGGGGGTATACATTATTTTTTCCTATTTCTGCTCCAAGATCGATTCTAACGAGCACCCATAAATTTTAACCTGTGTTTGCAGTATAAATAAGAAAAATATCACAGATTTTCATCAAAAAAGTAAGCACTTTGGAGATATGAATAAATGGACTATATTGCATGGGTGTGTTATGGTATTGGCTCAGTCTGATGTGTGTCTGACTGATGACCTAGAGGTAGTATGTTCGATACCTACCGGGTTGGCAACATTTTTTCGTGGAGATTGAACGGACATTCTCTCCCTTCCGCTGATCCAAGAAGGGCAGTTGTCAGTTTCCTGCGGAGAAATGTGCATTTCATTAATTAACCGCTTAATATGTGCATTGTTTGTTTGAATTGAGGTTTAACGTCCCCGTCAACACTATTTTGGTCACTTCCATTTTTGTGGGGCTTTTACCCGAAATTGAGATGAAATGACATCTCAATCCCTGACACCCAATGCAGCCAATAGGGTTTACATGCACTGGATAGTCCGACTCGCACCACTTTCGCTGGACAGGCTTAGTTCTTCTAAGCGGTTTACCAGTACTCATGTGCGTCAGTTTCAGCTCTGCGCGGAAGCACCATGCAGCCCAATCTATGTCTCTAAGCACCGATGGGCGGTGGAAAAGTGTAGTTAGGAAAGCTGACTGGCTGGATATGACTTAAATAGAATTGAATGGCTCATTAAACTCCAAAACAAACAAAAATTCATGATGAGAAATTTTAATGAGTCCATCTCTTTAAAACAAAAGTCAGAAACAGCCTCTTTAATGCAGGGTGGGCGCGGAAACATACGGAAAATTACGGAGGGTGACGGAATTAATTATTTTTGGCTTTACCTCGTTTTGGCGTGAAACGTCATGATGTTCTCTGACTAGGGATTTTCCCAATTACTGAAACTGTTTTGTTCAAAGTTTAGTAAATAAACGATTTTCAAGCTTGGGATGTTGTAATGAATCTATTTATTGAAACATGCTTTGTTTAAAAATTTAACGGTTTCATATTGTTCTATCTGCTAAGGTAAGAAAAAGAAAAGAAAATCCCACGTGTTTAGCACACCGAAGACCAATTTAGCTAAAAGTGCACATGTACACAAAATTTTGACATTTATAAGAAAGAAAATGGCGGAGGGTGTTAGACGTGTGTTTCTAAGCTGAGGATTTTAGTGATCATTCTATCGTCATGTCGTGAATCAAGATTAAGGAGGAGTGAAAATGTGTTGAACATGACACTTTATTTTCCATGCAGATCAAAAAACGCTACACAACCGCAATATTTTGTGGTTTTATAATTTTAATTCTCTTTATTTTGTTGAGAGAACTACCCCACTTTCTCTACAATGGAAAGCCATTCATGGAACATAGGAAATTTATTTCCTTCCTTGAGCGAGAGGATTACATCTTCGGAGAAGACTTGCACTTGTCAGCACGACAACGTCGTGAGGCGGGGTCAGGATTGGACTATTCTAAGTGTAGAATGGACACCTGCTTTGACTTCACATTGTGTAAAAACGGTTTCCAAGTATATGTTTACCCGGTGGAGGAGAAAGTCTCCCATAGTTACAACAAAATTCTCACATCTGTACAAGAGTCACGATTTTATACTTCGGACCCGAAAGAAGCCTGTTTATTTATCCTTTCAATAGATACTTTAGATCGTGACGTTCTTAGCCCGGATATGATTCAAGATGTACAGAGTAAACTCGCAAAATTGCCAACATGGAATAATGGAAGAAATCATCTTATTTTTAATTTATATTCAGGAACTTGGCCTGCTTATGTTTCAGATGTAGATTTTGATACTGGTCAGGCAATGCTTGCCAAAGCTAGCATGTCCACTAATACATTTCGCCCAGGCTTTGATATTTCCTTTCCACTTTTTGCCAAAGATCATCCACAGAAAGGGGGAGATAAGGGTCACTTGTATGTGTCTACGAACAATATTCCCCCTCGCAGATTTTACTTGTTAGGTTTTAAAGGCAAGCGGTATTTGACTGGAATAGGTTCCGAAACCAGGAATTCGCTTTATCATGTACATAACAAAAAGGATATTATTTTATTAACGACTTGTAGACATGGGAAAAACTGGCAGAAAACCGCTAGAAAGATGAATGATACACGGTGTGACCAAGACAACGAAGAGTATGACAGGTGAGTAGCAAAGTCTGAAAGAAAATGATAGTAGTTGGGTGATTAATTCATTTACTCATTGATTACTCTTAATTTGCGGGCAGATGAGTATACCGGAATGGTCCTTAGTATATGGACAGTTAGCCTGAAGCAAAAAATGCAGACCCAGATCATCCTGCTCCTGAAGGAGCAATCTTATCAGGGTCTACACTCTTTGCCATTTTGTCTACATCTTTTCGACTCCTTGCAGGATTGTAATACAATTTTCTTAAAGTTTTAGGAGAATTATAGCACAGGTTGTGTGGTTTGACAATTTGTTGTCTGTGACAGATGGAAAATTGTGTGTCTATTGAAAACTTAAAAACTGTAAAAATTCCATTGACACGCCTACGGAACGATAGAATGCGTAACCATTGGTTAAGAACGTGAAGCAATTAGAGCGACATCCGGTTAGGAATTAGATCGCTAAAAAAGGTAAAGAAACTGTGCAGTTTCTGTGTTTCATAAGTTACATAATTTTTACGAGGAAGTTATTTAAAAAACGGGGAATTACATTCAGGAGCCCATTGATATCGGCATCTTTGGAGTAAATACCAAATCCCGTACTTCACACATTTTGGCTAAATTTAGTTTCTCCTGCTGAAGGTGAACTCAAGCCTTAGAAAACGAGTGGTTTTTCGAGGTGTTTGTTGCCTTTTATTTATTACTGCGCTTTGCTACAAGTTCAGCGTATTAACATGCACACACAATAAACATATATGGTTATATGTGTTGTGGATATTTTGCTTGTCAATGCAGCACTAGCGAGAAATCACCACGGAAAAGGTCGAAAATGGTTGGTTACGCATTAGATCTATAGAAATGATAACAGAACTTGCAACTATAAAGCGGATCTGTTTTCATCTCCACGGCCCCAGAATCACCCGCACCTTGTTCTACGGAACCATTTTTAGCCAACCTGATAAGCAGTGCGCTATTGATTCGATAATGACATAGTATTTTATGGAAACATTTTCAGTCTCCAGAATCATAGTACCGAAGGATTTTCACTGACTTTTACGCTGTGTTTGTTTTATCAATGGTCCGGTAATTGACTGAAATGAAATAAAACAGGTTTTGGAGTTTTAATTTCTGCGAAGAACTCATCTGCCAAAATTTGATGGTTAAGCATTAGATCGTCTGGTTGAGCATTCGATATCCAGAGGAGAAAATCAAACCAGTTGCTGCCTAAGTAAATGCCAGCAGCTTACTACAATAAAAGGTGGTCTACATATGATTTCTGAATTGTGATAAAATCACCAGAGAAAGAAAGCTGTGATGAAAAATACTTTTCTGGACAAGACCATTAAATGTCTGGGTATCATGCTTATCTGACCGAATGACGCGCCGATTCATAAATAAGAGGTCATAACTTGCTTTTGTAGAAAACAAAATGGCCAGCTTACGCTTTGTAATGGCGATTAAATCTATATCCGGATGGGACGGCCATTAATGAACCGTCTCATCCGAGAATCAAAGCTGTTCGCCACCCTGTAAATGAATTTGACTAAATCCCCTATTAACAAGAATTGCCCAAAATAAATAAAAATGGAGAGAACCCGTTTAAGAAACTCAGGCGTGAAAGGCTAAGGGTAAGATCGTTAACACTGCAGATACGAAAGCCTATTAGGCTTATGTAGGAGAAAATAAAATACCGTAAAGGCGTATAGTAACGTGACACAAAAGACGTAATAACGCAACAAAGGCGTAGAAACGCAAAACAAAAGACGCAGTAACGCCAATCAGAAGGCGAAGCTACGCAAAAAAAGGCGTAGTAACGCAAAAACAAGGCGTAGTAACGCGAAAAAGTGCATACTAATGCAAAAGAAGGACGTAGTAACGCAAAAGAAAGGCGCAGTGATGCGAATCAAAGGCGTTTTTACGCGAATCAAAAGGCGTAGTAATGCGAAAAAAGGCATAGTAACGCAAAAGAAAGCCGTATTTGTTTTAGCTCGCCTCTGCAAAGCAAATAGGTAGCCGGAATATCCTACTCCTGGGACTGCGCATGCTCCCAAAATATATGTCTGTATCATGATCGATAACCCAGATCGGAGATCCCGTGAGTTCTATGCTAACTGTCAAAACGATAAGATAAAGATATTTTCTAAAACCAACTTCTTATTAATACAAACAGCGCAAGAATGACACACCATGTATTCTTAATCATGTTAATCAAGACGAACTAGAATCCATTTGTAAAATTTATAAATTTTGAGTAAACAGGAGGACAGGTGCGTTCATTTAATAAATTGAGAGAAGTAAGTAAGTCAGTCAGTAAGTAAGTAAGGACTTTATTTAGTGAGGGTAGCAACATTTAGCACATACAAAATACATGTAATAGCTAATCTTCCACGAGGCCCTCAGCTAATCTTCCATGATCTAATCTTCCTTCTTAATAAAACATACACGCTATAACATTTTGTTTCATCGGCAGTGTCATTTTTAGATATGAGGAAAAAATATAGATATAATAAATTGATAGAACATACAAGTTATAATATTTTCTTCCATCTGCAGTATCATGTTTAGCAATGAGGAACTTTTGAAACCGTTTTGAATATGGAGCAATATTTTCTCACGGATGGATCTAGGCAGTGATTAGGCAGTTTACATTAAGCCAAAAGTCCAGTTTTTTGTTCACTATCAACTGACTATTGATAATATTGTATTGAGTACTAAAAAGGTTGTAGACATTTGTTTTCTCCACATCATTTTGTTTCTTTGAATAATCATTACGAAAACACGCCTATACAAATACAATGTAACCTTTATCGCCAAAAAAAAAAAAAAAACCGAAAATTTTAAGATGAAAAATTGTGAAATTTTTCTCATTTCTGCACAAAATATAATGTGATTTAAAAAAAAAAAAAGGACTGGTGGGTCTATTGCCTCCGAGTGTAGGTAGGAGAAATAGTCTTAAACTGTTTCATTAATCTCTTAAATTCCAGTGTCCAATCAAATAGTGTACATCTTCACCAGACACCGGATTCTGCAGCGTCTGATCAGGGTCTACACTCTTTGCCAAGCCCATCCTATGTTTCCAAGATAACCATCTTTAGTTTTTCACAACAGTCTGACCTCACTGCGACTATTTTCATTCTAATAGTTTTCCCGACAAGTCAGTGATATTCACGTGCACTTAAGCATAGAACAGCTTTTCTTCTGAGCACCTTTGGGTCAATTGACAAACAATTCCCAGTGGAATTCTTTTCACTGACTGTTACAAAGCAGTTCTTCTTTGGCGGTTTATTTATGTTATTGTTTGTCACTGATTGTATGTATCGCATTTTGGATAGCCAGCAGGTATTGATTCCTGATCATTGCTTTACTTCTATTTTTTATAAGCACCAAGTTTATAATCATGGGTGTCTTATGCTCAACCTGGCTCTCTAATGTTTGACCATAGAAGCACGATAGATATTTAATCGCCATTAAAAAGCGTAAGCTGGCCATTTTGTTTTCTACAAAAGCAAGTAATGACCTCTTATTTATGAATCTGTGCGTCATTCGGTCAGATAAGCATGATACCCAGACATTTAATGGTCTTGTCCAGAAAAGTATTTTTCATCACGGCTTTCTTTCTCTGGTGATTTTAACATAATTTAGAAATCATATGTAGACCACCTTTTATTGTAGTAAGCTGCTGGCATTTACTTAGGCAGCAACTGGTGAGATTTTCTCCTCTCTGGCTATCGAATGCTTAACCTGACGATCTAATGCTTAACCAGCAAATTTTGGCAGATGAGGAGTTCTTCGCAGAAATTAAAACTCCAAAACCTGTTTAATTTCATTTCAGGCAATTACCGGACCATTGATAAAACAAACACAGCGTAAAAGTCAGTGAAAATCCTTCGGTACTATGATTCTGGAGACTGAAAATGTTTCCATAAAATACTATGTCATTATCGAATCAATAGCGCACTGCTTATCAGGTTGGCTAAAAATGGTTCCGTAGAACAAGGTGCGGGTGATTCTGGGGCCGTGGAGATGAAAACAGATCCGCTTTATAGATGCAAGTTTTGTTATCATTTCTATAGATCTAATGCGTACCCAACCATTTTCGACCTTTTCCGTGGTGATTTCTCGCTAGTGCTGCATTGACAAGCAAAATATCCACAACACATATAACCATATATGTTTATTGTGTGTGCATGTAAATAAGCTGAACTTGTAGCAAAGCGCAGTAATAAATAAAAGGCAACAAACACCTCGAAAAACCACTGGTTTTCTAAGGCTTGAGTTCGCCTTCAACAGGAGAAACTAAATTTACCGTATTTGCCCTAATTACCGCACCGTGCGCTTAGTTTTTTCAAAATCGTGTCATAAAATCATGGTGAAAAATCTACCTAATTAGCGCACACTTGATACGAAAACAACAGCTTCCAAGATGATGCATACTGATATTTGATGGGACGGAAAAAGATACTTAAGCATTGCCTTCACTGTTGGAAGAAATAATGGTAAGTTTTTATAGATTTACTATGAGACCTTCAAGGGGAGATTACTGTAAAGTGTGCGCTTATGCATTTCCTTTTCAAACATAGCTTTGGTGTGCGCTTATAGGAGCATGTGCGGTAATTAGGGCGAATACGGTAGCCAAAATGTGTGAAGTACGGGATTTGGTATTTACTCCAAAGATGCCGATATCAATGGGCTCCTGAATGTAATTCCCCGTTTTTTAAATAACTTCCTCGTAAAAATTATGTAACTTATGAAACACAGAAACTGCACAGTTTCTTTACCTTTTTTAGCGATCTAATTCCTAACCGGATGTCGCTCTAATTGCTTCACGTTCTTAACCAATGGTTACGCATTCTATCGTTCCGTAGGCGTGATTGATTAGAGCAAAAGGTATTACAGTTCTGGAAGTTGACTCCTTTTCGAGAAGTTGGCAGAATGTTTAGATCAAAAATCAAAAAAGTTACCGCCAAAAATAATTCAACTTTAGTATTAATTTAGTACTTAAAGTTCTTTTACCATGTTTACTACCAGTACTATTTTAGCATCCAAAGACTTTTTGTGTGATTAATTTAGGAGTATACTCGTTTATGTTTCTTTTTTGTACTCCAGTTGAGCTGCCTGCAGTTATCATATTTTTCACCTGTCCACATGTATATCAGGTTGCTTACCCAGAGGTTGCACTGTATGAATAACCCATTGTATGCAGGGTGGGGGAGGACCCCTAAAGGGGTACCACGGCAAACGCGGCGTCTGATCAGGGCTTGCACTGTTTTCTAACAGAATTTTTCGTTGAAAATAGTATAGGCCTGACACGGTCCCAACCCGTATATGACAAATGGATTTGTCCAACATATAGCAATGGAAGAGTCCAGTAGCATACAATGAGTTAACCCTTATCTTGCTGTTCACGACAACCCCTATCTTTGCGAACAGTGTAGATCCAAATCAGATGGCTTCTGAAGAAGCCATCTGATCAGGATCTACACTGTTTGACATTCAGTTTATGAATTTGTAGGAATAAATTGCATCAAGTAATGTGATTGGTTCAAAGTCAGAGATGGGTGTGGCTTAAATGAATATTCAGCAAGAGAAGGGTTATGTGCCGTGTCGTGTGCCCTGGCTAATTTGTTTATTAGGTCTATGACATAACATGGTCAATTATTAGTTCTTAATCTTGTGATAAGTATCTTACTGGTAAAAGTCATTGGAAAAGGACCCTTGGGTGCAATTTGTTTTGTTTGCGCAAGAGCACAAGTCAGATTCATAACCTATGAGTATGACACAAATGTCATGTGCATGGATACAGTATTTTGTAAGATTGGTAAGGGTCTACAATAGATTTTCATCAATCAATAGTTGTATTAAAGTGAACTGGTGATAGTTATTAAAGACAAGCATAAAGACTATCATACAAATGTGCTGTCAGTTTATATTATTCATTGGGTACCTTAGTCATATAAACTGGTAGACAACATGAATATTTTATGGGCTCTGGATTATATTACGTCTAGGACTACTTAGATATAAGCCAGGCCATTGCAAAATAACTAAACAACGCATACACTGTAACTGTTCCTCTGGGTGGATTGTCAATCGACCCAAATTTACTAAGTACAGAAGTTCTTCAGTGCTGGTGTCCACTCGTTGCTTCCAATTTTATGGGACTTTTACCCAACATGATTGAGATGAAATGACAGCTCAAGCCCTGCCGCCCAATGAAACCAATAGAGTTTATAAGCATGGATGGTCCGAATTGCACCACTTTGCCTGGACAGGCTTAGAACCTCTAAGCTGTTTACCGGTACGGTCGGTTTCAGCTATGCATGGAAGCATTATGCAGCCCAATATTTTTCTTCAAGACCCGATGGACGGGGACAGAATGATCCTTAGGTATTGGGACAGGAGTCCAAGGCAAACAGTTCAGACCCAGATCGGACTGCTCCTGAAGGAGCATTCAGGAGCAGTCTGATCAGGGTCTACACTGTTTGCCATTCTGTCTCCACTTTTTGGACACCTTCCTGGATCACAAAACAAACTTATTAAAATTTTAGGAGAATTACTTGTAATTTAATCATGTTAATAAAGGCTTTGAAAATTGACTAATGTCATGAAACCTGCTAGCCAAACATATAAAAAAAAATTGTTGACAACCAGTTGTCACCAGCCTGTGAGGCTGCTGACAACTGGCTGTCTATAGCCTGTAAGGCTGCTGACAACCAGCTGTATGACAAATCATGTCATAGCAACAGATAAGGTGCGTATTTTGTGATTCTATTGCTATGACATGTAGATCCTGATCAGATGGATTCTACAGAAGCTATCTGACCTAGATCTACATGTACACTGTTTGCAAAGGTAAGGGTTGTTATGTTCAGCTTGGGTAATGTTTTCAGTTCAAGGATATATAAGCCGGGGATAAAGATTATTATCAACTGAGCTATAAACGAATATCAGGTGATCTAAGATTGGAAGAACTTTGCACCCAATTTGGGTGTTCGATGTTTGTCATAATTGTCTGCGTCAATAAAATTTTGCAAACATAGGAAACTCACAGTGTTTGAAATGTTGTCTGCAAATGTCATGATTGGCAGGTTGAGGGTCAAAATAACTTCCGAACTTAACCCTTTTTGTACCAAATGGAATCTTCCGCCTTATATTAAGCACAAGTCAATTTCAAAATTTAGGGGTATCAGGTTGTGTTTTCTTCAAATTTTATTTGGAAAATAGCTGAACTTTATGCAAACAGTTTAGGCCCTGATCAGACGCAGCGTTCTGCGGCGTCTGATCTGGGCCTGCACTGCTTGCCAGGGTACCCGTTTTGGGGTTTCCGGTAAAAAATGGGTTAAACCATTTTTTTGCCTTGTTTATACATGTTTCTAGTGAAAATTTTGGGAAAAGAACAAGTATGGTTATTTTTGGCTGAAGCCAAGCTCATGCTAGGCTAAATATACAATACACTACATGTATATTAGCCAGCACAGGCAAGGTGGTGCGACTCTGACCTTCCCTGCATATAAACGGTTTACCCTATTGGTTTGTTTGGGTGGTAGGGCTTGAGATGTCATTTCATCTCCGTGTTGGGTAAAAGTCCCATAAAAATTGGAAGAAATGTTTCAAAATGACCTAAATAATGTTGCTGGGGGTGTAAAACCTCAATCCTCCATATACCAAATTTTCAATGTCATTTTGGTCTATTTATGGTGCACTTCTAAAAAAGTTTGAATGCAGGTAATTAAATTATTCATGGTGAGTAATACTGCATCTAATTTACATAATTTTCTCTGATGTCTGGTCATGATAAAATGTATTGTGGTATTAATCCAGTAAGGCCATCCTTAAAAAAATCTTGGTTTGCTGTGCTCCTACCTACCCACACAGATTGCCCCTACCCAAAAACTTTTACATGTATTACCATTCTGAGGAAAAGATTTTTTTTTGAAATCCTGATTAAACTCAAATTTAACACACTAAGCCAAATTTCAAGAAGATGACATTCTTGTTTTTTTTGTTTTTGTTGCAGTTTTATTATTTTTTTTTTGGCATGTTCATAGAAAATCAGGCTTGACATTTCATTTGAATGGTCTGCTTGTTTCAGAGAAAATCAGGCTGGACATTTCATTTGAATGGTCTGCTAGTTTCAGAGAAAATCAGGCTGGACATTTCATTTGAATGGTCTGCCCAGCAGAACATTCAAATGAAATTTCAAGCCTGATTTTCTCTGAAAAATCAGACAATAAGTATTTGAAATGATGTTTCCGGTTGTTGTATGGTGCTTTAAGGGTCAAATATCTTTTTAGATCTAAAAAAAAAAGACCCACCTTCCTACCCACCTCACATATGATGGGTAAGGAGCACAGCAAACAAAAAAATTTTTTAAGGATGGCCTAAGATTTCAAGATAATTAAGAGTGCAAGATTTTGCTGTTTGTAGCAGTAAAAGAGCACTGGAACATCAGACTTGCCTACCCTTACGATTTGGTCGTAAGGCTTACTATTTTCATGTCCAAATTATTACGGCCGAATTCCTTACAATTTTCAGTTATGTAAAAAAATCGGTAAATCGGTGCGATTATTCCGGTTCGGTTCGGGTAAGCACCTGTTTATACCGGAACTAGACAACAGTTGTCGTTCCTGGCTTACTCTCGTTGCGAAATAAAATTAAATTCCATGGGCTAATGATAGGGAAGTAATCCAATCACAGCTCATTTAACAAATTCGTTACAATACGATCGGCAAGATGGATGCCTTTACAAAGGAAAACAAAAAACATGCGGAAAAAACGAACAGCTGATTCGGCCGATTCAGTGCATTCAAACAAAAAAAAATACTCAAGGCAATGGGCTTATTCTGACCACGCATCGGATACCTGTTTTTTTACAGGCCTCATATTTTTCAGGCATTTGCAGGATTTCAGGCTTTGAGAGCTTGATATTTTTCTTGATTTCAGGCTTTTAGATTTTGATATTTTGTTCCTTTAGTCTGTTTGAAAATCTATTAACCCTTATCCTGCTGAGTAAATTTATTTACCCACCCTTATTTCTGACTAAGTCAAACAAATTACTTGATATTTTCACAAACTGCATTACAAACAGTGTAGATCCTGATCAGATGGCTTCTTCAGAAGCCATCTGATCTGGATCTACACTGTTTGCAAAGGTACTAGTTGTGTCTTGTTCAGCAGGATAAGGGTTGAAGCTGCAAAAACAGGCTTTTCAGGTATGGAAAATCGTGGTCAGTATGAGGCATGTAAAACCCTTACGAATAAAATTTGAATCTTACGATTTTTTTTATTGGATCTTACTATTTTCTGTCTCAGGGGGTAGGCAAGTCTGGGAACATATAAATTACTATAATGATCCTAACCCTTGTCCTGCTGAATATTCATATACATGTATGCCACACCCGCTACCGATTATCAACCAATCAGATTACCTGTTGCAAATTATTACAACAAATTCACAATCTGAATGACAAACAATGTAGATCCTGATCAGATGGCTTCTTCAGAAGCCATCTGATCTGGATCTACATTGTTTCAAAGAAAAGGCATATCCGGGCTCAGCAGAACAAGGGTTAAGCATTGGGACAGTAAGCAAACAATGCAGACCGACATCAGACTGCTCCTGAAGGGTCTATACTGTTTGGGGGCTTGCTGCACGATGCTTCCGCAGCTCTGAGCTGAAGCCAACCGCACAGAATTACTGGTAAACCGTTTAGAGTATTTAAGCCTGCCCAGGCAAAGCGGTGCGAGTCGGTCCGTCCATGCTTACAACCCCTATTGGTTTCACTGGGCAACAGGGCTTGAGATGTCATTTCATCTCAAAGTCGGGTAAAAGTCCCACAAAATTGGAAGCAACGTCTCCAAAATGACCTATACAGTGTTGACGGGGACTTAAAACCTCAAATCAAACAAAAACAAAATATATACTGTTTGCCACTCAGTCTGCGCCTTTTGGACTCCTTGCTGGATTGTGAAACAAATTTGTTAAATTTTTAGGAGAATTACAGTAAGTCCGAATGTTTAAGATTTTTACGGTAGGTGACAACCGGTTGTCAGCAGCCACTTCCTGTGTATTGCTCCTTGTGCTCATATGTCCAGAAAAATTGGCCTAAGGAGCATACAGTTGTAACCAACCATATGATGGCCCCCGCCCACTGGGACTTGGAGAAATAGATTGGGCTGCATGGTGCTTCCACTTAGAGCTGATTTATTTAGTCGGTTTAAGTTATTCTTTCTTTGTGTTTTTGGCATACAGTATCCTCTGGTCAGAAACCACCTCTAGGACTGTTCAAAAGTGGTCTTAAAGACCACTTTTGAACAGTCCCAAAGGTGGTCTTAATGGAGGAATTGTACTGTAGTTACTAGTTTGTCTCAGTAGCTCTGTTTGGATGTGCGTCTGACTGGCAGGTCAGGAACGGAAGGTTTTGCGACACCTGCTGGGATCGGCAACAGTTCTTTCATGGCTATTGATCATGAAATATTTTCTATCATTCTCTCCATTCATTGAAGGGCAGTTGTCATTTACAGACAAAAAAATGTGCACTGCACTGGTTAACCGCTTATGCATAGGCCTGGCCAGGAAAAGTGTAGTAAGAGTAAACTGGCCAGCTTGTTATGACCTAAATTGTGTTGACCAGACTGTTAAAAACTCTAAATCAATCAAACAAGCAAAAATCCCATATATGGAGCTACGTTTTTGGCTTTTTTTGGTTAGTTGGTTGATTGATTGTCATGTCAACCCTTGTGGGTCATTTTGTGTCATCTCCCTGAGAAAGGGATAAAAAAAGAGATTGAAGAGATACAAAAAAGAGATTGAAGAGATACATGTAGTTAACATTACGAAAGCATGTCTATATAATTCTGACCCCCTTGAACCCCACTTTCATACAGTAAAACTGGGGTTTACAGGGTTAAACCTTATTTTTCGTATTTCTGCTCAAAATATACATGTAGATTGTGGGTACTCGTTAGAACCGCCTTACTGAGACGGTTCTAACGAGTGCCCACAATCTATATTTTGAGCGAAAATAAGAAAAATATCACAATTTTTCATCTTAGAATGTTCGTTTTTTCGGCGCTGAAGTTCACAATGCATTTGTATAGGCGTGTTTTGGTAATGAGGAGATGACAGAGAATGGACAGGGGAGAAAGAGGGAAAAAATGAATGGAAGTGTAGAAACAGAAGAAACTCGACCCTTGACTGCTACAAGGACAGCAGGCCTTTCCCTACTGTAAGCCAATATCAGTTGGACGCCCCAGTGATGCAAGATACATTGCCTTACCCAACCACCCATTTTCGCTTGATACACCTGATTTGTTTCGTTTGATTTGAGAGTTTAACATCCCCATCAACACTGTAAAGGTCATTTTGGAGACATTGCTTCCAATTTTGTGGGTCTTTTACCCAACATTGAGATGAAATGACATCTCAAGCCCTGTCCCAATGAAACCAATAGGGTTTATAAGCATGGACGGGCCGACTCGCGCCTGGGCAGGCTTAGATCCTCTAAGTGGTTTACCAGTACATGTACTTGTGTGCCGGTCTACCAGTACTCGTGTGCGGGTCAGTTTCAGCTCTGCGTGGAAGCAGCATGCAGCCCATCTGTTTCTTCAAGCCCCGTTGGGCGGGGGCTGTTGATACTCCTGATGTAGATTGCATTTGGTCCAAACTTTGTTTTCCTGGAGCACAGCTAAAAAAACTTAGTATGTTACATGAATATTAATTTGCATGCATTATAGTTCTGTTGCATGGGAAAGAAAAAACTTCTAGTATCCCAGGCAGAATGAATGCACTTTTGGGTTTGAGATTAACCAATAACTTCAGCAGTATGATTGCGTTGTGTGTGTGTGTATGAGTTTTGCGTCCAACCAACAGCTACGGTCATATGGAGATGCGACCTAGGTTTAAAGATCCATCCAAAAGTCTGGAGAAGTAAGGGAGCAAACCCATGACCCCTGGTTTATGAGGCTAGTAGCATAACCACTACACCTCTGAGGCTTCTTTGAAAAAGTTTGACATGCAACTGAATATACAATGTACATGTATGTACATGGAAGATAACATGAACATTGTACATGTAACAGTTACTAGCAGACGACATTTTCAGATGTGTTTTTCTCTTTTTTGGGATAAAATAAGGCTTCACCTTACATATGAACCGTCTGCCAGACAGGCAATTCACATGAAATGTCGGGCCTGATTTTGTCGGAAAAATAGCAGACGACAAATTGATGATATATTTTTCTTTCTTTTTTTTTCCTGGAAACAGTTTTTGACATTTCTTGCAAATTTGTCTCCAATTAAGACAATTTGCATGAAATGTCGAACTCTGTTTTCTGGGAAAAGTACATATTAGTGAAATATTGCAAAATGTCGTCTGCTGAAAGTTTTACCCAGGATGCTAATTTGTTAACATTTTAGGAGAACTACAGCAAGTCCTCAAGGTGTCCGAATTTTTAGGATTTGCGGTATTCCACAACAAGTGGGTTACAGAGTCCTTTGAGGTTCTTTGTATACCAAATTTGACTGTTTAAATGATTATGGGCATCATGTCAACTGGTGTATCTATGTTTGAATAAATGATGCATTAAATAGTTTGGAAAAAGTACAATTTGAGCTGTATTTTAAGAAAAGTATATGCGTGTGTGGCCAGCATAGGCTCTGATCAGACTGCACAGATCAGAGCTGATCAGACTGCACAGATTAGAGCTGATCAGACTGCACAGATTAGAGCCTTACTGCTGCTCACTAGAAATTTCAATAATCCCAAGTCTACGGTAAAACCCCTAAAAATTCGGTCACCTAGATGACTTGCTGGAATTCTCCTCATATATTAGCAAATTTCTTTCAGTTTCATATCTCCTTTACCACTGGAAGGATTTTCATTAAAGTTTCATGAAATATCTGCCCTCAGCTCTGCGTGGAAGCACCATGCAACCCAATCTATTTCTCCAAGCCATGATGGGCGGGGTCATTTGGTATTCTGTAAAACACACATTGATGACGTTATATCAGGCTTTTATGAGACATGGACTGATCTTTGTCTTGACTGGTTGTGTAGCTGTGAAGAAAAGTTTTCACATGGGACCACTCTAGAAGATGTGTGGTTCTGGTTTTTAGCTCACTTGGGTCGAAGGCTTATAGGGGAGCTTATAGTATAGTGGGTCCTCCATCCATCCGCCGTACTACTCCTTTGATCAGTCATATGTTATAATATAGACTGTCGCATGATGCCATACCAATTCTGCACAGACTACGCCATGCTTATCATCCAAAGGCTGAAGCAATACTGATAATTTGATAATTGTTGATGGCAATTTATTCATACCGTCACGTGATCGGCATCATTTGTAGAAGATCGTAGTAAACCACGGCGCTTCCGTCAATAACCGTTTAAGCACCGTGTCAAATCGTATTGGCACCCTCATCAACCGTAGGACCACTGGGAAGAACCGCGACAAACTGTGGTCATTACCGACACAGTTTGGCATGAACTCGTCAAAACACCATACTGGGGTTGTAGGAAACCGTAGCAGCACCGGGATCATTCGTAGGCATCCGTAGATAGCTCGATTTTCACCACAGTACATCATGGTTCTCCACGATTTTTGAAACCGTGGAGAACCGAGGTGAATCGTGGATGTGTGAACTAGGCTTAAAGGGTTAAGACTGGAAATTGATTGTGAGTGTGAGTGAGTGTTTGAGTTTTAGGTCCCACCAACAGCTAAGGTCATATGGAGACGGGACCTCGGTTTAAAGACTCATCCGAAAGTCTGGAGAAGCCCGGGATTGATCCTGTGACCCCTGGTTTACAGCTTTCAAGGCGAGTAGCGTAACCACAACACCAGGGAGGCTTCTGTAGGAAATTGGTTGTGATCTGGAGGTTTGGAATTACTCATTGCCAACAGGCTTTGGTATACACTCCTTTCATCTCATTTGATTTATATTGATCTCTTCAGCTCACTTTGTCTAATCAAATATTGATGGATTCTTCCCACAAATCACTGGAGTAATATATCTTCAATCCAACTGTTTGTGGCTATTAGATCTGCTTTTAAATTTGCAATAAAAGAGAAATGAAATTCTACAGTAAACAGTTTTCTTTCAACTTTGTTATATACAAATCCCTGTTTTATCATAATATATGTATAAGTACATATAATGTTGTACATGTAATGTTGCTCTGGCATAATGGTATGATGTCTTTGTTGATAGCATAACACTTTGTTACTGGTGCATAATGTTATGTCAATTTGTGTGAAAATATTGTTGAAGTAATGCCAACAATAAAGGCCTGTTTAAAAGCATCATATGATAATCTGAATCTTATCTTTGTGGTCATTTCATAGGAAACTTATGATACCTTGCCAAAGTTTTTTTTTATTATTATTTAAAAGCTTTATTGAAGTTTAACGTCCCTGTCAACACTATTCAGGTCATCTTGGAGATGCTGCTTCCAATTTTGTAGGAGTTTAACCTGACATTGAGATGAAATGACATCTCAAGCCCTGCCGGCCAATGAAACCAAAGGCATATTTGTATTGGATGGTCTGACTCCCATCACTTTGCCCGGGCAGGCTTTGTCCTTCTAAGCAGGTTACCAGTCCTCATGTGTGGTCAGTTTCAGCTCTGCGTGGAAGCAACATGCAGCCCAGTCTACATGTATTTCTCCAAGCCCCGAAGAGGGGGGGCAGTCTGTACTGGTTTAACTCTTATCATGCTGTTCACACAAACCATATCTTTGCAAACAGTGTAGATCCAGATCAGATGGCTTCTGAAGAAGCCATCTGATCAGGATCTACACTGTTTGACATTCAGTTTATGAATATGTAGGAATAAATTACATCAAGTAATCTGATTGGTTCAAAGTCAGAAATGAGTGTGGCTAAACTGAATATTCAGCAAGAGAAGGGTTAAATAACCAGCTTGACCTGACCTAAGTAATGTTTTCTAGGCCACAAAACTCCAATCCATGAAATTTCTGGGTTCAACTGAAAGTAACTAAGCACAGAAGCTCCTCAGTGCTGATGCCCGCATGACTATTACTGATTTGTAGGAAATCCAGATAAGGCTTATTTATAGGAAATTTTGAGGTCAGAGTGTTGTATTAATCCATTTGGTACCAGAAACCCCAAAACGGGAACCCTGGCAAACAGTGGAGGCCCAGAACAGACGCCGCAGAACGCGGTGTCTGATCAGGGCCTACACTGTTTGCAAAAAGTTAAGCCATTTCCCAAATAAATTTTGAAGAAAACACAACTTGACATCCCTAAATTTTGAAATGGACTCCTGCTATATATAAGGAGGAAGCTTCCATTTGGTACAAACAGGTTATTTTGTTTGAGGTTATTTGAGGTTGAATGTCCCCATCAACATTGTAAAGGTCATTTTGGAGACGCTGCTTCCAATTTTGTGGGACTTTTACCCGACATTGAGATGAAATGACATCTCAAGCCCTGTCGCCCAATGAAACCAATAGGGTTTATAAGCATGGACGGTCTGACACAAAAAGGGTTAAAGGAGATGGATTTGACCAACAGTGTAGACCAAGATCAGATGCCACAGAATGGAGCCAGCTTAACTCAGATACAATAGACCCACCAGTGCTGTCAGTGCTTTGATTAAATATTCTTTTCCACTTAGTTTTCATTCAGAAAATAATGCTTAGCATTTTTGTGCTAGGCTAAAAATAATGCTAGGTATTTCATGTGAATGCCTAAATCATTATTTTCTTTGAAAAATAAAATTAGAATGACTGCTGTATCAGTTATGATTGATCATGTCAAGGGTTGGGATTGAAAGCTTTTGTCAGTTTGTTCTTTCATCCATTCCCCCACCTGCTTGTTTAGCCTCAGAATTAGCAGTTGAAAAGACAGCCCTTTATGGACGAAATGTTACTGTAATATACCCGGTACATAAAATTTGGATTGAAACTTGGGCAGGGTCCAGTGAGCCATCTGTCAGGGTTCCTTTTATTCTTTTTTGTTTGTTCGGTTATTGAGTTAAACCTTCTCTTGCTGAATATTCAGTTTAGCCACACACATTTCTGACTTTGAACCAATCAGATTACTTGATGTAATTTATTCCTACAATTTCATAAATTGAATGTCAAACAGTGTAGATCCTGATCAGATGGCTTCTGTAGAAGCCATCTGATCTGGATCGACACTGTTTCCAAAGATAGAGGTTGTCGTGAACAGCAGGATGAGGAGTTAGCAGTTTGCTTTAGCAGGGTACATTCCATGATTGGTGTGTTTACGCGCCCAGTAGAATAGACTTGGCTGCACAATGTTTCCATGCAGAGCTGAAACTGACAATGCACGTGAGTCCTGGTAAACTGCTTAGAAAATCTAAGCCTGCCCAGGCAATGTGCATTATAAAGCCTTTTGGTTTCATTGGGCGGAAGGCCTTGAGATGTCATTTGATCTCAGTGTCGGGTGAAAGTCATTCAAAATTGGAAGCAACATCTCCAACATGACCTAAATGGTGTTGACAGGGACGTTAAACCCCCAAATCAAACGAAAACAAAATCCGTGTTTTTTTTATGCCCCCGGAATCTAAGATTCTGGGGGCATATAGTTTTTGGTCTGTCCGTCTGTTTGTCCGTTTGTCTGTTTGTCTGTTTGTCCGTTTGTCCGTTTGTCCGTCTGCAAAAACTTTAACATTGGGCATAACTTTTGAATGGTAAGTGGTACAGCTTTCATACTTCACATGTGTATACCTTATCACAAGACCTTTCCAGTGGTACCATAATTTTTGATCTCGTGACCTTGAACTTGACCTTTGACCTATTTTATTAAAAAGTTTTAAAAACATTAACATTGTCCATAACTTTCGATTGGTAAGTGATAGGGCTTTCATATTTCACATGTGCATTCCTTGTCACAAGACCTTTCTAGTGGTACCATAATTTTTGACCTTGTGACCTTGACCGTGATGTTTGACCTACTTTTTAAAAACTTTAACATTGGCCATAACTTTCGATTGGTAAGTGATAGGGCTTTCATATTTCACATGTGCATACTATGTCACAAGACCTTTTCAACAATCCCATAATTTTTTACCTTGTGACCTTGACCTATTTTTTTAAGACTTGAACATTGGCCATACCTTTTGATTGCTTAGTGATACTGCTTTCATATTTAACATGCGCTGTCCGGGGGCATCAGTGTTTCACAAACACATCTTGTTTTTTTGTTTTTTTTTTCAGAACTTTGTAATTCCTTAACCCATTCAGTACCAGAAACCCCTAAAAGGGTACCTAGGCAAACAGTGCAGGCCCAGATCTGACGCTGCAGAGCCTACACTGTTTGCAGAAAGTTAAGCTATTTTCCAAATAAATTTTGAAGAAAACACAACCTGACACCCCTAAATTTTGAAATGGACTCCCGGTATACATAAGGAGGAAGATTCCATTTGGTATAAAAAGGGTTAAATGGGCCCCGTCAAGCGATTTTGGTACTTATCGCCTATGCGAGCAGTGAATCAAGAGGAACCTTCAGACAGAAAGCCATATCCCTGGCCCCTCTGAATGGCTGGGCATGCACAGTTAAAATTTGTCATGACAGAATGCTCGAAGACATAAATTCGCTTGGTGGGGCTCAAATGTGAATCATTGGCAGACAATTCACATGAAATGTTAAGCCTAATAATTTTCTTTGAAACCTGAAAAATGAAAAAAAAGGCCATCTGCTTTAAAATTTTGTATGGTGTTTGAAAGCCCACGACATGTTAAATTGATTCCAGGTCTCCATTATGAAAATGTATGGAAAATTTTACGCCCAAAGAGGGTGAAAATTTTCAGATAAAAATTCAGATATTTTCTAGATTTAATATGCTCAAAACATAGTTTGTTGGTGCTTGTTAGAACTGACTCATTGAGGCGGCTCTTAGAACCGCATTTAGAGTACCCAAAAACTATGTTTTGAGCAGAAATATTAAAGAAATGTATAATTATGTATACCCCTGTAAACCCCGATTTATTACACAATGTATATAAAAGTGGGGTTTGAGAGGGTCAAAAGTTTTTGTGATGAAAATCCACATGCATGCTGTGGATATACACCTACCGTATTCCTCCCATTTAGTGCCCCGGGCGCTTAAAAAATTGAAAAAAGAGGGGGCGCTTATAAGAGACAAAAATATTACCAGAACTTAGAGTTTTAAACCAATTACATGTAGTAGTTTTCCATTCTAATATGGTGGAACCATAACATGTAAAGTACCTAGATAGCCAGGGGTTTAGAAATACCTTGCATGATACGATTTACAGTAGAAACGGTGATGACTGAAAGGCTGAAACCTTTCCTTTAGGTAAGCCAAAATATTTTTTCCTCCAACAGCAGAAGGGGCGCTTGTTATTTTGTTCTTGGAAAAACAGTGAGGGGGCGCTTATAGGAGCAGGAGCGCTTAATGGGAGGAATACGGTATCTGTTGTAATTGTTGCATCCCTGATTCACACTAAATATTTTCATGGCGAAATAGTGAAAATTATCTCAGAATTTCAATCAAATACTCGTCTGTTCCTATGGTTTCCATTTTTATCAGCATTAAGACCATTTATGGCATTTAACGGGAAGGGAGGAATATTTATTCTGCCATCTGTGTGAATCTGTCATATCTCTTTTATCTCTCAGCGTGGCTGTGACATCTGCCTTTGTGATTCTATCACCTTTTTTCTGCTGAATTAACCTTATATTGAATACCCTAATGATCCTAAGTATTCGGTCAGATAGGCCTAAGCAAAAAGTGCAGACCCAGATCAGACTGCTCCTGAAGGAGCAGTCTGATTAGGGTCTTCACTGTTTGCCATTCTGTCTGCAGCCATTTTGACTTGTTGCTGTTAAAATTTGAGAGAATTGCAGCAAGTCCTCAAGGTGGCCAAATTTTTAGGATTTTCACTGGAGTCCAATCCCCAGAAAACATGTCGTCAGGGTTTGCGACAAGGTAAGACATTCACTGGCAAACTAGCAAGAGTCTAAGCATTTTAGATATAAGAACTTGAGATTGATGTACTATCCAAGCACTGAACACAAAGGTGCTGATCAGACTGTGCAGATGCCTGATCTGCACTTTTGGTGTTTGCAAGTGGCTAAAATATCTTTCTAGACATGTGGCTAGTGTATGTTGGACAAGGAGCATAAAATTTCTAACTTGGGGAAACATGTTGTTGACGCTCAACAGCTGTTGTTGGCCCCCGCCCATTGGGGCTTTAAGAAATAAATGGGCTGCATGATGCTTCCACGCAGAGCTCAATCTGACCCACACGCGAGTACTGGTAGAGGATCTAAGCCTGCCCAGGCAAAGCTACTGGGTGTGAGTCGGACAATCCATGCTGTTGTCCTCCTGAGTTAGGATATGCGCTGCCTTTTGATTTTGATTGATTGATTTGAGGTTGAAGGTCCCCGTCAACACTATTCAGGTCATTTTGGAGACGCTGCTTTCAATTATGTGGGACTTTTACACGACATTGAGATGAAATGACATCTCAAGCCCTGTCGCCCAATGAAACCAATAGGGTTTATAAGCATAGATGGTCCGACTCGCACCAGTTTGCTTAGGCAGGCTTAGATCCTCTAAGCGGTTTACCAGTACTTGTGTGCGGTTGGTTTCAGCTCTGCATGAAAGCATCATGCAGCCCAGTATTTCTTCAAGCCCGGATGGGTGTATGTGTATCTTCACTGTTTGGCATTCAGTTTGTGAATATGTAGGAATAAAAAACATGAAGTGATCTGATTGGTTAAAAGTCAAAAATGGTTGTGGCAAAAAGGTGACTCCAGCAAGGCCATTCTTACAGGTACCCATAACATTCTGATTCTAACAGATACCCATAAAATATATGGAAGCTTACGAGATGTAGTGGATAATTTTGTTTGTTTGATTTGAGGTTTAACATCCCCGTCAACACTATAAAGGTCATTTTGGAGACATTGCTTCCAATTTTGTGGAACTTTTACCCCACCTTGAGATGAAATAAGCTACTTGTCTTGCAAACCAGGGGTGATGGGATCAATTCCTGCTAAATTCTATAGACTTTTGGATGAGTCTTAAAATCAAGGCCCTGTCTCCATATGATCTTAGTTGTTGGTGGGACATATAACTCAAAGATACACACACACCTATAGAATTTTAGGGAAAGATCATCCTTAAAACAATTGCCGTTGATACTCCTACTAATAGGGCAATCATAATCATAAAATATAATTTCAGCCGAATTTACTGAACAAATGCCACTTGAAATGCCAAACACACTCATCATCCTTTCAATGATATGAATGTTGCTGACAGTGTGGACCTGATCAGACTGCTTTTATGCAAAAATAATTTAAAAAAAAGTTGCAAAAAGATGCAGACAACATACTCAGACGAAATTTTTAGTTGCAGTTTTTCTTGGCTCTTGGCGTCTTGGTGGTTAACAAGATTGTGTCTACGGATGGACCGACTGACGGACAAACCCATTACTATAGTCTCCTTTGACTAACTAACGTTGGGGGACAAATAGTACTTTATAAAAGCACTTTCTTATGACATGACTATAAACTGTCATTTTTTGTTCAATGAAAAGAAGTATTGTGATGTGTACTTTCGATGTTATTCACGAAGTTTACCAAGTGTAGGATACGGGTTTTCTTTAAATTCATTCAAGGAGGACCTCAAACACTCAACGAATTAGTCACACTATCTGCTGATTTAACCCTTTTTGTACCAAATGGAATCTTCCTCCTTATATGTACCAGGAGTCCATTTCAAAATTTAGGGGTGTCAGGTTGTGTTTTATTCAAAATTTATTTGGAAAATAGCTGAACTTTTCGCAAAGAGTGTAGGTCCTGATCAGACGCCGCATTCTGCGGCGTCTGATCTGGGCCTGCACTCTTTGCCAACTACCCGTTTAGGGGTTTCCGGTACTGAATGGGTTAAGCATACTGGGTAATTTATTATGCCTCTCTGGTCAAATAAATTATAATCCAGATTGGGGTACATACCCAGTAGTACATGCTGACATGGGGTCTGATTCCTAGAGGGTCTGTCTATATCCTTTCATTGGTATTATGAAATATTTCTTACAGATGATCATTATCCTATATCTACTCTGCAGAAACTACTGATAAATATTGAATATTTCAATATACACCTCAGCCTCATTATAACATTATTCGTTATAACACGGTTTTGGATATAACATGGTTTTAAAATGGATCCCAAAAATGTATGGATTTTATAGATGGTCATTCTTCTATAAAATCTATACATTTTTGTTTGGATATAACACAGCTACATATAGTTCAGTTTAACTAACTTTCTGCTCTGGACTCCATTGATAGTATTATAAAGAGGTTGTAGTGTACTTCATTCCTCCCCAATTTTAGCCATATATGTTTTTTTTTTTTTTTTAATTTTTTAGATGATACCGAAAAAGGACCATATAATAATGGTTAGTTTACTATAATAATAAATCTATACATTTTTTAGTTTTGGATATAACAATTAAATATTAAACAACACTAAAATCATAGCTCCAGATAAGGTGCTTTTTTCATCCAAAAAGTACTGATATTTTTCCTTATACCGGTACATGTATGTTCACGAAAACGTATGTGTGGGTACTCATTAGAACGCTTCTGATGAGTACCCACCAACATGTTTTTATGCAGAAATAAGAAAAATAATATGTGAATACCCACTCTTATCTCAAGGGCTATACAGTACCGCCCCCGCCCATAGGGGCTTGAAGAAATATATGGGCTGCATGATGCTTCCACGCAGAGCTGAATCCGGCCCGCACACTAATACTGGTAAACCGCTTACAGGATCTAAGCCTGTCCAGGAACCGCGGTGCGAGGCGGACCGTCCATGCTAATAAACCCTATTGGTTTCATTGGGCGACAGGACTTGAGATGTCATTTCATCTCAATGTCGGGTAAATGTCCCACAAAATTGGAAGCAACGTCTCCAAAATGACCTTTACAGTGTTGACGGGGACGTTAAACCTCAAATCAAACAAAGGGCTATACAGTAACATGGTTGTCTAAGCTGACATATAGTATACATGTAGATAGATTGATTTGTTGGGAGCCCTTGTGGGTCATTTTGTGTCATCTCCCAGAGAAAGAAGATAGATAGAGATTAATAAGTAGAGGAGATTAAAGAGAATGGACTGAGGATAAAGGAAAGTGAATGAAAGTGAAAAGAGATTAAAGAGAATGGACTGAGGATAAAAGAAAGAGAATGAAAGTGAAAAGAGATTAAAGAGAATGGACTGAGGATAAAGGAAAGTGAATGAAAGTGAAAGGAGATTAAAGAGAATCGACTGAGGATAATGGAAAGTGAATGAAAGTGAAAGGAGATTAAAGAGAATGGACAGAGGATAATGGAAAGTGAATGAAAGTGAAAGGAGATTAAAGAGAATGGACAGAGGATAATGGAAAGTGAATAAAAGTGAAAAGAGATTAAAGAGAATGGACTGAGGATAAAGGAAAGTGAATAAAAGTGAAAAGAGATTAAAGAGAAGGGACAGAGGATAAAGGAAAGTGAATGAAAGTGAAAAGAGATTAAAGAGAATGGACTGAGGATAAAGGAAAGTGAAAGAAAGTGAAAGGAGATTAAAGAGAATGGACTGAGGATAAAAGAAAGAGAATGAAAGTGAAAACAGATTAAAGAGAATGGACTGAGGATAAATGAAAGTTAAAGGAGATTAAAGAGAATGGACTGAGGATAAAGGAAAGAGAATGTTAGTGAAAGGAGATTAAAGAGAATGGACTGAGGATAAAGGAAATTGAATGTAAGTGAAAGGAGATTAAAGAGAATGGACTGAGGATAAAGGAAAGAGAATGTAAGTGAAAGGAGATTAAAGAGAATGGACTGAGGATAATGGAAAGTGAATGTAAGTGAAAGGAGATAAAGAGAATGGACTGAGGATAAAGGAAAGTGAATGTAAGTGAAAGGAGATTAAAGAGAATGGACTGAGGATAATAGAAAGTGAATGAAAGTGAAAGGAGATTAAAGAGAAGGGACTGAGGATAATGGAAAGTGAATGTAAGTGAAAGGAGATAAAGAGAATGGACTGAGGTCAATTGAAAGTGAATGAAAGTGAAAGGAGATTAAAGAGAAGGGACTGAGGATAATGGAAAGTGAATGTAAGTGAAAGGAGATAAAGAGAATGGACTGAGGTGAATTGAAAGTGAATGAAAGTGAAAGGAGATTAAAGAGAATGGACTGAGGATAATGGAAAGTGAATGAAAGTGAAAGGAGATTAAAGAGAAGGGACAGCGGATACGTAATGGTAAGTGAATGAAAGTGAAAAATCAGGAAAAATAACAGCTTTGTCCTTCTTCTCTTGGTAACTGGCTGCTAGGAAATCAGAGTGGATGCGCAACACAGCACCTTCGCCTCACCCAACCACCCCCAAGTATTATAATATTTATATAGAGATGGCAATTAGGCAATTATGCTCCGGTCAAGACACATACATATGTAGTGAATTTTAACAGTAAATTCTGGCATATTTTCAGTAAAGATTTGGTTTAGTGATTAATGTCTAGAATACAATGTACCAACCTAGCTTAAATTTCATGCCCAGAAAAACTACATCTGAAAATGTCAGCTGCTTATGTGGTCTGCTGAATTGTTTTTGCAAACTTTCTTTGTAAAAATATTTTTTGCATACACAGGCAAACCGAGTGGACCCAGAACAGACTGCTCCTAGAGTTTGCAAAAATGACTTTTAAAGTAACCGGCAGACGACAAAACAGACACGACAATTGTTGTGATTAGTAATTTCAATTTGGCACACAATGGGTTAAATTTTATGCCTCATTAACAGGTCCACATTTTACTCAGCTAGACATGTATCAATCCATTGTTCACGGAAACTCCAAAACGGGTATAATGGGCAAACGGTGCTGGCCATGATCATACGCTGTAAAATGCGACATCTGATCATGGCCTACACTCTTTGCAAAAAGTTTGACCATTTAAAAATAAATTTTAAAGATAAAAAAAAACCCTGACACCTCAAAATTTTGAAATGGACTTGTGATTATATATAAGATGGAAGGTTCCGTTCACTACAAAATGGATTAGTATGAATGTCATAATCATATGGCTCATTTGCTATATTATAAATCACCCGAGGGCAGGAGGATTTGAGATCTGACCACAGATGTGACCAGTACACTTCAAGATCATGATCCTAATTTCCGAATTACCTCGAATTTTGACATCAAATGTTTATTTTTTATCCCATTAAAATCAGTCTATGCATGCAGCTTGACAGAAAAAAAAAAAATCTGAAATAATCCTAACCTTGCACTTGGACCCAGACTATCGTGGCTGAGCCTTAAAGGTGCATTATTGAGCTATCTGAAAAAAATGCTTCCAAAAATAAAATACATATAGCCTGTATTTTTCTTTAAAACAATACAAATGAATGCATTTTATGCAAAAATGCGAACAATTATGATGACAGGTAAACGAGTTTGAGAGGGATTCCCTAACTAGGTTTCGAACACTAGTTAGATCTATTTTTAGTTTGTGACAAAAATAGAATCTACATATTTGACGTTATGCGACGTTCATTTTGGCCTTGTTTGCTTAGGCCATGCCTGAATCGGAAAAAAAATATGACGCTGAATGCAATGCCATAAGTAACGACACTCAGAGACGATACTGTCGCCATGTATGGTAAAGTGACAGATTTATTTTTAGAACAGAAATTCCGAACACATGTTCAGTGCGAAGGGTAAACACAAATGAAAACGACCATTTTCACAAAGTTCTGAAGCTGTATTTGGCTCCAAAAGTGTACACATGACAAAGGAGTATGCATGGAAGACAAAACCCAGAAAAAAAAATTTGAGACCCGGTAGCTCAATAATGCACCTTTAAAGGTTTCAGAAGATGCAGTTTCATTGTTGTGCCTGCTTTAACTTTTACCCTGCTGTAGGCGACAAGCATTATCTTTGCAAACAGTAAGTAAGTAAGTAAGTAAGTAAAGACTTTATTTAGTGAGGGTTACAACATTTAGCACATACATAAGTACATGTAATAGCTAATCTTCCATGAGGCCCTCAGTATATACATACAAACATATATACATAAATATAAACAAGTTCATGTCAACAGAAAAAACAAAAAAAAAAAAAAAACTAAATAAAATAAAACACACACATGCATGCATGCACACATGCACACAGAAAGTGTACATGAATGTTTGATAATGTTTACCTTCCACACAGTATGTTTGCTTCTGAGTTTCCTTACCGAAACGAAATGCAAGATCCTCATTGATAACATTCTGCGTGGGAATTGTAAACATATATATATATTTCTTTAATGTGATATATGCAGTTATGGCTTAGCATCAAACAAACACTTTATCAAAAGTATATAAGGATTTAAACTTAAAATACAAATGCAATGTCATGTAATCGAATGATTAGGACTACAAAACAAACACACACACACAAAAAAAAAAAAAAAAAAAAAAAAAAATACAGTAAATTTATGTGCAGTATGATGTTTACTGTAAGGCTGGAAATATTCTGTCATAATAACAAAGCATCATATATATGCTTTAACACACTTTGAACCAGAAACCCAAAAATGGAATACCAGCAAACAGTGTGGGACCAGATCAGACACTGCAGAAGGCAGTGTCTAATTCAGGCTTACACTGTTTGCAAAAAGTTTGGTTGTTTCAAAAATAAAATTTTAGAAATAACATAATCTGTTACCCCTAAATTCTTGAAAAGGACTCCTGCTATAGAGGAAGATTCCAGTTTGTACAAAATGGGTACCGGTAAATGGAAAAAAGGAGGGGGGGAGTGGGAACAAATCACAAAAACATTCATATGTTGGGGACTTGTCTCAATTAACAAGCCATTTCAAACATCTGTTATGAAACGAATCTAAGGACTGTGATTTTTTAACATCCTCAGGCAGGCTGTTCCATACCAGACAGCCAGAGTATCTCATACTGTGTTTGAAATATTCAGTCCTAGGCTTAGGTGGGACAAAACACCCAGCACAAGATGATCGTAGATGAACACTGGTATTGATGTTACTTCGTAAAGTAAAATTTTCAGAGATGTAAGCTGGGGCTGTTTTGTTGTAGACCTTAAACATAAATTTTGCTTTTCTTAAATAGAGTCGATCATATATGGACAGAATCTTTAAGGAATTCATAGCTTCGTTAATGTCATTCACATTGTAATCAAGGATCACCTTGCATGCACGTTTTTGTAACTTGTATATTTTAAGTTTATTGGATTCGGACGAACTTCCCCACACAATATTACAAAAGTCAATATGAGGCTGTATGTAAGACTTGTAAAATTGAACTCTGTGATCCTGGGATAAGAATTTTTTTATTTTTAAGAGAAGCCAAATGCTTGAAGTAATTTTTTTAGTTAGATATTTGATATGATCTGTCCAAGACAGATTATTATCAACAAATACACCTAATATTTTGTCATTCGAAATCATGTTAAGGGATTCTTCATTATACTTGAGATCAAGGTTATCTCTATTAAGTGTTTGGCGTTTCCTGTTTGTTGTTACAACCATAACTTTAGTTTTTGATGAATTCAGGATCATACCATTGCTTTTGCACCATACATGCAGATTGTCCAGTGCAGATTGAAGGTTGAGTTCTATCTGTTCCATGGAACCCTGTATGTCATATAATGTTGTGTCATCTGCATAAAGATCAGTATAAACAGTACTGGTGTATAAAGGTAAATCATTAATAAAAAGCAAAAATAAGAGTGGCCCTAATATGGAGCCTTGGGGGACCCCACATGAGATTGGCTTATAATCTGACTTATTGTTATTGATTACCACTTGCTGTTTTCTGTCATTAAGGTAATTACTGAACCACAGGAGAGCTGCATCATTCATACCATATATTTTAAGTTTATTCAGTAATATCTGGTGATCTACAAGATCAAAAGCTTTCCTAAAATCAACTAAGACAATACCAACCAGTTTACCAATGTCAATAGCACTAAGCCATGAATCAATCATATTTATAAGTGCAGTTTCACATGAATGCTGCATTCGAAAGCCTGATTGCGTTTTATGCAATAAATTGTGCTCGAGTAGAAAATCAGAGAGACTCTCATGGACATGTTTTTCAAGAACTTTCGATAGGACAGGAAGAATTGATATTGGACGATAATTATTAACTTCCTCATGGGGACCACTTTTATAAAGGGGGGTTACTTTGGCTTCCTTCCATTTACTTGGAAAATCAGAGTTAGTTATGCTGTGGTTGCAAATAAAAGTTATTTCATCAGCAATATATTTTGCAGAAGATTTGAGCAGGCGTGGTCCAATCATGTCTGTACCTGTAGCTTTACTGATGTCAATGTTCATGAGAAATTTCTGAACCTTTTCTTTTGATATTAATGGAATCGCAAATTTTCTATCTTTTGGGAGCTTCCTTTGACAAAACTGTTTCAGTTTGTCATGGTTTGTAGCTGTCATAGGTTCTTTTAGTTTTGCTGCAATGTTAACGAAAAAATCGTTAAAGTGATTTGCCATATTAGTTGAGTCTTCTATGAGTTCATCACCGACTAGCACTGAACCTATGGTGGATTGACGCTGTAGTCCTTTACCTGCTCCTACTTCTTTAAATATTTTATAAATGCTACCTGGCCTTCCTTTATTTTCGTCAATGAAGGTTTGATATTGAACTTTTTTAGCAGTGTTAATAAGTTTAGTTACTTTATTTCTCCAGAGTTTAAATTCCTCTTCATTGCCAACCGACTTATGCCGATCTCTGCATTTCATTGCATCAATAATTTCTGGAGACATCCACTGAGGTTGATTTTTGTGTTTAACCCTGTGTTGTTTTAATGGAACATGTTTGTCAACTACCTGTAAGAAGAGATCCAACCATGCTTCCATTACATCGTCTGTATCATCAAAGAGTTTAATGGTATCCCATGGAACAGATTGCAGATCTTCAATATACTGGGCTTCATTAAAATTTTTAAAACTTCGATAAGATATTGTGAAGTGGTTTATTTTAGGAGGCTGCACATGCAATTTTCGTGTGAGAAATATCGGGAAATGATCACTAAGTCCTACCTTGGGTACAATTAAGGAATTAACATTTTCTGGACAGTTTGAATAAATATGGTCTATCAGAGTTCTGGAATCATTTGTTATTCTTGTTGCCTCAGAGACTAATTGTGTTAAACCAAAAGGCTCCATATATTCAGTCCAGGCATTTTTAATTTGGTTATTTAAAAGGTCCCTATTGATATCACCCAGTAGGTAGATTTCTTTGTTTTCCTTTAAAACATTTTCAATGCATTCCTCAAAAATTGCATTCCACTCAACAGTAGAGTTTGGGGGTCTGTAAATATTACCTATTAAGAATGGCCTACTTTTAACTGGTCTAATTTCGAGCCAAATACATTCAAGACTGTCGTGTTCTAGATCACTTCTTCTCTTTGTGCAAATGCCATCTTTGACATAAACTAAAATACCGCCACCTGAGTTTATTATTCTGTCCTTCCTAAAGGGCTTTTGGAAACCATAAATTTCAAAGGCTGAATCTGGGTGAATGTCAATTAGTTTTGTCTCACTCAAGCCTAGCACATGAATTTGGTTTCTTTCAGACCCAAGTAATAGACGTACTTGGTCAATTTTATTGCTGACA
Source organism: Lucinisca nassula (assembly GCA_963580285.1). Lineage (NCBI taxonomy): Eukaryota > Metazoa > Mollusca > Bivalvia > Lucinida > Lucinidae > Lucinisca > Lucinisca nassula. Next base: position 90,672,013 of record OY757020.1, on the reverse strand, counting down.
CCTTGAATATTGATATGACCAATTTGGAATCCTTTACGTTTTAAACCTAGGTCCAGCAGGTTATTTTGATGGGACTCATTTGATGTATCTGATACACTATGTAATGAGATAGACCTGTTATGCGACACCTGAGTGCAAGACACAGAAGACCCTCCACTACCTGGAGATAAAGAGCTATCAGAGCAATGAAAATGAGAGTCTTTCTCACTAGGGGTCTGATTAGTTACAGAAACATCAGCACCTGAAAAACAAGCATTATTAATACAAGTATCATTGCTGGACACAGACAGTGTAGATCCAGATCAGACCATCTGATCAGGATCTACACAGTTTGAGATTCAGTTTATGAATATGTAGAAATAAGCTGCATCAAGTAATCTGATTGGTTCAAAGTCAGAAATGAGTGTGGCTTAATTGAATATTCAGCAGGTTAAAGGTTAAGCATGGGGCGATATAGGAGTCAAAATATTTTTCCTTTCGTCTGTTCATCTGCACCTTTGTCAAGCAATCAACAAGTGCGACAAGGCTAGGGTTCACCCAAATGTTCATGTCTATTTTTCAAGAACTATAAGAGCTTCATTAACCCTTGTCCTGCTGAATATTTATATATGCCACACCCACTACCGATTATCATCCAATCAGATTACTTGATGCAAAATATTGCAACAAATTCACAATCTGAATGGCAAACAATGTAGATCCTGATCAGATGGCTTCGTCAGAAGCCATCTGATCTGGATCTACATTGTTTCAAAGATAAGGCATATCCGGGATTAGCAGGACAAGGGTTAATGATACTTCACACAGATTTGACAATTTAAATACATGTATTATAAAGCATCCACATTTGACCTTGACCTACATTTCATAGTTCACTGACTTTGTGAATTATTGGGTCCACCATAGCATTTACCCTAATGTTCAAGTCTGTTTCTCAAGAACTATTAGACCTTTATTAATAATACTTGGTTCAAGTATTAAATTAGGGTTGACAAATTTAACCCATTTTGTACCGGAAACCCCAAAACGGGTATCCTGGTAAACAGTGCAGGCCCAGATCAGACACCGCAGAATGTGGCATCTGATCAAGGCCTACATTGTTTGCAAAAAGTTCAGCCATTTTCCAAACAAATTTTGAAGAAAACACAAACTGACACCCCTAAATCTCGAAATTTGACTCCTGCCATATAAAAGGAGGAAGATTCCATGGTACAAAACAGGTTAATGCAAGCATCATGGCAGCCATCTTGGAATTGTTCAAAAAAACATCTACACCTTGCACTCAGCATCAGCATCTCCTGACTCTTAGTCAGACTGAGATGTTTAGAAACTTATCAATAACATGCAAATTTGGCAGTCTGATTTGCTAGCCCTCCCTTTTGTCTCCTCTGTTACCAGTATCTGTGTTCACGCTTTTTCTGAGAGACCACACAAGACGACATACAAGGATTAACACCAATGCAACCAACCAACCAACTGGGCAGCGTTGCTGCGTATTTTAACCTGATTTTGGTATATTTTTTATCTCCTTGTCTAATAGGATTACCCAGTTATATCTGACTGATATTCTGCAGTGAAAGCAAATATTTGATCCTTTATTAATAGGGCCGTATCATGCAAAAAAAAATTTAACGACCATATGAAACCAAAATAAAAACTGATGAGCGAAAATAATGTTTATCCTTATTGCACAATCCGATGATTGATTGATTGATTGATTGTGTTGTGGTTTAATCCTTGTGGGCCATCTGTGAAAATGTAATCTATGTTAAAAAAGAAGATATTGGAGATGAATTACATTACCTTTTTACATGTGACTTTTTTCAAACTGACCGAAAACAATTTTTGAAATCATATTTTTACAAGAGACCAAATGTTATGAAATTTAATGAATTGCTCTCTAACTGATATTAATATACTCAGTCAAAAAAGTAACTATACCAATTTTCGGGTGAAACTCACTAGATATCTGGTAGCTATTGAGCTAAATTTGGCTGTAGACATTTAAATCGGACGTTTAGCTCGAGAATGCTCAAACTTGCATGTGTCCATACCTTTCTGCTCCAGAGTTGTCTTCCAATATGTGCCTAGAAAGATTTTGGTAGAAAATGACCCCTCATCCAAGCGTCCGTGATGGATGAGGGGCATTATTGGAGTTAAAGCCGGAGGCTTGAGCACATATACAGCATATTCGCCCAACGTAACTGACCGACGCTCTTTTAAAAGTTAAACTTGTTATTAAAACTATAACTGTGACGTCACTACTTGTATAAAACACAAGCGACACATCAGCTGATTCATAATTTTAACAAAATGTGCTTTGTTGCCCCAAAACCCCAAAATTGGGTGGGAATCTAGAAAAAAGGCATACTCTTCCCAAAAAAGGGAGGGATGTATATGTGCTCAAGCCTCCGGCTTTAACTCCAATAATGCCCCTCATCCATCACGGACGCTTGGATGAGGGGTCATTATTTCCCGTTAATGCCTCCGGCTATCGCACATATACAGCAACTTTAAATGAGGCAACAAAACACATGAAATCTATTTAAAAAACAAACTTGATATACCAAAACTCCGTTTAATCAAACTCAAGACCAGAGAAGACAACCGTTATCACATAAATATAGGATCTCTATGTACTTCAAAAAACTGAAACATCTAGACTTTACTAGTCCAGTTAATACCAGTCCAGTTTAAACTATCAGGACACAACTGCCCTAGCAAAACCTAGATTTCTTGGTTCAACTTCTCGTAAATAAAATTTCCTAAAGTTCTTGGCTGATGACCAATCAGCTGTCTTCAAAATCACATCTAAAGAACATCCTTTTGAGAAAGCTGCAGAAACTGCAGCTGAACGGTATGAATGTGCCTTAAACTGATGTGTGTCTATACCGGCATTAAATAAAACCGTTTTTAGCCATCTAGCAATAGTACTTGAAGTCACAGAATTAAATGAACAGTAAGAAACTAGCAGTTGTTGTGACTTTCTAACACTTTTAGTCCTGTCAATATAATGCATTAAAGAATGCATAACGCATATTTTCTCATCTTCATAATGATGCAATTCAATAACAAAATGTTTACCCTGTTTAGAGGTTTTCAACAAGTTCTTAAAATAGAACACTACTTTGTTTTCTATAATGTTCATACAATCTAAATTTAGTGAGACCAATGTTTGAGCCCTCGGAGCTGTAGTCAAAGCTATCAAAGCTGTAACTTTTAAAGTCAATAATTTCAAAGATAGCTTCTCCAGGGGAAAGAGAGAACTCAAATATCGGAGCACCACAGAGACATCCCATATAAAAGTATACTTCGGTGTAGGCAATCGCTTATAATACAAACCCTTCATGAATCTGGAAATAAATGCTGGATTGTTACACCAGACATTATCAAAAAAGACCAATGTCTGAAGTAACATAGACTTATGTGTGTTAACCACAAAATACGATTTTCCTTCATTCACAAGGAAATTAAGATAAGAAATCACAGTTGCTTCAGACGCAATAAAGGGATTTGTTTGTCTAGAAAAACACCAAAAATACCATTTGTTCCAGGCCAAACCATACTGTTTCCGTGTTCCTTCCCGCCAGGAATTGACAATGAGGCAAGCTGCAGTTCTTGGAATTCCTTGACTCTCCAACCTCTTCCTGATAACATCACAGCGACCATAGTTAGACGTCTGGCTAATGGATGAGGTTGTCCGTTGTGGGGTAGAGTCAACAAATCTCTGTGACGAGGCAGTCTAACAGGGAAAGATATCATATAAGACATTAACAAAGGAAACCACGATTGTGACTTCCAAAGTGGAATAATAAATATAGCTTTATCCACCTCGTCTGCAACCAACTTATTTATAACACGTCCTACTAAATTAAAAGGCGCAAAAATATATGGATTAAAGCAGTGCCATGAAAAAGAAAAAGCATCTGTCTTAAAGGCACCAGGCTCTGGGAACCAAGAAACAAACTTGTCCAGTTGTTTATTCAAACGCGATGAAAACAGGTCAATATCTGGAATAAAAAACTGCTTACAAACTCTTACAAAGATTTCATGTTTTAACTGCCACTCTGTGGAATCTGAAAAAGATCTCGACAGGCAATCCGCTGTAAAATTTTCTGATCCACTGAGATGAGAAGCTGAAATATAAATATTTCTGTCCAAACAAAACTTCCAAATATTACCTGCTAGTTTATCCATATCAACAGAGTTCATACCGCCCATATTATTAATGTACGAGACTGCAGACACATTGTCACTCTGAAATTGCAAGTGTATGTTAACAGAATGGGCATAAAAAGATTGAAGTGCATAAAAAATAGCTAAAAGTTCTAGATAATTGATAGAGTGTTCTAACTCTTCAACATTCCATCTACCATTAGCATATCTATTAGAGTGCACTTCAAAAGCTCCCCAGCCTAAAAAAGAAGCATCTGACCTACAAATAATATCAACTTTCTTAGGACGAATCCTCTTTCCATTTCTCTGACGAACATTATCCATCCACCACTGCAACTCGTTTTTACTATCTGCTGACAAAATCATAATATTATCAAAAGCGTCAGGGCACTCAGAATCTCCCAATCCTCTCAGTTTATCTCGCTCCAGACATCTATAATGTAAAGGTGCATCATGAATAGCAAAAAATGCATTAATAATAAGACCAATAAATGATGCTAACTGTCTAACGACTATGACTTCCCTTTCTAACAAAACTTTCGCTAAATTGAAAATTTTTGTAATTTTCTCATCGGTCAAGAAAACACAGAATAGAACTGAATCAATCAGAAAACCAAAGAAAATGATTCTCTGTGTTGGTTCAAACACTGATTTCTTGCTATTTATAGTGAAACCCAAAGACTGTAAAGTTTTGGCAATGGTCTTAGTATTTTTAGCACAAATCTCTCTATCTTTGTTCATACTGAGTGAATCGTCAATGTAATATGAGCATCTTATACCTTGTTGTCTAAACCATGCAAAAATGGGCTTCAGGATCTTGGTAAACAGCCTAGGAGCTGCAGAGAGCCCAAATGGGAGACAAACAAAATGATAGAGTTGTCCGTCCCAAATAAACTTGAGAAAACGTCTAAATAAAGGGTTAATGGATACCGAAAAGTAAGCTTCTTGCAAATCAATACTCGTAAAATAATCTTTTTCTTGAATCAGTTCCAAAACCACCTTGAAAGTCTCTTGTTTAAAATGTTCATAATAAACAAAAAGATTGAGGTACTTCAAATTAATAATCGGCCTAAATCTCCCATTAGGCTTTGGAACCACAAAGATGTTGGAAACAAACTGGTTATCTTCCCATTCAGACATCACAACTGCGCCTTTTGACAATAAATCTTTTATTTCAAAATCTACACATTTCTGTTCTTCATCAGAAAAACTAATTTCCTTGGGAATTCTATCTTGAAAAGGTTCGGCTACAAATTCAATACAATAACCAGAAATGGTTTGCAAAATCGACTGATCATCAGTAAATTTTTCCCAAACATGACGACAATGTTGTAACTTGCCTATGGGACTCACCTCCTCTAAAATTAGGCTGTTTCGTTTGGGGCACTAGAAGTAACCGTAGCTGTAGCCTGTCTTTTGCCCCTGACCTGTCCAAATCTCTGACGAGGGTAACCTCTAGGAACCATGCCATACATTCCACCATAATGCATATTCTGTGGGTAAGGCTGATATCTGAAACCGCCTCTAGTACCTCGAGCAAAAACACCTCTAGAGAAACCTCCCCTAGCTCTAAATGACTTACTATACCCATAAAAGCTAGGATAACTATCTTTAGCTAAAGAAACCCCCGTGTCACAGTTTTTGACATCTTTAGCCACATCATCACCAAACAACTTAGTAGAAATGGGCATGCTAACATGACACAAATTTTGGTACTTCTTTTTCAGATGAGGCTTAATCATGTACCGTCTTCTAAGGGACAAATTATACTGTACCTGTCCCATCATAGTAATAGTATCAGAAAAGAGATTTTTTATCTCAGAATTACCGGCAATGTGAGATTTAAGTAGCTCGAAAAGCTTGATAATTGGAACAACACCCGTTGCTACTAAGTTCTGAATGTCAGCAAAGCATTTATCATAACTCTGAGCTCTTTTGTTCATAATTTTCCAAATTTCATTATTGACAGTTGGGCCACGCAACTTGTCACAATTTTCAGGAATTTTATATTTATTTATTATGTCATCTGTCACACACTGTGAAGTACAGGTAATGTTAATGAACTCGGCTAAGGACGATGAAATTGCAGGCCCTTTAACTGGACCTTTAACTTTAGGCAAGCCCCAGGAGTCATTATCAAGTTTTTCAGGACCCGAGTCCGCCTCACTGGAAGACTCAAACATAGCATCAATATAATTTTTAGTCAGTTCAGCTGGCTGCAATGGAGCTCTTTTGGGTTTTTTGCCAGATTTATCAGATTTGGAAAAAGGAATTTGCTCCTCATCAGACTCAGTAACCTCAACATGCAGGTTTGGGAGATTACTCAAACTATCCCCAAAAACGTTCTCAATGTCCTCATCATCTGCATAATCATAAGAACCAATGCCCAAAGCAGTTCTGAGTTTAATAATTTCTCCCTCGGACAAACTATCAATAAGCTCTGTAAATGAACGACCTGACTGTCCACTGGTGGATGGCTGTTCCGCCGACATCGTCGGCGTTTTTGACTTGTTATTTTGGCCGTTATTTTTGCAAGTTTTACTAGTTTTAGCTGTCACCGACTGACTAGCTTTTGCCGGTTGTTTTCCTCTTTTGTTCTTAGGTTGAACAGTAACAGAACCGCTTCGCGGCTCCTTTATATCATCTTGGCCGAAACCGGAAAACTCCGAATCATTCGGATCACTCAAGAGGACTTCGTCCTTCTCGTTTGCCATAATAAATAAATGTCACACGCTAGGACTTCGTCCGTAGCAGGCAAAGACAAAGAAATATAAGAATATCACAAGAAAATATCAGAGAATTTCAACAAAGGTAAAGAAATTGAGCGTCAAATAACACGTTTACCTTTCAGCCACGCTGTCGAAAATATGAATCAGCTGATGTGTCGCTTGTGTTTTATACAAGTAGTGACGTCACAGTTATAGTTTTAATAACAAGTTTAACTTTTAAAAGAGCGTCGGTCAGTTACGTTGGGCGAATATGCTGTATATGTGCGATAGCCGGAGGCATTAACGGGAAATAATGGACATTGCGCATGCGCAGAAAGTTCTTTTGTCTAAGATGGAATACAATATTCTCTGAACATCGGATAACACTTTACTTTTACAATATCTCATGATCTCGCATTATAAGCGAGGTTTTAATTTGTGAAATTCTCAAATTATCTCCCTTGCAATTAAAAATATAGCAATTTTCGAACTGCTGTAATTTTTATTCCTGTCAATAAATGTTTGCCATTTTTCAAAAAACGCTTTGTGTCCACCATTGCTGTTCAACATGCTGGTAAAAAATACGTAAAATTCATGTAGCATGTAGCACTATCGATTGCGATTTTCTATGGAGTTCCCATTGAAAGCAGCATTTGCACACAACTTCTGAGAATTGGAGGTCAATATGTGATAGCCTGTTTCTCGTAGCTGATGCAACTAAAGTTCCAAATCTTTTGTGAATAGGCGCAAATGGTATCTAAAAAATGTCACATGTATCAAATTTTAGAAATGTAGGGTACAGGGAAATTTTGTGAAGTTAAATCATTGCATGTTTTAATGATTTTTCTCTGCGAAAATGACACAGTGACCCCTTGGGTGTTTAAAGCAATAGTCTACGATGATGTGTTTACGAAAATAAAAACGAATGGTGCTTTTGCGCGAAAAAATGAGTCTTCTTATCAAAACATAACAATTTTTGTGTAGTTTTTATCTGTAGTAGCTATAGTAACAGAAGCAATTTTAGGTATAGGAACTTTTTTGACTGAGTATATTATAGATCTTATTAGGCTGTCAATATTTATAGACATACCCGGTAATACTGAAAAAAAAATCAATTGAAAATTTATATAATTAAGTGCTTTTTTCCATTGGCCTGTTTAAATTGTGTGTGTGTGTGTGTGTGTGTGTGTGTGTGTGTGTGTGTGTGTGTGTGTGTGTGTGTGTGTGTAAGTGTGTGTGTGTAAGTGTGTGTAAGTGTGTGTGTGTAAGTGTGTGTGTGTGTGTGTTGTTGTATGCGTTTGCATATATATGAGTGTTCTTTAATGTCTTCTTTGCTTATATACATGTATACATGTATTGCATGCATTGTATATTCTCTAAAGCCACATGTGTGACCTGAGCTTAGTGAAATAAAGTTAAGTTCCATGTCAACTTGTGGAAAAAGGGTGAAATCAGACAGAAGAGATAGATTAGGGGATGAAAACGAGGGAAAGAGGCGAAAGAGGAAAATAAATAGAAGTATAGAAGCGGAAGAAGTAACAACATTCCCCCTCTATCTGTACCTGCTGTCCTTAAGCCAGTATCAGTTGAATGCCCCATTGATGCTAGATACACAACACCTACAATCCAGTGAAAACGCCATGGCAAGGAATGCTTTTGGGGCCAGTTGTTCAAAAGTAACGAAATGGAATCTTCCCCCTTATATATAGCAGGAGTCCATTTAACAAATTAGGGGTGACGGTGTCAGGTTGTGTTTTCTTCAGAATTTGCTTGGATAATGGCTGAACTTTTTGCAAACGGTGCAGAAATTAAACTGATTAGATGCCGCGTTATGCGGTGACTGATCTTGGCCTGCACTGTTTGCCAATTTCCCCCTTTGGGTTTCTGGTACAAAATGGGTTAAAGGATAGTACAGTCGAACTTCGATGGCTCGAACACCGATGGCTCGTTTACCATGGCTGAGTTTTTGAGTCCCTAGGTAATTCCTCTGCATAAGAAAAAGTGTGGGATAATTAAGGAGTTTTTCGACGTTTATCTTGCAAATGTTTGCTGTGTGTACTCATTAGAATCGCCTCAATGAGGCGATTCTAATGAGTACACACAGCATACATTTATGTTACAGAACACGGAAAAGAAGTCCAAAAATACCCCTGTTATGTTTGCTGGAAGTATGCAACAGTGGCTCGAACTACCGCTGTTTTGAACAAATTTCTATGGTCATCGAAGTTCGACTGTATTTGTCAATTGTATTTTGTGATAATTGAAGGATAATGTTTGTCAATTCACAACAAAACCCTTTACTGTGGGTATGAATTGGAACTGCCTTGAGGACGTGGTTCTGATGAATACCCACAATATTGGTTAACCCTTCTCTTGCTGAATATTCAGTTTAGCCACACCCATTTCTGTCTATCAGCCAATCAAATGACTTGATGTAATTTATTGCTACAAATTAATAAACTAAATGCCAAACAGTGTAGATCCTGATCAGATGGCTTCTGAAGAAGCCATCTGATCTGGATCTACACTGTTTCCAAAGATAGGCATTGTCGTGAACAGCAAGATTAGGCTTCTTCAGAAGCCATCTGATCTGGATCTACACTGTTTCCAAAGATAGGCATTGTCGTGAACAGCAAGATAAGGGTTAATATGGAGAAATAAGGAAAACTATCCTAATACATGTACCACCTTACCTGTTGCAATGCTTCTGTGCTTTTGATCCCCGAGGTTTCAGGAATTTACCCCATAAACTGCCAATTGTGACATTTTTCGACATATTTTCATATTTTTTCAGAGAAAATAATGCTTTTCACTACCAACCCATCGGGGCTTAGCGAAATATATTGAGCTGCATGGTGCTTCCACGCAGAGCTGAAACCGGGTACCGCATATGAATACGGTAAACTGCTTAGAAGGTCTAAGCCTGCCAAGGCAAAGTGGTGCGAGTCAGATCGTCTATTAGCTTCATTGAATGGCAGGGCTTGAGATGTCATTTCATCTCAGTGTTTGTACAAAATTCAAAGCAACTTCAGCAAATGACCTAAATAGTGTTGACAGGGATGTAAAACCTCAATACAAACACTGTTAGTTCTTTGATTATATTAACTCTTAAAAGGCCAATCACCGCAATTGTGAAGCTTTGTCATATGCTGTTTATTTCATAAGTCATTTGTGCAAACTGTGTGGACCCTGATCAGACCAAGGAGCAGTCTGATCAGGGTCCACACTGTTTGCCTGTATGCAAAAATATTTTTTGGAAGTTTTGAAGAAGACACAGCAGACGACAAACAGACGACACTTTCAGATGCCGTTTTTTCTTGGCATCTTGAGGGTAAAAAAGTGACAGACCAGCTCAAAGGATTTTCTGTTAAGTAGTCTTGATAATTGTATAATAGGTAATTGTTTTCTCCTTGATGCCTACTTAACCCATAATATGCCAATCATGACAATTGTTGTCTGCTTTGCCATCTGCCGGTTACCTTAAAAGTCATTTTTGCTTGTTTGTTTTTCAAGATTCTATGATGATGATGATGATTTCGAGTTTAACGACGCGCCAACCCCCTTTGTGGATCATAAGAGTCAATCTTCAAGATTCTATAAGATAAAAATATGTTGTATGTACTCATTAGAATTGCCTCATCCTTGACAGGACGAGGTGATTCTAATGAGTACACACAACCTACATTTTCAAAATAAAAGTAGGAAAAACTTCGAGAATTATTTATCACAATTTCTTAGCTATTGGAAGAATTTCCCAGAGACTAAAGCAAAGGAGGTGGTGCCACCGCCCTGGTTTCAACTGAGCCAAGGTTACAACGACACATCAGTGTTTGTTTGTTTTGTTTGATTTGCGGTTTAACGTCCCCGTCAACACTGTAAAGGTCATTTTAGAGACGTTGCTTCCAACTTTGTGGGACTTTTACTCGACATTGAGATGAAATGACATCTCAAGCCCTGTCGCCCAATGAAACCAATAGGGTTTATCAGCATGGACTGTTCGCCTCGCACCGCGGTTCCTGGACAGGCTTAGATCCTCTAAGTGGTTTACTAGTACTAGTGTGTGGGCTGGATTCAGCTCTGCGTGGAAGAATCATGCAGCCCATATATTTCTTCAAGCCCCTTTGGGCAGGGGCCCGACACATCAGTTACTGTATTTACCCCAAATATTCGGACACCATAAATCCTTACTATGCTTGTTGTAAACTTTGAGCAAGTACAATTTACTACCCGATGTTGTGTCTAAGAATAATGGGATGAGTGGCAAACAGTGTAGACCCTGATGAGACGCTGCATTCTGCGGCGTCTCATTGGGGTCTACACTGTTTGCTGAGGCCTGTCTGTCTGAAAAAAAAAAAGTAAATACGTTACACTGTACTTTCAAAATAACTATACAACAATGATCCCAAAAGAATGTCAAAAATAATGTGAAAACTAAGTATACTAAAAGTAAAATATGATTTATGTAATCATTATTTTACTGATATAAACGCTAGTACGTAGATTATGAAAACTGATATATTTATATAGAAAGTAAAAAAAATATGGACCGTGAATCTCAGATATCTGGGTTAACCCGTAATATGTCAATCACGACAATTCTTGTCTGCTTTGCCATCTGCTGCATGGTTACCTTAAAAGTAATATTTTTTTGCTAACAGTGTGGATCCAGATCAGACTGTTTGCCTGTATGCAAAAACATTTTTAAAAAGTTTGCAAAAAAAAAATCAGCAGACGACATAAGCAGACGACATTTTAAATTGTGTCAATCACAACATTTGCATGCTTCATTTTCAAACATTTTTTAGCTCACCTGAGCAAAGCTCAAGGTGAGCTTTTGTGACCACCTTTTGTCCGTCTGCATCGTGCGTCGTTCGACGTCCGTCGTCAACATTTACCTTGTCAAGACTAGAGACCACAATTTTGCTGCAGTCTTCATTAAACTTTACCAGAATGTTTGTCTTGATGATATATGGGTCAAGTTCGAATATGGGTTATATCAGGTCAATAAGTAGGTCAGTAGGTCAAATCATTGAAAAACCTTGTTAAGACTCTAGAGGCCACAGTTTTGGTCCAATCATCCTGAAACTTGCTCAGAATGTTCATCCTGACAATATCTCGGTCAAGTTCGAATATGGGTCATGTCGGGTCAAAAAGTAGGTCAGCAGGTCAAATCATAGAAAGACCTTGTTAAGACTCGAGGCTACAGTTTTGGTCCAATCATCCTGAAACTTGCTCAAAATGATCATCCTGACAATATCTCGGTCAAGTTCAAATATGGGTCATGTCAGGTCAAAAAGTAGGTCAGCAGGTCAAATCATAGAAAAACTTTGTTAAGGCTCTAGAGGCCACAGTTTTGGTCCGATTATCCACAAACTTGCTCAGAATGATCATCATGACAATATCTCGGTCAAGTTTGAATATCGGTCATGTGGGATGAAAAAGTAGGTCAGTAGGTCAAACCATAAAAAAAATTTGTTAACACCGAGGCCACAGTTTTGGTCCAATCATCCTCAAATTTGCTCAGAATGATCATCCTGATAATATCTCGGTCAAGTTCGAATACGGGTCATTTTGGGTCAAAAAGTTCAGTAGGTCAAATCATAGAAAAACCTTGTTAAGACTCTAGAGGCTACAGTTTTGGTCCAATCATCCTGAAACTTGCTCAGAATGATCATCCTGACAATATCTTTGTCATGTATGAATATGGGTCATGTTGGGTCAAAAAGTAGGTCAGTAGGTCAAATCATAGAAAAACCTTGTTAACACTCTAGAGCCCACAGTTTTGGTTCAATCATCATCAAAATTGATCAGAATGATCGTCTCTGCAATATGTAGGTCAATTTCGAATATGGGTCATGTGGGGTCAGAAAGTAGGTCAGTAGGTCAAATCATAGAAAAACCTTGTTTACACTCTAGAGACAGCAGTTTTTAGCTCACTTGAGCAAAGCTCAAAGTGAGCTTTTGTGATCACCTTTTGTCCGTCGTAAGTGCGTCGTACATCATTCATCTTGTGACGTGCGTCGTCAACATTTACCTTGTTCATCCTCTAGAGACCACAATATTGCTTCAGTCTTCATGAAACTTTACCAGAATGTTTGTCTTGATGATATCTTGGTCAAGTTTGAATATGGGTCATATCAGGTAAAATCTAGGTCACTAGGTCAAATTCTTTGAAATCTTTGTTCAACCTCTAGTAGAGACAGAAGTTTTGCTTCAAACTATATGAAACTTTACCAGAATGTTTGACTTGATGATATCTGAGTCAGGTTTGAATATGCGTCATGTCAGGTCAAAAACTAGGTCACTAGGTCAGATTCCTTGGAAACCTTATTCACCCTCTAGAGACTTCAATTTCACTTCAATCTTCACGAAACTTAACCAGAATGTTTGTCTTGATGATACATGTATCTAGGGCCATTTTTGAATATTGATAATGTCAAGTCAGAAACTAGGTCACTAGGTCAAATTCCTTGAAAACCTTGTACTGCCTCCAGAGGCCACGATTTTTGCTTCAATCTTCAATCTCTAAAAAGATTGTTCAGATAATAGTGTCAAGAAACACGTAGCATCTACATTGTCAAACTTAAATATTAAGGATGTAAATCTCTTACCTCAGGTGAGCGATTTAGGACCATCATGGTCCTCTTGTTTTTCTTATTTGAAAAAAAAAAATCAGCTTCATAGTACATGAGACTCGTCTGCCCAGCTTTATTTTCTCTTGTGTGTGTTTTGAGTATTACGTCCCACCAAAAGCTAAGGTCATACGGAGATGGGACCTTGGTCTAAAGACTCATCCAAAAGCCTGGAGAAGCCCAGGATCAAACCCATGACACCTGGTTTATTAAGCGATTAGCTTAACCCTTATCTTGCTGTTCACAACAACCCCTATCTTTGCAAACAGTGTAGATCCAGATCAGATGGCTTCTGAAGAAGCCATCTGATCAGGGTCTGCGCTGTTTGACATTCAGTTTATGAATTTGTAGCAATAAATTGATAGACAGACATGGGTGTGGCTTAGATGAATATTCAGCAAGATAAGGGTTAAATCACTCTTGACAAGCAAAGTTAAGATGTGCACAGTAAGTGCTCTGATCAGACTGAGGCTCTTTGGTTTTTCCACCGAGTTGTTCATGTGGATATAGGGAGGGCAGTTTTCTGAGAGGCTGATTTGAGTGCACATATCCAAGCTGCATTTTGATTACGGTAGATTGAGTTGGTACGCATGCTGATTTGAGTGAACATATCCAAGCTGTATTCCGATAAGATTGACTGGGTATACATGCTGATTTGAGTGCACATATCCAGGGCTTCCATTAACTCCCAAATTCAAGAAGTCCCAGACTTCCTACCCTTGAAATCTGGAAGTCCCACTGGAAAATTCAGGAAGTCCCAATTTTGAAGCAAGGTGTTTGCGGATCGTAAAATTGTTTTGATGAAGAAATATATATTATTTAATCTATGAATCTCTTGTTTGCATTTTTAATCACCTGTATATCTTTTAGATGGCTAGTAAAGTATGGATAGGTAAACTGGCCAGCTCAAAAATGACTTGAATAGTGTTGACTGGGCCGTTAAACTAAAAACTACTCATAACTATGTGACATACATGCGGTCAGTACAGTGCAGAGGAGTGCATACAATTTAAAAGAAAGATATTTTTGCTTGGCCTGTATAAATTTTATAACTTTCCAAGTAAAACTCCCCTCAACCCCTCCCCCCCCCCCCCCCCCATCCCCCCAAATAAATAAATAAAAAGTAAAGAAAACATTGCATTACCCATCCCGATATATGCCTAGTGGCCCATTTTGGGCCTTTAGCAAACCGTGTAGACCCAGACCAGACGCCCCAGAACATAGCGTCTGATCAGTCTACCCTGTTTGTAGAACTTAACACAAATAAACAGACCTGACACCCATTGTCATGTATATGGATTAAAAAGAAATAAAGAAAAAATATTTTGTAAAAGATTTTTGCAAAACATACGCTTGGAGTCGTCATTGTACTCCAAACACTCGGAACTGCTTCAGACAAACAGGCAGAAACACGTGCAACTTTGGTCAATTGGAGCAGACTTACACGAGTCAGTTTTTTTTTTTTTTTCTTTTTGGCTAACAGACAGATCAGCCTGACGAACCGGCCTGGTCACATTCGCCGGTTGTACGTATTTTCAAGGCGCCAAAATCAAACAGCGATCGCGGCGACATTTAATTATTTTCGTCATTTCACCTAGTGAACACCTGCTATTTACTCAAGAAAAAAATGCGTATCTATCTTTAAAACTATTGTCACACTTTGCATCGCTAATGATAATCTCACTACCAAACACCTAAATTACAATTACGACCCGCTTTAATTTAAACATTAAAAGTTTACAGGATTAAAAATACTCTTATCATCAATGAGATAATTAGTTTTTCCTCAACTACTAATCCGTTTAATTATATGCAGGGTTTATTTTGGGGCCGCGCCATGCGCCATATGCGCGTTAAAATCCGACATGGCGCAATACTAATAATGTTCTGCGCCGATTCGGCGCGTCGAAATTACGTTTGGCCCATCAGTTTTGTAGTATCGGCGCCGGAACTCGCAGTCCGCGTTTTAGCCTACAAGATAAGGGGAGCCGACGCACGTGATTCTGACTGTCAATATAATACCGCGCAGACAGAAAACGGGACGTCCTTAGTACTCAATAAACACAGAAAGCGGTTTCAGCCAGCTAAGAAGGCGGAGCAAACTTTACAAACCACTAAAAGTGGGCGGGTTTATACGTCTCGGTAAAGATTTTTGGCCGTACAGAGAAATTTTCGGGAGTCCGCGGGACGCCTTTGATGTTTAATTTGGGCGTCCGGAAGCGATTTCAGGACGTAATATACGCCGTACGTCCGCCTAACGGAAGCCCTGCATATCCAACCTGTATTCTGATGACTGAGTGGGTACACATCAGGGATTCTGCTGGCTCAAAAGGCAGTTCAGACAAATTGTCTGGACAGCACCATCATTTATCGAACATACTGAATTTCATTTGGACACGTTTGAAAAGATGAAATTTTCTTACACTAAAATAGTCCATGTTACCACTTATTCTGACAGTAATATTGATGTAAAGAAGAATCCAAAATTATTTCAGGACATTTTGTCCAGACTGTCCTGAAATCATTTGGACAATCATAATTTTTTAAGGACTATGGCTGATGTCCGGCCCCAAACAAAATCCCTGCACATGCTGATATGAGTACACATATCCAAGCTGTATTCTGATAAGATTGACTGGGTATACATGCTGATTTGAGTGCACATATCTTCAGCTGTGTTCTGGTGAGATTGAGTGAGTACACATGCTGATGTGAGTGCACATATCCAAGCTGTATTCTAAGATTGAGTGGACACACATGCTGATTGGAATGCACATACATGTATCCAAGCTGTATTCTGATAAATTTGAGTGGGTACACATGCTGATTTGAATCTGCAAATCCATGCTATATTCTGATGACTGAGTGGGCACACATGCTGATTGGAGTGCACATATCCAAGCTGTTTTCGTTTTGGAGAAGTTGCTTCCAATTTTGTGGGACTTTTACCCCACATTGAGATGAAATGACATCTCAAGCCCTGTCGCCCAATGAAACCAATAGGGTTTATTAGCATGGACGGTCCACCTCGCACCGCGGTTCCTGGACAGGCTTAGATCCTCTAAGCGGTTTACCAGTACAATTTTGCGGGCCGGATTCAGCTCTGCGTGGAAGCATCATGCTTGAGTGGGTACACATGCTGGTTTGAGTGTACATATCCATGCTGTCTTCTGATAAGATTGGGTGGGTACACATGCTGATTGGTGTGCACATATCAAAGCTGTATTCCAATTTGACTAAGTGGTTACACATGCTGATTTGAGTGTACATATTCAAGCTGTCTTCTGAAAAGATAGAGAGGGTACACATGCTGATTTGAGTGTACATATTCAAGCTGTATTCCGATAAGACGGAGTGGATACACATGCTAATTTGAGTGTACATATCCAAGCTGTATTCTCATAAGATTGAGTGGGTACACATGCTGATTTGAGTGTACATACCCAAGCTGTCTGCATTCTGATTTGATTGAGTGGGTTTGTTTGTTTGTATTGGAGTAATCAGCCCAGACAGCACTATTTAGGTAATTTTTGAGCTGGTCAGTTTACCTATCCACACTTTTCCTGGACAGGCTTATACGTAAGCGGCTAACCAGTACAGTGCACATTCTTTCATCTGAAACTAACAACTGCCCTTCTTGAATCAGTGGACGGGAGAGAATGACCATAGAAAAGATATCATGGTCAATCTCCACAAAAGAATGTTGCCGATCCCGGCAGTAATCGAACCAGCGTCCTCCTGATCACTAGTCAGACGTGCATCCAACTGAGCTACCGAGGTGGGCTTGATTGAGTGGGTATACATGCTGATTTTAATGTACATATCCAAGCTCGACCCGCCCATCGGGACTGGAAGAAATAGATGGACTGCATGAAACCGACCATACATGAGTACTGGTAACCACTTAGAGGATCTAATCCTGCCCAGGCAAAGCTGTCCATGTTTATAAACTCTGTTGGTTTCATTGGGCGACAGGATTTGAGATGTCATTTCATCTCAGTGTTGGGTAAAAGTCCCACAGAATTGGAAGCCACATCTTCAAAATGACCTGTACAGTATTCACAGGGACGTTAAACCTCAAATATAGTGGTTACACATGCTGATATGAGAGTACATATCCAAATTGCATTGTGATTTGTTTGAGGAGCAGTCTGATCTGGGTCCACACTGTTTGCAAAAGTAACCAGTAAAGCAGACACAATTGTCCTGACTGGCATGTTATTGGTTAAGGGTTCACAGATACAGTTGAATGTTAGACTTGAACATCAAAGAGATCTAGATAACCATCAAAGATATGTTGAAAGGTGTCTTGTTTGTGTGACTGAGAAATAAAAGATGATGAGAACAAACAGATAACCTGCCAGATAGTTCATTAATGAACAGGTGCTTGCTTGTTAGACAAATTTTTGACAATTAGGACATAGGAATGAATCATTTTATTGCAGACGGTTATTTTTCATGAGATGCAACATACAGTATTTGATGGTTTGGTTTGAGGTTTAACCCTTGTTCTGCTGAATATTCAAATATGTCACACCCACTACTGATTATCAACCAATCAGATTACTTGATGCAAATTATTGCAACAAATTCACAATCTGAATGACAAACAATGTAGATCCTGATCAGATGGCTTCTTCAGAAGCCATCTGATCTGGATCTACATTGTTTGAAAGATAAGGCAAATCCGGGCTCAGCAGGACAAGGGTTAACATCCCCGTCAACACTGTATAGGTAATTTTGGAGACGTTACTTCCAATTTTGTGGGACCTTTCCCCACATTGAGATGAATGACATCTCAAGTCCTGTTGCCCAATGAAACCAATAGGGTTTATAAGCATGGACGGGCTGACTCGCACCGCTTTGCCTGTTGTTTTGACCTGTGACCTTAACCTTTCAACTGTTGACCTATTTTTAAAAAATGTAACCGAAAACTTTAACCTTGGCCATATTTCCAAAACTATTTGGACTAGCCTCATGAAATTTGAAACAGATCTGTATGATCACAAGTCAGCTACATTCTTACCAAGTTCCATAACTATGTCATGTGATTTGAGTCATTTATCTCCCTCTGTGACCAGCGACAAAACACCTGTTACAAGAAAATGTTCTACTCTCTCATCACTAAATTTGGTATAGTTACGCCTTAATTTGATAGCACAAACAATACAGCTTTCAAAATTCATGTGTGTTCCTTGTGGGGAGATCTTTCCATTGAAATCAACCTTTTTGACCTGTGACCTTGACTTTTGACCTTTGTCCTATTTTTCGAAAATTTAACAAAAAACTTTGACCATATCAGCCTCATGAAACTTGCCCATTCCATAAGTCTATTATGCAATTTACATGCAAAAAAAAAAAAAAACCCAGACGAGCATGGCACCCACTTGTGGTGCTCTTGTTCAGTCTACACATTTTTTGGGACCTATCTTTATATCCCAAAACCATGCTACAGTAAAACTTCGATGGTTCGAACACCGATGGCTCGTTTACCATGGCTGAGTCGAACCCATTTTTGAGTCCCTAGGGAATTCCTCAGCATTAGAAGTAGTGTGGGATAATTAAGGACATTTTCGACTTTTATCTTGCAAATGTATGCTGTGTGTGCTCATTAGAATCGCCTCGTCGAGGCGATTCTAATAAGTACACACAGCATACATTTTTATTATGGAACACCGAAAAGATGTCCCAAAATTAACCCCGTTATGCCTCCTGGAAGTAATCCTCCGTGGCTCAAACTACCGCTGTCTTGAACAGATTTACGTTATCCTTAAGGTGTTTGAGTTATTGGAGTTTGACTGTATAATGAACAGTATTATTAAGAGGTTTATAGTGCTTCTTCCCTCCAGAACTTGGAGAAATAGATTGGGCTGCATGCATCATCATCCGTGCAGAGCTGAACCGAACCAAACTTGAGTACTGGTAAACAGCTAAGACGGTCTAAGCCTACCCAGGAGAAGTGGCGTGAGTAAGACCGCTTTTTAAATCCTGCACACTTTGTTTGTGATGTCATTTTATCTCATTGTAGGGTAAAAGCCCTACAAAATTGGAAGCAACTTTTCCAAAATGACCTAAAAATAGTGTTGACAGGGACATAACGTCACATTAACCCTTATCTTGGTGAATATTCATTTAAGCCACACCCATTTCTGTCTGTCAACCAATCAAATTACTTGATGTAATTTATTGCTACAAATTCATAAACTGAATGCCAAACAGTGAAGATCCTGACAAGCCATCTGATCTGGATCTACACTGTTGGCAAAGATAGAGGTTGTCGTGAACAGCAAGATAAGGCTTAAGACCTCAAGACAAACATAAAGAATGAAGAGGCTTAAGTGTTTATGTATAAAAACTAGTCATGTGTATTCTTTCGCCTTAAATTGTCCAGGAATTCAAAAAAAGCATGTCTGTGACAGTTGAAGAAATAATTTATATCTGTTAAGTTGAAAGATTTTATGCTCAACTTATCCCGTTGTATGCATTTGTGCAGATATTTAAAATATGACAATTAATCTTTGTTGTAATGGTGACTAACAATAATTTGCTGTGCCCCTGTTTTAAACAAGAAAACAAATAAGGACAAAAAATGATTGTCAAGGGTTTAAGTGGTTCGTACTGTGCTGTCAGAGTGTTTAGGCACGAGAAAATCCGGTGGCGATTTGTCACCATAAAGATCCTAAAAAATTAGACGTCTTGAGGACATGCTGTAATTCTCCTAAAATTTTGACAAGTTTGCTTCACGATCTAGCGTGGAGTCCGAAAAGTGGAGACTTAATTGCAAACAGTGTAGACCCTGATCAGACTGCTCCAGAAGGAGCAGTCAGATCTGGGTCTGCACTGTTTGCTCAAGCCAGTCTGTCCCATTGCAGTATTAAGGATCATTACGGTAATTCATTTCCACTTTGTTAACTGGTATTGGCTTACAGTTGGGCAAAAGTTGAAATGACATCTCAAGCCCTGTCACCCAACGAAACCAATAGGCTTTATAAGCATGGACGGTCTGTACCTACCGCTTTACCTGGTTAGGCTTAGATCCACTAAGCAGTTTACCAGTACTCGTGTGCGGCGGGTTTCAGCTCTGCGTGGCAGCATCATTTATTTCTTCAAGCCCCAATGGGTGGGGGGCTGATAAATAAATATCCATCTGGTTAATTTGGCTGGATATGACTTTGCTAGTGTTGACTGGGCTGTGAGACTTTAAATTAACCCTTGTCCTGCTGAGCCCGGATATGCCTTACTTTCCAAACAATGAAGATCCAGATCAAATGGCTTCTGACGAAGCCATCTGATCAGGATCTACATTGTTTGCAATTCAGATTGTGAATTTGTTGCAATAATTTGCATCAAGTATTCTGATTGGTTGATTATCAGTAGTGGGTGTGGCATATATGAATATTCAGCAGGACAAGTGAAACGAAAACAAAAATAAAACTAATATAACCCATAAAATGCCAATCAAGACAATTGTCGTCTGCTTTGTCGTTTGCTGGTTACTTTAAAAGTCATTTTTGCAAACAGTGTTGACCCAAATCAGACTTCTCCTCTAGGGTCCACACTGAAATATTTTTTAAAACATTTAAAAAAATTCAGCAGAAGACATAAGCAGCTGACATGTAGATTTCTAGGTGTCTTAAGAGCTAAAAACTTTTGGCCTTGGTAGTAATGCTGTTTTCTTTAACGCACAAAACCAATTGAAAAGCTATACATGAAAGTTATAGATACGCGCAAAGCAATATTATTTTTTAGCGTGTCTATGGCCGAATTTCTAAGTGTTTACATAAGTCACAGTAGGTAAAACTGATCCTCGCTGCTTTTATATGTATTGACTTACTGCCAAAGTTGTTTGACAAATACCTTATAAGATAGAAACAGAAATTAAAAATGGGCTGGATGTAGGAAAAAGGGAACTTGGTGCTCTGTCTTTTTATGCCGAAATGAAACCATTTTTGCAGTGAATTGGCTCAGGGTAACAGGCAGTTTTTATTTGGCATTAAAAAGTTAAATTTGGCTTAAGTTACACCACATCAACACCTAGTAGCTAAACCATTTTAACCCATAAAATGCCAATCACGACAATTGTCGTCTGCTGGTTACTTTAAAAGTCATTTTTGCAAACAGTGTGGACCCAGATCAGACTACTCCTCTAGGAGCAGTCTGATCTGGGTCCCCACTGTTTGCATGTATGAAAAAATATTTCTAAAAAGTTTGCAAGAAGATTCAGCAGACGACATAAGCAGACATTTTCAGATGTAGTTTTTCTCAGCAACTTAAGGGTTAATTCGGAGTTTGATTTGTTTGATTTTAGGTTTAACGTCCCTGTCAACACTGTAAAGGTCATTTTGGAGATGTTGCTTCCAATTTTGTGGGACTTTAACCCGACATTGAGATGAAATGACATCTCAAGCCCTGTCGCCCAATGAAACCAATAGGGTTTATAAGCATGGACGGTCCGCCTCGCACCGCGGTTTCTGGACAGGCTTAGATCCTCTAAGCGGTTTACCAGACTAGTGTGCGGGCCGGATTGAGCTCTGCGTGGAAGCATCATGCAGCCCATATATTTCTTCAAGCCCCTATGGGCGGGGGGGCTTAGGGGTTAATTTGGAGTCACATAGTCGCCTAAACAGCAAATCTTTGTAGCAAAACATTTACTTCACTTAAACGAGTGATGTTGTCAAACAATGAAGACCCAGATCAGATGCCACAGACTGTGGCGTCCGATCAGGGTCTGCACTGTTTGCCTAAAATGCATGCATTTATATTAAACTCACCACATTTTGGAGACGCTACTTCCAATTTCGTGGGACTTTTACCCAACATAGATATGAAATAACATCTCAAGCCCTGCCGCCAAATGAAACCAAAAAAGCTTATACTAATGGACAGTCTGACTCACATCACTTTTCCTGGGCAGGCTTAGGCCTTCTGTGCCATTTTTACCTGTACTTGTGTGTGGTCAGTCAGCTCTGCATAGAAGCATCGTGCAGCCCCATCCATTTCTCCAAGCTTCAATGGGCGGGGGTGGAGTTTTTTTGTGTGTGTGTGTGTGGGGGGGGGGGGTTCTTGTTTTAGGGCCCTTTCAAGATTATTTGACTCATATCCAGCCGATTGTTGTGGGCGAAAACCAGAGTACCCGGAGAATAATCACCTGACCTTCTGTTGCAGAATTTGGCATATCATGTGACCTGAGCCAGGCTCGAAGCCACAGCAGTGATAGTCCTAATGATTATGAGTCAACGCTCTTATCCACTAGACCACGGAGGCCTGTATGGGGGTGGGGGGGTGGGGTGAGGGTGTATATATAGAGGTAACACTCTACTGGTATATGACAAAGTGGAGGCATTATAAGATCTAATGGTATATGACATGACAAAGTGGAGGCATCATAAGATCTAATGGTATATGACATAGTGGAGGCGCTGTAAGATCTACTGGTATGTGCAAAGTGGAGTCATTATAAGATCTAATGGTATATGATAAAGTGGAGGCACTGTAAGATCTACTGGTATATGACAAAGGGGAGGCATTATAAGATCTAATGGTATAGATCTAATGCTATATGACAGAGTGGAGGCACTGTAAGATCTACTGGTATATGACAAAGGGGAGGCATTATAAGATCTAATGGTATACATGTATGACAAAGTGGAGGCACTGTAAGATCTACTGGTATATGACAAAGGGGAGGCATTATAAGATCTAATGGTATACAAGTATGACAAAGTGGAGGCATTGTAAGATCCACTGTAAGATCTACTGGTATATGACAAAGGGGAGGCATTATAAGATCTACTGGTATATGACAAAGGGGAGGCATTATAAGATCTAATGGTATAGATCTAATTGTATATGACAAAGTGGAGGCACTGTAAGATCTACTGGTATATGACAAAGTGGAGGCATTATAAGATCTACTGGTATATGATGAAGGGGAGGCATTATAAGATCAAATGGTATATGACAAAGGGGAGGCATTATAAGATCTAATGGTATATGACAAAGGGGAGGTATTATAAGATCTACTGGTATATGACAAAGGAACACATTATAGGATCTACTGGTATATGACAAAGGGGAGGCATTATAAGATCTACTGGTATATGACAAAGGGGGGGGGGGCATTATAAGATCTAATGGTATATGACTAAGGGGAGGCATTATAAGATCTACTGGTATATGACAAAGGGGAGGCATTATAAGATCTACTGGTATATGACAAAGGGGAGGCAGTATAAGATCTAATGGTATAGATCTAATGGTATATGACAAAGTGGAGGCACTGTACAATCTACTGGTATATGACAAAGGGGAGGCATTATAAGATCTAATGGTATATGACAAAGGGGAGGCATTATAAGATCTAATGGTATATGACAAAGGGGATGCATTATAAGTTCTACTGGTATATGACAAAGGGAAGGCATTATAAGATCTACTGGTATATGACAAAGGGGAGGCACTGTAAGATCTAATGGTATATATCTAATGCTATATGACAAAGTTGAGGCACTGTAAGATCTACCGGTATATGACAAATGGGAGGCATTATAAGATCTAATGGTATACATATATGACAAAGTGGAGGCACTGTAAGATCTACTGGTATTTGACAAAGGGGGGCATTATAAGATCTAATGGTATACATGTATGACAAAGTGGAGGGACTGTAAGATCTACTGGTATATGACAAAGGGGAGGCATTATAAGATCTAATGGTATATGACAAAGGGGAGGCATTATAAGATCTAATGGTATATGACAAAGGGGAGGCATTATAAGATCTAATGGTATATGACAAAGGGGAGGCATTATAAGATCTAATGGTATATGACAAAGGGGAGGCATTATAAGATCTAATGGTATATGACATGACAAAGTGGAGACTGGTATATGATCACAGTAGAAGCGTTGACTAATTAACCCTTTTTTTAGCTCACCTGACCGAAGGTCATGGTGAGCTTTTGTGACCGTAAGATGTCCGGCGTCGTCGTGCGTCGTCCGTCGTCCGTCGTCCGTCGTGCGTAAACTTTTTCTTGTGAACAAACTAGAGGCCACAGTTTTGGTCCAATCATCATCAAACTTGCTCAGAATGATCATCATGACAATATCTCGGTCAAGTTCGAATATGGGTCATGTCGGGTGAAAAAGTAGGTCAGTAGGTCAAATCATAGAAAAACCTTGTGAACACTCGAGAGGCCACAATTTTGGTCCAATCATCATCAAACTTGCTCAGAATGATCATTGTGACAATATTTTAGTGAAGTTTGAATATGGATCATGTCGGCTTAAAAAGTAGGTCAGCGGGTCAAATCATAGAAAAACCTTGTGAACACCCTAGAGGCCACAATTTTGGTCCAATCATAATCAAACTTGCTCAGAATGATCATCATGACAATATCTTGGTCAAGTTCGAATATGGGTCATGTCCGGTCAAAAAGTAGGTCAGTAGGTCAAATCATAGAAAAACCTTGTGAACACTCTGAAGGCCACTGTTTTGGTCCAATTATCATGAAACTTGCTCAGAATGACCATTGTGACAATATTTCAGTCCAGTTCGAATATGGGTCATATCGGGTTAAAAAGTAGGTCAGCGGGTCAAATCATATAAAAACCTTGTGAACACCCTAGGGGCCACAATTTTGGTCCAATCTTAATCAAACTTGCTCAGAATGATCATCATGACAATATCTCGGTCAAGTTTGAATATGGGTCAAATGGTTCCGGTCCGTTGCACATCTAGGTCACAGGAGCCAAAAACAGATTTTTTTCACCAAAAACTTAAAAAATCTTCTTCTCTGAAACCACAAGGCCCAGGTCTTTGTTATTTGGTATGAAGCTTCATCTAGTGGACCCCTACCAAGATTGTTCAAATTATAGTGCTGGGGCCAAAAATGCCCCCGCACGGGGGCCCTTTGGTTTTACATAGGCTTATATAGGGAAAATCTTTAAAAATCTTCTTCTCTGAAACCACAAGGCCCAGGACTTTGATATTTGGTATGAAGCTTCATCTAGTGGACCCCTACCAAGATTGTTCAAATTTGAGTGCTGGGACGAAAAATGCCCCCGCCACGGGGCCCTTTGGTTTTACATTGGCTTATATAGGGAAAATCTTTAAAAATCTTCTTCTCTGAAACCACAAGGCCCAGGTCTTTGATATTTGGTATGAAGCTTCATCTAGTGGACCCCTACCAAGATTGTTCAAATTATAGTGCTGGGGCCAAAAATGCCCCCGCCCCAGGGCCCTTTGGTTTTACATAGGCTTATATAGGGAAAATCTTCAAAAATCTTCTACTCTGAAACCACAAGGCCCAGGACTTTGATATTTGGTATGAAGCTTCATCTAGTGGACCCCTACCAAGATTGTTCAAATTATAGTGCTGGGACAAAAAATGCCCCCGCCACAGGGCCCTTTGGTTTTACATTGGCTTATATAGGGAAAATCTTTAAAAATCTTCTTCTCTGAAACCACAAGGCCCAGGTCTTTGATATTTGGTATGAAGCTTCATCTAGTTGACCCCTACCAAGATTGTTCAAATTACAGTGCTGGGGCCAAAAATGCCCCCGCCCCGGGGCCCTTTGGTTTTACATAGGCTTATATAGGGAAAATCTTAAAAAATCTTCTTCTCTGAAACCACAAGGCCCAGGTCTTTGATATTTGGTATGAAGCTTCATCTAGTGGACCCCTACCAAGATTGTTCAAATTTTAGTGCTGGGACAAAAAATGCCCCCGCCACGGGGCCCTTTGGTTTTACATGGGCTTATATAGGGAAAATCTTTAAAAATTTTCTTTTCTGAAACCACAAGGCTCAGGACTTTGATATTTGGTATGAAGCTTCATCTAGTGGACCCCTACCAAGATTGTTCAAATTTTAGTGCTGGGACAAAAATGCCCCCGTCACGGGGCCCTTTGCTTTTACATTGGCTTATATAGGGAAAATTTTTAAAAATCTTCTTCTCTGAAACCACAAGGCCCAGGTCTTATATATTTGGTATGAAGCTTCATCTAGTGGACCCCTACCAAGATTGTTCAAATTATAGTGCTGGGGCCAAAAATGCCCCCGCCACGGGGCCCTTTGGTTTTACATAGGCTTATATAGGGAAAATCTTTAAAAATTTTCTTCTCTAAAACCACAAGGCCCAGGACTTTGATATTTGGTATGAAGCTTCATCTAGTGGACCCCTACCAAGATTGTTCCAATTTTAGTGCTGGGGCCAAAAATGCCCCTGCCCCGGGGCCCTTTGGTTTTACATAGGCTTATATAGGGAAAATCTTTAAAAATCTTCTTCTCTGAAACCACAAGGCCCAGGACTTTGATATTTGGTATGAAGATTCGTCTAGTGGACCCCTACCAAGATTGTTCAAATTATAGTGCTGGGACAAAAAATCCCCCCCTGCCACGGGGCCCTTTGGTTTTACATAGGCTTATATAGGGAAAATCTTTAAAAATCTTCTTCTCTGAAACCACAAGGCCCAGAACTTTGATATTTGGTATGAAGCTTCATCTAGTGGACCCCTACCAAGATTGTTCAAACTATAGTGCTGGGGCAAAAAATGCCCCTGTCCCGGGGCCCTTTGATTTTACATAGGCTTATATAGGGAAAATCTTTAAAAATCTTCTTCTCTGAAACCACAAGGCCCAGGACTTTGATATTTGGTATGAAGCTTCGTCTAGTGGACCCCTACCAAGATTGTTCAAATTATAGTGCTGGGACAAAAAATCCCCCCCTGCCACGGGGCCCTTTGGTTTTACATAGGCTTATATAGGGAAAATCTTTAAAAATCTTCTTCTCTGAAACCACAAGGCCCAGAACTTTGATATTTGGTATGAAGCTTCATCTAGTGGACCCCTACCAAGATTGTTCAAACTATAGTGCTGGGGCAAAAAATGCCCCTGTCCCGGGGCCCTTTGATTTTACATAGGCTTATATAGGGAAAATCTTTAAAAATCTTCTTCTCTGAAACCGCTAGGCCCAGGTCTTTGATATTTGATGTGTAGCTTCATCTAGTGGACCTTTGACAAGATTGTTCAAATTTTAGCCTTTGTTGATGTTTGGTATGAAGCTTCACCTTTAAGACCTCCCTCAACATTATGTACTTTAAAGCCCTGGGGCCAATAATGGCCCTCTCTGGGGCCCACTTGTTACACTATGGATCAGGTGAGCGATCCAGGGCCATCATGGCCCTCTTGTTGTACCAAATGGAATCTTCCTCTTTATACATGTAGATAGTGGGAGTCCATTTCAAAATTTAGGGGTGTCAGGCAATGTGTTTTCTTCAATGGCTGAACTTTTTGCAATCAGTGTAGGCCCTGATCAGATGCCGCGTTCTGCGGCGTCTGATCTGGCCAGTTACACGTTTTGGGGTTTCCAGTACAAAATGGGTTAATATCACTTAGAAAAAAAACGAAGTTGACAAAATTCTTGATATCATTGACCAATAGTATGATTGAAATGTAATAATGCTGATGTCTTTCTCAATCCTATTCTGATAAAATGTTTATATAAGGAAATGTTTGAGTAGCGATACAAACACGCCTTTTCAGGTTGAAGTTTGATAGTGAGAAAATAGTCTTTATTAAGCCATAATATGATAAGGGAAAGTAAATGGGTATGAAGTGGGTTACGGAAACTTCCTTAATGACCTCTAGTCTAGACATCTGATGAGTATTTAAGCAAATTGGGGTAGTTCACTTTCTGATAAGAAAGAAGTGCTTGTGAACTATGATGGTGATGTGGATGATGATTGCTTTCTAAATGGTCGCAGACAATATTTTTCTTATTTGTCAGAGAAAATCTGCATCATGGAAGTTCACATTTCATATGAATTTTCTTCTTGACATTATTAACTCACCTGAGCACCAAGTACGTATATGTGTAGTCCGTCATCAACATTTACCTTGTTCACCCTCTAGAGGTCACAGTTTTGCTTCAATCTTCATGAGCTGGCCTCGGGTAGCTCAATCGGATGCGCATCTGACTGGTGACCAGGAGGACACAGGTTCAATACCTGCCGGGGTCAGCAACATTCTTTCGTGGAGATTGATCATGAAATCTTTTCTACCGTCATTCTCTCCCTTCCGCTAATTATAGCCCCGCTTTGAAAAAGTGGGGCTATATTGGATTTGCCATGTCCTTCTGTCATTCCGTGATTCCGTTAATTTGTGTTGGCTCCATAACTTTGTATCTGCTTAACATATTTTCATGAAACTTCACACAAATGTTAAACACCATAAGACAATGTGCAGAGCGAAGGAATTATAACTGTGGATTGCCTACTTTTGGAGTTATTGCCCTTTGAACATTTTCCGTAATTCCGTAATTCCGTAATTCCGTGATTCCGTTAATTTGTGTTGGCTCCATAACTTTGTATCTGCTTAACATATTTTCATGAAACTTCACACAAATGTTAAACACCATAAGACAATGTGCAGAGCGAAGGAATTATAACTGTGGATTGCCTACTTTTGGAGTTATTGCCCTTTGAACATTGAAAAATGGCAATTTTAATTGTGTCCGCTTCATAACTCGAAAACCGTTTGAGATATTTTTAGGAAACTTCACACAAATGTTAAGCACTATGAGACGATGTGCAGAGCGCAGGAACCATAACTCTGCATTGCTTATTTTTGGAGTTATTGCCCTTTGAACATTGAAAAATGGCAATTTTAACAGTGTCCGCTTCATAACTCGAAAACCGTTTGAGATAATTTCATGAAACTTCACACAAATGTTAAGCACTATGAGACAATTTGCAGAGCGCAAGAACCATAACTCTGGTTTTCGTATTTTCTGTGTGTCTGTCTGTGTGTCTGTCTGTGTCTGTTAACAATTTTCGTGTCCGCTCCATAACTTTAAAACCCATTCACATATTTTCATGAAACTTCACACAAACATTAAACACCATGAGATGGTGTGCTGAGTGCAGGAACCATAACTCTGGATTGCCTAATTTTTGAGTTATTTCCCTTTGAATATTGAAAAATATCAATTTTAGCCGTCTTTGCTCGATAACACAAAAAACGTTTGAGATAATTTTATGAAACTTCACACAAATGTAAAGCACCATATTACGTGTGCAGAGAGCAGGAACCCAAACTCTGGATTGTCTACTTTTTCAGTTATAGGCTTTTGAATATTAAAAAATGGCAATTTTAACTATGTCCGCTCCATAACCGTTTCTGATATTTTCATGAAACTTCAAATAAATGAAAAGCACCTTGAGATGATGTGCAGAGTGCAGGAACCATAACTCTGGTTTGCCTACTTTAGGAGTTATTGCCCTTTGAACATTTAAAAAGGCAATTTTGACTGTGTCGGCTCCATAACTCACAAACCATTTGAGATATTTTCATGACACTTCACACAAGTGTAAAGCACCATGAGACAATGTGCAGAGCGCAGGAACCCTGACTCTGATTTGCCTACTTTAGGAGTTATTACCCTTTGAACATTGAAAAATGGAAGATGAAATTTTGTATAAACATGGACATTCTGGTAATGTATCATGCTCATTGAAATGAGGGACGAGGGCTCACAACTCTTAGAGTTTTTCCAGATAATGTAAAATTTTCAACAGTTATTTCTTGTTCATAACTGTTTTCTCTGCAGCTTAAATAACTTTCTTCTCTGACAGCGCTGAAGCGGGGCTATAGTCAGATCCTCTGACAGCTCTAGTTCAAGAAGGGCAGTTTTCAGTTTCTGGCGGAAGAAAGAATGTGCACTTATAAGCCTGCCCAGACACAATGTGTATAGGTAAACTGACTGGCTAAAAAATGACCAGAAAGTGTTGACTGGGCCGTTAAACTCCAATACAAACAAAACAAAAAAACAAACAAATCAATCTTCATGAAACTAACTTAACACTTTTCTTGCTGTCCACGACAACCCCTGTCTTTGCAAACAGTGTAGATCCAGATCTGAAGAAGCCATCTGATCAGGATCTACACTGTTTGGCATTCAGTTTATGAATTTGTAGCAATAAATTACATCAAGTAATTTGATTGGTTGATAGGCAGAAATGGGTGTGGCTTAAATGAATATTCAGCAAGATAAGGGTTAACACAAAGGTTAACAAGAATGTTTGTCTGAATAATTCTGGTGGTTGGGTGAGGCAAAGGTGTTGTATATCTTGTGTCACTGGGGCATTCAACTCATATTGGCTTACACAGTTGGGCAAGGCCTGTTGTCCTGGGTAGTCTGAGGAGGAATGTTGTTATTTCTTCAGCGTCTACACTTCCATTCATTTTCCTTGTTTGTCCCTGTCTTTCATTTTCATCAGCTTTAGACTTCCATTCATTCAGGGGAGCAGTCTGATCTGGGTCCACACAGTTTGCAAAAAAGTTTGAAGTAACCGTAAAGTTTGACGTTTTGGTTGACTGACATATTCTCTGCTTTTAACTCCAAGTTTGTATTGGAGTTTAACGGCCCAGTCAATACTATTTTAGGTCAATTTTGAGCCGGATTTTTTTAACTCCAAATAGTGTATTATAAAGAGATTGTGGTGTGTCTGGCTTGAAATGTTGATGGACTTTGGCAAATTCTTGTTGCCCGTTAACCCATTGCATGCTGAAAATCCCTAAAAGGGTACCTTGGCAAACAGTGCAGGCCCAGATCAGACGCCGCGCCGCAGAATGCGGCTTCTGATCAGGGCCTGCACTGTTTGCAAATAAAATTTTCAGTCAAAAATAGAATAGTAACGAAAAAAAATAGGCCTGGCACCCCTTATATAACAAATGGACTTCTCCAACATATAGCAATGAAAGAGTCCACTGGTATACAATAGTAAATCCTTCTCTTGCTGAATATTCATTTTAGCCACACCCATCTCCGACTTTGAACCAATCAGATTACTTGATGTAATTTATTCCTACAAATTCATAAACTGAATGTCAAACAGTGTAGATCCTGATCAGATGGCTTCTTCAGAAGCCATCTGATCTAGATCTACACTGTTTGCAAAGATAGGGGTTGTGAACAGCAAGATAAGAGTTAAAAGCCCTAAACTGTAGTGGACAGCATTTGGATTTGTTGCCTTGTTTGTCAGAGAAAATTATAGGCTTCACCAGTCATTGTAAATTGTACATGTACATGACTGAATAAATATTGTTTAACCCTTATCTTGCTGATTATACATTTAAGCCACTGTCTATCAACCAGTCAAATTACTTAATGTAATTTATTGCTACAAAGTCATAAATTGAATGTCAAACAGTGCAGATCCTGATCGGATGGCTTCTTCAGAAGCCATCTGATCTGGATCTACACTGTTTGCAAAGATAGGGGTTGTCGTGAACAGCAAGATAAGGGTTAAACCGATTTCATGTGAATTGTCTGCTTGACAGACTATGTGAATTGTCAGTTCACATGAAATGTCAAGCCATATTTTCGTAAGAAAAATATTTGAAAATGCCATCTCCAGTAGTGATTGACATTTCATCAGTAATTGCAGTGATAGATGTATGCATAAAGTCAGGAGGTTTCGTTTTTCTTGGCCCAGTTGAAAAATAAATAAAATTAAGGTCGTAAATTAAGTTTAAAAAGGAAAGGTACAAATCTTCCGGCCCACTAAAGCTTTCAGTGATATTAGAACAAGGTACCCGGTTATTATAGTGTCAATATATCATTGCTGTGAGTGACAAAATGACCACCTTGTTTGTACAAACACTTTCTGTTCCGAATCAAAATATTTGCACACTTAGTGAGTTTTTTGAATCGCTGGAATGCACAAACTATTTAGTTAGGTAATTATTTGAAAAGGGTATCATTTATGATATAAAAGTTATAGGGTTTGATTTTATGGTTTCTTCATCTGTGACACTTTAACCCGTAAAATGCCAGTCACGACAAGTGTCATCTGCTTTGCCGTCTGCCGGTTACCTTAAAAGTAAATTTTTTGCAAACAGTGTGAAACCAGATCAGACTGCTCCTGCAGGAGCAGTCTGATCTGGGCCCACACTGTTTACCTGTATGCAAAAATATTTTTAAAAAGT
This sequence comes from Lucinisca nassula, assembly GCA_963580285.1. Lineage (NCBI taxonomy): Eukaryota > Metazoa > Mollusca > Bivalvia > Lucinida > Lucinidae > Lucinisca > Lucinisca nassula. The sequence continues at coordinate 90,639,508 of OY757020.1, read as the reverse complement.
TTGCCAAAAAATTCAGCAGATGATATAAACAGACAACATTTTCAGATGTACCATATTCCTCCCATTTAGCGCCACGGGCGCTTAAAAAATTGGAAAAAGAGGGGGCGTTTAATTTAGAGACAACAAGATGTGTTTGTGAAACACTGATGCCCCCGGACAGCGCCAATGTTAATGTTTTTAAAAATTTTGAAAAAAATAGGTCAAAGGTCAAGTTCAAGGTCACGAGATCAAAAATTATGGTACCACTGGAAAGGTCTTGTGATAAGGTATACACATGTGAAATATGAATGCTCTATCTATTACCATTCACAAGTTATGCCCAATGTTAAAGTTTTTGCAGACGGACAAACGGACAAACAGACAAACAGACGGACAGACCAAAAACTATATGCCCCCGAATCTCTTAGATTCCGGGGGCATAAAAATTATGGTACCCTTAGAAAGGTATTGTGACAAGGAATGCACATGTGAAATATGAAAGCTCTACCATTTACCAATCAAAAGTTACGGCCAATGTTAAAATTATTAAAAAGTAAGTCAAATGCCAAGGTCAAGGTCATGAGGTCAAAAATTATAGTACCAATAGAAAGGGCTTGTGACAAGGAATGCACATGTGAAATATGAAAGCTGTATGAGTTACCAATCAAAAGTTATAGCCAATGTTAAAGTTTTTAAAAAGGAGGTCAAAAGTAGGTCAAATCTCAAGGTGAAGGTCACGAGGTCAAAATTTATGGTACCTCTTGAAAGGTCTTGTGACAAGGAATGCACATGTGAAGTATGAAAGCTGTACCACTTACCATTCAAAAGTTATGCCCAATGTTAAAGTTTTTGCAGACGGACAAACGGACAAACAGACAAACAGACGGACAGACCAAAAACTATATGCCCCCCAGAATCTTAGATTCCGGGGGTGGTCAAAATTTATGGTGCCTCTTGAAAGGTCTTGTGACAAGGAATGCACATGTGAAGTATGAAAGCTGTACCACTTACCATTCAAAAGTTATGCCCAATGTTAAAGTTTTTGCAGACGGACAAACAGACAAACAGACGGACAGACCAAAAACTATATGCCCCCCAGAATCTTAGATTCCGGGGGCATAAAAATCTTACCAGAAGGGAGAGTTCAAATCCATTACATGGGGTAGATTTCCATTAGAATATGGTGGAATCATGACATGTAAAGTACCAAGCAGTCAACACAGACATTGTGATACCGTAAATGATACTTAGGGCGATGATTGAAAGGCTGAAATCTTTACTTTAGGTAAGCCAAAATACTATTTCCTCCGACTGCAGAAGGGATGCTTATTATTTTGTTCTTGGAAAAACGAGGGGGTAGCTTATAGGAGCAGGGGCGCTAAATGGGAGGAATACGGTAGATGTACGACTGCGAATCATAAGTAGCAGATGACAATTACAAAGTATTGTCGTAAACGACATTAACTCTTATTATACAGCGTATTTGCAGATGTCATTTTCACAACATATTTTCCTACTTTTAATCTCCCCGGTCGTATTGTTTTTGTTCTGTCTGTTTGTTGGGTTTGTCTAAACATTACCATTGGTTATAACTTTTGAACGGTTTGAGATGGGGCCTATAAATTCCTTGTGACAAGGACTTCTCATTCATACAAAAAATTTTGATCCGTGACCTTGACCTTGACCTGTAACCTACTCTAAAGAAAAAGATAACATTGGTCATAAAGTTTGAACAGTTCCAGATAGAGCCTACATATTTGGTTTAGGTTCTTTGTGACAGGGACTTCCCACTCATACAAAAAATGTTATTCTGTGACCTTGACACTGAGCTGTGAAAAATGACCTTGGCCTGGGGACATGTTCCTGTTTCTTAGAGAAATTATAACTTGACGTCACTTGTGAATCATGTTACTGACAATTCACATGTAAGTCTTATTTTCCCAAAAAATAATTAAAAAAAATCAGATCAGGTTCTCTACTTGTGTGCTTTAGAGTTTTAACCCTTATCTTGCTGAATATTCATTTAAGCCACACCCATTTCTCTCTATCATTCAATCAAATTACTTGATGTAATTTATTGCTACAAATTCATAAATTGAATGCCAAACAGTGTAGATCCTGATCAGATGGCTTCTTCAGAAGCCATCTGATCTGGATCTACACTGTTTGCAAAGATAGGGGTTGTCGTGAACAGCAAGATAAGGTCATGGAATCCAGTCATTCTCTCCCTTCCACTGAATCAAAAATGTCAGATCTCAGTTTCTGGTGATAGAATGTTTGTTTGTAATGGAGTTTAACAGCCCAGTTAACACCATTTTAGGTCATTTTTGAGCCGGTCAGTTTATCTGTCCACACTTTTCCTGGGCAGGCTTATTCGTAAGGGGTTAACCAGTACAGTGCACATTCTTTCGCCAGAAACTGACAATTGCCCTTCTTGAATCAGCGGAAAGGAGAAAATGACCGTAAAAAAGATTTCAAAATCTCTAAGAAAAAATATTGCAGACCCCGGCAGATATCAAACCTGCGTCCTCCTGATCAGCAGTCAGACGCGCATCCGACTGAGCTACCAAGGCCGGCAGTCAGGGGCATCACGAAAACACGCCTATATAGTTTTGACCCCCTTGAAACCCACTTTTATATAGTAAAACTGGGGTTTCCGGGGGTATACCTTATTTTTCTTATTTCTGCTCTAAAATATAGATTGTCTCGATGAGGCGGTTCTAACGAGTGCCCACAATCTAAATTTTGAGCAGAAATAAGAAAAATATCACAATTTTTCACCATAAAATTTTCATTTTTTCGGCGATAAAGGTGGCAATGTATTTTGTATAGGCATGTTTTCGTAATGATAGAATGTGCATGGTCCTGCTTAGGAAAAGTGATTATGCAGTATATCCTATTAACCTTGATTCTGCAGCATCAGATCTGGGTCTAACTTGTTTGCCAAAGTCCCAGGATATGTGCCAAGTCAGTGTTTTACAATAAGCTTCATTTCTTCAACACAGCTTTTTGATGTTACAAGGGCTATTTTCTATAAATAACCCAGATTACCTTGATTTCCTATAAATCAGTGATTGTCAGGTGGACATCAGCACTGAAGAGCTTCAGAATCTGTTCTTAGTAACTTTGGTCAATGCGGCCCCCGCCCATTGGGGCTTGAAGAAATATATGGGCTGCATGATGCTTCCAGGCAGAGCTGAATCCGACCCACACACGAGTACTGGTAAACTGCTTTAAGGATCTAAGCCTGCCCAGGCAAAGCGGAGCGCACAAGTCGGACCGTCCATGCTTATAAACCCTATTGGTTTCATTGGGCGACAGGGCTTGAGATGTCATTTCATCTTAAGGTCGGGTAAAAGTCCCACAAAATTGGAAGCAACATCTTCAAAATGACCTTTACAGTATTGACAGGGACGTTAAACCTCAAATCAAACAAAACTTTGGGTCAATGAAAAACCATCAATTCGAAAATCCGTGCTTTAAGTGTTCTGTTCTTTCAACTGATCCATACATATTGCAACAATGGATCATTCTGACATCATTGTCAATGTTGAACATGTCTAGCTATTTAAGAGTAATTTACTTAAGGTGCATGTCTGTCTGTGACCAGAACACGGGAAGAGGGCTCTTTGTATTCTCCAAATCAGGTTTCTTAAAAATGCTGACGTGCAAATGCACGTGGGCAAAATGCACGTGGGCATTAATATTCTGACACATGGTGTCTTGCATGATTTAGCTGCCTCAAGTCGTAGTCAAGAATCCCAGACCCAGGTGTTTCGAATTCTACAGTGTTACTGCAAAACACACATCCTTATAACTTGCACATGCAAATCTGGGTCTGCTCGCTCTGGTTAGTCTGCAAAAGGTATTCATTTTATACCTGCCAAACATACAGTTCGCTCTGGTTAGTCTACAAAAGGTATTCATTTTACACCTGCCAAACATACAGTAGCAACAGATAAGGTGGGGTTTTTTTGGCGATAATTGAAGAATAGTTTTCCTTATTTCTCCATATAAACCTGTGTTGTGGGTATTCATTAGAACCGCCTCGTCGAGGCAGTTCTAATGAATACCCACAACATAGGTTTTTATGGAGAACTGACAAAAACTATCCTTCAGTTATCACAAAATACTTACCTTATCTGTTGTTATGCTGCCAAATACTCGAAATCCATGTTCAGCCAGGGACTTCACCCCTTCCCCCGTGGTCCCCATATAGGAGGCATCGCTCCCTCTACCCACCCAGGGAGGCCCCCAGATCCCTTTTCTTCATTAGCATATATATATAGAAGCCTCCGTGGTGTAGTGGTTACGCTACTCGCCTTGTAAACCAGGGATGGTAGGAGCGATCCCGGGCTTCTCCAGACATTCGGATGAGGTCCGAGGTCCCATCTCTGTATGACCTTAGCTGTTGGTGGGATGTAAAACTCAAACACTTACTCACTCACTCATTAGCATATAGTCTCAATTTGCAGCCAGGAACGCCCCTGTAAGACATGTCTGTGAGCAACAAAGGCTCTGGCGAGATTGCGCCTAGCCTTTGCGAGAATTTGCGGGTCACCTATAGGATAAGAACCCTTTTCTTGTAATCTGGCGAAAATTTTGATTGATGGCGGAATTGTTTTGTCCCTATTATCCTGACTGGTATTCTCGGTATTCTGAGAACAGGATGACCCTATATAGGCTGTTTGTACAATGGATTTAGGTCACATGACTTAGGGTGACTGGATTCGTATTCAAGGGAAATAACTCTGTTATAAATATTTTTGTCTCCCTTGACCATTAAGACACAGAGAAAAACTACATCTGAAAATGTCGCCTGCTTACGTCGTCTGCGGTATCTTTTTGCAAACATTCTAAAAATATTTTTGCAAACCGGAAAACAGTTTGGACCCAGATCAGACTGCTCCTAGAAAATGCAAACAGTTGGGCTTTGCATACATGCAAACAGTTTGCCTGTATGCAAAAATATTTTTAGAAAGTCCTAGAGGAGCAGTCTGATCTGGGTCCACACTGTGTGCCAAAAAATGACACGGAGATGTTGCACTGATGAGTTAGGAGGCCTTCATGCAGACTAAACAAATTATTTGTCTAAATCGCGACGGAAGTAAGGGCGAGGATTGTGGCCACGTAAAATCGATTTAAGCCCCCCAGTGGAAATCTTCCACTGACCGTTCCAAGGCGGCTCTTCTGTGGCGATTTATTTATGTTGTTGTTTGTTACTTACTGTGTGTATCACTTGTGTCTTTTAATTTTGGATGGCCATATGGCCATTTTGTGGGAAAGTAACTGTCCATATGACCTTCCTTTGTTTAGGTTTCCATTATGGTCTGGTCGCTTAATGTTTGTATTTCTTTCCCTTTGGTGTCTTTTATGGATGGAGTAAGTTAATTGTATCAATTCCTGATCTTTGTTTTACTTCTACTTTAAGGTATTGGGCAGTCGACAAAACAGACGAAAATTGTTGTGATTGGCATCTTATGGGTTAAAGTAGAAGTAAAACAAAGATCAGGAAAGCCCCCGCCCATAGGGGCTTGAAGAAATATATGGGCTGCATGATGCTTCCACGCAGAGCTGAATCCGGCCCGCACACTAGTACTGGTAAACCGCTTAGAGGATCTAAGCCTGTCCAGAAACCGCGGTGCGAGGCGGACCGTCCATGCTAAAAAACCCTATTGGTTTCATTGGGCGACAGGGCTTGAGATGTCATTTCATCTCAATGTCGGGTAAAAGTCCCACAAAATTGGAAGCAACGTCTCCAAAATGACCTTTACAGTGTTGACGGGGACGTTAAACCTCAAATCAAACAAACAAACAAAGATCAGGAATCGATACAATTAACTTACTCCACCCATCAAAGACACCAAAGGGAAAGAAACACAAACATGAAGCCACCAGACCATAATGGAAACCTAAACAAAGTAAGGCCATAAGGACAGTTACTTTCCCACAAAATGGCCATATGGCCATCCAAAATAAAAAGACACAAGTGATACACACAGTAGGTAACAGACAACAACATAAATAAATCGCCACAGAAGAACCGCCTTGGAAGGGTCAGTGGAAAGATTTCCACTGGGGGGCTTTAATCGATTTTACCTGGCCACAATCTTCGCCCTTACTTCCGTTACGATTTAGACAAATAATTTGTTCAGTCCGCATGAAGGCCTCCTAACTCATCTAATCCTTTTAAACCAGATACATATTGATATATTGTGTGTGTTTGAGTTTTACGTCCCACCAACAGCCTCGGTAGCTCATAATCATATGCAGTTGGATGCAATTCTGACTGGTGATCAGGTACCTGCTGATGTCTGCAACTTTCTTCCATGGAGATTGATCATGAAATCTCTTCTACGGTCATTCTCTCCCTTCCGCTGATTCAATAAGGGCAGTTGTCAGCTTCTGGCAAAAGAATGTGCACTGTACTGGACTACTGGTTGTAACTGTTTACCTATAAGCCTGCCCAGGAAAAGTGTGGATAGGTATACTGACTGGTTCGATATGACCTAAATAGTGTTGACTGGGCTGTAAAACTCGAATGTATAGCAAGGTCAGCACTCGTGTCTGATCAAACTGGCCTCCATGGCCTAGTAGTTAAAAGTGCAGACTTAAACATTAGATCTCTCACTGCCTTGGGTTTTAGCCTCAATAAGGTTACTTGTGAGATATGCCATTTATGTTACCTGCAACGAGAGGTAGTTTTTCTCCAGGTACATACTTTGGGGCTCAAGATCTGGAAAGGAACATGAGTGTAAAACCAAAAAGGCCGAAGACAGGATTTGGTCTGGTCTGGTTGCTGGCATAAATTGGTTGTGGTGTATCTGAATAGGATTTTGTGCCACATACAGAAAATTTCCGCCATTAAGACCTCCTAAAATTAAGCCTAATTCTGCTATAAAAAGCCTATTTAGTATGTTGCAGTTATTCTTTCTTTTTATTATCTACATAATTATAGTGACCTTTGGTCAGAGACCACCTTTGGGACTGTTCAAAAGTGGTCTTAAAGACCACTTTTGAACAGTCCCAAAGGTGGTCCCATAGTTCCAAAGGTGGTCCACCTTTGGGACTGTTCAAAAGTGGTTTAAAGACCACTTTTGAACAGTCCCAAAGATGGTCTAACAGAGGAACAGATAAGCAGGGTATTTGCGTAAATACCCAATAAAATTAAAAGAATACCCAATTATAAAATAACTTGAAGGGTAACAAAACCCAAATAAAAATCAAATATACCCAATAGATACTGCCATACTTGCATATAAGTCTTAAAAATTCAAAACTTTCTGTTCTATTTTATAACCTGCCCAGTGTTGTCAGTCATAATGCTGGCCTTAGCGGTTCTTGCTTTTTACAAACACAAGGGATGAACAGAACTATTTAAGTACATATAACATATATGCATTTAAGCAAGTAAGCTTTAATGATAAGTGCAAAAGTACATTACCCAGTCATTTCAAATTCAGTGGGTAACAGTCAATTCAAATTCTGCGAGTAACAAAACCTGAGATACCCAATCATTTCTTCAAATACCCAATTAATGTTTAGTATAGTGGGTATTACCCAATTCCAAATAAAAGCTTATCTGTTCCTCTGGTCTAAATAAAGGAATTTTACATTAGCTGTAGATAAGGCGCTTTTACTGATGTTTTTCTCATTGCATGGAAACATATGGGTATATTCATCAGAAGCCCAGAAATAAGAAAAATAGTAAGTGGGTACCCCCTCGTGTCTGGGGCCATGTGTCCAGTTGAGTTATTTAGAAACTAAACCTCAAATCTAACAAACAAACAAAACAAACTGTCGCAGCTTACTGTTGACGGGGAAGGGCCTGATCGGACACCATGAGTGTCATATTTTGCCGAGATTCTCGAATAAAATGTGTTATGTTACGTTTTTCTCACAGGATTTTTATTACCATGTCAAATTTTTATGCAAATGTTTCATCTAATTGGCTGGGAGAATACAATTGGGACAGCTGATGCAAAAAATGAAAGTCATTTTGATCTAAAGGATAATTGCAGAGGCTGAGTACAAAGGCCATCTGGGCCGCGACAATTGCAAAGGGCAGAGTGAAAAGGCCATCTGGGTTGCGACAAGCAGAAAGGGAGCTTAGAGTAATTGCTCTCAAGGAAGTCTTAGATGACATTATAAGACATTGTCCTGCTGAACCGAGACATAGCGCGAGATAAGGCCCTTTTTTTGATCCGAAAGTACCGATTCTTTTCTTATTTCTGCATGACAACATACGTTGTGGGTATTCATTAACTCTTATCATGCTGTTCACGACAACCCCTATCTTTGGAAACAGTGTAGATCCAGATCAGATGGCTTCTGAAGAAGCCATCTGATCAGGATCTACACTGTTTGACATGAGGTTTATGGATTTGCAAGAATAAATTACATGAAGTAATCTGATTGGTTCAAACTCAGAAATAGGTGTGGCTTTACTGAATATACAGCAAGATAAGGGTTAAAAGCCATTTCTTGTGGCCTGGCCTTTTTCAGAATTTGGGTGAGAGCTCTTCAGATAGCCCAAAGGCAAAGTAACAGAAGACTCGAGCAGCCAGCAGATGTGCCAGGCTGATCTGAGTCTTTGTTACGACTGTTCATGTTTAAGAAATAGATCAGCTCTAGCTGTGATTTGTTGTGTAATAAATCACAGTTTGGAGGTCAGTTGTAAAGTAGACAAATCACGAGCGCGAAGCGCGCGTGATTTGTCTACTTACAACTGACCGACAAACTGTGATTTATAACACAACAAATCACTGGCTAGAGCTGATCTATTTCGATTCTAACACGCTGAAACTCGGCAATAAGGCTGTTGTTTCCTTCAAAATCTCACAACTTTTCGCCATTGTTAGAAGAAATCCCGCTAAAATTATCGACTGAAGCACATATGCATTTATATCCTTTTCTAACGTTTTGGATGCGAGAAAATGACGTTACACCGTCTAACGTCAAGGAAATCGACTAGTGACGTCATTAATCAGTAGTTTTAAATGACCACTCGTCACGCTCTTCCGAGCTGTGATTTGTTGCAGAATAAAACACAGCCGTTTTCCATTGCCTATATAGGCGCGCTGTGTTAGAATATTGGTTTTGTCATGCACCAGGGCGTTAAACATGATCAGATGACATACTTTTATCAAAAACTTATAAAAGAAAATATTATGGTGTTTGAAAGTTTATCTCAGGGTAGTGAGTCTATTAACCCTTTTTGAACCAAATGGAATCTTCCTCCTTATATATAGCATGAGTCCATTTTGAAATTTAGGGGTGTCAGGTTGTCTTTTCTTCAAAATTGATTAGGAAAATGGCTGAACATTTTGCAAACAGTGTAGGCCCTGATCAGATGCCGCAGAACGCGGCGTCTGATCTGGGCCTGCACTGTTTGCCTGGGTACCCGTTTTGGGGTTTCTGGTACGAAATGGGTTAAAAAGAGGGATTAAACTATAAATATTATGTTGTGACATTGAGAATAAAATACAGGGTTATTTTCTTTGAATATAATATGACAAACTATTAACTTTCATATACCCAACACAGAACCTACCCTAAGTATTCAGACACCTCATTTTCTTGTAAAGTTTGAGTGTGTTTTAGTTTTGTTTTGTTTGATTTGAGGTTTAGCGTCCCCATCAACACTGTAAAGGTCATTTTGGAGACATTGCTTCCAATTTTGTGGGACTTTTACCCGACATTGAGATGAAATGACATCTCAAACTGACCACAAATGAATACTGGTCAACCCCTTAGAGGATCTAAGCCTGGCCAGGCAAAGTGGTGTGAGTCGGACCGTCCATGCATGTAAACCCTATTGGTTTCATTGGGCAACATGGCTTGAGATGTCACTTCATCACAGTGTCAGGTAAAAGTCCCACAAAATTGGAAGCAATGTCTCCGAAAGGACCTATACAGTGTTGACGGGGATGTTAAACCTCAAATCAAACATACCGTTCAGACTGTGCCCATCGGGGCTTGAAGAAATAGATGGGCTGCATGATGCTTCCACGTAGAGCTGAAACCTACCTCATATGAGTTATGGTAAACCACTTAGCGGATCTAAGCCTGCCCAGGTAAAGCTTCCAGTCAGACCGTCCAGGCTTATAAGCCCTGTTGGTTTCATTAGGCAACATTTTCATCTCAATGTCTGAGTTATCTCAATGTCTGGTAAAAGTCACACAAAATTGGAAACAATATGTCCATAATGTCCTGTACAGTATTGACAGGGACGTTAAACATCAATTCTAATGCACTTGCGTATGTAATGCGACATCTGATTGGATAACGTCATATTCTGTGATATACTGTCGGAAACCCGACGTCATCGCGTAACATCGCGTTTCATTGGCTGGCATTTGGTTTTACGCTGCTCACGGCGCTAGCCGTTTTGTGCAAAATAATACAGTTTTTAACAAAACAACCTTAGAAGTGCATTAGAATGGGGATAACTGTATTGCAAAATTGTGATGTGGGGAGGTAAATCGTCGGTTTTACGGTCGCAAATTACGTTTTATGGCTCCGCTGACGCGTCGCCGTAAAACGAAATTTCCGACCGTAAAACCTCCGATTTACCTCCCCAAATCACAATTTTGAAAACAGTTATCCCCTAAATCAATCAATCGATCAACCAAATACATACTGTAAAAATCCTAAAACTTTGGACACCTAGCTTGAGGACTTGCTGTAATTCTCCTAAAATTTTAACATTGGTTAGTGCAGATGGAATGGCAAACAGTGTCGAGACCACACTATATGACCAACAAGGGTTGACATGTCGTTAAAACAAATCAACCAATCAATCAATCAATCAATCAATCAAGCCACTCAGATGTTTCACTGTGTATCTTCATTTTTAAGCAAGCTGTTTCTTAACCCTGAAGAAGTAAGTGACTGTAGAGCCATCTGCCGACCTGAGCTCAATCAGATGAGCGGTTAGAATACCTGCCAGGGTCGGCCACATTCTTTCATGGAGATTGAGCATGAAATCTTTTCTATGGTCATTCTCTCCCTTCCCCTGATTCAAGAAGGACAGTTGTCAGTTTCTGGCAAAAGGATGTGCACTGTACTCAGGTTAACTGCATACGTATAAGCCTGGTCAGGAAAAGAGTGGATAGTTAAACTGGTTGGCTCAATATGATCTAAAGAGTTTTGACTGGGCCATTAAACTCCAATACAAACAAACAAGACTGTAGAACTGGGGCCCGAGCCACTCAATTCCCTATGCTGCAGTATTGTTCCCTGTGCTGCGGTGTTGTTTCCATGGATACGCGTCTACCCGACCTAGGTTGCATCCAGTATGCTGATTCTGTGAGATGGAGTTTGAGTGAGTGACTGGCATCAGATCACGCCTTAACCCTTTTTGTACTGAATGGAGTCTTCCAGCCTATATATAGCAGAGTCCATTTCAAATTTTGGGGTTTCAGCTTGAGTTATCGAAATGATCCCAAGTATTGGGACAAATATGCCTAAGCAAACAGTGCAGACCCAGATCAGACTGCTCCTTCAGGAGCAGTCTGATCAGGATCTACACTGTTTGCCATTCCATCTGCACCTTTTGGACTTCTTGCAGGACCTTTAAACAAATTTGTTAACCCTTGTCCTGCTGAGCCCAGATATACCTTACCTTTCAAACAATGTAGATCCAGATCAGATGGCTTCTTCATCTGAAGAAGCCATCTGATCAGGATCTACATTGTTTGTCATTCAGATTATGAATTTGTTGCAATAATTTGCAGCAAGTAATCTGATTGGTTGATAATCAGCTGTGGGTGTAGCATATTTAAATATTCAGCAGGACAAGGGTTAAAATTTTATGAGAATTACAGAATGGTTGAACTTCCTACAAACAGTGAAGGCCCTGATCAGGATAAAGCAGCATCTCATCTCTGCCAATGACCTGTTTGTTTGTTTGATTTGAGGTTTAACATCCCCATCAACACTGTAAAGGTCATTTTGGAAATGTTGCTTCCAATTTTGTGGGACTTTTACCCGACATTGAGATGAAATGATATCTCAAGCCCTGTCGCCCAATGAAAACAATAGGGTTTATTAGCATGGACGGTCCGCCACCGCGGTTCCTGGACAGGCTTAGATCCTTTAAGCGGTTTACCAGTACTAGTGTGCGGGCCGGATTCAGCTCTGCGTGGGAGCCTCATGCAGCCCATGTATTTCTTCAAGCCCCTATGAGCGGGGGCTTAATGACCTGTTTGGGGTTTACCCATACAAAATGGGTTAAAAAGTATTTCAAAGGTATTAAAGTGCAAAAAAAGTACACTCTGTGACTCAATACACTCAAAATTATTTCAAAATAACAGTTGGTTGCACTTGGCTAATATTTGTCTTAGATTAATCCTTGTCAGTTATTGAACTGCACATTTTTTGGCTTACTCAGCAAAACGATAAATAAAAATTACTGCATAATGTAAATAGGCAGAACCAGATGTTCATGAACTAGGATAAAACATTCAAACATTCACTTGGTGTATGGACTCAGTGAACATTAATGGAAGTTCATGAACTTTTGTGAATGGTTTATGAACACTCAGCAACAGTTCATCAGTTTCATGTATATGTTATGAACATTAACCGACAGTTCATGGACTTCCATGAAGAGTTTATGAATGTTCATCAACAGTTCATCAGTTCATGAACAGATGCATCAACTTTGATTCATGAACTACTAATGAACTGCTTTCATGAATATGCTGATGAACAATGATGAACAGTTCATGAACATTTATGAGCAAGTCATGAATGTTCATCACCAATTCATCAGTTCATGAACAGGTTGTCAACAGGGTCCATATTTGGAGCTATGTTAATTTGGGAAAAGAATCAGTCTGAGAGATAATTTTGCTGTGCACACATATCGAAAGATATGTTTTTGCTTGGAGCAGCTCATATAATATAATGTGCAAACAGTGAAAAAGCTTCTGGCATGTGTGCAGGCTAATGCCAGAATCCTTCACTCTTCACCAATGTGCAGAAGGAACATGTGTAAGCGGATTCAATTGATTCACCACTCTTCAAACATTTCATCCGCGTCATGACAGAACCTGCTTTATGGCATAAAATTTTGCAAACATAACAAAGTTGCAGCTTTCAGGACTCGGCTTTTGACCCACCGGCTGTTATCAGTTACTGTCGGGGGGGGGGGGAGGTCGATCTCACTGAGTACTGGTAAACCATACTTAGAGCTTCAAAGTCTGTCCAGGATCTGAACTTAAACTGTCCAGCCCCGACATGACCTTAGCTGTTGACTGGGCTATAAAACCACAACACACAAACACACACGCACAATACTGAGGTACAGATCAGCCTGCGCTCATGTGCATATGAGCCCCACCAAGCGAATTTGTGTCTTTGAGCATTCCATCATGACAAATTTTAACTGCGCATGCCCAGCCATCCAGAGGGGCCAGGGATATGGCTTTCTGTCTGAAGGTTCCTCTTGATTCACTGCTTGTATGAGCGAGCAGCGAAGGTTCTGGCGAGACTGCGCGGATGCGCAGACTCGCCTGAACCTTCGCTGCTCGCATAGGCGATAAGTACCAAAATCGCTTGACGGGGCCCATTTGATCAGCACCTTTGTGTTCACTGCTTGGACAGTACAACAAATACCTCAATCTCTTCCGTGGCCTAATTATTAGGTTTCTCACCGCCATGGGTTGAGTCTGGCTCGGGGCCACATGTCAGACGCCAATTAAGTTATTCATCGGAAGATCAGGTGAATTTTCTCCGGGTACTCTAGTTTCCACCCACCCCTGATTAATGATCGGCTTGAAATTAGTGAAATAATCTTGAAAGGGCTGTAAACTACAGCAAAACTACAGCAAAGGGCTGTAAACTACATCCCCCCCCCCACACCCACACACAAAAAAAAAGCAACAAAACAAAAACCTGTACTCGCCATGTTTAAAAGTCCAACACTCTAGCTGGTTGGTGTAGCTGAGCAGGCCCCGAGGTTATGAAACTTTTTCCATGCTCATCACACTTGAGCATGAAATTTGAAATGCTCATAATTATTAAATACATGTACAAACAAATGAGGCAGTTAAAATGTCTGCTCAGATCAGCAAATAATGTTGTTTGTCCTGCTTATAAATTTTAAAATGCCAACAATTGTTGGCATTTTAAAATTTATGAGCAGGATAAATTTCATGCTCAAGTAAGTTAAGCATGAAAAAAAAAAAAAAACTCGACGAAGGCCAGTTTGTGTCTTACCTGGTTGGAAACCCCAAAGACAGGTTTTCTCATGATGGACCTCTTATATAAACTTCTTTATCCTTATGTAAATTGTATTACTGGCATATTTGCTAGCATGCTCATTTTATTTGGCCATTAATTTGATTTTATTAGAGGATTAGGTAGCAACCAGTAAGAATTGCATAAGATATATTGGCAGATATATGAAACCCCTTTAACCCCTCCGTTTCTGAAGTGAACTTTGCCATATTTAGTTTATACTAATTTATTTTAGTTCGATTGAGATGGAAGCTTTCAAGCTTATTTAATCGCTCTCGAACACTCATTCCGGATATTTTCACGCGCGCGACAGAATATCCGGAATGAGTGTTCGAGAGCGATTAAATAAGCTTGAATATTAAATTTGCCATATTTGACTTGGGAATTGTCCATGGTTTCAGATAGTTTGTTATAGCCCCGCTTTGAAAAAGTGGGGGCTATATTGGATTTGGCTTGTCCGGAATTCCGTCTGTCTGTCTGTCTGTAATTTGTCCGGAATTCCATCTGTCTGTCTGTCTGTAATATTTGATAGTGGGTACCTTGTTACCGCAACTCCTTTTACAGTTCTAGGTCAATCCTTTTGAAACTTTACAGGTGTTTTCATATAGGTCTGAAGATATGCATATTCTTTTTTCATTATCCTTAAATAATTTTTTTCACTTATTTCACCTTTTTTAACTTAGACAATTTTTGAGATCTACTAATGTTAAAATGTATAGGGAGTAGCTACCTTGTTACCGCAACTCCTCTTACAGTTATAGGTCAATCCTTTTGAAACTTTACATGTGTTTTCATATAGGTCTGAAGATATGCATTTTTTTTTTTCATTGTCCTTAAATAATTTTTTTCACTTATTTCACCTTTTTTAACTTAGACAATTTTTGAGATCTACTAATGTTAAAATGTATAGGGAGTAGCTACCTTGTTACCGCAACTCCTCTTACAGTTCTAGGTCAATCCTTTTGAAACTTTACAGGTGTTTTCATATAGGTCTGAAGATGTGCATATTTTTTTTTCATTATCCTTAAATAATTTTTTTCACTTATTTCACCTTTTTTAACTTAGACAATTTTTGAGATCTACTAATGTTAAAATGTATAGGGAGTAGCTACCTTGTGACCACAACTCCTCTTACAGTTCTAGGTCAATCATTTTGAAACTTTACAGGTGTTTTCATATAGGTCTGAAGATGTGCATATTCTTTTTTCATCATCCTTAAATAATTTTTTTCACTTTTCACTTATTTCACCTTTTTTTAACTTAGACAATTTTTGAGATCTACTAATGTTAAAATGTATAGGGAGTAGCTACCTTGTGACCACAACTCCTCTTACAGTTCTAGGTCAATCCTTTTGAAACTTTACAGGTGTTTTCATATAGGTCTGAAGATGTGCATATTCTTTTTTCATTATCCTTAAATAATTTTTTTCACTTAATTCACCTTTTTTAACTTAGACAATTTTTGAGATCTACTAATGTTAAAATGTATAGGGAGTTGCTAGCTTGTGATCGCAACTCCTCTTACAGTTCTAGTCAATCCTTTTGAAATTTAACAGGTGTTTTCATATAGGTCTGAAGATGTGCATGTGCTTTTTTCATTATCCAAAACCTATTTTTTAACTTAGACTGTTTTTCAGATCTAATAACGCGAAAAGTCTATAAGGCGTAGGTACCTTGTTAGGGATTTAACCCTCTCACAAGTCTTTACCTTTAATTCATGAGTCTTTCTCCTCTGACAGGGCTATAGCGGGGCTATAGTCAGATCCTCTGACAGTTCTAGTTTGTTTTATTTGAGGTTTAACATCCCTGTCAACACTGTAAAGGTCATTTTGGAGATGTTGCTTCCGATTTTGTGGGACTTTTACCCGACATTGAGATGAAATGACATCTCAAGCCCTGTCGACCAATGAAACCAAGAGGGTTTATAAGCATGGACGGGCCGAGCCGCACCGCTCCACCCGGGCAGGCTTAGATCCTCAAAGCGGTTTACCAGTACTCGTTTGCGGGTCGGGTTGACAGCTCTGCGTGGAAGCATCATGCTGCCCATATATTTCTTCAAGCCCCGATGGGCGGGGGCCAATTGTTTCAGATAGGGTTTACAGTTAAAATCATTAATTTTTGTAGTCAATAACTGAAAACTGTGTAGTGAAGATAAATATATTTATCATATGATGTCGTGTCAGAGAGTGTAATAACAGCATGTAATATTTTCCATAATCCGCTAGTGGATTAAATATGCAAATTAGCTAGATACGTCCTGTAACGTTACACGTACGACGTCCTTAACGACGTCACATTTATAGATGGAGGAATATTGATATTTTTGTAAACAATCATGAATAAAATGTGTTTAAATGTCATATGATAAATAGAATCTTGCATTATTGAATTTATTAAACTCGTTGAGGAAAAGGGATAAAATGCTCGGCAAAGCCTCACATTTTTTCCCTCTTCCTCAACTCGTTTAATAAATTCAATAATACATGAACATGCATGTAAGATCCTCTATTTATTGTATAGTCCCTCAAAGAAGTTTATCAGTACTCAATGTGAGTACTTGCTGAAATTCTCCTAAAATTTAAAAAAAAATTGTTTCATGGAGTCTAAAAGGTGCAATGGCAAACAGTATAGTCCATGATCAGACTTTTAGGAGCAGTCTGAGCTGGGACTGCACTGTTTGCTTCGGTCTATGTCCCAATGCTCGGGATCATTACGGTATTTTATTTTAACCTGTATTATGCAACCACCTCTTTTAAACAAACAATTTTAGGATTACCCAAAAGGTGGTTGCTTAACGCAGGTTTCAAAGTACATTGTAATGAAAAAGCTTCGAGGACATTTCAAAAGGCCAGTCAGCATGAGATATCGTAATGATCATAAGTATTGGGACAGAAGGGCCTAAGCAAACAGTGCAGACCCAGATTAGACTGCTCCTGATTTGCCAGCCCGCCTGCACCTTTTAGACTCGTTGCTGGGTTGTGAATCAAATTTGTTAAAATTGAAGGAGAATTTCAGCAAGTCCTCCAGGTGTCCCAATTTTATGAGTTTTATGGTTACTTGTATTATGTTTGTTTGTTTTTGTTTGATTTGAGGTTTAACGTTCCCGTCAACACTGTAAAGGTCATTTTGGAGACGTTGCTTCCAATTTTGTGGGACTTTTACCTGACATTGAGATGAAATGACATCTCATGCCCTGTCGCCCAATGAAACCAATAGTGTTTATTAGCATGGACGGTCCGCCTCGCACCGCGGTTCCTGGACAGGCTTAGATCCTCTAAGTGGTTTACCAGTACTAGTGTGCGGGCCGGATTCAGCTCTGCGTGGAAGCATCGTGCAGCTTTATTGTGTAAGTACCTCATAGCAGTTTTTCAGTTTTCCCCAAAAGGTGGTTGCTTAATGCAGGTTTCATGGTAAAGAAAAAGCTTTGAGGACATTGCAAAAGGCTAGTCAAGCTTGGTTCCTATGTATGAGATACCATAATGATCCAAAGTATTGGGATACACAGTGCAGACCCAGATCAGACTGAAGGAGCGGTCTGATCAGGGTATACACTGTTTGCCATCATGTCTGCACCTTTTAGACTCCTTGCGGGGTCATGAATCAAATTTGTTAAAATTTTAGAAGAATTACAGCAAGTCCACCAGGTGTCCAAGTTTTTAGGATTTTTATGGTTACCTGTATTATGTAAGTACCTCTTTTAAACGAGCAGTTTTTCAGTTTTGCCCAAAAGGTTGTTGCTTAACACAGGTTTCATAGTAAAGACATTTCAAAAGACCAGTCAAGTCTGATTCCTATATCATATATGAGATACCTGTAGTTTAAGTGTAAAACCCCACACCTGGTAGACACAGTAGATTAATGGACATGTCTGGACATGACTGCTACACCCTGCATTTACACTTTTGTCACGGTAATTATAACGCCTGTTTCTAATATTTAATTACTAATTAGATGAAGTTGACAAATAATGAAGTCTTTCTCAAGTTCAGACTAAAGGTAATAATTTAATATCAAGTTCTGCAAAGTGCAGTTTTCTTGCATTTCTTTATCATGAAAGTACACAAAGAGCTGAGTCTTGGTTTGAATTAAGGTTTTACTTCCCACTCAACACTATTTAGGTCATTTTGTAGACATTGCTTCCAATTTTGTGGGAGTTTCACCTGACATTGAGATGAAATGACATCTCAAGCCCTACTAACAATGTTATTAGCAAACAATGTAGATGCAGATCAGATGCCATAGTGGCACCTGATCAGGGTCTACACTGATTGCTTAACCCTTATCCCACTTATCATGACCCAGCTTTTGCAAACAGTGTAGATCCTGATCAGATGGCTTCTAAAGAACCTGTCTACACTTAACCCTTATCCAGCTGAACACAACAACCCCCTATTTTTGCAAACAGTGTAGATCCTGATCAGGATCTATACTGTTGGTCATGCAGTTTGTGAATTGAACCAATATGTCAAGTAATTTGATTTGGTGATAATCAGCAATGGGTTTGGCTTATTTAATTTAAGCAGCGGTATAAGGGTGAAAATGCAGGCCTTTAAGGATATAAGTTCAAGTTCTGGACCATTATTCAGCATACAGTCAGAGACAGTTGAGCAACCAGTGCTGTCTTTTCTTTGATTTCTTATTTCCTCATATTCAGCCTTATGTCTCATTATGTCTCCCCCGAAAAAATTTTTTTCGGAGAGACATATTGTTTTTCCCCCGGGCGTCTGTCTGTCCGTCTGTCTGTCTGTCCGTCTGTCTGCTGTCACACTTTCGTGTCCGCTCTGTAACTTGAAAACCGTAAGAGCTATCGTCACGAAACTTCGTATAAATATTAATCAGCATTAGACGACGTGCAGTGCGCAAGAACCATAACTCTCGCATTTATACTTTTTGAATTATCTCCCTTGGAAGTTTGTTGGTATGTATATATGTATGGGCAAATCGTGTCCGGTCAATAACTTTCTTATTTTTTTGATAGATTTTAAAATTACTCGGCAGAAATATTAACAACCATAAGACGATGTGTGGTGCGCATGAGGCAGGTTGGTACCTCAAAGGTCAAGGTCATACTTAGAGGTCAAATGTCAAAAAAGGGGCCTTTTTTCGTATTTGGTCAATAACTTTCTTATTTTGAGATGGATTTTAAAATTACTTGGCATAATTATTAACAACCATAAGACGATGTGTGGTGCGCATGAGGCAGGTCGGTTCCTCAAAGGTCAAGGTCATACTTAGAGATCAAAGGTCAAAAAAGGGGCCTTTTTTTCGTATTTGGTCAATAACTTTCTAATTTTGAGATGGATTTTAAAATTACTTGGCATAATTATTAACAATCATGAGACGATGTGTGGTGCACATGAGGCAGGTCGGTACCTCAAAGTTCAAGGTCATACTTAGAGGTCAAAGGTCAAAAAGTGGGCCTTTTTTTCGTATTTGGTCAATAACTTTCTTATTTTGAGATGGATTTTGAAATCACATGGCAGAAATGTGAACCAATATAAGGCGATGTGTTGCACGCATGACCCAGGTTGGTACCTCAAAGGTCAAGGTCATACTTAGAGGTCAAAGGTAAAAAAGGGGCCTTTTTTCGGGTTTTGTCAGTAACTTGCCTATTTTTAAATAGAATTTGAAGTTACTTGGCAAACATGTTAACTATCATGGGATGATGTGTTGCATGCATGATTCAGTTGGTACCTAAAATGTCAAGGTCATACATAGAGGTCAAAGGTAAAAAAGGGGCCTTTTTTCGTGTTTGGTCAATAACTTTCTTATTTTTAGATGGATTTTGAAATTGCTAGGCAGACATGTTAACCACCATGAGATGATGTGTTGCACGCATGACCCAGTTTAATACCTGAAAGGTCAAGGTCATACATAGAGGTTAAAGGTAAAAAAAAGGGCCTTTTTTGTGTTCTGTCAATAACTTTCTTATTATGCCCCCAACTTTGAAAAAGTTTGAGGGGCATATTGGTTCTGGTTCGTTCGTCCGTCCATTACGCTTTTGATGCATAGCATAACTAAAGAACCGTGTATGCTAGGGTTTTGAAATTTCATATATGGATTCCTCATGGAAAATTAGCTGACGCGTATTTTTTTTTCTCGTCCGGATTATGCCCCCTTCAAGAGTTATTGCCCTTTGAATTTTTTTTTTTTTTTTTAATAAAATCTTGTCAGCAAGATATCTCAAAAACTATTGGAGCTAGAGCCTTGAAAGTTGGTGATTATATTGATGGTGATGAGTAGATGAACTGATTAACTTTTGACAAAATTCCGAACAAATACTTTGTGAGTTATGGCCCTTTGTCATTTTGGTAATTTGTGCCCATTGTAATGTATGCTGAAAGTGATGCATAGCATAACTTTAGAACCATGTATGCTAGGGTTTTGAAATTTCTTATATGGATTCCTCATGGAAAATTAGCTGACGCGTATTTTTTTTCTCATCCGGAATATGCCCCTTTCAAGAGTTATTGCCCTTTGAAATTTTTTTAATAAAATCTTGTCAGCAAGATATCTCAAAAACTATTGGAGCTAGAGGCTTGAAAGTTGGTGAATAGAT
The DNA here is from genome assembly GCA_963580285.1 of Lucinisca nassula. Taxonomy (NCBI): domain Eukaryota; kingdom Metazoa; phylum Mollusca; class Bivalvia; order Lucinida; family Lucinidae; genus Lucinisca; species Lucinisca nassula. Next base: position 90,618,723 of record OY757020.1, on the reverse strand, counting down.
TGTTGGTGATGAGTAGATGAACTGATTAACTTATGACAAAATTCCGAAAACTACTTTGTGAGTTATGGCCCTTTGTCATTTTGGTTATTTGTGCCCATTGTAATGTATGCTAAAAGTGATGCATAGCATAACTTTAGAATGGTGTATGCTATAATTTTGAAATTTCATATATGCATTGCTGATGGAAAATTAGCTGACGCGTATTTTTTTTCTCATCCGGAATATGCCCCTTTCAAGAGTTATTGCCCTTTGAAATTTTTTTAATGAAATCTTGTCAGCAAGATATCTCAAAAACTATTGGAGCTAGAGCCTTGAAAATTGGTGAATAGATTGTTGGTGATGAGTAGATGAACTGGTTAACTTATGACAAAATTCCGAAAAATACTTTGTGAGTTATGGCCCTTTGTCATTTTGGTAATTTGTGCCCATTGTAATGTATGCTAAAAGTGATGCATAGCATAACTTTAGAACGGTGTATGCTATAATTTTGAAATTTCATATATGCATTGCTGATGGAAAATAAGCTGACGCGTTTTTTTTTTTCTCGTCAGGATTATGCCCCTTTCAAGAGTTATTGCCCTTTGATTTTTTTTAAAATAAAATATTGTCAGCAAGATATCTCAAAAACTATTGGAGCTAGAGGCTTGAAAGTTGGTGAATATTAATGGTGGTGATGAGTAGATGAACTGATTAACTTTTGACAAAATTCCAAAAAATACTTTGTGAGTTATGGCCCTTTGTCATTTTGGTAATTTGTGCCCATTGTAATGTATGCTAAAAGTGATGCATAGCATAACTTTAGAACGGTGTATGCTATAATTTTGAAATTTCATATATGCATTTCTGATGGAAAATAAGCTGACGCGTATTTTTTTTCTCATCAGGATTATGCCCCTTTCAAGAGTTATTGCCCTTTGAATTTTTTTTAATAAAATCTTGCAAGCAAGATATCTCAAAAACTATTGGAGCTAGAGGCTTGAAAGTTGGTGAATATATTGGTGGTGATGAGTAGATGAACTGATTAACTTTTGACAAAATTCCAAAAAATACTTTGTGAGTTATGGCCCTTTGTCTGTGCCTATTGTAATGTATGCTAAAAGTGATGCATAGCATAACTTTAGAACCGTGTATGCTAGGGTTTTGAAATTTCATATATGGGTTCCTCATGAAAAATTAGCTGACGCGTATTTTTTTTCTCATCCGGATTATGCCCCTTTCAAGAGTTATTGCCCTTTGAAATTTTTTTTAATAAAATCTTGTCAGCAAAATATCTCAAACACTATTGGAGCTAGAGCCTTGAAAGTTGTTGAGTATATTGGTGGTGATGAGTATATGAACTGATTAACTTTTGACAAAATTCCAAAAAATACTTTGCGAGTTATGGCCCTTTGTCATTTTGGTAATTTGTGCCCATTGCAATGAATCCTAAAAGTGATGCATAGCATAACTTTAGAACTGTGTATGCTATGGTTTTGAAATTTCATATATGCATTCCTAATGGAAAATAAGCTGACACGTACTTTTTTCTTTTCTCATCCGGATTATGCCCCTTTCAAGAGTTATTGCCCTTTGAATTTTTTTAATAAAATCTTGTCAGCAAGATATCTCAAAAACTGTTGGAGCTAGAGGCTTGAAAGTTGGACCATGAGTCATGTGCAAAACCAAGGTCCATACCTCCAATGTCAAGGTCATACCTAGAGGTCAAAGGTAAAAAAAAAAGGACAGTCAATAACTTCCTTATTCTTTGATGGATTATGAAATTACTTGGCAGAAATGTTAACCATCATGAGACGATGTGTTGTACCGCAAAGGTCAAGGCCATACTTAGAGGTCAAAGGTAAAAAAGTGCTTTTTTGTTTACGGCCAATAACTTTTTTATTTTTCTATGAACATTTTTAAAGTTACTATGCAGAAATGTTCATCTTCATTAGATGATGTGTTGCACACAAGACCCAGCTCAATACCTCCAATGTCAAGGTTATACGTAGCAGTCAAAAACGGTGGAGACATCTTTGTTTTTGTAGAAAAACAAATTCTAGTTTAGCTCTTATCTTGCTGTTCACAACTACCCCTATCTTTGCAAACAGAGTAGATCCAGATCAGATGGCTTCTGAAGAAGCCATCTGATCAGGATCTACACTGTTTGGCATTCAGTTTATGAATTTGTAGCAATAAACTACATCAAGTGATTTGGTTGGTTGATAGACAGAAATGGGTGTGGCTTAAATGAATATTCAATAAGATAAGGGTTAGATGAGCATCCACTGCATGGGGATCAGGGTCCAGTAGTTCAAAGCATTGTTAACCCTTGTCCTGCTGAGCCCGGATATGCTTTATCTTTCAAACAATGAAGATCCAGATCAGACTGATCTGGATCTTCATTGTTTGTTATTCAGTTCCTGAATTTGGTGCAATTATTTGCACCAAGTAATCTCATTGGTTGATAATCAGTAGTGGGTGTGGCATATATAAATATTCAGCAGGTCAAGGGTTAACTTAACGAGTTGGTAAGTGGACAAATTGTTAACTGTCCTAGCAAGTACAAAATCATATATAGTGTTATTTATAGCTGAAAAAAATGAACATTTTTTTTTAGCAAAAATATTAGCATACAATGTCATGTATTTGCCATATTAAATGATCCAAGTTTTACTAATGCGTTAACTTTTGATATGTTTAGTTTTGAACAACTGGCCCCAGGAGGTCATGGCTTCGATCTCAACTGGACTAGCTATACATTCTTTTGTGGCAATTTGTCAGTAAACATTTTCTAGGGTCATTCATTTGTATTCCAGAAGAGCAGTTTGTCTGTTTCTCAGGCGAAAGAATGTGCACTGTACTCAGGTTAACTGTTATGCATAAGCCTCATGTTGTACAAGATCCCACTTCTGACACCAGATTCAAGAAGTATCACTTAACCAGTGTCTTCTGAATAAATTAATTTTGCAACCAATCAAATAATTATTACTTGATTTATTGTATTCAGATTTGTTAACCAGATACATTATTGCTTCTTCAGAAGCATTTGATCTGAATCTACACTCTTTGCAAAGGTAGGAGTAGCAAAATTGCAAATAGCCTTTTGAATAATTTTAATTTTTCAGGGAATATTAAGCTGTCACACGTGGCCCCCACCCATTGGGGCTTGAAGAAATAAATGGGCTGCATGATGCTTCCACGCCAAGCTGAATCCGGCCCACACGAATACGGGTAAACCGCTTAGAGGATCTAAGCCTGCCCAGGCAATGCGGTGTGAGTTGGACCATCCATGCTTATAAACAGTATTGGTTTCATTGGATGACACGGCTTGAGATGTCATTTCATCTCAATGTCGGGTAAAAGTCCCACAAAATTGGAAGCAACGTCTCCAAAATGACCTACATAGTGTTGATGGGGATGTCAAACATCAATCAAACAAATTAGCCTGTCACATGTGAAAAAGCTGGTTGAAGAAAATCAGTTTTACCTTTCATATGAATTGGTGATTCATATGATGTCAAGCTCCGTTTTTTTTTTTTTGTTTTTTTTTTTTCAGAAAAATTAAAGAAAATTAAAAATCTAGTACTGCCGACTGCTACGTAAAATTGCTGTTTGCTACTTGAAATTGCTGTCTGTTACAGTTGTGTTTTGTGCTTTAATGGTTAATGTGGATGGACTCTGTATTTAGGGATATAGAATGATCGTGATTGCATTTAGGTGATCCTCAGGAGCTTAAAATTATTGGGGAATTTATACAAAACATATTGATGAAGCACTTTGTAGTCATTACAGTTATGCAAGATTTTATCAGACTGACCAGTAGACCAGACATCTCTGATGGGCTGAAGTCAGGGTTCCAGTTAGCACAAATTCTGAACCTTTCCTTTCAAGGGGAATGTGAACACTTGGCAGATTTTCCTGCCATTTTTCAAAGGTAGTTAACTTTTGGGACTTCCTGTTCACTTTTCTTAAAAGCCCTGTCCTATTGAAAAAGGGGTCTACACTTAAAGGAAAGGATTTGATCTGCAGGAGCAAATCCTAAATTCTTTTAAGAGTTGACCCCCATTGACATGAGAGACAAAAAATACTTTTGCAGAAGTTGCTTCCCCTGAAGGGTACATGATTCCCCTCAAATAGCAAAATCTTGCAGTTTGTTCATACGTATGTTCCTGTTGAGGTCTTATGACCCCATCAAAACTATTTAGGTCATTTTGGAGACATTGCTTCGAATTTTGTGTGATTTTTACCTGTATTGTGATGAAATTACTTCTCCAGCCCTGCCGCCCAATGAAACCAATAGGGTTTATATGCATGGATGGTCTGACTCACAAAACTGTGCCTGGGCAGGCTTTGACCGTCTTAGCAGTTTACCAGAAAATTTTGCAGCTTAAAAGACCTAAGGAAAGGTAGTTCTTCAGAAGCAAGGACTGGAGCGCAGAACTGAAAACTGTGGTGTGTTCTGTATTTACCGTATATATTTTGAAAGACAGGCCTGAACAAACTTTGTAGACCCAGCAGAGATGCCCCGGAACACCGCGTCTCAACTGTTAGGGTCTACAATGTTTGCCAATCACCCCCCTATTCTTAGACACAAAATTGGGCAGTAAATAATACTTTTCAAATTTTAGAACAAGGAGTTGAGGTGTCCTGATATTTAGGGTTCATACGGTAGTCAGAGTAGCTACTTTTGGCCAATTATGCCTTGATGCTGTAAATTGTGAAGCAGGCTGATTTTGTTTTGTTTGATTTGAGGTTCAACGTCCCCGTCAACACTGTAACTTAGGTCATTTTGGAGACCTTGCTTCCAATTTTGTGGGACTTTACCCGACATTGAGATGAAATGACATTTCAAGCCCTGCCGCCTAATGAAACCAATAGGGTTTATAAACATGGACGGGCTGACTCACACCGCTTTGCCTGGGCAGGCTTAGATCCTCTAAGCGGTTTACCAGTACTTGTGTGCGAGTCGGAATCAGCTCTGCGTTGAAGCATCATGCAGCCCATATATTTCTTCAAGCCCCGATGGGTGGGGGCTTGCTTTTCTTTCTAATTTATATGTCCTCCCTTTGAACACCAATCCTAATTTTTGCTGAAAAATAAGAAAAAAAAAATTATATAAATATATAAAATTCTGTCTGCAAAATTGATGGGTCATCATGAAAACACACCTATATAATTCTGACCCCCTTGAACCCCACTTATATATAGTAAAACTGGGGTTTACAGGGGTAAACCTTATTTTTCTTAGTTCTGCTCTAAAACATAGATTATGGGTACTCGTTAGAACCCCCTCGATGAGGCGATTCTAACGAGTGCCCAGAATCTATATTTTGAGCAGAAATAAGAAAAATATCACAATTTTTCATCTTAAAATTTTCATTTTTTCGGCGATTAAGGTGGCAATGTATTTGTATAGGTGTGTTTGCGTGATGTAGCACAGTAGCGTTATAAAGATTCTTTGGATAGGATTTGTATGTCATCCCATTGTACATCTGTCAGATTTAAGGAATCTGACATATGCTATTATGGAAATTTATATCCCACCCTTCTGAATAGGGGATGAAATTGGAGCTAGTGATTACTGTTACAAAATGCAGTGCAATTTTGCCACTTAGTTTCACAATATTTGACAGTGGATTTAAATCATTAACCCTTTTTAGCTCACCTGTCACGTAGTGACAAGGTGAGCTTTTGTGATCACTTTTTGTCCGTCGTCCGTGCGTCCGTCCGTGCGTCCGTAAACAATTTCAAATAAGTATATCTCTAATACCCCATGGCCAATCTTGATCAAATTTCATGTGAAGCATCATCAGGTAGGGGGACAGGCTGCATAAGGTTTTTGGGCTGATCAGATTGGAACTCTGGTTGCCATGGCAACATATAGCTCCCATAGACTTATAATGGGAAAAATTTAAAAAATCTTCTTCTCTGAAACCACAGGGCTGAGAGCTTAGATATTTAGCATGTTGCAACGGCCAGTGGTCACCTACATAATTCCTGCCAATCATGCCCCTGGGTTTCAAATGGGCCATGCCCCGGGGCCCCTTCTCTCCCATAGACTCATAATGGAAAAAAAAGCTTCAAAAATCTTCTTCTCTGAAACCACAGGACCCAGAGCTTAGATATTTAGCATGTAGCAACGGCAAGTGGTCACCTACAAAATTCCTGCCAATCATGCCCCTGGGGTCCAAATGGGCCACGCCTTGGGGCCCCTTAGCTCCCATAGACTCCTAATGGAAAAAAAGCTTCAAAAATCTTCTTCTATGAAATCACAGGTCCCAGAGCTAAGGTATTTGACATGTAGCAACGGCAAGTGGTCACCTACATAATTCCTGCCAATCATGCCCCTGGGGCCAAAATTGGCCACACCCCGGGGCCCCTTAGCTCCCATAGACTCATAATGGAAAAAAAAGGTTCAAAAATCTTCTTTTCTGAAACCACAGGGTCCAGAGCTTAGCTATTTAGCATGTAGCAATGGCCAGTGGTCACCTACATAATTCCTGCCAATCATGCCCCTAGGGTCCAAATTGGCCACGCCCCAGGGCCCCTTCGCTCCCATAGACTCATAATGGAACAAAAAGCTTCAAAAATTTTCTTCTTGGAAACCACAGGGCCCAGAGCTTAGATATTTAGCATGTAGCAATTGATGGCCAGTGGTCACCTACATAATTCCTGCCAATCATGCCCCTGGGTTCCAAATGGGGGATGCCCCGGGGCCCCTTAGCTCCTATAGACTCATAATGGAACAAAAAGCTTCAAAAATCTTCTTCTCGGAAACCACAAGGCCCAGAGCTTAGATATTTAGCATGTAGCAACGGCAAGTGGTCACCTACATAATTCCTGCCAATCATGGCCCTGGGGTCCAAACGGGCCACGCCCCTGGGCCCTTTAGCTCCTATATACTCTTAATGGAAAAAAGCTTCAAAAATCTTCTTCTCTGAAACCACAGGGCCCAGAGCTGAGTTATTGGCATGTAGCAACGGCAAGTGGTCACCTACATAATTCCTGCCAATCATGACACTGGTGTCCAAACGGGCCACGCCCCGGGGCCCTTTAGCTCCTATAGACTCATAATGGAAAAAAAAGCTTCAAAAATCTTCACCTCTGAAACAACAGGGCCCCGAGCTGAGATATTTGGCATGTAGCAACGGCAAGTGGTAACCTACATAATTCCTGCCAATCATGCCCCTGGGGTCAAAACGGGCCACGCCCCGAGGCCCTTTAGCTCCTATAGACTCATAATGGAAAAAAAAGCTTCAAAAATCTTATTCTCTGAAACCACAGGGCCCAGAGCTTAGATATTTAGCATGTAGCAACCGCCAGTGGTCACCTACATAATTCCTGCCAATCATGCCCCTAGGGTCCAAATTGGCCACGCCCCGGGGCCCCTTCGCTCCCATAGACTCATAATGGAACAAAAAGCTTCAAAAATCTTCTTCTCAGAAACCACAGGGCCCAGAGCTTAGATATTTAGCATGTAGCAATGGCAAGTGGTCACCTACATAATTCCTGCCAATCATGCCCCTGGGGTCCAAACGGGCCACGCCCCTGGGCCCTTTAGCTCCTATAGAATCATAATGGAAAAAAGCTTCAAAAATCTTCTTCTCTGAAACCACAGGGCCCAGAGCTTAGATATTTGGCATGTAGCAACGGCAAATGGTCACCTACATAATTCCTGCCAATCATGCCCCTGGGTTCCAAATTGGCCACACCCCGGGGCCCCTCGCTCCAATAGACTCATAATGGTAAAAGAGCTTCAAAAATCTTCTTCTCTGAAACCACAGGGTCCAGAGCTTAGATATTTAGCATGTAGCAATGGCAAGTGGTCACCTACATAATTCCTGCCAATCATGCCCCTGGGTTCCAAATGGGGGACGCCCCGGGGCCCCTTCGCTCCCATAGACTCATAATGGAACAAAAAGCTTCAAAAATCTTCTACTCGGAAACCACAGGGCCCAGAGCTTAGATATTTAGCATGTAGCAACGGCAAGTGGTCACCTACATAATTCCTGCCAATCATGCCCCTGGTACCCAAAAGGGCCACGCCCCGGAACCCTTTAGCTCCTATAGACTCATAATGGAAAAAAAGCTTCAAAAATCTTCTTCTCTGAAACCACAGGGCCCTGAGCTGAGATATTTTGCATGTAGCAACGGCAAGTGGTAACCTACATAATTCCTGCCAATCATGCCCCTTGGGTCCAAATTGGCCACACCCCGGGGCCCCTTAGCTCCCATAGACTCATAATGGAAAAAAAGCTTCAAAAATCTTCTTCTCTGAAACCACAGGGCCCAGAGCTTAGATATTTAGCATGTAGCAACCGCCAGGTGTCACCTACATAATTCCTGCCAATCATGCCCCTGGGTTCCAAAAGGGCCACGCCCCGGGGCCCCTTCGCTCCCACAGACTCACAATGGAACAAAAAGTTTCAAAAACTTCTACTCGGAAACCACAAGGCCCAGAGCTTAGATATTTAGCATGTAGCAACGGCAAGTGGTCACCTACATAATTCCTGCCAATCATGCCCCTGGGGTCCAAATGGGCCACGCCCCGGGGCCCTTTGGCTCCTATAGACTCATAATGGAAAAAAGCTTAAAAAATCTTCTTCTCTGAAACCACAGCGCCCAGACCTCAGGTATTTGACATGTAGCAATGGCAAGTGGTCACCTACATAAATCCTGCCAATCATGCCCCTAGGGTCCAAATGGGCCAGGCCCAGGGGCCCCTTAGCTACCATAGACTCAAAATGGAAAAAAAACCTTCAAAAATATTCTTCTCTGAAACCAAAGGGCCCACAGTTTAGATATTTAGCATGTAGCAAGGGCAATTGGTCACCTACATAATTCCTGCCAATCATGCCCCTGGGTTCCAAATGGCCACGCGCCTGGGCCCCTTTGCTCCCATAGACTCATAATGGAAAAAAAGCTTAAAAAATCTTCTTCTCTGAAACCACAGCGCCCAGAGCTTAGATATTACGCACATAGCAATCGCAAGTGGTAACCTACATAATTCCTACTAATCATGCCACTGGGATCCAAAAGGGCCACGCCCCGGGGCCACTTAGCTCCTATAGACTCATAATGGAAAAAAAGCTTAAAAAATCTTCTATTCTGAAACCACAGGGCCCAGAGCTTAGATATTTAGCATGTAGCAATGGCAAGTGGTCACCTACATTCGTGCGTAAACAATTTCTTCAAACGACATCTCCAACGAAACCACTGATCGGATTTTGATCAAACTTCACAGGAATGATTCTTAGGTGGTCCCCTTTCAAAGTTGTTCAAATGGTTCAGGTCCGTTGCACATATAGGTCACAGGAGCCAAAAATAGATTTTTTTCACCGAAAACTTAAAAAATCTTCTTCTTTGAAACCACAAGGCCAAGGTCTTTGATACATGTATTTGGTATGAAGTTTCATCTAGTGGACCCCTACCAAGATTGTTCAAATTATAGTGCTGGGGCCAAAAATGCCCCCGCCCCCGGTCCCTTTGGTTATACCATAGGATTATATAGGGAAAATCTTTAAAAAAACTTCTTCTGAAACCGCAAGGCCCAGGTCTTTGATATTTGGTGTGTAGCTTCATCTAGTGGACCTTTGCCATGATTGTTCAAATTATAGCCTTTGTAGATATTTGGAATGAAGCTTCACCTTTCTAGACCTCCCTCAACATTATGCACATTATAGCCCTGGGGTCAATAATAGCCCACCCCCAGGCCCCACTTGTTACTCTATGGATCAGGTGAGCGATCCAGGGCCATCATGGCCCTCTTGTTTTAGAAATATTCCTTGAGTAAACTTCTTTCAGCCATATGCTTTTATGCCAACCTGCAGGTCCCCCAGGGTGTGCTGGGGCCATGCCCACTCCCTCCATTTCATAAAAGGCCTCCCCGAAACTATATACACTGTAGCGTCGTTATAACACTGTCATTGGGATCCATCATCATCAACAGTTTACTGCGCTATACGCGGTCCACCCTTATATACAAAGACAAAACCCGTTACCCCATCCACTTTTTCTGCATGCATGATTACTGTTTCTGTTTATTATGAATATTCCATATTGTATGTATCTTATAAGTTATTTAGTTACTAGATTAAATTTTAATCTGTTTCTATTCTTCCAGCGGTCATTTAGAAGCCTCCGTGGTGTAGTGGTTACGCTACTCGCCTTGTAAACCAGGGGCCGCAGGATCGATCCCCGGCTTCTCCAGAATTTCGGACGTGTCTTTAAACCGAGGTCCCGTCTCGGTATGACCTTAGCTGTTGGTGGGAAGTAAAACTTGAAACACTCACTCACTCACTCCAGCGGTCATTTGGTTTTTCATTCAGACCATTTTCTAGCTCACCTGTCACGTATTGACAAGGTGAGCTTTTGTGATCACATTTTGTCCGTCGTCTGTCGTGCGTGCGTGCGTCCGTAAACAATTTCAAATAAGTATATCTCTAATGGCCCATGGCCAATCTTGATCAAATTTCATGTGAAGCATAATCAGGTAGGGGGAAAGGCTGCATAAGGTTTTTGGGCTGATCAGATTGGAATTCTGGTTGCCATGGCAACATATAGCTCCCATAGACTTATAATGAGAAAAGTTTAAAAAAATCTTCTTCTCTGAAACTACAGTGCCCAGAGCTTAGATAATTGGCTTGTAACAATGTCAAGTGGTCACCTACATTAATTCTGCCAATCATGCCCCTGGGGTCCAATTTGGCCACACCCCACGGCCCCTTAGCTCCCATAGACTCATAATGGAAAAAAAAAAGCTTCAGAAATCTTCTTCTCTGCAACCATAGGGCCCAGAGCTTAGATATCTAGCATGTAGCAATGGCAAGTGGTCACGTACATAATTCCTACCAATCATGCCCCTGGGGTCCAAATGGGCCACGCCCCGGGGCCCCTTAGCTCCTCCCATAGACTCATCACGGAAAAAAAGCTTCAAAAAAAGTAACGGCAAGTGGTCACCTACATAAATCCTGTCAATCATGCCCCTGGGGTCCAAATGGGCCTAGCCACAGGGCCCCTTAGCTCCCATAGACTCATAATGGAAAAAAATCTTCAAAAGTTTTCTCTGAAACCACAGGGGCCAGAGCTTAGATATTTAGCATATAGCAACGGCAAGTGGTCACCTACATAAATCCTGCCAATCATGCCCCTGGGGTCAAAATTGGCCACGCCCCAGGGCCCCTTATCTCCCATAGACTCATAATGGAAAAAAAAGCTTCAAAAATCTTCTTCTCTGAAACCACAGGGTCCAGAGCTTAGATATTTAGCATGTAGAAATGGCAAATGGTCACCTACATAATTCCTGCCAATCATGCCCCTTGGGTCCAAATTGGCCACACCCAGGGGCCCCTTAACTCCTATAGACTCATAATGGGAAAAAAAGCTTCAAAAATCTTCTTCTCTGAAACCACAGGGCCCAGAGCTTAGTTATTTAGCATGTAGCAACGGCAAGTGGTCACCTGCATAATTCCTGCCAATCATGCCCCTGGGTTCCAAATGGGCCACGCCCCGGGGCCCCTTCGCTCCCATAGACTCAATATGGAAAAAAGCTTCAAAAATCTTCTTCTCTGAAACCACAGGACCCAGAGCTTAGTTATTTAGCATGTAGCAACGGAAAGTGGTCACCTACATAAATCCTGCCAATCATGCCCCTGGGGTCCAAATGGGCCAAACCCCAGGGCCCCTTATCTCCCATAGACTCATAATGGAAAAAAGCTTAAAAAATCTTCTTCTCTGAAACCACAGGGCCCAGAACTTAGATATTTAGCATGTAGCAACGGCAAGTGGTTACCTACATAAATCCTGCCAATCATGCCCCTGGGGTCCAAATGGGAAACACCCCAGGGCCCCTTAGCTCCCATAGACTCATAATGGAAAAAGCTTCAAAAATCTTCTTCTCTGAAACCACAGGGCCCAGAGCTTAGATATTTAGCATGTAGCAACGGCAAGTGGTCATCTACATAAATCCTGCCAATTATGCCCCTGGGATCCAAATGGGCCACGCCCCGGGGCCCCTTAGCTCCCATAGACTCATAATGGAAAAAAACCTTCAAAAATCTCTTCTTATTTGAAACTGTAAAGCACAGAGCTTAGATATTTAGTATCTAGCAACATAAAATAGTCACCAACATAAATCCTTCTAATCCTGCCCCTTGGATCCAAATGGGCCACGCACCGGTCCCTTAGCCCCTTTAGACTTATAATGGAAAAAAGCTTCAAAAATCTTCTTCTCCGAAGCCATAAGGCCCAGAGCTTATATATTTAGTGTAGCAATGTCAAGTGGACTCCTACACTAATGATTTTCTGGTACACAGGTGAGCGATATAGGGCCATTGGGCCCTCTTGTTGTACTAAATGGAATATTCCTCCTTATAAATAGCCGGAGTTCATTTCAAAATTTAGGGGTGTGAGGTTGTGTTTTCTTCAAAAACTATTTGGAAAGTGGCTGAAAATTGTGCAAACAGTGTAGGCATTCTGTGGCGTCTGATCTGGGCCTGCACTGTTTGCCAGGGTACCTGTTTTGGGGTTTTAGGTACTGAATGGGTTAATCCTTCAAATGCCAATCAGAACAATATCCTCTGCATTGTCATCTGCTGGTTACTTTAAAAGTCATTGTTACAAACACTGTGGTCTGATATCAGACTGATCAGTGTCCACACTGTTTGCCCGACACCATTATGCAAAAAGTATACGTCCTCCTGATCACTAGTCAGGCGCGCATCCGACTGAGCTACCGAGGCCGGCAATTGTCCAGTGGTGAGATGCCCCAGTGATGCCCCAGTGTCGCAAGATAAGGTACATGTCACCTTGACCTCACCCAACCATCCCCGCAAAACACATGAACCCTCCCCACCCCCCCCTAAAAAAAAGAAAAAGGCACACACACACTCACTTTGGGTTGGAGTAAAAAGATAAAAAGAAAAATGGAAACAAGGAAACATAGAAATAGAGGATCTTATCCTCCTGATCATTTCATATGAAATTTATGTAACCCTGGCAAGTTTCATAGATTTCATATGAAATGACCATGAGGATAAGATATTATTTATCATGCAACGATTTTAAATCAGATTCATTGCCAGTTAAGTTTAACTCTTGTCCTGCTGAGCCCGGATATGTCTTATCTTTCAAACAATGAAGATCCAGATCAGATGGCTTCTGAAGAAGCCATCTGATCAGGATCTTCATTGTTTGTCATTCAGCTCATGAATTTGTTGCAATAATATGCATCAAGTAATCTGATTGGTTTATAATTAGTAGTGGGTGTGGCATATACATAAATATTCAGCAGGTCAAGGGTTAAAAGAATTTCAACAGAAAAGCAAAGAGTTGTCAGAGAAGGAATTATGGCACATGACGTTACGTACCAGTAGCCATGTGTTACTAGACATGACATTATCCACTTGATAACGATGTTATGTGATAATGGCCCCCGCCCATAGGGGCTTGAAGAAATATATGGGCTGCATGATGCTTCCACGCAGAGCTGAATCCAGCCCGCACACTAGTACCGGTAAACTGCTTAGAGGATCTAAGCCTGTCCAGGAACCGCGGTGCGAGGCGGACCGTCCATGCTAATAAACCCTATTGGTTTCATTGGGCAACAGGGCTTGAGATGTCATTTCATCTCAATGTTGGGTAAAAGTCCCACAAAATTGGAAGCAACGTCTCCAAAATGACCTTTAGTGTTGACAGGGATGTTAAACCTCAAATCAAACAAATGTTATGTGATAAAACTCAATTTAGCACATTAATGAATCAATATGCCATTCATTTGTCTGTTTCAGGTATGATTACAAGAGGTTGCTGTACAATGCTACATTCTGCCTGGTTCCGAGGGGACGTAGACTGGGCTCCTTCAGGTAAGTTTATTACGCAGTGTCACTGAGCATGACAGGAAAAAAAGATGGTTTTACCCTTCAAATCTGTAGTGCATACAATTTGAGCATTGAGTTGATGCCAGCCAGAGAATACCAATACACCACAGCCTCGTTATAACACAGTTCATTATAACACAGTTTGGATATAACACGGTTTCAAGATGGATCCCAAAAATGTGTAGATTATATAGATAAATGACCATAAATGATCATTTTTGTTGCGCCTGTTATTATTATTGCGATTGCTGTTAGCATGGCGCGATATAAGCTTCCGGTTTTCCATTTGTCAATCTGTCAAGGCGTCACCTAGCGTTCACCCTAATGGTCAAGTTTATTTCTCAAGAACTATAAGAGCTTCATTAATGATATTTGGTACAAACTTGTATCTGGGGATAGCAACTTAAATGCAAGCATCCCTATTTGACCTTGACCTACATTTCTTGGTTCACTGACACTGTAAAATATTGCGACCACCCTAGCGTTCACCCTAAGGGTCAAGTTAATTTCCCAAGAACTATAAGAGCTTCATTTATGGCAATTGGCACAAACTTGTATCTGGGTATTAATGATACTTAGTTCTTACTTGTATCTAGGGATGACAACTATAATGAAAGCATCCCTATTTGACCTTGACCTACATTTCATGGTTCACTGACACTGTAAGATATTGCGACCACCCTAGCGTTCACCCTAATGGTCAAGTTAATTTCCCAAGAACTATAAGATCTTCATTAATGACACTTGGCACAAAATTATATCTGGGTATTAATGATACTTAGTTCTTACTTGTATCTAGGGATGAAAACTATAATGAAACCATCCCTATTTGACCTTGACTTACATTACATGGTTCACTGACTTTGTAAAATATTGCGACCACCCTAGCATTCACCCAAATGGTCAAGTTTATTTCTCAAGAACTATACGAGCTTCATTAATAATATTTGGTACAAACTTGTATCTGGGGATGGCAACTTAAATGCAAGCATCCATATTTGACCTTGACCTACATTTCATGGTTCACTGACTTTGTAAAATATTGCAACCACCCTAGCGTTCACCCTAATGGTCAAGTTAATTTCTCAAGAACTATAAGAGCTTCATTATTAATGATACTTGGCTCAAACTTTTATCTGAGGATGGCAATTTAAATGCAAGCATCCATAATTGAGCTTGACTGTAAAATATTGCGACCACCCTTGCGTTTGCCCTAATGGTCAAGTTAATTTCTCAAGAACTATAAGAGCTTCATTAATGACACTTGGCAAAAACTTGTATCTGGGGATGGCAACTTAAATGCAAGCATCCCTATTTGACCTTGACCTACATTTCATGGTTCACTGACATTGTAAAATATTGCGACCACCTAGCGTTCACCCTAAGGGTCAAGTTAATTTCCCAAGAACTATAAGAGCTTCATTAATGACACTTGGCACAAACTTGTATCTGGGTATTAATGATACTTAGTTCTTACTTGTATCTAGGGATGACAACTATAATGAAAGCATCCCTATTTGACCTTGACCTACATTACATGGTTCACTGGCTTTTTAAAATATTGCGACCACCCTAGCATTCACCCTAATGGTCAAGTTAATTTGTCAAGAACTATAAGAGCTTCATTAATGATACCGTATTTGGAACATTAACTTGTATCCGGGGATGGCAACTTAAATGCAAGCATCCATATTTGACCTTGACCTACATTTCATGGTTCACAGACTTTGTAAACTATTGCGACCACCCTAGCGTTCACCCTAAGGGTCAAGTTAATTTCCCAAGAACTATAAGATCTTCATTAATGACACTTGGCACAAAATTATATCTGGGTATTAATGATACTTAGTACTTACTTGTATCTAGGGATGACAACTATAATGAAAGCATCCCTATTTGACCTTGACCTACATTTCATGGTTCACTGACTTTGTAAAATATTGCGACCACCCTAGCGTTCACCCAAATGGTCAAGTTTATTTCTCAAGAACTATACGAGCTTCATTAACCCTTTATCACTCAGGGATTTTGTGAATTTCACTGATTTTCACAGTGTTGCACCTGACAGCAACTTCAACTAGCCATTGTTTCATAATGGATGGTCTGTTTTACACCAAACTCGGTATGAATGTTCATTGGACAGTAGCCTTTCAAATGCAACCTTTCGTGACTTGATCATTGTTGTCATGGTAAAGAGGGGGCATCTCAAAGTTGGCAAAAAGTGTGTTTTCACATGAATTTTTGACCACATTTTAATCTTCACACAGCTGTCAAGGCAACAATTAAGGTGTTTGGCACTGGCCATTTTCACTGTTTGCAGCATGTTTTATCAGCATCAATTTTCAGGCATTTTTGACCCCAGGCGCCCTCAGATATAAATTTTAGTGGCCGGTTGGGCCATACACCCAAATTTTTTCGGGACGTGAGTGGGGCGCTGTCCCCCTTCAATCCCCCCACAGAATATTTTTAGGGGGGAGGCGCGCGAAAAAACAGGTCACTTTTTTGCCCTACAAATCCTAAAGCAAACATAACTATCCAGGGCTAGAAATAAAGATTTTAAGTGCTTCATGGGCTTAAAATGGGGGGGGGGGGGTGCAGACACGTAAAAACACGTATCTGAGTGGGAAAGGGTTAATGATATTTGGTACAAACTTGTATCTGGGGATGACAACTATAATGCAAGCATCCCTATTTGACCTTGACCTACATTTCATGGTTCACTGACACTGTAAAATATTGCGACCACCATTAATGACACTTGGCACAAACTTGTATCTGGGTATTAATGATACTTAGTACTTTCTTGTATCTAGGGATGACTACTATAATGCAAGCATCCCTATTTGACCTTGACCTAAATTTCATGGTTCACTGACTTAGTGAACTATTGCACCAACCCTAGTGTTCAACCTAATGTTTAAGTTCATTTCTCAAGAACTATAATAGCTTTATTAATGATACTTAGTACAAACTTGCATCTAGGAATGACAACTTTTATGCATGCATCAATGTTTGACCTTGGTCTAGATTTCATGGTTTGGTGACTTTGCGCTTCCACAGGCATGACATAGCCTTCGGCAGAATTCTTGTTCTATATATATATATGTATACACCCTTTTGTTTGGCTAAAGTAACACGGTTTCTGCTTTGGGCCCCATTAATAGTGTTATAAAGAGGTTGTGGTGTATTGTCGAAGGTGAATCAACAATTGTTTTATTATATATTCACAAAACTAAATGATTGATATGGGCCATCACTTCACTTCACAAATTGGAAGCAGTGTCTCCAAAATCTTCTGAAGTTCTATAGTGTTTTCAAAGGTACGTGTTGTCATGTTCAATAGAATAAGAGTTAAAATGTACTGTCAAGCCAGTTCTTTAATCAGATTGTACTATCTTCTGCAAAAACCACTTTTCACAATATCATCGGGGCTTGAAGAAATAGATGGGCTGCATGATCCTTCCACACAGAGCTGAAACCAACCCGCACACGAGAACTGGTAAACCGCTTAGAGGATCTAAGCCTGCCCAGGCAAAGCGGTGCGAGTCGGCCCGTCCATGTTAATAAACCCTATTGGTTCATTGCTCAGCAGGGTTTGAGAAGTCATTTCATCTCAAGGTCGGGTAAAAGTCCCACAAAATTGGAAGCAACATCTCCAAAATGACCTTTACAGTGTTGACAGGGACATTAAAACTCAAATCAAACAAAACAATATCAATAAGCCCCACTTTTCATATTTCTTCTTTCAACACAGTGGATTTTGTTGACCATGCCTAGGAAATATGCAAGACTCAAGCACATTGCTGGCATTTGAAGTTTTTGAGATACATGCAGGTTTTAGTGTGTTATAATGAACCAGATACTAATCTGAGCATGTTGAGATTTGAACCAATTTTAACTGTTAAAAGCGCCAACAAAATTTCTGGAGCAGATGACAATCAATTTTGTGTTCTTACTTTTCAGAACAAAGTAAGGCTTGAATTTCTTGTGAACAGATTTTTCTCATGAAATGTCAAGCCTTAGTTTTCTCTGAAAAATAAGAAAAAAAAAATACCTCCATAAAATGTGAAAATGCCATCTGCTGCAGCTAGTTGTGATTGGCATTTTAACCCTTAAACTGCCATTCATGATAATTGCAGATGTAATTTTTAAACATTTTTTTTATTTTTCAGAGAAAATAAGGCTTGACATTATATTTGGCAGACGATTCACATGTAATGTCATGCCTTTTTTTTCTCTGAAAAATAATGAAATTGTCACCTCGTGCTCTTTTGGGGCTGGGGGTGTTGTTTTGTTTTGTGTTTTATTCAAGATTATTTCACTTATATATATAGTGGCGATCGTTAATCAGAGGTGAGTGCCTCATGCTCTTATAATGATTCTCAGTCATGTTTTCCTCGGCCCCTGCCCATCAGGGCTTGAAGAAATAGATGGGCTGCATGATGCTTCCACGCAGAGCTGAAGCCGATCCGCACACGAGTATTGGTTAACCGCTTAGAGGGTCTAAGCCTGCCCAGGCAAGGCGGTGCGAGTCTGACCGTCCATGCTTATAAACCCAGTTTCATTGGGCGGCAAAGCTTGAGAAGTCATTTCATCTCAATGTCTGGTATAAGTCCCACAAAATTGGAAGCAATGTCTCCAAAATGACCTATACAGTGTTGATGGGGATGTTAAACCTCAAATCAAACAAACAATCATGTTTTCCGTGAAACATATTTAAAAAATAAAAATGCTGTCTGCTCAAAAAATTTCTGTGGTGCTTTAAGGTATAAAGATTAAGCTACATGAAGGTTTTAGTGTTTTATAATCAGCCAGATTCAATTTTAGCATGTTGTGATCTGCTTCAGTTTAATTGGTTATAATCTTATCCCGGCATGTTAGAAACAGAAAGTGCTGCTGCCAAAAAAAATACCTTACTTTCTTTGAAAATATAAATCAAAGGACTGAGAGTACTGGTGGGTTGATTGTGGCTGGGTGTAGACTGCCAGGAACTGAGACTGTTTGTTTATTCAATTGCAGTAATTTAAATTTCCCTTAAATTCCAGTATTTAAAGGATACAGTGTAGATCCTGATCAGATGCTGCCTTTTGTGGCATCTGACCAATAAATTCTTGTACTGTAAGCAAACAGTGTAGACCCTGATCAGATGCTGCAGCATCTGATCTGGGTCTACACGGTTTGCCAAGTCCAGCCGACATTTTGTTTTGTTTGTTTTGGGGTTTAACGGCCCAGTCAACACTATTTAGGTCATTTTTAGCCGGTCAGTTTACCTATCCACACTTTTCCTGGGCAGGCTTAAACGTAAGCGGTTAACCAGTACAGTGCACATTCTTTAGCCTGAAACTGACAACTGCCCTTCTTGATTCAGCAGAAGGGGAAGAATTAACGTAGAAAAGATTTCATGATCAATATCCATGAAAGAATGTTGCTGACCCCGGCAGGAATCAAACCCGCATCCACCTGATCACCAGTCAGACACCCATCCAACTGAGCTACCGAGGCCAGATTCTATAGTTTACTCTGTTATGCAACATGCTAACCTCACCTTATAAAACCTATATTTGCTGCTATTTTCTATAAATAAGTTAACCCTTCTCTTGCTGAATATTCAGTTCAGCCACACCCATTTCTGACTTTGAACCAATCAGATCATTTGATATAATTTATTCCTACAAAATCATTAATTGAATGTCAAACAGTGTAGATCCTGATCAGATGGCTTCTTCAGAAGCCATCTGATCTGGATCTACACTGTTTGCAAAGATAGGGGTTGTCGTGAACAGCAAGATAAGGCTTCTTCAGAAGCCATCTGATCTGGATCTACACTGTTTGCAAAGATAGGGGTTGTCGTTAACAGCAAGATAAGGCTTCTTCAGAAGCCACCTGATCTGGATCTACACTGTTTGCAAAGATAGGGGTTGTCGTGAACAGCAAGATAAGGGTTAATATGAAAAGAAGAACAGATAGAAGAAACAGAAGAGGAGATGAAAGTGAGGGACAGGGGAGACCGAGAGAAAATTAAATGAAATTGTAGAAACTGAAGAAATAACAACATTCCCACTATATCCAATAGGCCCCCGCCCATAGGGCCTTGAAGAAATATATGGGCTGCATGATGCTTCCACGCAGAGCTGAATCCGACCCGCACACTAGTACTGGTAAACTGCTTAGAGGATCTAAGCCTGTCCAGGAACTGCGGTGCGAAGGCGGTCCGCCCATGCTAATAAACCCTATCGGTTTCATTGGGCGACAGGGCTTGAGATGTCATTTCATCTCAATGTCGGGTAAAAGTCCCACAAAATTGGAAGCAACGTCTCCAAAATGACCTATACAGTGTTGATGGGGAGGTTAAACCTCAAATCAAACAAACAAAACAAACTAAGTCAATATCAGTTGGACGTCAGTGAGAGACAAAAGATATATGACACCTTTCCCTCACCCAACCGTCCCCAAAATCGTGTTATAAGGAACCATGTAATAGTGAAGTTTTGGTGTATACCGTATTGTGCTTAAAGATTGGGACACCCAAAGTTTTGGGACACGGTTGAAAATCTTGAAAATAATTATTTTTGACAGTCCAAAGATTTGGGACATACTAAAAATTACAAGAAAATTATGTAATTTTTCTTTCCAAAGGATTGGGACAGGTTTATTTTTACGAAAACGTAAGAAGAAAAATGCCGCACATGACGATTTTTATTTTTCAGCTTGTCCTTTGCTTGCCAAATCTTACCTAATGAAATGAAGATATTCAGAGCCGATTTTATCCAGTAAAAGAATTATTCATCAATATACACCGAATTGAAATTAAAGAATTACAAGCATTAGCATTTCTGATCACCTAATCAATTTATTTGTGTCTGAACATAAATCTGGCAACGATTTTACCGATCCGTGGCCGCCATTTTTTAAATCCATATCATGTGACCGCCACGTGACCAGACATGTGGCAGTCACTTGCAAATTTGCATATTTTTATTATATTTTTTGTTCTGTGTGTCTTTTTTCGCCATAAATAATATTTTTTAAAAGAAAAGAGAATAATAATAATAAAAAAAAAAACCGCTGAACAATTAATATATAAAACTACGTCATCGGCCGATAACTTCAGGGGTAATGCAAGGTGCACTTCTCAATCCTATTTTCTTCTGACGAACCGGAAAAATCATGAAACTTTTTTTATCTTCATTTCAAAGTTTTCCATTTTGCATGCTTGCTTATTTGTTTGTTTGATAGATTGTTTTTTGTTTTCTGCGAGGTCATGGACTGCAGGCTTTTTTCCGGCAATGTCCCGCGAAGACCATACATACGGAAAAAGCCGATCGGTGATTTTTGAATTGATATTAATCGGTACCGGTAAAAAATCTTTTCTCGATAGCTAAACGGTTGTGAATAGAGGTGGATAGAAAACCAGCGCTTTGCACAGCCCCCCGAATTATCCCCAGAAGCCCGACTTTTCCTGCCCAGCGTCTGCTATTTGGCGCCAAAACATAGCCATTCATGAGATCGCAGAAAAGTCCGTTTTTGTTATGAAAATATCTTCCTTTAGATGTAGCTAATTGTCTGAGGAGCAATTAAATCATTTTCACATTGATTGTGGGTTAAATTTTATGATTGGAGGATAAACGCCAATTAGAGACATAACTTGACCATATTTTCACACCTTATCGACACGCACCGCAGGGTGGCAATTATATGACAGGGATTAACAATAGTGTCATACTTGAACCATAATAAATACACAGATGGTTTGTTTCTCAATTGACAGTGCAGTAATTATTGCGATTTACTTACTGGTCTAGTTTTACTCAAAAAGACTTGACAGTTGTAGATGATTTTTTTTTGGCGTCATAACTTGATAAGGTCCAAAGCTCAGATCAGTTAGATGTTTTCTCTTGTCGATATGCGCCAATACTTTTTGGCTTTTGCGGCGCATTGCGACTACCCCTTCGACCCCAAACCAAAGTTTTGGGACACCTAAAAATATAATTATTTTTCATCGACCTAAATATTGGGACAGCTCAAAAAGTAATTATTTTTTTCTGTCCCAATTTTTAAGCACAATACGGTAACAGAATTTTACTTTAAGATTTCCTCTATGAATCAGATTTTGGCTCAAGAATGCTGCTTTATGGCTATAACATCTGTTAAAATAAATTGAAGATCAAAAATAGTCTTTTTAGTGCTGCCAGTCAGACAGTGAGAAAGTTCAAACAGCATAGAACCTGATCAGCCTACATGTACTTGTTTTTGTTGGAAAACAGTACCAGCCAGTCGAGCCAGTGTGCTTTAACCCTTTTTGTACCAAATGGAATCTTCCACCTTATATATATGGCAGGAGTCAATTTCCAAATTTAGGGGTGTCAGATTGTATTTTCTTTCAACTTTATTCAGAAAATGGCTTAACTTTTTGCAAACAGTGTAGGCCCTGATCAGACGCCACGTTCTGTGGCGTCTGATCTGGGCCTGCACTGTTTGCCAAGGTACCCCTTTAGGGGTTTCTGGTACTAAATGGGTTAAAGCCTATGGCTCATCTCAGGTTGAGCATGGAATGTTGTCCTGTTGATAAATAGTTTGCCTACAGGTTAACAGTGTGGACCCTGATCAGACTGTTCCTAGAGGCTTCCTAGTGGAGCAGTCGGATCTGAGTCCTCCCTGTTTGCAACAATGACTTTGAAGTATTCAGCAGATAACAAAGCAGACAAATTATTTTGATTCAAGGGTCTCAAGGGCTAATAAAGTGTATACAGTTTGATATATTGCACATGATCAATAAAAACCCTTTTCCAATATTGTTGCCCCAATGATTTTGTTTGTTTGAGTTAAGGTTTAACGTCCCTATCAACACTGTATAGGTAATTTTGGAGATGTTGCTTTCAATTTTGTGGGACTTTTACCCAACATTGAGATGAAATGACATCTAAAGCCCTGTCGCCCAATGAGCACGAATGGTCCATTTTGCACCACTTTGCCTAGGCGGTAGGCTTATTTACCAGTACTCTTGTGACGTCGATTTCAGCTCTGCGTAGAAGCATCATGCAGCCCATCTATTACTTCAAGCCCTGATGGGCGGGGACCAGTGACCCCAATGATGTCTGTGCAACTGTCACAATAAACCCGAAAGATGCCGATCACAACAATTGTCGTTTGCAACCCTTTTTACTGCTAATCCCGGATATGCCTTATCTTTGAAACAATGTAGATCAACATCAGATGGCTTCTGACGAAGCCATCTGATCAGGATCTACATTGTTTGCCATTCAGATTGTGAATTTGTTGCAATAATTTGCATCAAGTAATCTGATTGGTTGATAATCGGTAGTGGGTGTGGCATATATGAATATTCAGCTGGACAAGGGTTAAAAAATGTAGTGTACTGCATGGTGTCTGTAAAAGTCATTGTTGCAAACAGCGTGTACCCATATCAGACTGCTCCTCTAGGAGTACTGTAATAATTCGGCTATATAGAGGATCTTACATGAGTGTTCATGTATTATTGAATTTATTAAACGAGTTGAGAAAAAGGGATAAAATGCGAGGCTTTGCCGAGCATTTTATCCGTTTTCGTCAACTCGTTTAATAAATTCAATAATACATGAGCAAAAGCCTCGCATTTTATCCCTTTTCCTCAACTCGTTTAATAAATTCAATAATACATGAGCACGAATGCAAGATTCTATTTATCATATGACATTTAAAGCGCATTTTATTCACGATTGTTCACTAAAATGTCAATATTTTGCCATTACTAAACGCACCGTTATTAAGGACGTCGTACACGTAACGTAACGGAGCGTATCTAACCAATTTGCATATTTAATCCACTAGTGGATTATCGAAAATATTACATGACATTATTACACTCTCAGACGCGACGTCATATGATAAAAGACGATTTGGCTATAGGACGGGGGGTGGGGGGGGGTATTTTTTGGCTTTTCTTTGGCAAATATTTGCTTAGTCTCGGCTATAAGACGGGTATAAATTCTAACAATCTGACGGGGGTTGCGCCGATGTAGAAAGTGCCAAACATTTCAGAGTGAGACACTGGTTGATCAATTTCGCTTGGTGTTTTGTGGTCTCGAAATCTTATGACAATGACAATTTATTTACTAAAATAAAATAAAATTTATATTAGACCGACTTCAATGATAAACAGATAGTTTTAGGTACCTAGTGAGTCCCTGAATAAATTTTCTTACCTAGAAACTGTAATCACTTATTTTGTAGTCTGATCAGGGTCCATACTGTTTGCCTGTATGCAAAAATAAGTTTGAAAACTTTGATAGAAGATGAACTGAAACATTCTCAAATGCAGTTTTTCTTGGCACCTTAACCCTTGTCCTGCTAACCCCGGATATGCCTTATCTTTGAAACAATGTAGATCCAGATCAGATGGCTTCTGACGAAGCCATCTGATCAGGACCTACATTGTTTGCCATTCAGATTGTGAATTTGTTGCAATAATTTGCATCAAGTAATCTGATTGGTTGATAATCAGTAGTGGGTGTGGCATATATAAATATTGAGCAGAACAAGGGTTAAGGCTCCAGAGCAGAAGTACCTTAGAATTAGAATTATGGTTTATAAAAAATTAATGAAATGTGCTGGTGCAGCAATAGTTTGAAATGAATTTCACTTCTAATTAAACGCTTCCTTAGTGCCATGAAAATGAAAGGCATGTGGAATGTGCATCATAATTGCAAATTAACACTTAAGGCATAAATCAGAACAGAGTAGACAACATTTTTGAAGTTCTCATACACATGTATGATATATTCATATTTTTAGAGAAAAATAAGGGTTTGAATTTCATGTGAAACTTCTGCTATTCAGATGATTCGCATGAAATTTAAAGTTTATTATTGTCTGAAAAATAAGAAGAAGAAAAATTAGAAGTGTCATTTGCTGTGCAATTTTGATTGACACTTTAAGTGTTAATGTTGTTTGCATGTCTGTTATATTATTTCTGACAGAAATAAAAGAATCATGTGCTCTTAAAGTGCATGAAAATTAAGAAAAGAAGTAAACAAAAAATCATACAAAAAATTAAAAAAAACAACCCCTCCCCTCTAAAAAACCTCTCTTACATTACTGCAGCTACAAGTTTACTTCAGTGTGAAAATAGCATGAAAAATGAATAAAAACAGTAACTCACATATCATTAACCCTTACATTGCTGTTCAAGACAACCCCTATGTAGATCCAGATCGCAGAATGCGGCGTCTGATCAGGGCCTACACTGTTTGCAAAAAGTTCAGCCATTTTCCAAATAAATTTTTAAGAAAACACAACCCGACACCCCTAAATTTTGAAATGGACTCCTGCAATGTATACGGTGGAATATTCCATTTGGTACAAAAAGGGTTAATATACTACACTCCTCCCAGAGTTTCATCCATTTGTGTGGCATGATTTCTACATACACTAGCTTTTCGTTGTTGATGCCCATGTGACTATCGATTATTTGTAGGAAATCCAGGTACCGTAAAAATTCGGCTATAAGGCGTTTCGGCTATAAGACGGGAACCCCTTTTCAGCTTTTCTAAGGCGGGATTTTGCTTATACTCTTTTATAAGACGGGTCAAATTTTTGCCATATCTGTCGGGGCCTATCTGCTACCACCAGATGTCAGTTAGATGGGAGAAATCGGCCTTTTTTCGTTAGAAAACCCCTCTACCTACCCCTAACATGGCTTGTTTGGCCGCACAAAATAGCGGCAAACGTCGGGCCGATACGTCGTATCGCTGTCGGCCCGGTACATGCTTTGGTGGCTTAGGCTATACAGCCTCCTATTTAATAGACGACAGGGGCTGACAAATCCATTTCCCGGCCGTCCGGGACAAGACCAAAATCACACCGGGCAGGTGCACTTTGACCGTATTACGCTCGGTCGGGACAAGTGCAAAAAAAAAAAAATCGTCTACAACTGCTAGTCTTTTTGCGTCCTTAAATACGGTAAAACTAGACCAGTAAGTAAATCGCTGTCAATTCAGTGTATTTATTACGGTTCAAGTATGACACTATTGTTAATCCCTGTCGTATAATTGCCACCCTGCGGTGCGTGTCGATAAGGTGTGAAAATATGGTCAAGTTATGTCTCTAATTTGCGTTTATCCTCCAGTCATAAAATTTAATCCACAATCAATGTGAAAATGATTTAATTGCTCCTCAGACTATTAGCTACATCTAACGGTAAATGTTTGCATTATAAAATCGGACTATTCTACGATCTCATGAATGGTTATGTTTTGGCGCCAAATAGCAGACGTTGGCGGGAAAAAGTCGAACGCTGTTGTTGGTGATTGACACGGAGCTTCTAGGGATAATTCGGGAGCTGTGCAAAGCATTGATTTTCTATCCACCTCTATTCACAACCGCTTAGCTATTGGGAAAATATTTTTTACCGGTTCCAAACATTTTTTTTTTATGAAAGAGATACACGCAATGACATTAAACACGAGTGGGGGCAATGGCGTCGGATTACGTCATTTACCGATCGCGTGTAGAAAAATCGTAGCGGTGGTTTGTGGGCGGCGATTTATATCAATTCAAAAATCACCGATCGGCTTTTTCCGTATGCCTGGTCTTCGTCGAACATTGCCGGAAAAAAGCCTGCAGTCCATGACCTCGGCTATAAGACGGGGTCATTTTTTTGGGCTCATTTTGGAGGGAAAAATCCTCGTCTTATAGCCGAATTTTTACGGCAACGGTTATTGAGAAAGTGGGTTATCTTTAGATGTTAACTGGAATCATATGTTGGTTCGGCAAACAGTGTAGACCAAGATCAGATGCCACAGACAGCTGACACTTTAAAATTGCGTTAATAATTACAATTTAAAGCATATAAGAAACAGAAAATTTGATTTTTTTTTTCAGTGTATAACATAAGATCAACTTTTTATTTCACTCATGAACACCAAAAGAAGTATTTTCACTCGTGGCTTTTCCATGCACTCATGAAAATATTTATTTTGGTGTTCATTCGGTGAAATAAAAATTGATCTTACACTGAAAAAAATTGAATATCCTCTATTACCTACTTTGTCTTTGGATAATAAGAAAATTTATCTATGTTACTTCTTATATGGAGCTTCATATCATCTGCTTGTTCAGCACCTGCCAATCGGGGCTTGAAGAAATAGATGAGCTGCATGATGCTTCCACGCAGAGCTGAAACCGACCCGCATACGAGTACAGGTAAACCGCTTAGGGGATCTAAGCCTGCCCAGACAAAGAGGTGCGAGTTGGCCCATCCATGCTTATAAACCCTATTGGTTTCATTGGGTGGCAGGGCTTGAGATGTCATTTCATCTCAATGTTGAGTAAAAGCCACACAAAATCGGAGGCAATGTCTCCAAAATGACCATTACAGTGTTGAGGGGGACGGTAAACCTCAAATCAAACAAACAAACAAAATCATCTACTTGTTGCAAAATGCCAATCACGACAATTGTCATCTGCTCTGTCGTCTGCCGGATACTTTGAAAGTCATTTTTGCTAAAAACTTTGCAAGAAGATTCAGCAGACGACATAAGCAGACAACATTTTCAGATGTAGTTTTTCTCGGCATCTAAGCCTTAAGGGTCTGGCGTGAACTACTGTGAAATCCTAAAAATTCTTACACCTTGTAATTCTCCTAAAATTTTAACAAATTTGTTTCACGATCCTGCAAGAAGTGCAAAAAGTGCAGCGTGAGTGACAAGCAGTCTAGACCCTGATCAGACTGTTCCTTCAGGAGCAGTCTGATCTGGGTCTGCACTGTTTGCCTAGGCCTGTCTTTGCCAATACTTAGGATCATGATGGTATGCTTTGTTTAGCTGTTTGTAACCTCACAAGTTAGGCAATAGTTTCAAGCAAACACTTTCTTTGTTTTTGAAAAAGCTAAACTTGTGATTAGTATATTGGATCTAGACTTTGATATTTTCACTTTTTACTGATACTTGATTTATACATAGATATACCGGTACTTAAAAATTATTCATCAGAACTAGAAATTAAACTTTTATATAAATTTTATATCAATTCACAGTTTCTGATTTTTGTTCGTTGGGTAAAATATATAAGTATTTTATGAGATTTTAATGTAATAATGAATTAAAAGCCCTCTGAACCATTAGGTATTAAATACCAATATAAACTATTATATGCGGCAATTATATGCGATTTGTATCTGTCATGATTTATGATAATAAAATATTCGGGCAAACAAATCTGTGTAAAAATACGCCAACGGGCCTCTGTGGCCTCTTGGGCTCTTGGGTATGAGCGCTGTCTCTTAACCCTTATCTTGCTGAATATTCAATTTAGCCACACCCATTTCTGACTTTGAACCAATCAGATTACTTGATGTAATTTTTTCCAACAAATTCATAAACTGAATGTCAAACAGTGTAGATCCTAATCAGATGGCTTCTTCAGAAGCCATCTGATCTGGATCTACACTGTTTGCAAAGAAAAGGGTTGTTGTGAACAGCAAGATAAGTTAATCACAAATTCTGTCACTCGCTGTGGTTAGGGCCCCTGCCCATTGGGGCTTGGAGATATAGATTGGGCTACATGGTACTTCCATGCAGAGCTGAAACCAATCGCACATGAGTACTGGTAAACTGTTCGAAGATCTAAGCCTTCCCAGGTTAAGTGGTTCGCGTCGGACAGACCATGCATATAAACCCTATTGGTTTCATTGGGCAGCAGCGCTTGCGATGTCATTTCATCTCAGTGTCAGGTAAAAGTCCCACAAAATTGGAAGCAATGTCTCCAAATTGACCTATACAGTGTTGACGGAGACGTTAAACCTCAACAAACAACACAAAGACCACTTCAAGGAACCAGAGAAAGCTGAACTCACCTTACCCTGCTAATAAGCAAAGCTGATTCCAAGCTCAGCTCACACCCGTGTCCCAATAAAAACATGGTGCCAATACAAAAAGCTATTTTTAGAATGGAATCTAATGTCTGTTTTGATTGGCTGTTTGTTTCAGCTTGGAGGAAATCAATTAATCCATTTTGTGCCAAAAACGCTAAAACGGGTAATTGGCAAGCAGTGTAGGCGCAGAACGTGGCATCTGATCTGGGCCCAAAGTTCACCCATTTTCAAAAAAAAATTTGAAGAAAACACAACTGGACTCCCCCAAATTTTGAAATGGATTTGTGCTATATATAAGGTGGAAGATTCCGAGTATAACAGCAGCCCCCAATAAGAAGAGTACTTACCCGGGTTGGAAATGAAGTTGGCCAAAGTTGCCCTGGGTGGTTGACAACAAGAACAACAAACAACTTGATTTGTTTTTTGCTTACAGGTTTCTGGAAGTATTACAGGCAGCATGTGTTCCAGTATTGCTAAGCAACGGGTGGGAGTTGCCATTCTCAGAAGTGATAGACTGGAACAAGGCAGCAATATGGGGTGATGAGAGGCTTCTTTTTCAGGTGAGCTTTTGTTGTGTGTGTGTGTGTGAATTCGGGTTTAACCTCGCTTTCAACAATTTTTCAGTCATATCACGATGGTGTCTGGTTGCGACAGGGAGCTCAATGCTCACGTTTATAGTGCTGCCTCACTGAAGTACCATGTCCCAGACACATTACATGATACCACACCCAGTCACATCATCCTGACACTGGATCGACCAGTCCTAGCTCTACCCCGTAAATCTGAGTGCCAAACGAGGAGCAACTAGTACCATTTTTAACGACTTTGGTATGTTGCGGCCCGGGATCGAACCCGAGACCTCCCATTCCCCGGAGCGGACACTCTACCAACTGAGCTATCGGGGCATTACAGTAGAACTTTGATGGCTCGAATACCGATGGCTCGTTTACCAAGGCTGAGACGAACCTGTTCTTCAGCCCCAAGGGAAATCCTCTGCTTAAGAAATACTGGGGATAATTTAGGAGATTTTCGTCTCTTATCTTGCAAATGTATGCTGTGTGGACTCATTAGAATCGCCTCCATGAGGCGATTCTAATGAGTACACATAGCATATATTTTCATTATAGAATACCGAAAAGAGGTTAGAAAATATCTTCTTATGCTTCCTGGCAGTTACCATTAGTGGCTCGAACTACCCCTGTCTCGAACAGATTTCCAAGGTCCCAAATGTGTTCGAGCCATTGAAGTTTGACTGTACTTTTATAGTGGCATGATAGAGGAATCCAGTTTTCCATCCATTCATTCGTTTGTTTATCCAGTTGTCGACGTGTGTCAATCCAAGCATCAACCCTATTGTTTCCAGTCAGATTGATGTAGCCGGGTCAAAAGCATGGTAAAGCCAAATTTGGATCTGATCTGGGCCTACACTCTTTGCCAACAGGATTTTCCAATCATAAATACAGTAGAACTTCGATGGCTCGAACACCGATGGCTCGTTTACCAAGGCTGAGACGAACCTGTTCTTGAGCCCCAAGGGAAATCCTCTACTTAAGAAATACTGGGGATAATTTAGGAGATTTTCGTCTCTTATCTTGCAAATGTATGCTGTGTGGACTCATTAGAATCACCTCCATGAGGCGATTCTAATGAGTACACATAGCATATATTTTCATTATAGAACACCGAAAAGAGGTTAGAAAATATCTTCTTATGCTTCCTGGCAGTTACCATTAGTGGCTCGAACTACCCCTGTCTCGAACAGATTTCCAAGGTCCCAAATGTGTTCGAGCCATTGAAGTTTGACTGTACTTTTATAGTGGCATGATAGAGGAATCCAGTTTTCCATCCATTCATTCGTTTGTTTATCCAGTTGTCGACGTGTGTCAATCCAAGCATCAACCCTATTGTTTCCAGTCAGATTGATTTAGCCGGGTCAAAAGCATGGTAAAGCCAAATTCAGATCTGATCTGGGCCTACACTGTTTGCCAGCAGGACTTTCCATCATAAATAGAATTCAAATGAAGAAAGATTGACCGGATACCCCTAACATGGACTTGTCCAACGTATTCTCCTTATTTGCATTATCTGCTGGTTCCTAGTCTGAAGGTTATCAGTGTTGGAAAAACAGGTAACCAGACCAGTCTGGTTACCTGTTTTTCCAATATTGACAATGTGCAAGCTGGGAGCCAGCAAATAATGCAAATATGGTGAATAACTACGGAAGAGCCCATAACAGGTTCAGCTTTCTTTATTTGTGCTTGCTACAACCAGGGTCCACTTTGAACAGTCCCAAAGGTGGTCTTTATACAGGAATTTTACTGTTTTTTAACCCTTCTCTTGCTGAATATTCAATTTAGCCACACCCATTTCTGACTCTGAACCAATCACATTACTTGATTTAATTTATTCTTACAAATCCATAAACTGAATGTCAAACAGTGTAGATCCTGATCAGATGGCTATCTGATCTGGATCTACACTGTTTCCAAAGATAGGGGTTGTCGTGAACAGCAAGATAAGGGTTAAGTTCTGCTTCGTGGATGTGCTATATGTCACATCTTGAAGTCAGTTGAGCAATTCAGGGCCATCTTGGCCCTCTTGTTATTTTTCTGTCAAGACTTCAGATAACCTTCGTCGTTTAGGACCTGCTGTCTGACTAGAAAACCAACACTTTCGATGTACGCCCAAGATTGAGATGCCAAGAAAAACTGCATCTAAAAATGCCGTCTGTTAATGTGATCTGCTGAATCTTGCTAAACCTTGAAAACATATTTTTGCAAACAAGCAGATAGTGTGAACACAGATCAGACTGCTCCTGAAGGAGCAGTCTGATTTTGGTTCGCACTGTTTGCCACAATTACTTTTAACTCATTACATGGCAATCACAACAATTTTCGTCTGCTTTGCCGTCTGCTGCTTGCCTTAAAAGTCATTTTTTTGCAAACAGTGTGGAGCCAGATCAGACTGCTCCTGTAGGAGCAGTCTGATCTGGACCCACACTGTTTGCCTATATGCAAAAATATTTTTAAAAAGTTTGCAAAAAAATCCACCAGAGAACATAAGCAGACGAGATTTTCAGATGTAGTTTTTCTCAGCTGGTTACAGTAGCCGGCAGACAACATACATACCAGACAACCCATAGCAGACAACAGTTGTTATGATTGGCATTTTAGGATTAAAGAAATCTGAACTACCTGCATTCCAGCTGCATTTAGATGCATTTTATGCTCATTTAATTGGACAGCTGCACTAACTCTGATAATGGTTTTAAAACTGTACTTTTAATACAAGATCAAACAAAATTGTCTTAGCATGCTAATTTTGGGGTTAACGAATGAGCTTGAGTTAAATTGTAATTGTCTGATGAGCAATAAAGTTAACCCTTATCCTGCTGAATAAGTTAATTTAGGCACACCCCTTTCTGACTATCAACTAATAAAATTACTTGAAATAATGTTCTTTTTTGTTCAGCATTACAAACTGAATGACAAAGAGTTTAGATCCTGATCAGAAGCCATTTGCTCTGGATCTACACTGTTGCAATGGTTCAGAGGGATAAGGGTTACAAAGGTTGAGAGGGTAAAGGGTTGCAAAGGTTCAGAGGGATAAGGGTTGCAAAGGTCCAGAGAGATAAGGGTTGCAAAGGTTCAGAGAGATAAGGGTTACAAAGGTTGAGAGGGTAAAGGGTTGCAAAGGTTCAGAGGGATAAGGGTTGCAAAGGTCCAGAGAGATAAGGGTTGCAAAGGTTCAGAGAGATAAGGGTTGCAAAGGTTCAGAGGGATAAGGGTTGCAAAGGTTCCGAGGGATAAGGTTACAAAGGTTCAGAGGGTTAAGGGTTGCAAAGGTTCAGAGGGATAAGGGTTACAAAGGTTCAGAGAGATAAGGGTTGCAAAGGTTCAGAGAGATAAGGGTTGCAAAGTTTCAGAGGGATAAGGGTTGCAAAGGTTCAGAGAGATAAGGGTTACAAAGGTTGAGAGGGTTAAGGGTTGCAAAGGTTCAGAGGGATAAGGGTTGCAAAGTTTCAGAGGGATAATGGTTGCAAAGGTTCCGAGGGATAAGGGTTACAAAGGTTGAGAGGGTTAAGGGTTGCAAAGGTTCAGAGGGATAAGGTTTGCAAAGGTTCAGAGAGATAAGGGTTCAAAGGTTCAGAGAGATAAGGGTTGCAAAGGTTCAGAGGGATAAGGGTTGCAAAGGTTCCGAGGGATAAGGGTTACAAAGGTTCAGAGGGTTAAGGGTTGCAAAGGTTTAGAGGGTTAAGGGTAAGGGTTGTAAAGGTTCAGAGAGATAAGGGTTGCAAAGGTTGAGAGGGTTAAGGGTTGCAATGGTTCAGAGGGATAAGGGTTGCAATGGTTCAGAGAGATAAGGGTTGCAAAGGTTCAGAGGGTTAAGGGTTGCAAAGGTTCAGAGAGATAAGAGTTGCAAAGGTTCAGAGGGTTAAGGGTTGCAAAGGTTCAGAGAGATAAGGGTTGCAAAGGTTCGGAGAGATAAGGGTTGCAAAGGTTCAGAGGGTTAAGGGTTGCAAAGGTTCAGAGAGATAAGGGTTGCAAAGGTTCAGAGAGATAAGGGTTGCAAAGGTTCAGAGAGATAAGGGTTGCAAAGGTTCAGAGGGATAAGGGTTACAAAGGTTCAGAGAGATAAGGGTTGCAAAGGTTCAGAGGGTTAAGGGTTGTAAAGGTTCAGAGAGATAAGGGTTGCAAAGGTTGAGAGAGATAAGGGTTGCAAAGGTTCAGAGGGATAAGTGTTGCAAAGGTTCAGAGGGATAAGTGTTGCAAAAGGTTCAGAGAGATGAGGGTTGCAAAGGTTCAGAGGGATAAGGGTTACAAAGGTTCAGAGAGATAAGGGTTGCAAAGGTTAAGGGTTGTAAAGGTTCAGAGAGATAAGGGTTGCAAATGTTGAGAGGGTTAAGGGTTGTAAAGGTTCAGAGAGATAAGGGTTGCAAATGTTGAGAGGGATAAGTGTTGCAAAGGTTCAGAGGGATAAGTGTTGCAAAGGTTCAGAGAGATGAAGGTTGCAAAGGTTCAGAGGGATAAGGGTTGCAAAGGTTCAGAGAGATAAGGGTTGCAATGATTCAGAGAGATAAGGGTTGCAATGGTTCAGAGAGATAAGGGTTGCAAAGGTTCAGAGAGATAAGGGTTGCAATGGTTCAGAGAGATAAGGGTTGCAATGGTTCAGAGAGATAAGGGTTACAAAGGTTCAGAGAGATAAGGGTTGCAAAGGTTCAGAGAGATAAGGGTTACAAAGGTTCAGAGAGATAAGGGTTGCAAAGGTTCAGAGAGATCAGGGTTGCAATGGTTCAGAGAGATAAGGGTTGCAAAGGTTCAGAGAGATAAGGTTACAAAGGTTCAGAGAGATAAGGGTTGCAATGGTTCAGAGGGATAAGGGTTGCAAAGGTTCGGAGGGATAAGGGTTGCAAAGGTTCAGAGGGATAAGGATTGCAAAGGTTCAGAGGGATAAGGGTTGCAAAGGTTCAGAGAGATAAGGGTTGCAAAGGTTCAGAGGGTTAATGGTTAAGCGTAAACAGCTTCTTGAGAAGCCATCTGCTCAGGATCTACACTGTTTGCAAAGGTAGGGCATAAGGTTTAAACTAACAATGCTTTTAACTCGACCCTAATAATTTTTTCTGCTGTTAGTTTTGTACAAGTGAAAAAGTTTATTTGGATTTGTTTATAGCAAATTCATTGCATATTTTCCTGTCTGTCTGTCATTTTCCCATCTGCATATTCACTTGCGTTTTTTTGGTTGATTGTTTGTAAATCGACTCAAAGTTACGGCGCACAAAATCTCCTCAGTGCTAAAGTACATGTGACTATTATGACTTGTCAGAATAACTGTTATTTATAGAAAATAGCCACTGTTAGGTCAGAGTGTTGCGTAAGATGGTTACCTATAGAGTCTGGACCGTAATCATGGGTTGGGCTTGGCAAAGGGTGTAGTCCCTGATCAGACGCCGCAGAATGTGGCGTCTGATCAGGGTCTACACTGTTTGCTTAAATCTCTGGAATTTCAGTTCAGAACTATTTTCCCACCCACCAGTACTCTCAGTGCTTTGATCTCAAATATTCTCCCATAACCCTGTAAGTTGGTAATTGCATACAAAATCTTTCATCAAAAGTAAAAAAGAAGATATTCCGCCTGTCTGATGACTTTCATTGAAGCGTTTGCACATGCTGCATTTTTGCATGCAGTTTTTTTTTTCTCAGGATCTGCATTTTGGTGCAATGATGCATGTTCATATTTCTGTGATGAGTATGTCTTTTCTATTGCAAAGGATATGACTGATTTATAGTAGAAACTCAGAACAGGTCCTTGAACTGCAAAGCACGACATTTGTAGATGTTATTTTCAAATACATGCACTTGTCTCGCCCCCGCCCATCGGGGCTTAAAGAAATATTTGGGCTGCATGATGCTTCCACGCAGAGCTAAAAACAACCGCCTAGGACTGGTAAACCACTTAGAGGTTCTAAGCTTGCCCAGGCAAAGCGTTGCGAGTAGGACCATCCATGTTTATAAACCCTATTGGTTTCATTGGGCGACAGGGCTTGAGATGTTATCTCATCTCAATGTCGGGTAAAAGTCCCACAAAATTGGAAGCAATATCTCCAAAATGACCTATACTGTGTTGACGGGGACGTAAAATCTCAAATCAAACAAACAAACAAACATGCACTTGTTTTTGTATTTTTCAGAGGAAATAAGGCTTCACGCAAAATGCCCAGCAGACAGTCCACATGTAATGTGACTTACATCAAGCCTTGTTTTTCCTGAAAAATAGAAAAATTAAATAAATAAAATTCTGTTTGAACACAAAATTTACATGGCACTTTAAAACTGACTTATTTTGTTGAAGTTTTAGGAGAATCCTCACACTTTAAAGGAACAATGAAGAACCTGATCGGATAGTGCATTCTCTAGCTATCATATTGATCCCAAGTATATAGACAGACAGGCCTAAGGGTCTAAGGGTCTACTTAGTTTGCAATTCCGTATGCACATTTTGGACCCCTTTGCTGGATCAAGAAACAAATTTGTTAACCCTTATCTTGCTGTTCAGGACAACCCCTATCTTTGCAAACAGTGTAGATCCAGATCAGATGGCTTCTGAAGAAGCCATCTGATCAGGATCTACACTGTTTGGCATTCACTATATGAATTTGTAGCAGTTAATTACATCAAGTAATTTGATTGGTTGATAGACAGAAATGGCTGTGGCTTAAATGAATATTCAGCAAGAGAAGGGTTAAAATTTAAGAAGAATTACATGAAGTACTCAAGGTGTCCAAATTTTTAAGATTTTTACGGTACGTTGTTTTTGTGTCCCAATCAAATGAGCCCCGCCAAGCGAATTTGTGTCTCCGAGCAGTCCGTAATGACAAATTTTAACTGCGCATGCCCAGCCATTCAGAGGGGCCAGGGATATGGCTTTCTGTCTGAAGGTTCCTCTTGAGTCACTGCTTGTATGAGCGAGCAGCGAAGGTTCTGGCGAGACTGCGCGGATGCGCAGGCTCGCCAGAATCTTCGCTGCTCGCATAGGCGATAAGTACCAAAATCGCTTGACGGGGCCCAATTGAAGAATGGTGGAAAGGGCTTATAGTGTTACCCTTGTCCGTCCATCTCCATCCATCTTCGTCCATAACCGCGTCCGAGATGGCGTTAACAATTTGCGTTCAAATTTTTAGCTCACCTGAGCCTTTAGGCTCATAGGTGAGCTTATAGTATAGCCATGGTCCGTCGTCCGTCCGGGCGTCCGTGCGTCCGTCCGTCCGTCCGTAGTCCGTCTGTCCGTCCACCATTTTCAAAGATCTTCTTCTCCTATACTGCAGGGCCAATCAAAGCCAAATTTCATATGGAGCCTCAGTGGGATGGGGGAACGAAAGTTTGTTCGCGGGGTCTGGATCACATGACCAAGATGGCCGCCATGCCCATATATGGTAAAAAGCTTTCAAAAATCTTCTTCTCCAGAACCATAAGGCCAGTGGCCTTGAAACTTGGCATGTAGCATATGGTACTCGGGCCCATCATGGTTTGTACAAATGGTGACCCCGGTTGACCTTGACCTATTTTACAGCAATGTCAAATTTGTTGAAGTAGGCTTTTGCATGGGGCAAAGTGAAAATAATGGATTTATAGGAAAACCATTGAAGACAGTGTCACGAAAATTTGTAGATCAGGTAAAGTAACTGAATACATGAAGATCTATGGGTCAGAAAGGTCAAGGTCATTCATTGGCCTTAGACCAAGGTCATTCAGGATGCATATTTCAAACATTTTTTTCTCCAAAACTGCTGAGCCAATTTAAGTGAAATTTAATATGGAGCCTTTGTGAGTTGAACAAATGAAAAAATGCCAATACGGTCTAGATCACATGACCAAGATGGCCGTCACGCCTATATATGTGGTAAAAAGCTTCAAAAATTCTTCTTCTTCAGAACCGTAAGGCCAATGGCCTTGAAACTTGGCATGTAGCATATGGTACTCAGGCCCATCATAGTTTGTACAAATGGTGACCCCGAGTTGACCTTGACCTATTTTACAGCAATGTCAAATTTGCCGACTTAGGCTTTTGCATGGGAAAAAGTGAAAATAATGGGTTTTTAGGAAACCATTGTAGACAGTGTCACCAAAATTAGTAGATAAGGTAAAGTAGCTGAATATATGAAGATCTATGTGTAAGAAAGGTCAAGGTCATTAATTGACCTTAGACCAAGGTCACGCAGATTCCATATTTCAAACATTTTTTCTCAGAAACTACTGAGCCAATTGAAGTGAAATTCAATATAGAGCCTTTGGGAGTTGAACAAATGAAAAGCTGCCACCATGGTCTAGATCACATGACCAAGATGGCCACCACGCCCATATATGGTAAAGAAACTTCGAAATTCTTCTTCTCAAGAACCGTAAGGCCAATGGCCTTGAAACTTGGCATGTAGCATATGGTACTCGGGCCTATCATAATTTGTTCAAATGGTGACCCTGGGTTGATCTTGACCTATTTTACAGTAATGTCAAATTTGCTGACTTAATTAAGCTTTTGCATAGGAAAAAGTGAAAATAATGGATATTTAGGGAAACCATTGAAGACAGTGTCACCAAAATTTGTAGATTAGGTAAAGTAACTGAATACATGAAGATCTATGGGTAAGAAAG
Source organism: Lucinisca nassula (assembly GCA_963580285.1). NCBI lineage: Eukaryota > Metazoa > Mollusca > Bivalvia > Lucinida > Lucinidae > Lucinisca > Lucinisca nassula. The sequence goes on along the minus strand of OY757020.1, from coordinate 90,580,852 downwards.
GTCAAGGTCATTCATTGACCTTAGACCAAGGTCACTCCGATTTCATATTTCAAAAAAAACATTTTTTCTCAGAAACTACTGAGCCAATTTAAGTGAAATTCAATATGGAGCTTTTGTGAGTTGAACAAATGAAAAGTTGCCAGTACGGTCTAGATCACATGACCAAGATGGCCGCCACGCCCATATATGGTAAAAAGCCTTCAAAAATTTTCTTCTCCAGAACCGTAAGGCCAACTAATGGCTTTGAAACTTGGCATATATCATATGGTACTCGGGCTCGTCATAGTTTTTACAAATGCTGACCCTGGGTTGACCTTGACCTATTTTATGGCAGTGTCAAATTTGTCAACTTAGGCTTTTGCATGGGAAAAAGTGAAAATAATGGATTTTTAGGAAACCATTGAAGACAATGTCACCAAATTGGTAGATCAGGTAAAGTAAATGAATACATGAAGATTCATGGGTAAGAAAAGTCATCATTCAGTGACCTGGGACCAAGATTAACCAGGTTCCATATTTCAAACAGTTTTTTCTCAGAAACCGCTGGCCCAATTCAAGTGAAATTTGATATGGATCCTTTATATGATGAACAAATGAAAATTTGCTCATATGGTCCAGGTCACATGACCAAGATGGTGGCCATGCCCATATATGGTAAAAACACTTCGAAATTCTTCTTCTCCAGAACCGTAAGGCAAATGACCTTGAAACTTGGCAGGAAGCATTTGGTACACGGGCCTATCATAATTTGTTCAAATGGTGACCCTGGGTTGACCTTTACCTATTTTACGGCAATGTCAAATATAAAAACATTAAAATGTACACCAGGACCAGGTGTCAGGTGAGTGTTTACAGGACCACTGGTCCTCTGGTCTTAATTGACCTACCAGGTGGGGGCATCCATGTCCTTTGGACATATTTCTGGTATTTTAAACAGCCCAGGGTCCAGTTGAACAATTTCAACATTAACAAATATTTTTTTTTTCATTTATTTAACTTCAAGGGCTTGAACAAAATATTATAGGTATGTTCTTTGAGTGACTCTTTAAAAGTGTTGATCAGATTTGCCATTTTTTTTTGCCTTTTATAGATATAGAGCTCTTCTGAGATTTTTTTCCCAGGTGAAAAGGAGTTGCCTGCGCTGAAGATATACTCATAACTCAAAATGTTAGGTTTGATGACAGTTTCCAGTATTATTTTCTCTGATTTCTGTAATTGTATCTGCATCTAAAACATTTAATTGTGTAACCCGATTCTTTTATAGTGGGTTGTGTGATTGAAACCTTATTATCATCTTTTTATAACCTGTCAGCAAAGGGTTATTGGAGCAATATTCATAGATAAAGTGCGTATTTTGTGATAATTGAAGGGTAGTTTTCCTTATGCACCAGTCATTTGTAACCACTCAGGCTCCCCACCTATGGGGAATAGCGGGGACAACGACTTTCTCTCCATCACAGCCCTGCTAAAATCCCGGCACTGCGTGGTAAAAGCACTGCCGCTTATCCCCCACTCAAAAACAAATGTTAAAAATCGGGTTAAACACCGGCACGACACAGGTAAAACACTGCGGTTCCTTCGGGTAATTCCACTGCTATAATCCCAGCTTGCGCGAAATCAGGGACATTCAAAGGGTAAAAAGAAGCCTCCGTGGTGTAGTGGTTATGTTACTCGCCTTTTAAATCAGGGGTCACAGGATCGATCCTGGGCTTCTCCAGACTTTCGGATGAACCTTTAAACCGAGGTCCTGTCTCCGTATGACCTTAGCTGTTGGTGGGACGTAAAACTCAGACACTCACTCACTCAACGAAATAAAACACTTTGAAAACACAGTTTGCTATTGAAAATGCTCAGGATCAGCTTAACGTGGAATCTTTAACTATCTACAATCATAAACAGTAGTGTACTGTCAAAAAAAAAATACAAAGAAAACAAGGGTGATCAGAAAATAAAAATCAAAAGTGGACAGACATCTAATTTTTTCATACTTAAAGTCTTTTCAGTGAAAATAAGTCCTGATTTTTCATATGAATCATTAAATGTAGCAGACAAATCACTTGCATTGTATATAAAGTAGACGTAAAACAAAGATCAGGAATTGATACAATTAACTTACTCCATCCATAAAAGACACCAAAGGGAAAGAAATACAAACATTAAGCGACCAGACCATAATGGAAACCTAAACAAAGGAAGGCCATATGGACAGTTACTTTCCCACAAAATGGCCATATGGCCATCCAAAATTAAAAGACACAAGTGATACACACAGTAAGTAACAAACAACAACATAAATAAATCGCCACAGAAGAGCCGCCTTGGAACGGTCAGTGGAAGATTTCCACTGGGGGGCTTAAATCGATTTTACGTGGCCACAATCCTCGCCCTTACTTCCGTCGCGATTTAGACAAATAATGTGTTCAGTCCGCATGAAGGCCTCCTTGTTTTCTGTAAAAAAGAAATAAGCAATACTTTCAAAAAATGCCATCTGGAGGTCGCGATAAGTGCTTGAGGGGTTAACCCATCTAGTTCCATTTTTGCCATCTCCCCTGTCCCTCCCTTTGATCTCCCCTACTGTCTCTGCGAGCTCTTTTCTCCCTTTGTCTAGGAGATGACACAAAATGTCCCAAAAACCTTAGACGTGTCAAAAACAAATATAATAAATTACAAGTATTATTGCTAATAATAAGTTTGTCTGTCATTAAAGACAATGGCAAATCTTAATCAAAAGTTCTTCTGTTTGTGTATTCTACGAAGACTGTTCAAATATGAATGCAACTAAGCACATAAAAATGATTGCATGATAGATTTCGATGAAAAATTTATTTTGTCCCCTCAAAGTATTTCCCTTGAACAGATATACAAACTTTCAGTCTTCTGATCCAATCATTGAATGCATTTTAGTAGTCTTTTCAAGGTATACTATGAAGGCACTGGAATATTGCAGAACCAAGGTGTTTGCGCTGTACAAATTTTCGACCAGAAAGGTATTTTTTCAGCCGTGGGAACAAAGAAAAGTCACACGGGGCAAGGTCAGGGGAATACAGGGGGTGAGAGAGTCAACAACCTTTTCCTGCTTCAGATAGTCTTGCACAATGAACGCCTTGTGCGATGACGCATTGTCATGTAGCAATCTGACATTGGCCAAACCAGTTGTGGGTCTTCGTTCTTTGAAATATTTCTTCAATTTTCGAAGAACTTTATTCTCGTAAAACTTCGCATTTACAGATTTGCCTTTAGGCACAGCAACCTGAATAGCAGGGCCCTGATTTGAAAAGAATATTGCATACATTACCTTCTTGACCCTCATGGTCCGCTTTGCAATGCATGCATGGTCTTTTGCAATACTTTGTTGCCCATATTTTGTTCTGATTTGGCTCAAAAAAGTGAACCCATGTCTCGTCACCTGTGACAACATTAGTGAAAGACCGTGCATCGTAATTTGGAAACTTTTTAAGCAACTTCTTGGCGCACTGAACGCGTGTCTTTTTCTGCTCATCTGTCAACAGATGGGGAATCCATCTAGCACAGATCTTTCTCATTTTCAAATCCCGTTTCAGAATTGTATGAGCTGCTCCTAATGAGATGCCAACCATACTAGCTATTTGCCTAGTGGTGTATCGTGCATCAGTAGCAACTATTTCTTTCACTCTAGCAACCATCTTGGCAGATGTTGCTCTTTTCGGCCGATGATCATGTGGTGCATCTTCTGTTGAGCCTAGCCCACAGCTGAATTTCTTACACCAACGAAAAACTGTCGGAAAAGACATTTCATTATGCCCATAAACCAAACATATTTCATCAAAAATGTCTTTGCACAGTATACCAAGAATACAACGATTCTTAATATAGGACTGTATTTCAACGGCGTTCTCTGACCTTCTTCCAACCATGTTTTGTATTAGTATACAAGAGTAGACAGTGTTTATCGAACGATATACATGGCTAAAGTGGATGGATTTTAACAGGTTTGGTATCAATGTATCTATAGGTAAAATGTTTTTCTATGCTGTGATATTTATTTCCAGGTGATAGTGCATGAGAAAACGTTCTACTTGTATTCATATTTGAACAGTCCTCGTATGATGGCTAATAAGAACAACCTTAACTTAAAACTGCCTCTTGCAGATACAGAGGACAACAGCTCTGTTGGTGATGCTAAATCTGGCGTTTCTACTCAGCTTTGCTGATTCTTTATACACCAGCACCCCTTCTAATTAGGCTGTGCCTGTGCAATTTGATCCCATTACTCTTGTTGGTATATCTCTGGAGTCTCCTTGTATTATTTCTTATGGCCATCATGGGAGCTTTTTCCCACTTGTAATGTTTCTCTTTGGCTAACATTCTTACATGGCCTGTGCCAATTTTAGAATATACACATTGCATCCCTGCCCTTCTCAGGATTTCTGTGTCTTGAATGCTGTCTTACCACTGAATCTTTGGGATATACCAGCCTGCATTTTTTTTATGGTAGACTTGATCTACACCTTTTTACATGCTTTTCTGTTGGGGCGTCAACAAACAGGATCTTTTCATACACTTCTGTCTGCACTTGGATTTAGCTTAGGTATGGTTGTGACCATCCTGGAAAACATTCTGAACACATTGTGATGAACAGCAATGGGTCAAGTACACAGCCTTGCCTAACTCCATTTGTCACAGAGAATGAATCAGTTTTAACTGCAACACAATGAGTCACAAAAAGAAGGGGACTAATTATATGTTTGTGTGCCAGTCATTTTCTTTTCCTTTTAATTAACGAAAGTTTTAATCATATGTCCCTGTGTTACTGTCCCTGTTACTGTGGCTTAGTAAACTGGATGATAATAATGAAGCTACATATTACACTGTCAGACCCTTGACTGGTATCATTAATTGTTGCATTCAGTGTTTGTGTGTTTGTTTGTTTGTAAATACTCTTACTGACTTTATAGTGAATGACACCAAGTAACACCTGAGGCCTCTAATAAGTTCTTGACCAAACATTATAACCCTTGCCCAGGTGTACACGTCAACCCCTACCTTTGCAAACAGTGTAGATCAGGATCTACACTGTTTCTCATTCAGTTTATGAACTGAACAAATACATTATATCAAGTTATTTGATTGGTGGATAGTCAGTAATGGGGTGTGGCTAAATTAACTTATTCAGCAGGATGGGTTAAATTACACCATTCAAAATTCATCGTGAAAGAAACAGAAACTCGTGAGTTTGATGATGTATGTATTTAAATAAGTATCAACCTCGGTACCTCAATCCAGTATGTATCTTTCTGGTAATCAGGAGGTCCAAAGTGCAGGTAAGCAACATTCTTTCATGGAGGATCATAAAATCTTTCAACGGTCATTCTGTCCCTTCAGTAAGAGCAGATTCAAGAAGGGCTGTTGTCAGTTTCTGTGGAAAAAAGTGCCCTTTTACTTGTTAGCTGCTAATGTATTAGCCTGCCCCAAGTAGCTCATCATAATTATGATGTCTAATGTCTAATGTGCTCTTGCCTGCCCAGGAAAAATAGTGGTAAGATAAACTAACCAGCTTTTGGTGTTGACTGGGCCAAAATACCAAAACAGTCAATTCTGTACCATACAAACAAGGCTGTACCATACAAGAGGAGTCCCCTGATCCAGCAGGGCTTGGAGAGATAGATTGGGCTGCATGGTGCTTGTGAGACCAAACATGAGTACTGGTCTTAGAGCCTGCCCAGAGAAAGTGATGTGAGTTGGACCGTTCCAAGTTATAAACCCTAGCGGTTTCTTTGGGCGGTAGGACTTGTGAAGTCATTTCATCTCAAAGTCAGGTAAAAGTCCCACAAAACCTGAAGCAACATCTGCAAAATGACCTAAATAGTGGATGTAAAACCACAACACAAACAATCAAAACCGTACAAGAGTTTTCATCAACAACTGAAAAGTGTTTACAGCAGTTTTCTATATTGGTAAGGTTGCTTATTTTGGAGTGAATCTTCAGTTTTTTTTCTGCCTATCATTTAGCAATTTGGTATGTATATATGGTGATATTTAGCCCTCCCCATAACAGACGGTTCACGGGCAAACAGTGCAGGCTACAGGCCTAGTTCCTGATCAGGGCTACACTGTTTGCCATAAGTTCTGCCATTTAAATCAATTTCTGAAATTAGCCAACCTATGGTAGTACCCCTAAATTTCAAAATGGGCTCCTTCCATTATAAGGTGGAAGATTCCATTCAGCACAAAATGGGTAAACTACCTGACTGACTGCTGTTTGACAGTTGGGAGCAGGGTTTTCTCCTTCATTAACCTTTAACCTGCTGAATATTCATAAATGCCACACCCACTACTGATTATCAACCAATCAGATTACTTAATGCAAATCATTGCAACAAATTCTTAAACTGAATGGCAAACAATGAAGATCCTGATCAGATGGCTTCTTCAGAAGCCATCTGATCTGGATCTGCATTGTTTGAAAGATCAGACCTATCCGGGTTCAGCAGGACAAGGGTTAAAAATCTTAGCAGCTTCTTCACAATGAATGGCCTGTCAGAATTGCCAAGAAAATGCATGTTCCGTAAAAAGCCTAAAAATTCGGACACTCTGAGGACTTGCTGTAATTCTCCTGAAATTTTATCAAATTTGTTTCACGATCCAGCAAGGAGTCCATAAATCTGCACAGATGGAATAACAAACAGTGTAGAGCCTGATCAGATTGCTCCTTCAGGAGCAGTCTGATCTAGGTCTGCACTGTTTGCTTAGGCCTGTTAGTCCCAATACTCTTTGGATTTAACGGTACTGCATGTCAGTCATATCCGGATTTTAGTCCGATTTTAGAGAAAGAAGCTCTTCATATTTGTTTCTTAATTCTTAATGCATCAAGGAAAATTGTAAAGCAGATGACATCTATTTTCATGCCCCCGCAATCTGCATGATGCCTTGGGCCATATATTTCTTTTTTAGTTTTTCAGAGCAAATCAGTGTACCGGTAGACATGCGAATCATCTTCTGGCACGAAGCTAAGTCGGATGCACGTCTGACTGGTGATCAGGAGGATGAGGGTTGATTCCTGCCGGCGTCGGCACAATTCTTTCGTGGAGATTGATCATGAAATCTTTTCTATGGTCATTCTCTCCCTTCCCCTGATTCAAGAAGGGTAGTTGTCAGTTTCTGGCGAAAGAATGCGCACTGTACTGGTTAAACACTCACGAATAAGCCTGCCCAGGAACAGTGTGGATAGCTAAACCGACCGGCTCAAAAATGACCTAAAGTAGTGTTGTCTGTGCCATTAAACTTCAACACAAACAAACAAATTCTGACACGAAATATCAAGATTGATTTACTTTGAAAAATAAGAAAATATCACTTAAAGCTGCTGTTATCTAGTGGCTAATGTCATGTCATAAGAATCGTATGATCACACATGTAATAACACATGACAACTGGTGGCATAACGTCATTACGTCCTCCATGACAACTCTTGTTTCTTTTTGTCAGCTATAAAATCCGATTTAAAATTGTTATATGATATGATAAATCTTACACCTGTGGTCATTTCATATGAAATTTATGAAACTCGCTAAAAATTTCATATGAAATGACCACTTACGAAGATACTCTCTATATATATTTGAAAATCATGTGATTAAGAAATAGATCAGCTCTAGCAGTGATTTGTTGAGTAATAAATCACAGTTTAGATACAACTGACCTCCAAACTGTGATTTCATACACTAGGGAAGCTCTCCATGATATAGTGATAAAGCTACTCGCTTCATAAACCAGAGGTCGTGGAAATCTGTGTTAAACAGCCAGTTGTCATCTGCTGTGGCATCTGCTGGTTACTTTTTAAGTCATGTCTTGTTGCAAACAGTGTGAATCCAGATCAGAGGGTCCACACTGTCAGCCTGTTTGCAAAAATATTTTCTAAAAATGTATTCAAGAAGAAGTAGATTAAGATGTAGCAGACGACATTATAATCAGACAACACTTTCAGATGCAGTTTTTCTTGGCATCTTATGGGTTAACCCATTTTTTACCGGAATCCCCAAAAAGGGTACCCTGGCAAACACTGCAGGTCCAAATCAGACGCCGCAGAATGCGGCGTCTGATCAGGGCCTGCACTGTTTGCTAACAGAATTATCCATTAAAAATAGAATAAGAAAGAAAAAATAGGCCTACCATACCTTATATGACAAATGAACTTGTTCCATATATAGCAATGGAAGAGTCCACTGGTATACAATGGGTTAATTGATTATCACTGTCTGGGGAACAAAACAGCTCTAAATGATTGACAGGTCGCTTGACAAATTCTGAAAAATTGCTTCTGCCTAAAGTCTATTATTTACCAAGGCAATTGCAGCTCACTGCAACAGCAAGAATTCATCATAGCCATTATAATGCTTGGAATTAGCCCATTTAGTACCAGGAACCCCTAAAGGGTGTACCTTGGCAAACAGTGCAGGCCCAGATCAGATGCTGCATCTGATCAGGGCCTACACTGTTTGCAAAAAGTTAAGCCATTTCCCAAATAAATTTTGAAGAAAACACAACTTGACACCCCTAAATTTTGAAATGGACTCCTGCTATATATAAGGAGGAAGATTCCATTTGGTACAAAAAGGGTTAATACAAGCACTGAGGTTTAACATCCCCTTCGACACTATTTAGGTCATTTTGGACATCGCTTCCAATTTTGTGGGACTTTACCCGACATTGAGATGAAATGACATCTCAATCCCTGCCATCCAAACAAACCAAAAGGGTTATTATGTAGGGACGGTCCGACTTGCACCACTTTGCTTGTGCAGGCTTAGCCCAGGCAAAGGGTGCGAGTCAGACCGCCCATTGGGGACAGGTCTTGAGATGTCATTTCATCTCACTGTCGGGTAAAATGACCTATACAGTGTTGACAGGGACGTTAAACCTCAAATCAAAAATACAAAAAAAAAATTTTTTAAAGACAGATATCCCCTTCTTTTCAGCCATTTCAATGGCTATTCTGAAATGAAAGAATTTCATTACAGTCCCATAACCTTTAATTCCTGTTCCTATTCCATTACATTTCATTACAGTTCCATAACGCTTAGTTCCTGTTCCTATTCCATTCCATTACATTGCAGTTCCATAATGTTTAGTTTCTGTTTCCATTCCTTTCCATTACATTACAGTCCCATAACCTTAGTACCTGTTCCTATTCCCTTACATTACAATCCCATAACCCTTAATTCCTGTTCCCATTCCATTTCATCACAGTCCAATAACCTTTAACCAATAACCTTTAATTCCTGTTCTTATTCCATTACATTACATTACAGTCCCATAACCCTTAATTCCTGTTCCTATTACATTACATTACAGCCCCATAATGTTTAATTCCTGTTCCTATTACATTACATTACAGCCCCATAATGTTTAATTCCTGTTCTTATTACATTACATTACATTGCATTACAGCCCCATCACATTTAATTCCTATTCCATTTCATTACAGTCCCATAATCCTCAATTCCTGTCCCTATTCCATTTCATCACAGTCCCATAATCTTTAACCCTTTTTGTACCAAATGGAATCTTCCTCCTTATATATAGCAGGAGTCCATTTCAAAGTTTAGGGGTGTCAGGTTGTGTTTTCTTCAGATTTTGTTTGGAAATTGGCTCGACTTCTTGCAGAGGGTGTAGGCCCTGATCAGACACTGCGTTCTGCGGCGTCTGATCTGGGCCTGCACTGTTTGCCAGGGTACCCGTTTTGGGGTTTCTGGTACCAAATGGGTTGATTCCTGTTCCTATTATATTACAGCCCCATAACCTTTAATTCCTGTTCCTATTCTATTACATTACATTACAGTCCCATAATCCTCAATTCCTGTTCCTATTCCATTTCATCAGTCCCATAACTTTTAATTCCTCTTCTATTACATTACATTACAGTCCCATAAACTTTAATTCCTGTTCCTATTCCATTACATTAAGTCCCATTGTTCTCAATTCCTGTTCCTATTCTATTACATTACAGTCCCATAATCCTCAATTCATGTTCCTATACCATTACATTACAGTCCCATAACCTTTAATTCCTGTTCCTATTCCATTTCATGACATTACAGAGGGGTACCTTGGAAAACACTGCAGACCCAGATCAGATGCTGCAGAATGCGGGGTCTGATCTGGACCTGTACTATTTGCTAACAGAATTTTCTGTGGAAAATAGAATAAAACCAACAAAATAGGCCTGACACCCCTTATATGACAAATGGACTTGTCCAACATATAGCAATGGAAGAGCCCACGGTTAAAACGTCACTAAACAATCTGAGATGGTAGTGTACTTGTTTTAACTATAATGTTCCACACAGGCAGATTGAAGATCAAATTAGGAAGCCGTAATTGGATGATTTTTCAAGAAATCTGTCTCCCAGGATGCAAAATTTCAACAATTTCAGCTAGTTTAAGTTTGCAGCACGTGTCTGTTTTTCACGTTTTCATATAATTTCTCCCAAAAGATTGTTACCAAAGTGTGAATTTCATGAGTTATTTTTGTTTTTTTTGTGTTGAGGTTTTACCATCCCGTCAACACTATTAAGGTCATTTTGGAGACTTTGCTTCTAACTTTGTGAGATTTTTAACCACCATTGAGATGAAACGATTTCTCAATCCCAATCACCCAATGAAACCAATAGGGTTTATAATATCGCATCACATTGCCTGGGCAGGCTTAGACCTTCTAAGAGGTTTACCAGTACTCATGTGGAAGCAGCATGCAGCCCAATGTATGTTCATGAGTTGTTTTCTCTCATGAGTTATGAGCCAGTCACAACATTCAAGTAGGCACTGGTTGCTGCTCATATTTCTGGTGCAAAATTCATAACCCTAACCCATAAAATGCCAATCATGACTATCGTCGTCTGCTTTGCTGTCTGTCGGTTACTGTAAAAGTAATTTTTTGAAAACTGTGCGGACCCAGATCAGACTGCTCCTTTAGGAGCAGTCTGATCTGGGCCCACACTGTTTGCTTGTATGCAAAAATATTTTTAAAAAGTTTGCAAAAGTATCAGCAGACGACAATTTCAGATATAGTTTTTCTTGGCATCTTAAGGGTTAAACTGCCAATCAGGACTTTTGCAGATGTCATTTTCAAGCATATTTTGCCTTACTTTTCAGAGAAAATTAGGCTTGGCAGTAATGTGAAGCCTTTTTTTTTCCTGAAACATAATTTATAAAGATAAAATTGCCAACACTTCTAAAAATTTTTGTGTTTCTTTAGCATTTACCCATTTTGAGAAGCCTCCATGGTGCATTGGTTATGCTACTCAACTTGTAAACCAGGGTTCGCAGGATCAATCCCGGGCTTCTCCAGACTTTTGGATGAGTCTTAAAACCGAGGTCCCGTCTCCAGTTTTGATGTTGTGACGTGTTGGTGAGACGTAAAACTCAAACACTCACTCACTTACCCATTTTGAACTGAATAGAATTTTCCTTTCTATTTACATTGATATAATTAGGTGGAGTCCATTTCAAAATCTAGGGTGTTAAGCTTAGATTTCTAGTAATTTATTTAGAAAACAGTTGAAATTTTTGCTAACAATGCAGGCTCTGATCAGATGCCTCATTTGACCTGGGCTTGTACTGTTTGCCATTGCAAGCTTTTTGGGCTTTCCCCTGTCTAAAATGGGTTAATATTGAAGCTTACCACATGTTTATAGAGGTTCAGACAGGTTAATTAGCTTGTATATATGGTAGTCTGGCTAACTGGGTGGGGACTATGGTAGTGCATATTATAAACCACAACAAGAGTAGGTCTTTGATGAGTGTTTTACATCCCACCAGCAGCTAAGGTCATACAGAGACAGGACCTCAGTTTGAAGACTTGTCCGAAAGTCTGGAGAAGCTTGGGATCGAACCCATGACCCCTGGTTTATGAGATGAGTAGCACAACCACTTTGATCACTCTGTGATGAGTAAAAACACAAATCAAACTGTGCATCCTCATAGTCTTTGTTATACACCGTAATACCCCGCCCATCAGGGCTTGGAGAAATAGATTGGGCTGCAGGGTGCTTCCATGCAGAGCTTCTTCAATACCCCTGGGCCAATTTTGATCAAACTCCATATGAATGTTGCTAAGGTGACCCTCTACCACAATAGCTATAACCGTTGCACTTTTTTTAACAAGATGGCCACCAGAGCTAAAAATAGAAAAATCTTCAGTCTGCTGCCAATAATAGCTTAAATGGTTCCACTCAAAGATGCCCTCCAGAGCTAAAAATAGAAAAAAAAATCTTGTAAATTTGAACTACTCCTATACCTTTGATCCAATTTCATTCAAGCTTCATAGGAATGTAGCCTAGGTGACCCTCTACAGAAATAGCAAAACAGTGCTGCTTAGATGAACAAGATGGCTGGCAGACTAAATTAGAAATATCTTTAACCCTTCTCTTGCTGAATAGTCATTTAAGCCACACCCATTTCTGTCTATCAACCAATCAAATTACTTGATGTAATTTATTCCTACAAATTCATAAACTGAATGTCAAACAGTGTAGATTCCGATCAGATGGCCATCTGATCTGGATCTACACTGTTTGCAAAGATAGGGGTTGTCGTGAACAGCAAGATAAGGCTTCTTCAGAAGCCATCTGACCTGGATCTACACTGTTTGCAGGGTTGTCGTGAACAGCAAGATAAGGCTTCTTCAGAAGCCATCTGATCTGGATCTACACTGTTTGCAAAGATAGGGGTTGTCGTGAACAGCAAGATAAGGCTTCTTCAGAAGCCAACTGATCTGGATCTACACTGTTTGCAAAGATAGGGGTTGTCATGAACAGCAAGATAAGGCTTCTTCAGAAGCCATCTGATCTGGATCTACACTGTTTGCAAAGATAGGGGTTGTCGTGAACAGCAAGATAAGGCTTCTTCAGAAGCCATCTGACCTGGATCTACACTGTTTGCAGGGTTGTCGTGAACAACAAGATAAGGCTTCTTCAGAAGCCATCTGATCTGGATCTACACTGTTTGCAAAGATAGGGGTTGTCGTGAACAGCAAGATAAGGCTTCTTCAGAAGCCATCTGATCTGGATCTACACTGTTTGCAAAGATAGGGGTTGTCGTGAACAGCAAGATAAGGCTTCTTCAGAAGCCATCTGATCTGGATCTACACTGTTTGCAAAGATAGGGGTTGTCGTGAACAGCAAGATAAGGCTTCTTCATAAGCCATCTGACCTGGATCTACACTGTTTGCAGGGTTGTCGTGAACAGCAAGATAAGGCTTCTTCAGATGCCATCTGATCTGGATCTACACTGTTTGCAAAGATAGGGGTTGTCGTGAACAGCAAGATAAGGCTTCTTCAGAAGCCATCTGATCTGGATCTACACTGTTTGCAAAGATAGGGGTTGTCGTGAACAGCAAGATAAGGCTTCTTCAGAAGCCATCTGATCTGGATCTACACTGTTTGCAAAGATAGGGGTTGTCGTGAACAGCAAGAGAAGGCTTCTTTAGAAGCCATCTGATCTGGATCTACACTGTTTGCAAAGATAGGGGTTGTCGTGAACAGCAAGAGAAGGCTTCTTCAGAAGCCATCTGATCTGGATCTACACTGTTTGCAAAGATAGGGGTTGTCGTGAACAGCAAGAGAAGGCTTCTTCAGAAGCCATCTGATCTGGATCTACACTGTTTGCAAAGATAGGGGTTGTCGTGAACAGCAAGAGAAGGCTTCTTCAGAAGCCATCTGATCTGGATCTACACTGTTTGCAAAGATAGGGGTTGTCGTGAACAGCATGATAAGGCTTCTTCAGAAGCCATCTGATCTGGATCTACACTGTTTGCAAAGATAGGGGTTGTCGTGAACAGCAAGATAAGGCTTCTTCAGAAGCCATCTGATCTGGATCTACACTGTTTGCAAAGATAGGGGTTGTCGTGAACAGCAAGATAAGGCTTCTTCATAAGCCATCTGACCTGGATCTACACTGTTTGCAGGGTTGTCGTGAACAGCAAGATAAGGCTTCTTCAGAAGCCATCTGATCTGGATCTACACTGTTTGCAAAGATAGGGGTTGTCGTGAACAGCAAGAGAAGGCTTCTTCAGAAGCCATCTGATCTGGATCTACACTGTTTGCAAAGATAGGGGTTGTCGTGAACAGCATGATAAGGCTTCTTCAGAAGCCATCTGATCTGGATCTACACTGTTTGCAAAGATAGGGGTTGTCGTGAACAGCAAGATAAGGCTTCTTCAGAAGCCATCTGATCTGGATCTACACTGTTTGCAAAGATAGGGGTTGTCGTGAACAGCAAGATAAGGCTTCTTCAGAAGCCATCTGATCTGGATCTACACTGTTTGCAAAGATAGGGGTTGTCGTGAACAGCAAGATAAGGCTTCTTCAGAAGCCATCTGATCTGGATCTACACTGTTTGCAAAGATAGGGGTTGTCGTGAACAGCAAGAGAAGGCTTCTTCAGAAGCCATCTGATCTGGATCTACACTGTTTGCAAAGATAGGGGTTGTCGTGAACAGCAAGATAAGGCTTCTTCAGAAGCCATCTGATCTGGATCTACACTGTTTGCAAAGATAGGGGTTGTCGTGAACAGCAAGATAAGGCTTCTTCAGAAGCCATCTGATCTGGATCTACACTGTTTGCAAAGATAGAGGTTGTCGTGAACAGCAAGATAAGGCTTCTTCAGAAGCCATCTGATCTGGATCTACACTGTTTGCAAAGATAGGGGTTGTCGTGAACAGCAAGATAAGGGTTAAATGACAACTCCTTTACCTTTGGTTCAATTTCATTCAAACTTCTTTCACCAAAACGGTTTTGCTCCAATGAAGAAAATGGTTGGCAGACTTATAGTAGTCGCAGATAAGATTGACTAGGCAGAGCTATCGTTTGTGCCTGCCTTAGGAATATTCCATTAACAAAAAGGTAAACCAAGTCACCCGGTTGTGTGAATTTAACTGTAACACAAGCATAGCTGTAGCGTATATGACCATTTTGTGCACTTGTAGAAAGCGTGCGAAAGGCACTCTACCAAATCTTCTTGTGGCCTCAGCGATTTGACATATATTGACAACACCTGAATAGCTCCGCCTAGTCAGCTCCGCCTAGTCAATTTTATCTGCGACTACTATACCACATGTCAATAAAACTGAGTCATTTATTTTCGTTTATTTGGTGTATCCTTTGCTTCGAAAGGATCTAACTTCAGAACTTATTTATCTTCACTGCAGCTGGTGTTGTGTGGTGTGGCGTCCGTAAAACGTCTTCCCCCACATCATCATAGTGCAGATTATATTTTCTGGTCCTTTGGGATCATGGGGTTCATTTTAAATCATTTTGAAAATAGAGTTCTGCTTAAGTCGGCACTAGGGTGCATGGCCGGTGTTGCACATTTCAGTACTGGTCTTGAACAGACTCAATAAAACCGAGTCTGCTATTTTCGTTTATTTGGTGTATTCTTAACTTCCAAAGCATCTAACTTCAGAACTTATTTACAAAAATTGAAAAATCTTTAAATGACAACCTCTTCTAAGCTCTTAAGCCAGTTTCATTTTAACTTTGAAAGAATGTTATGCTTCATGGAATAGGAAGGCTGCTAGCTATCCACATAATTTACAGAAGCAATGTAACATCTCGAAATCAGGTGAGCGATTCAGGGCAATTTTGACTCTCTTTTTATAGCCACAGTGTAGGGTGTGAGAAGTATGAGACAATGAGCATAAAAACAGTTAAATAGTCATACACACTAAAAGTATATCCGGCGTTTTAAATTGAAAATTTTAGAAAAAGAAAGCTTACCTAAAATTCACACTCAAAAGTATCATCCGAGGGTGTGCGTTGACAAGCTGTCTGATTGCTGGGTACGCCACCTATGTCGCCGCCAACGCATCACCCTCGAAGGAACTCGGGTTACTACATGCATCCAAAAGAAAGCTATATCTATGACGATTACTTGACAATAAGGTGTTCAATACATTAACCCAGTTTGTACCAGAAACCCCAAACAGGTACCCTGGCAAACAGTGCAGGCCCAGATCAGACACTGCATCTGCAGGGCCTACACTATTTGCGAAAATGTCAGCTATTTTCCAAATACATTTTGACTCCCCTAAATTTTGAAATGGAGTCCTTCCATTTGGTCAAAAAGAGTTAACCCTCACCATGTTGAACCTGGATATAGCCTTTTTAGCTCACCAGAACTGAAGGCTTCATGTGAGCTTACAGGCTACATACTGGTCTGTATTGCCAAACCAAATGGCCAGTGACCTTGTTTGAAAATCGCCCCTGCCTGTCGGGACTTGGAGAAATAGATTTGGCTGCATGGTGCTTCCATGCAGAGCTAAAACTGACCATACATCGAGTACTGGTGAACTGCTTAGGACAAAGCCTGCTGAGGCAAAGAGATGTGAGTCAGACCGTCCAATGCATAAGCCTTTTGGTTTCATTAGGCGGCAGGGCTTGAGAGGTCATTATATCTCCATGTCGGGTAAAAGTTCCACAAAATTGGAAGCAACGTCTCCAAAATGACCTAAATAGTGTTGACAGGGATGTTTAACCTCAATTCAAACTAACATACCTTGTTTGAAAACAGATCAGATCGAGATCAGCTGATTTGTATTTATACTGTTTTCTACTCTGAATTTTGGGTGTTTGATATTTTTAGGACTTTTACATATAAACAACATGCACTTATTTTACTGACAATACAGGTAGTTTAGGAAAATATATTTTACCTTGTTGGTGATAAATTATCTCTTTTATAACCACAAACTCACTTGCCACTGAGCAAATATTTCTTAACTCTTAAGATGCCAATCACAGCAGTTGTCGTCTGCTTTGTAGTCTGCTGGTTCACTTTAAAAGTCATTGTTTCAAACAGCGTGGACCCTGATCAGACTGCTCCTACAGGAGCAGTCTGATCAGGGTCCACACTGTTTGCCTGTATGCTTAAATATACATTTGAAAGGTTTGAAAGATGAAGTAGCAGACGACATAAGCAGACGACATTTTCACATGCAGTTTTTCTTGGCATCTAACTGGTTTACTTGAAAAGTCATTGTTGCAAACAGTGTGGACCCAGATCAGACTGCTCCTAGAGGAGCAGTCTGATCAGGGTCCACACTGTTTGCCTGTATGCTTGAATATGTTTGAAAAGTTTGAAAGATGAAGTAGCAGACGACATAAGCAGACGACATTTTTAGATGCAGTTTTAGGGTTTAGCAGAAAGGCAGAAAAGGGCTTTGAAACAAAGTAACAGAACAGAATACTGAGGGTCAGCTAACCTGAAGATTTTAGGGTATAGTGGTACATGCTTTTGGGTGAAATTTCATTGATATCAAGCCATCTGCCCAAAAAATGAATACAGCAGAACCATTTTTCTGTGACCCAGAGAAGAAGTTTATTATTTTGGTATACATACTTTTACCACATGCTTTGAACAGAATTTTAATTTACGGTGAAGTCAAGAATTTAACATTTTTCAAGTGCTTGTAAACCTATATTTTAGGTATGAAACTCAACAAGACTGTTTTGTTTGTTTTGTGGGAGTTGGGGTGGGGTGCGTGACAATTTATAGCCCTTTCAAGAATATAACTTGAACCTCAATCCAGGTGTAGGTCAGATGTTTGAGGTTTTACATCACATCAACACAAATTAGGTCATGTTGGAGACATTGCTTCAGATTTTGTAGTTGAGATGAAATGACATCACATGCCCTACCATCCAAAGAAACTCATACCACTTTTCTTGGACAGGCTTACGGTAGACTTTCTAAGCAGTTTACCTGAGTACTCAACAGTTTGGTCGGTTTCAACTCTGTGCAGAAGAATCAAGCAGACCAATCTGTTTTCCAGGCCCCGATGGGTGGGGGCACATTTGTCAGAGGTACACAGAACGACAATAGTGAAGGACTAGTTTTAACTCTTATCATGCTGTTCACGACAACCTCTATCTTTGGAAACAGAGTAGATTCAGATCAGAAAGCTTCTGAAGAAGCCATCTGATCAGGATCAACACTATTTGACATTCAATTTATGAATTTGTAGGAATAAATTAAATCAAGTAATCTGATTGGTTCAAAGTCAGAAATGGGTGTGGCTAAACTGAATATTCAGCAAGAGAAGGGTTATCTTATAATTGGCCAATCCAGTCATTTTCAGACCCCATTTTCATATATTTTCGTATAAAGACTTCACATTACACAGCAGACAATTCAAATGTAATGTCAAGCCTTATCTTCCTAAAAAAATGCCATCTGCTTTAAAGAACTTCATGGTGCTTTAACCTGAGTATCCTGCTGAATATATTAATTTAGCCACACCCATTTCTGACTATCATGCAATCAAATTATATGACATGATGTAGTCATTCAGTTCACAAACTGCATGACAAACAGTTAGATCCTGATCAGATGGCTTCTTCAGATCATCACTGTTTACAGAGGCAGGGCTGTCATATTCAGTAGGATAAGGGTTTAGGGCTGACCGAAATTATTTGCCTATCGAAATTGAAGATGAATATCATTTTTAAAGAGTTTGCTCCCCCTTAAGAGTAAACCCCACTTAAGAGTAAATTAAGTAGTGCAGTAAAATTTCTACATTAAGACCACCTTTGGGACTGTTAAAAAGTGGTCTTAAAGGTGCATTATTGAGCTACCGGGTCTCAAATTTTTTTTCTGGTGTTTATCTCCAATGCATACTCCTTTGTCATGTGTACACTTTTGGAGCCAAATACAGCTTCAGAACTTTGTGAAAATGGTCGTTTTCATTCATGTTTACCCTTCGCTCAGAACATGTGTTCGGAATTTCTGTTCTAAAAATAAATCTGTCACTTAATTTACACATACATGGTGACAGTATCGTCTCTGAGTATAGTTACTTATGGCATGGTATTCAGCGTCATATTTTTTCCAATTCAGGCATGGCCTAAGCAAACAAGGCCAAAAATGAATGTCGCATAACGTCATATATGGGGATTCTATTATTGTCACGAACTGAAAATAGATCTAACTAGTGTTCGAAACCTAGTTAGGGAATCCCTCTCAAACTCGTTTACCTGTCATCATAATTGTTCGCATTTTTGCATAAAAAGCATTCATTTGTATTGTTTTAATGAAAAATACCGGCTATATGTATTTTATTTTTAGAAGCATTTTTACCGGATAGCTCAATAATGCACCTTTAACCCTTATCTTGCTGTTCACGACAACCCCTATCTTTGGAAACAGTGTAGATCCAGATCAGATGGCTTCTGAAGAAGCCATCTGATCAGGATCTACACTGTTTGACATTAAGTTTATGGCTTTGTAGAAATAAATTACATCAAGTAATCTGATTGGTTCATTGTCAGAAATGGGTGTGGCTAAACTGAATATTCAGCAAGAGAAGGGTTAAGATCACTTTTTAACAGTTCGAAACTTGCTGAATATTTAAATATGCCACACCCACTACTGAGCCAATCAGATTACTTGATGCAAATTATTGCAGCAAATTCACAAACTGGGTGGCAAACCTGGGTGATATTCAGCAGGACAAGGGATAATATATGTTTGTACTAAATAAAATCTTCCATTGTGTCCATTTCCAAAGTTGGAATGTCAGTTTGGGCTTGTAGTGCCTCCCATCTTACAGATTTATTCAGATAATGGTTGAACTTCTGCAAACAGTAAAGGTCCTGATCAGATGCTGCATTTTGCGGCATCTTATCTGGGCATGCATTGTTTGCCAATTAATTAATGACCTCTTACCTCCTATAAAATAAGTTAAAATGCACCCATTTCCCATAAATTGAAAAATAAATTAGTTTAAAAATATGTTTTTCATTACTTGCATTGTTTCTGGTGTTTTCCTCTCAAAGCTTTGAAAATGAAATTTAATCCATTAAATCTGAATTAGATTAATCTCACTCTGAGTTTTTTTAAATTGGCTTGGGAAAAATAACTGTACTTTGAAAATAATACCAAAACTAAATTATATGGAGTAATGTGCAGATTGAGAAAGTAACTGTTCCAGTTTTACATGACAAGTCTATGTGAGTTCTAGTTTTACGTCCCACCAACAGCTAAGGTCATACAGAGACGGGACCTCGGTTTAAAGACTCATCCGAAAGTCTGGAGAAGCCCGGGATCGATCCTGCGATCCCTGGTTTACAAGGCGAGTAGCATAACCACTGCACCACGGAGGCTTCTGACAAGTCTATGTAACAAGTAACAAATGACCGACTCAAAAAAAGGCCTAAATAGACTGTTGACTGGGCCGTTAACCCTTCTTTTGCTGAATATTCAGTTTAGCCACACCCATTTCAGACTTTGAACCAATCATATTACTTCATGTAATTTATTCTTACAAATCCATAAACTGCATGTCAAACAGTGTAGCTCCTGTTAGAAGCATCTTATCTGGATCTACACTGTTTCCAAAGATAGGGGTTGTTGTGAACAGCATGATATGAGTTAAACTCCAAAACAAACAAACAAAACTGACAGAAATGAAGTTGAAATGCAAATTTAATAATATATAAGATATATAATATTATGTATTCAGTCTAGCCCCTGCCCATAGGGGCTTGAAGAAATATATGGGCTGCATGATGCTTCCACGCAGAGCTGAATCCGGCCCGCACACTAGTACTGGTAAACCGCTTAGAGGATCTAAGCCTGTCCAGGAACCTTGGTGCGAGGCGGACCGCCCATGCTAATAAACCCTATTGGTTTCATTGGGTGACAGGGCTTGAGATGTCATTTCATCTCAGTGTCGGGTAAAAGTCCCACAAAATTGGAAGCAACGTCTCCAAAATGACCTTTACAGTGTTGACGGGGACGTTAAACCTCAAATCAAACAAACAAATGTATTCAGTCAGTTTGCAAGCTGAATGACAGTGTAGATCCTGATCAGATGGCTTCTTCAGAAGCCATCTGATCTGGACAATGTTTGCAAAGGTTGGCTAGCAAGATGAGGGTTATTGTGAATAACTTAAACGGTTATGATTCAACTGCCATAACAGGTACATAAGAAACACAAAACAGATAATGCCGGTCCCCGCCCATCAGGGCTTGAAGAAATAGATAGGCTGCATGATGCTTCCAGGCAGAGCTGAAACCGGCTGCACACAAATACTGGTAAACCGCTTAGACGATCTAAGCCTGCCCAGGCAAAGTGGTACGAGCCAGACCGTCCATGCTTTAAGCCCTATTGGTTTCATTGGGCGGCAGGGTTTTTAGATGTCATTTCATCTCAATGTTGGGTAAAAGTCCCACAAAATCGGAAGCAACGTCTCCAAAATGACCTTTACAGTGTTGACGGGGAAGTTAAAAAAAAAAAACTCAAAAAAAAAAAAACACACACAAAAAACAGATAATTCACTCCAAAGTAATAATTCACCAGGATTCTCAAGCTTCCGCATAAAGCAGAGTGAACTATGGCAAACACGTTTGTTATTTGAAAGCTTTAGAACATGTAATGTGAAATATTTCTTTTTTTTTTTGTTGCTCAAAGGAAACAAATTAAACAATTTTTATGCCTCCAGCTGGGCACATTACTCTTTCCCTTTATTGATCCTTCTGTCCCTGGTCTGGGTATCTCTGTGGGGTACACTTCTGATTGATGGTCAAGAGGTCGCGGGGTGTGATACCCGCTGGGGTTGGCAAAATTGATAGAGGTTAATTATTTTGTTTTTGTCTGATTGAAGGTTTAATGTTCCGGTCAACACTGTATAGGTCATTTTGGAGACGTTACTTCCAATTTTGTGGGACTTTTACCCGATATTGAGATGAAATGACATCTCAAGCCCTGTCGCCCAATGAAACCAATAGGTTTTATAAGCATGGACGGTCCGACTCACACTGCTTTGCCTTGGCAGGCTTAGATCCTCTAAGGGGTTTACCAGAACACGTGTGCGGTCGGTTTCAGCTCTGCCTGGAAGCATCATGCAGCCAACTAGTTCTTCCAGCCCCGATGGGCGGGGGCTTCATGGAGGTTCATTATAAAATGAAGAAATAGATTGGGCTGCATCATGCAAAAAATCCACCCAGAGCTGAAACTGACCAAACTTGAGTACTAGTAAACCGCTTAGGTTATAGTTTGCCCAGCAAAAGTGGTGTGAGTTGGACTGTTCCTTGAATCTTATAGTGGTTTCTTTGGGTTAGGACTAGAGATGTCTCAACTGAATATTCTTGTAATACCCAAGAAATGTGTGGTTTGGCCAACAGACAAGCTTGACATGAGACAGGGCTGCGAAACTCAAAACCAACAACAGAATCCAGTCTCTTACCTCTAGAGCTGCAGGCTCAGCTGATTCAAGAAAATAAAGAGTGTTTCTGTTGGAATGAAGTTATGTTGTTGAGTAATTGGCTTTTTACTTTTTTATCCACTTTCATTAGCTGTAAATCTTAGAGGAATTTCAACAGATGATATATTGAGTGCAGCATAATTGTTTTGCCAGAGGACTACTGGCTAATACAGATGCTGCATATTTACTCTTGGCATGCTGGGTAATTTTTGCATGCTTTTTTGCAGGACAATCCCTACCTTTGCAAACAGAGTAGATCCAGATAAGATGGCCATCTGATCAGGATATACACTGTTTGTCATTGTGAAATGACCAAATATACATAAAACCTGTCTTAGTGGCTACCTCTTATAAGCATGCAACCTTTATTTGGTTTCCCAAAAGGCAAAAGCATTAAATTTCACTTGCCTTAAGCAAGCACCTGTCTTAAGCAAGTGTTTGGTTATCCCTTTGGTGCTTGCTTAATACAGGTTGGACTGTATTATATCAAATAATTTGATTGGTTGATAATCAGCAGTGGGAGGGGCTTAATCTATGCAGCAGGATAAGGATTATAAATCAAGATCAGGCCCGACATTATGTTAGGCATTTGCAAAGGTTACCACATTTTGTTGCCACTCTCCGGAAAAGAGTAATATGTTCTATAAAATGCCAGTCACGACAATTGTCGTCTGCTTTGCCGTCTGCCGGTTACCTTTAAAGTGATTTTTTGCAAGCAGTGTGGACCCACACTGTTTGCCTGTATGCAAAAATATTTTTAAAAAG
Organism: Lucinisca nassula; assembly: GCA_963580285.1. Classification (NCBI taxonomy): domain Eukaryota; kingdom Metazoa; phylum Mollusca; class Bivalvia; order Lucinida; family Lucinidae; genus Lucinisca; species Lucinisca nassula. The sequence continues at coordinate 90,557,850 of OY757020.1, read as the reverse complement.
TTTGCAAAAAAATTCAGCAGACGACATAAGCAGAAGACATTTTCAGATGTACTTTTTCTCGGTGTCTTAAGGGACATATTCTATAAAAGGGTAATGAAAGGGGTAATCCTTTGGAAGCAAGGACTACAGAGCAGAACTGAAAACCTGTAGAGTGTACACATTGTTTCTAGGCTTCATCACTGACCCTCATATATTTTCAAAATTCAGCAGTGGAATCAATGATCCCAAAGAACTAGAAAATATAACAAGCACTATGAAACCTCATTTTCCCTGATTGAGCTCTTATCCCATAAAATGCCAATCATGACAATTGTCGTCTGCTTTGTCATCTGCCGGTTACTTTAATGAAAAGTCATTTTTGCAAACAGTGTGGACCCAGATCAGTCTGCTCCTATAAGAGCAGTCTGATCTGGGTCCACACTGTTTGCCTGTATGAAAACATATCTCTAAAAAGTTTGCAAGAAGATTCAGCAGACGACATAAGCAGACGACATTTTCAGATGTAGTTTTTCTGGGCATTCTTAAGGGTTAAAATTTACTTATTGGGAGAGTCCCATTTTCCGTCCATTTTCAGTTGTGTGACGAGGTCATCAGTCAGATTAATCATTAACCGTCACCATGCTGAATATTTCAGTATCCAACACTCCTCCCCACCCCAATTTTCAACCATTTGCCTTGCATAGTTTCAGTTTTAACATGGATTCAGAAGCAGAATGAAAAACAGTGTAGAACCTGATCAGCTGGTTTCCGAGAAGCCTTCTGGAGTCTTACTGTTTTCAAAATTTGGCCCCCGCCCATAGGGGCGTAAAGAAATATATGGGCTGCATGATGCTTCCACGCAGAGCTGAATCTGGCCCACACACTAGTACTGGTAAACCGCTAAGAGGATCTAAGCCTGTCCAGGAACCGCAGTGCGAGGCGGACCGTCCATGCTAATAAACCATATTGGTTTCATTGGGCGACAGGGCTTGAGATGTCATTTCATCTCAATGTCGGGTAAAAGTCCTACAAAATTGAAAGCAATGTCTCCAAAATGACCTTTACAGTGTTGACGGGGACGTTAAACCTCAAATCAAACAAACAAAATACTGTTTTCAAAAAAGAATATATCTGACATCAGCCTAGCCCCAGGGTTAACCCGTAAAATGCCAATCACAACAATTGTCATCTGCTTTGCCATCTGCCGGTAAACTTAAATGTATTTTTTTGCAAACAGTGTAGGCCCAGATCAGATGCTCCTGAAGGAGCAGTCCGATCTGGGCCCACACTGTTTGCCTGTATGAAAAAAAAAATTAAAATAAAATGTGCCAAAAAATTCAGCAGACGACATAAGCAGACACGCTATGATTCGGTTATGACACAGTAGGATAGTGTTACAAACATTCTTGAGATTCCAGTGAATTTGCAAGAATATTGTCAAGAATTCATCGTGATTTATATGCCTCTATGGGGAATACTGCACAAACATTAGAAATCAGTTAGGAATCAATCAGTTAAGAATACACCAAAATTGATGCCTACACAAATCCGGTTCAAACAAATTGAATTTCGTGACTATTCTTGACAACTGATGGGATTTTCTCTCAATTCTTACTTGCTTTGTACTTGCTTATGCATGTACAGTCCAACATGTATTAAGCAACCACCTATGGGATATTCAAAAAGTGCATGCTTAAGACAGGTGCTTGCTCAACACAGGTGAATTTTAATGCATTTTCCTTTTTAGGGAACTAAATGCCTGCCAGCTTAAGACAGGTTGCTTGCTTAATAGAGGTGACCCCTAAGACAGGTTTTACTGTAAGTGTATTCATGACAGATTCGTAGCCGATTCGTGATCAAGCCACAAATTCACAAATCCCCAAATGATTTAAGAATACCTACAAATGCCTACAAATCAACAACGATTCAGTTAAGATGCCTAAGCATTCACTAGGAATATGTTACGAATTAACTACAATTTTTATGCCCCAGCCATTTGAAGAATGGTGGAAAGGGCATATAGCATTGCCCATGTCCGTCCGTCCGTCCGTCCGTCCGTCCGTCTGTCCGCACCAACAAATGTATAGTTAGGTGGCTATGTAAATGGACAGAATCAATGTAAGTCTATGGGATTTATTCCGTTAGACACCGAAAATACTTCTTTTCTGTGGCTAAAAGTAGCCACTTAAGTATCAATCCTGCCAAAAATAGCCACATAAGTATACATCCGTGAGAACGTCCGTCCGTCCGTGCGTCCGTCCGTGCGTCCGTCCGTGCGTCTGAAACTTAAACGCAGTCAATAACTTCCTTATTTCTTGATTGATTTTAAAATTACTCGGCAGAAATGTTAACCATCATGAGACGACGTGTCTCGTACAAAACCCAGGTCCGTACCTCCAAGGTCAAGGTCATACTTAGAGGTCAAAGGTCAAAAAAAGGGTCCGAAACTTAAACGCAGTCAATAACTTTCTTATTTCTAAATGGATTTTGAAATTACTTTGGAGGAATGTTAACCATCATGAGTCGATGTGTCACGTGCAAAACCCAGGTCTGTACCTCGCAGGTGAAGGTCATACTTGGAGGTCAAAGGTCAAAAAAAGGGTCCGAAACTTAAACGCAGTCAATAACTTTCTTATTTCTGGATGGATTTTGAAATTACTTTGTAGAAATGTTAACCATCATGAGTCGATGTGTCACATGCAAAATCCAGGTCCGTACCTCCAAGGTCAAGGTCATACTTGGGAGGTCAAAGGTCAAAAAAAGGGTCCGAAACTTAAACGCAGCCAATAACTTACTTATTTTTGGATGGATTTTGAAATTATTTTGAAGAAATGATAACCATCATGAGGTCAAATGGCATAAAAAGGGTCCAAAACTTAAACGCTGTCAATAACTTTCTATGGATGAATACGAACATAGACATATTTTCGGGCGGGGGCATCCGTGTCCTATGGACGCATTTCTAGTTTGAAATTTGGAATTCATGGGCAAAATTTTCAGCAGCTCAAAACTTTTGTCACGAAGTCCTGGGGCCAGTTGTTCAAAACTAACGACATTGTTAGTTAAAATATCATTAAAACTTTGATCATTTAATATAGCAAATATGCTAATATTTTTGTTGAAAAAATGTGAGCAGCTTAGATCCTCTAAGCAGTTTACCAGTACTCGTGTGCCGCCAGTTTCAGCTCTGCGTGGAAGCATCATGCAGCCCATCTATTTCTTCAAGCCCCGATGGGCAGGGACCATGAGCTTCATTTAGGAAATTGGAAACATTTTGCAAACAGTGCATGTACGGTTCTGCAGCGTCTAATCTGGGCCTGCACTGTTACCATATGGAGTTTTGTTATATAACCCATTGTATACTGGTGGACTCTTCCATTCCTTTATGTTGGACAAGTCCATTTATCATTAAAAGGGTGTTAGGCCTATATTTTTCGTTATTATTCTATTTTTGATGGAAAATCTTGTTAGCTAACAGTGCAGACCCTGATCAGATGCCGCATCCTGCGGCGTCTCAGTACTCTGATCTGGGACTGCACTGTTTGCCTGGGTACCCATTTAACCCTTATCTTGCTATTCACAACAACCCCTATCTTTGCAAACAGTGTAGATCCAGATCAGATGGCTTCTGAAGAAGCCATCTGATCAGGATCTACACTGTTTGACATTCAATTTATGAATTTGTAGCAATGAATTACATCAAGTAATTTGATTGGTTGATAGACAGAAATGGGTGTGGTTTAAATGAATATTCAGCAAGATAAGGGTTAAGGGTTTTCTGTATGAAATGGGATAAAGTACCTGCATATAAAAAGAATTCTGTGGCATAACTGTTTGCTTATGTCCCTATCTATGGTTTTCCATATAAAAAGTCTAAACTTATTTTCAATGTTTAATTTCAGGTCCCAACATTGTTACGGTCGGTGACTAATGAGCAGATCTTGACTCTCCGACAGCAGACGCAGTTTGTGTGGGATACATACTTGGCTTCTGTAGATAAAATTGTCACCACGACACTGGAGGTAACTTAGCCCTTATCCTGCTGAATAAATCTATTTAGCCACACCCATTGCTGACTATCAACCAATCAAATTACTAAATCTTTTTAGCCACACCCATTGCTAACTATCAGCCAACCAAATTACTTTATATAATGTATTCGTTCATTTCACAAACTAGAAGTGGCTATGATGCTACTCGCCTTGTAATTCAGGGGTCGCAGGATCAATCCGGGGCTTTCCAGACTTTCGGATGGGTCTTTAAACCGAGATCCCATCTCAGTATGACCGTAGCTTTTGGTGAGACATAAAACACAAACACTCACTCATTTCACAAACTTCATGATAAACAGTGTAGATCCAGATCAGATGGCTTCTTCAGAAGCCATCTGATCTGGATCTGCACTGTTTGCAAAGGTAGGGGTTGTCATGAACAGTAGTATAAGGGTCAAACATTTTCAAAAGTAATATTTACAAATGATTTTGGATGTGCTGTTGTACAGACATTTTCAAGAAAAATGTTCAGAAATGATTTTCAATATGAAAGATAGGATTTCTTATCTTTCTGTTAAAGTACTATTTGCAGGCACATTTTGTTTGTTTGGTGTGGAGTGTAACAGCCCAGTCAACAATATTAAGGGTATATCAGGCCGGTCATTTTACCAACCGTAAAAAATCCTTAAGATTCGGACACCATAATTTTCCTAAAATCTTAACAAGTTTGTTTTACGATCCGGCAAGGAGTCCAAAAAGTGGGGATGGAATGGCAAACAGTGTAGACCCTGATCAGACTGCTCCTTCTGGAGCAGTCTGATCTGGATCTGTACTGTTAGCTTGAGCGTGTCTTCCCATTACTTAGGAGCATTACGGTAAACACATTTTTCCTTGGCAGGCTTATACATAAGCTGTTAACCATTTCAGTGCACATTTTTTTCATGAGCAACAGACAGCTGCTGCCCTTCTTGAATCAGCTGAAGGGAGAGAATGACGCATGATCAGTCTCCATGAAAGAATGTTGCTGACCAAGCCGGAGTGAAACCGACTGATCTGAATCACGGCTGCACACGCGTTACCCCATCTAGCTTGATTTATAGTCCTACTCTGGGAGATATTTTCAAACAGCAAGAAATTGATCTAGAATTGGCTTGCTTATATTCTGAGTGATCAAATTTTCTCTTAGCTAGTGCTGTAGGATGTATGTCACAAATTGTATTATTGTTCATAATTGGTTTCCAGTAGCTATGTTATTGTCCAGAAATGAAAATTTATCGCTTAGCTCTTAGGCCTCATCTCTCACATGCCAAAAAACACTTGACGGTTTCATGGAAATTTGCAAGATTCGCTGCAGACAGGAAACAACACACTCCTAAAACAGTAGAGCACAAATGTGAGTCAGATGTGAGCTAGATGACATTTTCGTGCATCCCCGCCCATCGGGGCTTGGAGAAATTGATTCGGCTGCACTGTGCTTCCACACAGATCTGAAACCGATGGAACTTTTGAGTACTGGTAAAATTTTTTAGAAGGTCTAAGCATGCCCAGTAGAAGTAGTGCAAGTTGGACTGTCCCTTAAAACCCTAGTGGTTTATTAGGGCCGTTGGGGCTTGAGCTGTCCATTAATCTCAGTGTTAGGTTTGTTTGTTTGTTTGAGGTTTAACGTCCCCGTTAACACTGTATAGGTCATTTTGGAGACGTTGCTTCCAATTTTGTGGGACTTTTACCAGACATTGAGATGAAATGACATCTCAAGCCCTGCCACCCAATGAAACCAATAGGGTTTATATGCATGGATGTTTGCACCACCTTTCCTGGACAGGCTTAAACCTCTAAGTGGTTTACCTGAGTACTCATGTGCGGCCTGTTTCACCTCTGCGTGGAAGCATTATGCAGCCCAATCTATTTCTTCAAGCCCCGATGGGCGGGTGCCGTTCAGTGTCGGGTAAAAGTCCCACAAAATCGAAGAAATGTCTCCAAAACGACCCAAATAGTGTTGATAGAGATGTAAAACCTTATTGTTTAGTCAGTTGTTTATTCATTATTTGAGTTACTGTAATGATCCTAAGTATTGGGACAGATGGGCTAAAGCAAACAGTGCAGACCCAAAGGAGCAGTCTGATCAGGGTCTACACTTGTTTGTCATTCCATTTGCACCGTTTGGACTCCTTCCAGGATAGTGTAACAAATTTGATAAAAATTTTAGGAGAATTACAGCAAGTCCTTATAGTGTCCGAATTTTTAGGCTTTTAGTATATTGCTTATGTCCCTGTGACTATCGCTGACTGCCAAAAAAAAGGTTATATATAGCTGTGTCATTCTTGTTCCCCATGACATCACTGTTTTGTATGTGTGAGAGTTTTATGTCCCTCCAACAACTAAGGTAATATGGAGACGGGACCTTAGTTTAAAGACTCATCGGAAAGTCTGGAGAAGCCGGAATAGATCCCATGGCCCCTGGTTTATGAGACAAGTAGCATAACCACCACACCACGGAGGCTTCGCTTTCTTATTTGTACTCCACAGATAGGTTGTGTGTGCTAGTTAGAACTGCCTTAGTTAGAACTGCCTCATTGAGGCAGTTCTAATGAGTACCCACAACCTATGTGTCTTGGAGTAGAAATAAGCAAAATAATGTATATCCCTATATAACACATTTTTTCCCATTACATGTATAATGTTGTATGGGATATTACACGGACTTAACCCTTAAGACGCTGAGAAAAACTACATCTGAAAATGTTGTCTGCTTATGTCGTCTGCTGAACTTTATGCAAATGTTTTGAAAAATATTTTTTGCTCACAGGCAAACAGTGTGAACCCAAATCAGACTGCTCCAAGAGGAGCAGTCTGATTTGGGTCCACACTGTTTGCAAAATTGACTTATAAAGTAACCAACAGACAACAAAATACGACAGTTGTTGTGATTGGCATTTTATGGGTTAACAGGATGCCAGGTGATGGTTATTTATAGCTGTGCTATTCTTCCCCCCCCCCCCCCCCCCCCCCCCCCCCCCCCCCCCCCGTGACATCACTGTAGTATTAAAAAGGGTTTGTTATTTGTAAAGTCAGGACTGGGTTCTGCTCATGTACTTGGACATAACACTGTTGGTGGGGTCCAAAAGCAGAAGCCATGTTTGTTAAAAATTTTATATTCAGATAGAAATATTGAATGACCACTAAGGTAATTTTCTATGTAATCTACAGTCCAATCTGTATTAAGCAACCACCTATGGGATATTCAACAAGTGCTTGCTTAGGACAGGTGCTTGCTTAACACAGGTGAATTTTAATGCATTTCCTTTTTAGGGAACTAAATGCCTGATTGCTTAAGACAGGTTGCTTGTTTAATAGAGGTTACCACTAAGACAGGTTTTACTGTATATTGAAAAGTGACCATTATGGCCATGTTTAGATGTAATCTATGCATTTTGTGATCCTTCTTTAACCCATAAAATGCCAATCACGACAATTGTCGTCTGCTTTGCCGTCTGCTGGTTACCTTAAAAGTAAATTTTTGCAAACAGTGTGGACCCAGATCAGATTGCTCCTGTAGGAGCAATCTGATCTGGGCCTACACTGCGTGTATGCAAAAATATTTTAAAAAGTTTGCAAAAAATTCAGCAGATGACAAAAGCAGACGACATTTTCAGATGTAGTTTTTCTTGGTGTCGTAAGGGTTAAATTTTATGATATTATATCCAAATCGTGTTACAAAGAGGTTTATGTGTATTTTCAGATTATAAAAGATAGGATAGAGCGCCACCTGTCACGATCTCAGACTATGTGGAATGCAGCACCCGGGGCCATGTCACTTTTGCCTGAGTTTTCCGATGTTCTTCATTCATACCCATTTTATTATCCACAACTTGGAATCACTCCGGGTGAAAAATTCACTGCCGTCATTTATGCAACAACGCCTGTGATGTTCTCTTCTTCGCCTTTGTTCCGACTGATAAGAACAGTCGCTAAATCTGCATATACACATAAAGTAAGTATCGTCTGACTGATACGAAAAAGTAAGTAGTCTGACTGTTATGAACAGTCCCTAAATCTGCATATACACATAAAGTCAGTATCATCTGACTGATACAGGAAAGAAAGTGAAGTCTGACTGATATGAACAGTCCCTAAATCTGCATATACACATAAAGTAAGTATCGTCTGACTGATACGAAAAAGTAAGTAAAGTCTGACAGATATGAACAGTCCCTAAATCTGCATATACACATAAAGTAAGTATATTCTGACTGATACAAACAGTCCCTAAATCTGCATATACACATAAAGTAAGTAAAGTCTGACTGATACAAACAGTGCCTAAATCTGCATATACAGTGAAATTCCGCTATTAAGCCCACCTAAAATAAAGACTAGTTCTGCTTTAAAAAGCTTATTTAGAAGGGTGCAGTTAGGTGTAGTTATTTTTTTTGTGTGTGTTTTCTGCACATAATGATCTCTGGACAGGGAACACCTTTGCGACTGTTCAAAAGTGGTCTTAAAGACCACTTTTGAACAGTCCCAAAGGTGGTCTTTATATAGGAATTTTACTGTACACATAAAGTTAATATTGTCTGACTGATAAGAAGAGCCCATAAATCTGCAGATATGAACATATTCTCCTGTATTCTCATTTACGGAGTCAGACATATTTAGTACAGTATATTCTTTATGTGGACAGGCCAGAGAATAACAAGAAATGCAATACCATACCAAAATGGGAAAAGCAATAACATAAGACCTAAGCTTGGCTAATATCTATAAAATAATTGATGCTTGGGAGAAAAATAAACTGGAAGTCAGATTTTCTTCATGCATAAATAATGGAGCAATGTCTGGTGGGACCCACATATGAGGCATTACTTTGTAGACATAAGTATTATCTATTTTGACAGAAGAAAACCAGACAAATAACATCTCCCTGGGGTAAACCCAATATCACAGTTAATCCGGTTACAGCATTGATTTATTACATGCAGAGCATAGGAATACCAAATTAGGCTATGATTTTGTTTGTTTGTAATGGAGTTTAACAGCCCAGTCAACACTATTTTAGGTCATTTTTGGTCGGTCAGATTACCCTATCCGCACTTTCCTGGGCAGGTTTATACATAAGCGGTTAACCAGTACAGTGCACATTCTTTCGCCAGAAACTGACAACTGCCCTTCATGAATCAGTGAAAGGGATAGAATGACCATAGAAAAGATTTCATGATCAATCTCCATGAAAGAATGTAGCCGACATTGACAGGTATGGAACCCGCATCCTCCTGATCACCAGTCAGACGGGCATCCGACTGAGCTACTGAGGCCTTCAATTAGGCTGTGAACTTAGCATACATAATAAAATCCATTCTGGTCTGTCAGTGTAAACAACAAACTCTAAAAACGGTTTTTGCCATAACCCATTTTGTACCGGAAACCCCAAAACGGGTACCGGTACCCTGACAAACAATGCAGGCCCAGATCAGACGCCGCAGAATGCGGCGTCTGATCAGGGCCTACACTGTTTGAAAAAATTTCAGCCATCAAGCTACATGGTGTAATAAGTGCACACTAATACTTTATCATGAAGTATATTTGAGACTAATTAACCCTTATCCTGCTGAATAAATATTTAGCCACATCCATTTCTTACTATTCACCAATCAAATTACTTGATATAATGTTTTGGTTCAGTTGACAAACTGCATGACAAATAATGAAAATATTGATCAGATGACTCTGATCTTGATCTACACCATTAGTAAAATTAGGGGTTTTTGTATTCAGCAGGATAAGGGTAAACAGCACAAGATTGTGCAGTCTGTTGTAATATATTTGACACAAATTATGAACACAAGATTCTGCAGGCTGCTGTTGAAGTATATTTGACACTAATTAAGAGCATAAGCTTTCGCAGTCTGTTGAAGTATACTTGACACTTACTACACAAGATTCTGCAGTCGTTGGAAGTATATTTGACACTAATTAAGAGCAAACAATTTTGCAGTTTGTTGAAGTATATTTGACACTAACTAAGAGCACAAGATTCTACAGTTTGTTGAAGTATATTTGACACTAACTAAGAGCACAAGATTCTGCAGTCTGTTGAAGTATATTTGACACTAACTAAGAGCACACGATTCTGCAGTCTGTTGAAGTATATTTGACACTAATTAAGAGCACAAGATTCTGCAGGCTGTTGCAGTATATTTGACACTAATTAAGAGCACACGATTCTGCAGGCTGTTGAAGTATATTTGACACTTATTAAGAGCACAAGATTTTGCAGTCTGTTGAAGTATATTTGACACTAAATTGAAGCACAGGTTTTTGCAATCTGTTGAAATATACATGTATTTGGCACTAATTAACAGCAAATGATTTTGTAGTCTGTTGAAGTATATTTGACATTCATTGAGTGCACAAGATTTTGTAGTCTGTTGAAGTATATTTGACATTAATTTAAAGCACAGGTTTTTGCAGTCTGTTTAAGTATATTTGACACTTTTAAATTAACAGCACAAGATGCTACAGTCTGTTGAAGTTGAAACAGCACTAAATGAACACTAACATGCCAGTCGTTATGCTTTCGTAATAAAGCAGAACAATTACTGACTTGTATTTATTAACCCTTGTCCTGCCGAGCCCCGATATGCCTTATCTTTCAAACAATGTAGATCCAGATCAGATGGTTTCTGAAGAAGCCATCTGATCAGGATCTAGATTGTTTGTCATTCAGATTGTGAATTTGTTGCAATAATTTGCATCAAGTAATTTGATTGGTTGATAATTGGAAGTGGGAATGGCATATTTTTTGCTCACCAGAGCCGAAGGCTCCGGGGGAGCTTATAGTATAGGCATTGGTCCGTCGTCGTCGTCATCGTCTGTGTCTGCGTCGTCAACATTTTCAAACAACATCTCCTCTGAAACTACTTGGCCAATTGAAACCAAATTACATGTGGAGCCTCTATAGGAAGGGGGAACGAAAGTGTGTTTGGGAGGACTGGGTCACATGACCAATATGGCCGCCATGCCCATATATGGTAAAAACCTTTAAAAATCTTCTTCTCAAGAACCGAATAGCCGAATATCTTGAAACATGGTATGCAGCATCGTGCGTCCGAATGTACGAAAGTGTGTACGTACGTACCTAATCCTGTTAGACTCAGGTTAAGGTTTTGGGTCAGGGTAGAACTTGAGCTCATATTTTTCAAACTATGCAATGGATGTGGTTTATATTTAGTATGATGATAGATATGGGTCCAAAGTTTTATCCAGCAATACCCCCATACCTACCCATGGTCTCAACTCTCAAGGTCAAGGTCACGGACATAGAAATTTTTAATGTTTAAGACTCAGATTAAGGTTTTGGTCAGGGTAGAACTTGAGCTCTTCTTTTTAAACCATGCAATGGATGTGGTTTATATTTAGTATGATGATAGATATGGGTCCAAAGTTTTATCCAGCAATACCCCCACACCTACCCATGGTCCCAAAGGTCAAGGTCACGGACTTAGACATTTTTAATGTTTAACACTCAGGTTAAGGTATTTGTACCAGGTTGAACTTACTTTAATGATTCATTTGGTTCATATTTGGTTTAATGATAGATGCAGGTCCAAAGATTTATTCAGTAATACCCCCACCCATGCCTATGACTTCAAGGGCAAGGTCGCAGACATAGAAATTTTCAAAATTAAGTATGTTAATAGCTTATATTTTCCAAACTCTATAATGGATTTGCTTCATATTTGGTATGACAATAGTTGCAGGTCCAAAGTTTCATTGAGCCATACCCCCCACCCCTTAACTGAAGGTCAAGGTCACAGACATAAAAAAAAATTTATATTATATTTTTTGAGAGCTCATTATTCTTGAACCATGTGATGGATTTGCTACATATTTGGAATGATGATAGATACATGTCAAAAGTTTCATTCAGCCATAACCCTGCCCCAGCCGCATGACCTTAAGGTGATGGGGGTGAGGTAGGTCCCTGGACGGGGGCATTTGTGTTGTATTGACACATTTCTAGTTATCTTCTTCTTCACTTAAACTACTTGGCCAATTGAAACCAAATTACATGTGGAGCCTCTATGGAATGAGGGAATGAAAGTTTGTTCGTAAGGACTGGGTCACATGACCAATATGGCTGCCATGCCCATATATGGTAAAAACCTTTAAAAATCTTCTTCTCTGGAACCGAATGGCCGATGATCTTGAAATTTGGTATGCAGCATCAGGGACTCTGGCCCTACCAAGTTTGTTCAAATGATGACCTTTAGTTGACCTTGACCTGTTTTATGTCAAGGTCAAATTTGGTCACTTAGACATTTGTATGGAAAAATGGCAAAACAGTGGATTTTTCTGATTGTGTCTTAGCTACTGGCATCGGAAATGGTATTTACAATAAGCTGAATGGAAGTTTATCAGTTCCAAAGATCAAGGTCATTTACCGACCTTTGTCCAGGATGACTCAGATGCAGTATTTTTATCTTCTTCTTCGCTTAAACTACTTGGCCAATTGAAACCAAATTACATGTGGAGCCTCTATGGAATGAGGGAACAAAAGTTTGTTTGTGAGGACTGGGTCACATGACCAGTATGGCCGCCATGCCCATATATGGTAAAAACCTTTAAAAATCATCTTCTCAAGAACCGAATGGCCGATGATCTTGGAACTTGGTATGCAGGATCAGGGACTCTGGCCCTACCAAGTTTGTTCAAATGATGACCTTTGATTGACCTTGACCTGTTTTATGTCAAGGTCATATTTAGTCACATAGACATTTGTATGGAAAAATGGCAAAGTAGTGGATATTTCTGATTGCCTGGTAGGCTGTGACATCAAAAATGATATTTGCAGTTAGCTGAATGGAAGTTTATTAATTCCAAAGGTCAAGATCATTACTGACCTTTGTCTTGGATGGCTCACTTTCAGTATTTTTATCTTCTTCTCCAGTAAAAGAGCTGTGCTGATTGAAACCAAATTACATGAAATGCCTCTATGGGGTGAGGCAATTAAACATTATTCTTGGTATTGTTGTCACTTGACCAAGATGGGTACCTTGCCTGTATATGGTATAAACCACATGACCTCTGGTGAGCATAGTGGGCCTCTTGTTAAATATTTTAGTAGGTCAAGGGTTAACGAACTTATTGTTTTAATATATTGATAAATATGCTCCTTATGTGAACTTTGCACATGTTTGTTTCAACCAAACCCGTGCAAATGTGACATAAGGAGCTTATGGATGCTCCCGACTGTGCACTTACTAGAAGGACTTCCTGTGGCTTGTTTACATGATTAGAATGAAATTTCTTGCACACCAGATAAGGAAATCCATAGTTTCAGCTTGGGGTAGAAATTCTGTTCTAACCCTGGCGTACTTACCCAAAATTGAATATTCTCGCGTGTTTGATAAATGCACTGGTTGAATACAACCTCATATGCACCATCGTTAAGGTTGATGTCACAGCACATTACGTGACATCACTAAACTATGTAGTGTCATCACAATATGGCCGATGTCAGTAACCGAAGTGACTGCAGCATTAAAGATCCGCACTAAGAAATGGAAGGTATGCAAGAAGAAGGTATGCAAGAAAAAGAATCCTATATGGGTGTGAGGGGGGATAGAAAAATCCGTCCTTCGGGATCACTGTCAGCAAGCCTCGTGATGCTGGACAGTGACCCTCGGGGCGTATTTTTCCATCCACCCCTCATACCCATATAAGATTCTTATAGGGCTTGGAGAAATAGATTGGGCTGCATGGTGCTTCCAGGCAGAGCTGAATCCGACCCCAAATGAGCACTGGTAAACCCCTATGAGGGTATAATCCTGCCCTGGCAAAGTGGTGTGACTGCCCCCGCCCATAGGGGCTTGAAGAAATATATGGGCTGCAAGATGCTTCCACGCAGAGCTGAATCCGGCCCGCACACTAGTACTGGTTAACCGCTTAGAGAATCTAAGCCTGTCCAGGAACCGCAGTGCGAGGCGGACCGTCCATGTTAATAAACCCTATTGGTTTCATTGGGCGACAGGGCTTGAGATGTCATTTCATCTCAATGTCGGGTAAAAGTCCCACAAAATTGGAAGCAACGTCTCCAAAATGACCTTTACAGTGTTGACGGGGACGTTAAACTTCAAATCAAACAAACAAACAAAGTGGTGTGTGTCGAATCATCCAAGTATATGAACCCCGGGTGGCAGGGCTTGAGAAGTCATTTCATCTCCGTGTCAGGTAAAAAGTCCCACAAAATTGGAAGCAACATCTCCAAAATGACCTAAATAGTGCTGACAGGTACATTAAACCTCAAAAGAAACAAATCAAACCAAGTATCATGTCATTGAAAAAGATCAGATGTAAATAGTTTATAAATCTCACATTGCTTCCATAATTGGTCAGTTTTGATGTGCTCAGTACATTTTAATGTCACTTCCCATCACTACAATGGCATGAATTGTAGTGATGGGTAGGTATATTATTAATTAAAATTAATTTTACATTAAAAAATCATTTTAATGTCAAATATAACTACCCATCACTACAATTCATGCCATTGTAGTGATGGGTAGGTATATTATTAATTAATACAATGATTAACATACAGGGCCACTTGTTCAAAACTAACCACATCGTTAGTTAAACTTTAATCCTTTAATATGGCAAATATACAGTTTTGCTGAAAATATGTGAGTAGCAAAAGCTACTCACATTTTTTTAGTAAAAATAGCAGAATTTTAGATATTTTACTTGATAGAACAGTCACCAATTTGACCACTAACGAGCTCGAAAGCTAACACTGCTTTGAACAACAAGCCCCAGTCCTCTCTCGCGCGAACAAATTTTCATGGTTCCAAAGATGTTTATGCTGCTAAAGTTCGACTGTTTATAGAGTTTGAAATTGCGACTTTTGTCATAAATGTTTCCTGTATTGGCTTTTGTATATTAACCCATTTTGTACCGGAAACCTCAAAACGGGTACCCTGGCAAACAGTGCAGGCCCAGATCAGACGCCGCAGAACGCACTGTTTGCGAAAAGTTCCGCCGTTTTCCAAATAAATTTTGAGGAAAACACAACCTGACATTCCTTTCTTTTGAAATGGAATCCTGATATATATAAGGAGGAAGATTCCATTTGGTACAAAAAGGGTTAATTGGCCAGTTAGACAGAAAAATGAAAGTCAGTTTTATTTCTTTCCAATTATGTCAGTGTTTTAGTCTAGAATTCTGGCTTGAATTTTATTGATTAAGTAATATCAGGGATCCAGCTGAAACAACGAAAGTTGACAAAATTTTTCTGTATTTTTTGTCATTTTTTCATGAAAATGTATGCTGTGGGTACTCATTAGAATTGCCTCCCTGAGGCAATTCTAATGAGTACCCATAGCATTCAAGGCAATTATGGTGAAAACCAACAATTGTGATCTTCAACGAGAAGTAATAAAAGCTGAAAATAAATCTGCGGACTGGAACTCTGTTCCATTATTTTGAATTTTCCAGAAAATTAACTTTGTTGGAACAGTCTTTCAATCCTTTTACAAAGATTGGTTTAGAATGAATTATATTATTGTTTCTTCTCTTCCATTGATGTATTGTATCTGCAGAGCCGTAAAACTTGTTAATTGCGGATAAAATCCATAATACATTGTCTAACATTCACGGAAAAAAGCGTCTAAAAACAATCAGAGGCCTGCTGAATTGCTATATATGGTTCAGTCGGAAATGGCTTTAGCAGGACATGATTGTCTCCATACATTATCATTTGTTGGAGACTTTGTCAGGATGTGAATTCCTTATTGGTTGAAAGTCAACCATAAGTTTTCATTTACCACACCATTAGTTCAGGACTTGCTTGAGGGTAATGCACGTAATTGCTTCATACCAGAAACTGAATCACTTAACCCATTCCTACTTGGGGACAGCAACTTCATATAGCCATTATTTCATAATAAATTGTCTGTTTACATCATCTCAGCAGGAATGTTCAATGGGCAGTAGCCTTTCAAATGGAACCTTTTTAGGCTAAATCATTGTTGCCATGGTAACGAGGGGGCATCTCAAAGTTTGATTTCACATGTATTTTTGACTGAATCATAATCTTCACACTGCTGTCAAGGTAACAATTAAGGGGTTTGGCACTGGCGATTTTCACTGTCTGCAGCATGTTTTGCTAGCGTCAATTTCGCAGCATTTTTGACCCCAGACACCCTCAGATTTCATTTCAGCAGCCAGCTGGGCCATTCCCCCAATTTTTTTTTTGGCCCCTTCAAAACCCCCATAGGTATATTTTTAGTGGGGACCCACACGAAAAAAACAGGACATTGGAGGGGACGGGGGTCAGACAGGTAATTAGACGTATCTGAGTGGGAAAGGATTAAACAATAATCAAAGCCTTGAAGAGACTGCAGTTTTTCAATATGACAGAAAATTCTGACAATGTTGTTATATTCAAAATATTGCTGCCTGTTGATAATTTAACCCTTATCTGGCTCAACGCTGGAACCCCTACTTTTGCAAACAGTGTAGATCCAGATCAGATGCCAGAAGATGATCAGAAGATCTCTGAAGCCGCTCGGCTGATTGGGTCCTAATTTTATCTGTAGTGTTCTTGAGCTGAGGGCTTCCACTGTTTATTGAAATACATTGCTGCCAGGGGGCAGTGCCCCCCTGAGCTTTGGTGAGCATAGTGGCCCATGGGCCTCTTGTTGTGACATGGTATTATCTTTTTAATAACAGCCAGGTCATATGAGAAATAGAGGATAATACATGAGCACGAATGCAAGATTCTATTTATCATATGACATTTAAAACCCATTTTATCCACCAGATTGTTTACAAAAATATAAATATTCCGCCATTAGTAAATGCGACGTCATTAAGGACGTCGTAATGTAACATTACGGGACGTATCTAGCTAATTTGCATATTTAATCCACTAGTGAATTATCGAAAATAATACATGGCATTATTACACGCTCAGACGCGACATCATGTGATAAATGTATTTTATGTTTTTACAGATGATTGTTATATGGCATTGTGATGTTAACCCTCCCCCGTCAACTAGATGGCCAGCTGATCTGGGTGTCCCGATACTGGTAAAAACCAGAAATATACAGGTACTTTTTTGTTTGTTTTGATTTGAGTTTTAACATCCCCATCAACACTGTAAAGGTCATTTTGGAGACGTTGCATCCAATTTTGTGGGACTTTTACCCGACATTGAGATGAAATGACATCTCAAGCCCTGCCGCCCAATGAAACCAACAGGGTTTATAAGCATGAACGGGCCAACTCGTACCGCTTTGCCTGGCAGGCTTAGATCCAGTAGTAGTGTGCAGGTCGGTTTCAGCTCTAAGTGGAAGCTTCATGCAGCCCATATATTTCTTCAAGCCTGTTGGGCGGGGGCCGTACAGGTACTATAAACAACACTTTTATCTCTTAGCTCCAGATAAGGTGAAGTTGCAAGGATAGTTAACCCATTGTATGCTAGTGGACTCTTCCATTGCTATATGTTGGACAAGTCCATTTGACATAAAAGGGGGGTAAATTTCTGTTAGCAAATAGTGCAGGCCCTGATCAGACGGCGCGTTTTGCGGCGTCTGATCTGGGCCGGCACTGTTTGCCAAGGTATCCCTTTAGGGGTTTCCCCGCATACAGAGGGTTAAAGGATTATTGTCTATATTTCTTGTCAGAAACATAGGTTGTGGGTACTTGTTAGAATCGCCTCATTGAGGCGATTCTATCAAGTACCCACAGCATATGTTTTAATGGGGAAATTAGAAAAAATGTTTCAAAATTTCCTTCTCTTTGTCTTCTGCTATAAAAGGAAGGAAAGCTTTTATCACATGACAGCCAGACTCAGTTTTGTTTGTTTGTTTGATTTGAGGTTTAACGTCCCCGTCAACACTGTAAAAGTCATTTTGGAGACGTTGCTTCCAATTTTGTGGGACTTTTACCCGACATTGAGATGAAATGACATCTCAAGCCCTGTCGCCCAATGAAACCAGTAGGGTTTATTAGCATGGACGGTCCGCCTCGCACCGCGGTTCCTGGACAGGCTTAGATCCTCTAAGCGGTTTACCAGTACTAGTGTGCGGGCCAGATTCAGCTCTGCGTGGAAGCATCATGCAGCCCATATATTTCTTCAAGCCCCTATGGGCGGGGGCCTAGCCAGACTCAGTAGCTCAGTCGTATCTTCCCCACCCATGAAAGCTTGGAGAAATAGATCGGGCTGCATTGTGCTTCTATACAGAGCGAAAAACCAACCAGACATGAGTAGTGGTAAACTGCATAGAAGGTCTAAAGCCTGCCCTGGCAAAGTGGTGCAAGTCAGACTGCCCCTGCATATAAAACCCAGTGGTTTCTTTTGGTCATAGGGTTTGAGATGTCATTTGAACTTAATGTCGGGTAAGTCTCACAAAATTGGAAGCAAAAAACAACTCCAAAATAACCTAAATAGTGTTGACGGATACATAAAATCTCGGCATAAACCCCCCAAAAAATAATCTATAAAAAATACAGGAATATAAGGGTTAAACGAAATAGTAAGTAAGTCCCTTTTCAGGTCAACCATATTCCCATCCTAATGGTGCTGTCACAGGATCCACAGGTGCTGTCAATGATTTGATTTTTAACCCTTTTTTGTACCACAATCTTCCACACATGTTTATAGCCTGAGTACATTTGAAAATTTAGGGTTGTCAGGTTGTGTTTTCTTCAAAATTTATCTGGAAAATTGCTGAACATTTTGCAAACAGTGTAGGCCATGATCAGATGCTGCGTTCTGGTGACAATGAGATGTAAAGTCCTGTTTTCTAGGAAAAACAAGAAAAATTATCAACAGTTTGTCGTCCGCTGAATTAGTCCAGAGACTGTTAAAGGTTAAGGGTTAGTATTCTAAAAATACCATAATTATCCTAAGTATTGGGACAGATAGGCCTAAGCAAACAGTGCAGACCCAGATCAGACTGCTCCTGTAGGAGCAGTCTGATCAGGGTCTACACTGTTTGCCATTCCGTCTGCACCTTTTGGACTCCTTGCTGGACCATGAACTAAATTTGTTAAAATTTTAGGAGAATTACAGCAAGTCCTCAAGGTGTCCGAAATTCTAGGATTTTTACGATATGTAATTTAATTTCAGTCCATAAGCTCAAGGTTTTTTCCATATCATGAGATAGAGACGGACGCTGTGTTCAGTTTTGATGAGGACTCGTTACTGACACTCGACGAGATCGACTTCGCTCTCAGCGTCTGGCGAGAATTTCCAGACAGGATTGTGGGATACCCAGCTCGCTCACATTACTGGGATGACACTAAAAATAGATGGAGTTACTCGTCTCGCTGGAGTAACGAGTACTCCATGGTTTTAACTGGTGCTGCTGTTTACCATAGGTAAGACTTCCGATTTTGTCATTGTTTTTATGATCCCTTTCGAATGTTCGGTGGAACTTCGATGACTCAGACACCCATGGCAGCTGCTCACATTTTTTCTGCAAAAATATTAGTATATTTGCCATATTTAATGATCAAAGTTTTAACAATATGTTAACTAACAACATCGTTAGTTTTGAACTCACCAGTCTGACATGCGTCCAATAAAGGTAACTTTTTAACAGTCAATAAAACAAACAGTATGTTGTGTGTTTTTCATTATAATTGCCTCACTGAGGCATTTTTAATGAAGACACAATATACATTTTCCAGGAAAATAAACATCTACAGAGAAGTAGCTGCTAACATTTTTTCAGCAAAAATACCAGCGTATAAGATATGTACTTACTAGAACAGTCAACAATTTGACCTCTGACGAGCTTGTTGAGCCATTGCTGCTTTAAACAACTGGCCCCAGGAGGTCACAGATTCGATACCAACATTCTTCCATTGAGACTGATCATGATATCTTTTCTGTGGTTACGGGCCTCCGTGGCCTAGTGGATAAGACTGCTGGCTCTCAATCATTAGCTCTCTCACCGCTGTGGGTTTGAGCCTGGCTCAGGTCATATGTGAGACCCCAGGTTGTGTAACGGATGGTCAGGTGCGTTTTCTAAGGGCACTCCGGTTTTCACCGACCTGATTATTGATCGGCTCGATATGAGTGAAATAATCTTGAAAGGGCCATAAAACCAAAAAAAAAATCTTTTCTATGGTCATGCTCTCTCTCCAGCAGATTCAAGAAGGGCAGTTGTCAGTTTCTGGTAATAGACTTTGCACTCTGCTGGTTAACAGCTTATGTGTAAGCCTGCCCAGTAGAAGTGATTCTCATTTTGAGTAATATGAAATGTGTAGCAAGGTCATTTGAAAAATCGGTTACAGAATTCCAGTAGGAAATAATAATACTTGAGTGCATAGGCCCAGATAAGAGGGGGCATCCACATATTATCTTTCTTACTTCTGCAGGAAAACATATGTTGTGGGTATTCATTAGAAGCGCCTGGAAGAGGCGCTTCTAATGAATACCCACAACATATGTTTTCATGCAGAAATAAGAAAAATATCAGTAGTTTTGGTTGAAAAAGTGCCTTATCTTGATCTATGGAGTGCCATCTCAAGAAAACATGCTTTATGCAAGAAATGAAGGCACAGATCAGCCCTTATAGCCTGTACATCTCCAGCCTCACTGGAGCCTTCAGTGTTTGAATGAAGATTTGTTGGACACCAGCCTGTCAATATAGCAAACATGGATGGCTCCTGTCAAGCAGTTCAGATGCAATAGACCAATCTGTGTCTACACTTGCTTGACAACCCCTGAGAAACGTTTTTATGTGTTTGGGTATGTTTTAAATGTCAAAAACCTGAGACTAATGGAGTGATATTTCAAAATTAAATATTGTTTAGATTTCACCTGCACCTGTAGCTTACAGTTAACCCTTATCCTGCTGTTCACGACAACCACTGCTTTTGCAAACAGTGTAGATCCAGATCAGATGGCTTCTGAAGAAGCCATCTGATCAGGATCTACACTGTTTGTCATTCAGTTTGTAAATTTGAACGAAAATATAATATCATGTAATCTGATTGGCTGACAGTCAGAAATGGGTGTGACTAATTAAAATATTCAGCAGGATAAGGGTTAAGAACTCTTTTGAGTGGTTAACTTTGACCTTTTTGATGTAAAATGTGTTGTGAATAAGTCAGTCCATGGACACTTAAATATGGGAACTGTTGCTTGTGAGACATCTTTATGAAATTCTAGGATTGTTACAGCTATTGTTTATGAAATGTATGTTTGGAGATTAACAGCATAGTAAACACTATTTAGGTCATTTTATTCCTGACCACACTTTTCCTTGGCATGTTTTTGTTTGTTTGATTTGAGGTTTAACGTCCCCATCAACACTGTTTAGATTATTTTGGAGACGTTGCTTTCAATTTTGTGGGACTTTTACCCGACATTGAGATGAAATGACATCTCAAGCCCTGTCACCCAATAAAACCAATAGGGTTTATTAGCTTGGACGGTCCGCCTCGCACCGCGGTTCCTGAACAGGCTTAGATCCTCTAAGCGGTTTACCAGTACTAGTGTGCGGGCCGGATACAGCTCTGCGTGGAAGCATCATGCAGCCCATATATTTCTTCAAGCCCCTATAGGCGGGGCATGTGTATACATAAGCAGTTAAGCAGTACAGTACTTATTCTTTCCCCCAGAAACTGACAGCTGCCCTTCTTGAATCAGTGTAAAGAAGAGATTGAACACAGAACAGATTTCATGATCAGTCCCCACAAATGAATGTTGCTGACCGGGGAGGTATCAAACTCATGGCAACAGGGAAAATGTAAAATAATCTTTCTCCCAAATGAGACCTACTCATAAAGAAAAGAATTTGCTCCCAGGTGGAGGGTCTGGTGGGGGAGGGGGTTGGAGGGATTTGCCTTGATGAGGTCATTCTAACAAGTACCCACAACATGTTTTTATCATTACGAAAACACGCCTATACAAATACATTGACTATTTCACCGCCGAAAAATCGAAAATTTTATGATGAAAAATTGTGATATTTTTCTTATTTCTGCTCCAAAATAAATAGAGATTGTGGATACTCGTTAGAACCGCGTCGATGAGGCGGTTCTAACCAGTACCCACAATCTATGTTTTATAGCAGATATAAGAAAAATAAGGTTTACCCCTGTACTGTAAACCCCAGTTTTACTATATAAAAGTGGGGTCTGACTGAACTGGTTTTTAAGGTAACCGGGCGCTATAAGCACATAGGGGCTACCCCAAAAGTGGGGTTCAATGGGGTCAAAATTATATAGGCCTGTTTTTGTGATGATGGCAAAGTGAGAAAAATTATCCCTAGTCTATCCCAGTTATCACTATAGGTTATGACTACACTTGTATTTTCTGTCTATATTCAGGTATTACAATTATTTATACACAAACGGTTTGAACAACGCTCTCATACGAACTGTGACAGAATCTCAGAACTGTGAAGACATCCTTATGAACTTTCTAGTCAGTCATGTGACTAAACTTCCGCCTATCAAAGTGACCCAACGAAAACAGTGTCGGGAGTCGTTGTTACCAAACAGTTCCAAGAGCTCTCCTTGGCTTGACTCGTACCACTTTGCTCAGAGGCAGATTTGCGTGGATACTTTCGCCAATATTTTCGGCTATATGCCGCTTATACGATCAAAAGTGAGAATGGATCCATTGTTATTCAAAGACCCGGTGTCGAATTTACGAAAGAAGTACAGACAGATAGAAACAGTAAACAGCTGAGAATTACCAAAGAATTTTAGTTTTAATCAAATACTTGAATGACAACATGACTGCAGATGAGGAGTAGCATCATGGAAACACGCCTATATAATTTTTACCCCCTCGAACCCCACTTTTATAGAGTAAAACTGGGGTTTCCGGGGTATAACTTATTTTTCTTATTTCTGCTCTAAACTAAAGATTGTGGGTACTCGTTAGAACCGCCTCGATGAGGCGGTTCTAACGAGTGCCCACAATCTATGTTTGGAGCAGAAATAAGAAAAATATTACAATTTTTTGTCTTAAATTTTTCATTTTTTCGGTGGTAAAATTTGCAATATATTGGTATAGGCGTGTTTTCGTAATGGGAGGATTATTTTGGGATACAGTCAACCCTCTTTATGCTGACATTCAACAGCCCCCACCCATTGGGGCTTGAAGAAATAGTTGGGCTGCATGATGCTTCCACGCAGAGCTGAAATGGACCACACACGAGTACTGGTAAACCGCATAGAGGATGTAAGCCTGCCCAGGCAAAGCGGTGTGAGTCGGACTGTCCACGTTTATAAACTCTATTGGTCTCATTGAGATGTTATTTCATCTCAGTGTTGGGTAAAAGTCCCACAAAATTGGCATCAATGTCTCGCGAGGCGATTCTAACAAATGTCCACAACATTTGTTTCTTGGCGTAATTAAGGAAGAAAGCCCTTTATTATTACCTATTAAATTACTTTTGGGGTTCTTTATAGCGAGAAATTTGCTACAGCTGCTACTCACTGTATATGTTTTCATGGAAAATATACGTAGGCAATAATCACTAAATTCGGCCCTTGCCCATCGGGGCTTGAAGAAATAGATGGGCTGCATGGTGCTTCCACGCAGAGCTGAAACCGACCCGTGCACAAGTACTGGTAAACCGCTTAGAGGATCTAAGCCTGCCCAGGCAATGCGGTGTGAGTCGGCCCGTCCATGCTTATAAACCCTATGGTTTCATTGGGTGGCAAGGCTTGAGTTGTCATTTCATCTCAGTGTCGGGTAAAGTCCCACAAAATTGGAAGCAGCGTCTCCAAAATGGCCTTTACAGTGTTGACAGGGACGTTAAACCTCAAATCAAACAAACAAACAAATGCCGACATTCAATAGAATGACAAACTTGTCATAACGACAATTTCAATGGGATGATTCCTAAGATCAAGATGAGATGAATTAATGAAGATATTCAAGAACTATTTAATACTCCAAGAAACAAATGTTTTGGATATTTGTTAGAATCGCCTCAGTGAGGCGAGACTGAAGCAATTCACTGAGGCGATTCTAACAAATGTCCACAACATTTGTTTCTTGAAGTAATTAAAGAAGAAAGCCCTTTATTATCTATTAAACTATGTTTGGGATTCTTTATAGCGGCAAATTTGCTATAGCGGCTACTCCCTCTGTTTTCATGGAAAATATACATAGATAATAATCACTAAATTATCCTTTACACTCCTGATTGCTTGTGATCTATTTAGCTTGAAAATTCTCTTATCCTGGAACATGTGATTGAATTATCTTCCTTTGTCATTGCACGAGATAGAAAGTAACAAGTTTTGCAAGGGGATGCAATTTTGGTTGCCTTCCCATAGATTGGAACATCACATTACTTTGCATATCCAAATTATTGCTGTAAATATTCTGATAAACTTTTAACCCTTTCACCCCTGTAGACTAGTACCGATACCTATGCAAACAGTGTAGACACAGATGAGACGGCTCATAATGAGCCATCTCATCAGGATCTACACTGTTTGCCATCCTGTTTAAGATTTTGGAATAACTACATTTGCAAGAATAGATGTGTCCAAATTTAACCCATATTTGACAAAGGAATCTTCCACCTAGTAAGTTTGGAGTGGTCCATTTCCAATTATAGGGTTGTCAGGTTTGTTTTTGTTGGAAATTTTACAAAAATTAATGTTCTTTAAGCAAAGAGTGTAGGTCCAGATCAGATGCCGCATTCCGTGGCATCTGATCTGGGTCTGCAGTGTTTGTCAACGTCCCAAAAACGGGCCGCTCGGCATGTATGGGTTAAGGATGTAAGAGTCCTTTTTAGAAACTCGGGGGTGAAAGGGTTAAGAGCCAACAACATAGACTTGCCCAAGAACACTTTTTTGCTACTTCTGACATCTCAAATACACACTAAGCTAAGAGTCTTGTTTTTTTCGGATATAGAAACTAGAGGCATTGTTATCTGAAGCAACATCTCCAAAATGACCTTAATAGTGTTGACTGGGATGTAACAAACAAACTAGAGGCATTGTACTACCCAAGCACAGTTGGACAAGTCCTGTTGTCTCTGCAGCAGGTAGGGGCAGGTGGTTGGGGGGAAGAATGTTGTTATTTCTGTTTCTACACATCCATTCGGCATTGTACTCTACCCAAGCACATTTGGACAAGTCCTGTTGTCTTTGCAGCAGGTAAGGGCAGCAGAAGGGGGGGGGGGGAATGTTGTTATTTCTGTTATTACATTTCCATTCATTTTCCGCTCTACTCTATCCCTCACTTTCATCTCTACTGTCTCTTCTATCTCTTTTCTCCCTTTCTCTTGGAGACAACACAAAATGACCAACAAGGGTTGACATGTCGTTAAACCCAAAATAATCAATCATGTACCATCCAAGCAGCGAACACAAAGGTGCTGATCAGACTGCGCGGATGCGCAGTCTGATCTGCACATTTGATGTTCGCAAATGGCAAAACAGAGAGAAACAAAAAAAAGACGAAAAGAAAGAAACAGTAGCAATGAACAGACTTGGGCAAGTCTATCAACACCTATACCGGTAGTTAGTGCCATGCACCAGGTTGTAGTGGATAAAAAAAATGGGGCATTATTTAAAGTGTTTGCAGATTCCAAGATAATTAGATAACATGTAACATTAGATGGGAATATTCAGTATTTTTTTTTTTCGTAATACAATTTCTATAGCTCAAACAACCATGAAAATGTTTTCGGGACGAGGTAGTTTGAGTCACCAAGGTTGTCTCATAACGATAGGTCAGACGGCATTATGGGAATAATTTAGGGATATCATTCAAATCCTTAAAATTCAAGTTGGTTGTGCATTCGTATTAGAATCGCCTTATCGAGGCCATTCTTTTTAGCACTCTCAACACTTAAGATGCCAAGAAATGTGCGTGTTTGGAGCTTTACAACCCGCAGACAACTAAGGTCTTATGCAGACAGGATCTAAGTTTAAAGACTTAACATACCTAGAAATGTGCGTTTTCAGTCTTATGTCCCTCCAATAACTAAGGGCATATGGGGGACCTCAGTTTAAAGGGGCATATGGGGACCTCAGTTTAAAGACTCTTCTCTTCTGAAAGTGTGGCAAAGCCCAGAATCAAACCTGTGATCTCTAGTTTATGAGGCAAGTGGCTTACCGACTACACCACGGAGGCTTCTAAGATGGCAAGAAAAACTGCATCTGAAACTGCCTTCCATGTTTGGCATCTTCTGCATCTTCTTGCAAACTTTTTGAAAATGGTTTCTGCATACACGCAAACAGTGTGGACCCTGATCAGACTGCTCCTACAGGAGCAGTCTGATCTGGGTCCACACTGTTTGCAACAATGACTTATCAAGTAATCAGCAGACCACAAAGTAGACAGCAATTTTTGTAGTTGGCATCTTAAGGTTAACATGCATATTCATGATAGAATCAGAAAGAAATAACCTTAAAACATCCCTAAATGTTTGTTATTTGAAGCAATCTGAAAAAATTTCACAGGGATTAAAGAACTAGTGGTTCAAACTACTGGTACCACAGTCTCAAACAAATTTTCTTGGTCCTAGGTATTTGATTCATTAAAGTTTGACTGTATTTCTGAACAAAAATGTATAGATTGTATAGAAAAATGACCATTTCTGGTCATTTTTCTATATAATCTCTACATTTTTGAGATGCCTCTTTAAACTATTATATCCAAAACTGTGTTATTTTGATCAGTGTTATAAAGAGGTGGCGTACCAGTATCTGAGATGAGGCAAGAGAGATTTTTGTCAAATTTGTGAAAAAAATGTCTTTCATACGAATCTTTGTCTTTGAAATTTTGATGTAAATACAATGTATATTAGGAAAAGCATCATTAATTTTATTTTTCTGCTTTAAAATTATCAGTTTATTCATCCATCATCAGTTAATCGTAGATTTTTTTTTCTTAATTTAAATTACTGGTAAGTCATGTGTACAATGCTCATTAAATTCCAAAACATTTTCTTTTTTGTGATTTTTACCCATTAATGCGGGGTTTCTAACATCATCTAGACAGATCCAGTATCCGCTGAATGGGGCTTTAGATGATTTTTATTTATTTTATTTTTTGCAAGGTCGTGGGGGGTGGGTGGGGGTGGGGGAAGTGGGGGTTGGGGCTGTAGATAAGATTTATCTTTTTTAACCATTAAGGGCTAAGCAGAGTTGTATGGCAGATGGTATTGTAATATTTTAAATTATTTTTCAAATTAAATCGGGTATGACGTTACTATGTCATGTCATGCCTTATTTTTGCTGAAAATTAATAAATAAAAATAAAATTGCTGACTGCTCAAAAAAGTTTTACTTGTTACTTTTAGGGTTAAAAAATCATCATTTTCTTTTATGATCCTAAAGATGCCCCCCAAAACTTCATCTGAAAATGTTGTCTGTGTCGTCTGCTGTATCTTCTAGCAATCCTTTCAAACATATTTTTACATTACTGGCAAACAGTGTGGACCCAGATCTGACTGCTCCTCTAGGAGCAGTCTGATCTGGGTCCACACTGTTTGCCACAATAACTTTTAATTTGACCAGCAGACGACAAAGCAGACGACAATTGTTGTGATTGGCATTTGAAAGGCCAAGTAGGTTGTTATGCCTAATTGTAAGGCTATGGCTTTATTTCGACCAATCAGATTTTATGCTTTTACAGTATTTATTTTCATTGACTAAGAAATTTCATATGCTTCATATGTTTTTCATGTTTTAGCTTTGTAAATTTTAAGCTTGTTTGATAATATAAATGAGAGAGCTTCACAAGTATGTGTGCTTTATGCATCTATTAGTGTTTTTCCCTTGTGTCCGGGGAGTGGGGCATGACGTTGGGGGTTTAAAACTCATGGGAATTACGTGGAATTCTTAGCTGATTAAGAGATCTTTAGCTCTCAATGTTGGGTAAAAGTCCCACAAAATTGGAAGCAATGCCTCAAAAATGACCTATACAGTGTTGACGGGGACGTTAAACCTCAAATCAAACGAACAAAAGAGATCTTAAGAGACCATTACCAATAGGAATTACATGGAATTCTTAGCTGATGAGGAGGTCTTTAGAGACCGTTACCAATGGGAATTACATGGAATTCTTAGCTGATGAGGTCTTTAGAGACCATTACCAATAGGAATTACATGGAATTCTTAGCTGATGAAGAGGTTTTTAGAGACCATTACCAGTAGGAATAGCATGGATTTCTTAGCTGATGAAGAGGTCTTTAGAGACCATTACCAATGGGAATTACATGGAATTCTTAGCTGATGAGGTCTTTAGAGACCATTACCAATGGGAATTGCATGGAATTCTTAGCTGACGAGGAGGTCTTTAGAGACCATTACCAATGGGAATTACGTGGAATTCTTAGCTGATGAAGAGGCCTTTATAGATCATTACCAATGGGAATTATATGGAATTCTTAGCTGATGAAGAGGTCTTTAGAGACCATTACCAATGGGAATTACATGGAATTGTTAGCTGATGAGAAGGTCTTAGAGACCATTACCAGTGGAATTCTTAGCTGATGAAGAGGTCTTGGAGAGACCATTTCCAATGGGAATTACGTGGAATTTTTAGCTGATGAAGAGGTCTTTAGAGACCTTTACCAATGGGAATTACATGGAATTCTTAGCTGATGAAGAGGTCTTGAAAGACCATTTCCAATGGGAATTATGTGGAATTCTTAGATGATAAAGAGGTCTTTAGAGACCATTTCCCATGGGAATTACATATACATGGAATTCTTAGCCAATGCAGAGGTCATTAGAGACCATTAGCAGTGGGAATTAAATGGTGCTTTTAGGCGATGCAGAGACCTTTACCCAGAATTCATTAAGAAATTTTGCCTAAATTAAAAGGTTCTTCTTGAGTATATTTGATTCAACATTTTGATTCAGTGATAGGGATTTAGACTAAAAAAAGTTCTGAAATTCTATTTTACAGTAATTACCCAGGTAATCCAGCTTCCCCCCCCCCCCCACCCCCCCCCCCATCCCTTCTTGGGGGTAATAAGTGAATTATGCAGCTGCTTAATACTATAGCTCAGCACAGCCAGGGTCTCTCTTGGCAGCTGTTATAGTAGCAATATCAACAACTAGTTGTTAAAAGCCAATGTTAATGCTAGGTTAACATTTACTTCAAACATCAACCATTCAGTACAGCAAATACTTGGAATTTTTCTTAAAAAATGGGAGTATTCATATTTTTCAGCAAAAATTTCAGTATAAGATATTGCACATTGCTAGTACACCACAACTCCTTTATATCACCATTCATTATGATAAGGTTTTGGATTGAACACGTTTAAAGATGGTTACCAAAACTGTAGAATAGTCATTTTTCTGTTTACTTAGTTTTATTTGGATATAACATGGCTCAATGACTAAAACAGTTTCTGCTTTAGACCCCAACAATAGTGTTATAAAGAGTTTGTGGTGTATGCTTGCTATATTCACCACAAACTGCTGTGGTGTATACATAAAACATACAGCACAACATACAAGTTGTGGTAATGTTTTGACCACTAGTGAGTCATCATTTTTTAAACTAACGAGGCATTGAACAACTGGACCTTAGGCTATGTGTTGCTTAGTGGGGCAGTCAACTAAGTTTCTATCTTGTGCCACTCTTTTGTGTGTTTCTGTGTTAATTTATTATCTAGTGCCAAGTTGTTTCTGTGCGTTGTTTCGTAAGCATATTTGTTTTATGTCTTTTATGTTTTTGTATACATGTTTTTGTTGTTTGAAGGTTGTAAAGTTGTGATACTACTTCGCAGAATCAAATCACTAGATGAGTTTTCCGACTGCCTTAGACATTACGATAACACACCTGTGCGACATAGTGCATTTTTTCTTATCTTCAAAATGGCTACTTTTCTGGTGAAAATCCGTGATATTTTTCTTATTTATACTGCAAACATAGGTTGTGGGTGCTCATTAGAACCGCCTCATTGAGGCGGCTCTAACCGAGTACCCATAACCTATGTCTTCGAGCAGAAATAAGAAAAATAATTAATACCCCCGTAAACCCCAGTTTTCTCTATATAAAGTGGGGTTTAAGGGGGTGTTCATTTCATGGACTTGTTCACGTGATGATTCCTTTATATTTTGTAAACTTTCTTATACATCAAACACCTAAAATTGTGCTGTTTTAATGTGTTAGCTTTAAATAAGCTCTTTTTAATTGAATTAAACAATTAACAATAAGAAAAATTCTTTTCAGTGGTGAATTTCTTATAATTCAAACACGAAATAATTTTCACTTGAAATTTATGACTGTGTCCGTACTTTTTTCTGTATGCAAGTTAACAAATATCTAGTACTTCATGTGTACACGCACAAAAATTTATTTTACTATTATAATTATATTATTGTCTCAAGTATTTCTAATAATTCAAACGGTGAACATTTTCTAATAGTTCAAACAGGCTGAAAAATAATTGAGCCAGCACATGACAAACTGTACAGTAAAGTCGTGTGACCAGCAAAGACTGATCAGACTGTGCATTTGTGCAGTCTGATCAGTATTTGCTGGTCACATGATCTCTCTACAACCCCTAGGCTATCCAAATAAGGCGTAACTGTACCAAAATTAGTGACACAGAGGCCTTTCTGATATTTAATCTTCATCAGTGTGTCTCAACCCCAAAGTTTTGAAACCGAAACGGATGACGGACAAGATCCGGCAAACACAGCACATCCCCCTCCGAGCACACACCGACCGACGTAGCTCATGAGACATGTCAACTGGAGGCATCAGGCAAGAGACGCCTACAAGACGCCTACATCAGGCAAGAGACGCAAAGGGAGATAAGCAAAAACCTGTACCATACTGTGTGAATGTGCCTAGTGATCAGTCTTGCTGAACATAAATCATGTGTTTTACTCTAGGTTTTGCCTTGTTGTGGCTCAATTATTGAATGGTGTTTGAATTATTAGAAAATTTGCCATTATTATGACGTACGTTCCTGACCAATACTAGTTATTTCAGCCATTTCACCCCTAAATTTCTGAAGTGTACTCTTCCATCTTTGAATATGGACATGTCCATTATTGTCAGTTATGATTTAAGGGGAATGGGAACACCGGGCAGATTATCTGCCATTTTTCAAAGTGAGACAACTTTCAGAACTACCTGTTTGCCTTTCTATAAAATCTGTGCCATGGAAAATGGGGTCAACTATTAAAGGAAAGAATTTGCTCCTGAGGAGCAAATACTTTCCTTCAAGAGTTGACCACTTTCGACAAGGGAGACAAAAATACTTTTGGAGGAGTTGCCTCCCCTGAAGGTGTATCCATTCCCCTTAAGTCAAAGGCAACATTCTTTCGCGGAGATTGCCCATAAAATCCTTTCTACAGTCATTCTCTCCCTTCAGGTGATTCGAGAGGGGCAGTCATCAGCTTCTGGCAAAAAGAATATACACTGTTTTGCATCACGACAACAGGCCTATATAATTTTGACCCCCTTGAACCCCACATTTATATAGTAAAACTGGGGTTTCCGGGGTATACCTTATTTTTCTTATTTCTGCTCTAAAATATAGATTGTGGGTACTCGTTAGAACCGCCTCGATGAGGCGGTTCTAAGGAGTGCCCACAATCTATATTTTGAGCAGGAATAAGAAAAATGTCACAATTTTTCATCTTAAAATCTTCATTTTTTTCGGCGATTAAAGTGGCAATGTATTTGTATAGGTGTGTTTGCGTAATGGGTTAGCCACTTAAGTATTAGCCAGCCCAGGAAAAGTGGAGCTAGGAAAAACTGTCAGGCTTGATATAACCTAAATAGTGTTGACTTGGTTGATAAACTCCAAAATACAGTAGAACTTCAATGGCTCAAACACTGATGGCTCGTTTACCATGGCTGAGTCGAACCTGTTCTTGAGTCCCTAGGGAATTTCTCTACGTAAGAAATAGGGAGGGTAAAATTTAGGATATTTTTATTGTTTATCTTGCAAATGTATGTTGTGTGTACTCATTAAAATCGCCTCAATGAGGCGATTCTAATGAGTACACACAGCATACATTTATATCATAGATCACCAAACCGAAGTCCCAAAATTAACCCAGTTTTACCTCCTGGCAGTAGCCATCTGTGTCTCGAACTACCTCTGTCTCGAACAGAATTTCGTGGTCCCAAAGGGGTTCGAGCCACTGAAGTTTGACTGTAAACCAAATTAACAGACTGGCTGATAGAGTAGATCCTAATGTGATGGTTCATTATGAGCCATCTCATCTGGATCTACACTGTGTGCATACAGTTTAGGCATATGTATCAGTCCGGCCCCCACCCACTCGGGCTTTGAGAAATAGATGCTTCCCCACAGAGCTGAAACCCAACCACACACAACTACTGATTAACTGCTTGGAAGGTCTGGCCTGCCCTAGCAAAGTGATGCGAGTCAGACCATCCCTGCATAGATCATATATACCCTATTAGTTTGTTTAGGTGGAAGGGCTAGAGATGTCATTTCATTTCAGTTAAAAGTCCAAAACAATTGCAAGAAATGTCTCCAAAATGACCTAAATAGTTGACGAGGATGTAAAACAGCACAATAAAGAAAAGCCTGTATCAGTCTGGGCCCCTTCAAGCGATTTTGGTACTTATCGCCTATGCGAGCAGCGAAGTTTCAGGCGAGCCTGCGCATCCGCGCAGTCTCGCCAGAACCTTTGCTGCTCGCTCATATAAGCAGTGAATCAAGAGGAACCTTCAGACAGAAAGCCATATCTCTGACCCCTCTGAATGGCTGGGCATGCGCAGTTAAAATTTGTCATGACAGAATGCTCGAACACACAAATTCGCTTGGCTGGGCTCATGGCTGAAAGGGTTAAAAGTTTTATTGATTATTGATGGTTTATTTTATGCCACATTTTAACACGTACACTAGAGCTTTGTTTTATTTAGCGAGAACAGATCAAAATTGAAACAGCTGTTTAGACGATTTTTCATGCAATTATCTTTTATATGCTTTTTTCTATTTTTATGCAGTCAATAATTTCTTACATATGCAGTTGTGGTTGTATCTCTTGCATCTTGACTGATTTTATTGCTGTTTGATGACAGACAGACACACATTGGCCCGTTTGTTCGAAACTAACAATGTCGTTATTTAGTGTATCATTAAAACTTTGATTAATTCAGCTGAATATAGCTAATATGCTAATACAGTATTTTTGCTGAAAAAGTTGCCAAAAGCTACTCATACCACAATGATCCTAACCCTTCTCTTGCTGCATATTCAGTTTAGCCACACCCATTTCTGACTTTGCACCAATCACATTACTTGATGTAATTTATTTCTACAAATTCATAAACTGAATGTCGAACAGTGTAGATCCTGATCAGCCATCTGATCTGGATCTACACTGTTTGCAAAGATAGGGGTTGTTGTGAACAGCAAGATAAGGGCTAAGTATTATGACAGACAGGCCTAATCAAACAGTGCAGACCCAGATCAAACTCTCTGATCAGGTCTACACTGTTTGCAAACACCATTGGCACTTTTCGGACTCCTTGCTCGGTCATGAAACAAGTTGGTTCAAATTTTAGGAGAATTACAGCAAGTCCTCAAGGTTAGAAGCCTCTGTGGTGCAGTGGTTATGCTACTCGCCTTGTAAACCAGGGGTCGAAGGATCAATCCCGGGCTTCTCCAGACTTTCGGATGAGTCTTTAAACAGAGGTCCCGTCTCCGTATGACCTTAGCTGTTAGTGAGACACTCAAGTCCTCAAGGTGACCAAGTTTTTAGGATTTTTATGGTATTTTAATATTTTTTGCAGAAAAAAATTACCAAAAGCCTCTCACATCATTCGACAAAAAGTACCAGCGTATTCGATGTTGCACTGGTTGGACTAGTTAACATTTTAGCGACTAAATGAGCTCGTTAAAAGGGGCATAGGTACACTTTCAGGGGATGCAACTCCTGTCTAAGTATTTTTGTTTCCCATGTCAATAGGGGTCAACTCTTAAAGGAAAGAATTTGCTCCTGAGGAGCAAATTCTTTCCTTTAAGAGTAGACCCCTTTTTCAGCAAGACTGAGCCACTAGAAAAGGGAACAGGAAATCCCGAAAGTTGTCTCCCTTTGAAAAATGGCAGGAAAATGTGCTAGGTGTTCCCATTCCCCTTAAACAATATGGTTAAACGATATTGAAGCTGGCACATGTCAAAACCAACAGTAAGTCCTGTATGACCAATGACAACTCTGATCAGTGTGTGTAGCCAGTCAGTCTGACAAATGGCTTCTCTTGTTGCTCTTTGAATTGTCCAGAGGCTACAAAATGCTTGTGCATCTGGCAAAGACTCTGATCAACTGCACAAATTTGCAAGGCTGTTCTGCTCCAATCTGACCGCAAATGCACAGGCTGATCTACTCTGATCAGAATGCGCAGGCTGATCTGAGTCTTTGCTGGATGCTTTGGACTTATAATTGATTGTGTAGTGCCCCAGCTCACTGCATCTTTCCTTACAAATATGATCTACTATTAAGAAAAAAATCTTTCCTTTAAGTTTCGACACCTTCGATAAAGGAGACAAAACATTTTGGAAACAGTTGCCATCTCTGACGATGATTTCCCTCCTTTTAATTTAGGATTATTTTTTAATTCTGCATATTTATATTATCCTTGAAAGCATCAAAGTCATTTTGTACCATTATACTCATTTTGTATCAAAACATTTTTAAAAGCTAGCACTTGTATGTATAGTAAGTTTACCATAAGATGATGGGGAAACTGGATTGCTGTATATGGTAAATGAGAAAACACAGTATGTTTATTTTACCCATTTTGTACCGGAAACCCCAAAACGGGTACCTTGGCAAACAGTGCAGGCCACGATGAGACGCCGCAAAACGCGGCGTCTGCCGCAAAACGCGGCGTCTCATCAGGGCCTACCCTATTTGAAGAAAGTTCAGCCATTTTCCCCAATCAATTTTGAGGACACCACAACCTGTCACTCCTAAATTTAGAAGTGGACTCCTGCTATATATGAGGAGGAAGATTCCATTTGGTACAAAAAGGGTTAAATGGGCCCCGTCAAGCGATTTTGGTACTTATCGACTATGCGAGCAGCGAAGGTTCAGGCGAGCCTGCGCATCCGCGCAGTCTCGCCAGAACCTTCGCTGCTCGCTCATACAAGCCGTGAAGCAAGAGGAACCTTCACACAGAAAGCCATGTTCCTTGCGCAGTTAAAATTTGTCATGACGGAATGCTCAAAGACACAAATTCGCTTGGCCGGGCTCAAATGATCCAGAGCAAAATCATAAAAATGATGTAGGCTGGTGATGACTTTGCGGAGCCTTCACATTTGTACAGTCTGATCAGATCCATTTCTTGTCTCGTAACTTCTGACCCTGAAGAGACGGTGATGACAGCAGATCAAAAAATTGCGAGTTATGTTTAACCCTTTTTGTACCAAATGGAATCTTCCTCCTTATATATGGCAGGAGTCCATTTCAAAATTTAGGGGTATCAGGTTGTTTTTTTCTTCCCAATTTATTTGGAAAATGGCTTAACTTTTCGCAAACAGTGAAGGCCTTGATCAGATGCCACGTTCTGCGGCGTCTGATCTGGGCCTGCACTGTTTGCCCTGGTACCTGTTTTGGGGTTTCCGCTACTAAATGGGTTAAATATTCTATTACAGATAGAAGAACAAATGTTTGTGCAATTGTTGTATGCTCATTTGTGTATGTACATGTATATATTTGCAAGAACAGAATGGAAAATGGAGAGCTTGTGAATTTCTTTAAAAAATTCCTAATTTTTATCATGGCCACTAGTTTTAACATTATCATTAGATCTACTGATTATTTTGTTAATGCCCATAGGACCCATTTTAAAACTTCTTTTAATTATATTTTATATTGTTATAGAACATAAACTGTTTCACTATGTAGCTCTGATAGTTTATATTTAAACCATAAAGGGTGGTTGTAGGTTCGATTCTGGGCTTGTCCAAACTTCAAGATGAGCCCTGAAACGGGTCCCATCTCCATATGACCTTAGTTGTTGGTGGGATGTACTGTTTCCAGCCATACGTTTTCAGAAATATAAAAACCATGTCTGCCAACATGGCCCATTTTGACATTACTCAGGCTAAAAATGAAGATATTTGTTTAGGGTTTCCCGAACTTCATCTAAAATTTGGTGAAACCCAGCCATTTTTTTTTCTGAAAATTTAAAAAAGTTTGAGTTTTGCTATTTGTTGGTACATTAGGGCTCTTTTGTGCTAAATTTATTTATTTCTACACAGGTTTGTGTATATCTACACAGGTTTGTGTATTTCTTCACAGGTTGAAATAAGGAGTACTGCGGATGATTTGGGAATCATTTTTTCCCCCATTTCTCCAAAACATATGTTGTCTGTACTTGTTAGAATCGCCTCATTGAGGCGATTCTAACAAGTACTTGCAACCTAAGTTGCTGACAAGAACTAAGGAAAATTATCCCCAATATTTCTCCTTATCTTCAGCTATGTTTCCAGTAAAATATTCATAAAAAATACATTTAAAATATCTGACCTAACCATCTTATTTATTCTGACATGAAACCCTAAACATACATGTACATATTTTTTGGTTTAGTCACAGTAAATCAGTTCTGAATAGTTGGATCCATACACCAAATAAACGAAAATAGCAGACTCGGTTTTATTGAGTCGGTTCATGACATTGTGTTACATTCATAAATGCATAAGAAATCGCTGTTAAAGGTGCATTATTGAGCTACCAGGTCTCAAAAAAAATTTTCCATACTTATGGCATGGTATTCAGCGTCATATTTTTTCCGATTCAGGCATGGCTTAAGCAAACAAGGCCAAAAATGAATGTTGCATAACGTCATATATGGGGATTCTATTTTCGTCACAAACTAAAAATAGATCTAACTAGTGTTCGAAACCTAGTTAGGGAATCCCTCTCAAATTCGTTTACCTGTCATCATAATTGTTGCATTTTTGCATAAAATGCATTCATTTGTATTGTTTTAAAGAAAAATACCGGCTATATGTATTTTATTTTTGGAAGCATTTTTTCTGGATAGCTCAATAATGCAACTTTAATTGAAGAAACATTTATATTTCTTTTTCACATTAATTAGTGCTTTCCTGTTTACATAAAATGTTCAAAATGTAAACATTTTCTTCTTTGATCTCTTGTACAAAATTTAGTATTTCACTAAAACAAATAGACGACACATACATTGAATCATTGATGCTTCACTGTATGTAAACTTATATACTAATATACAACTGTAGAAATGGTGTTCATGGAAGTTCAGAATTATAGAGAAGGGCAATTTAGATAGGTGGCTGTTTTGTTTGTATTGGAGTTTAACGGCCCAGTCAACACTATTTAGGTCATTTTTGAGCCGGTCAGTTTACCTATCAACACTTTCCTGGGCAGGCTTATACGTAAGCGGATAACCAGTACAGTGCACATTCTTTCGCCAGAAACTGACAACTGCCCTTCTTGAATCAGCGGAAGGGAGAGAATGACCGAAGAAAAGATTTCAGGATCAATCTCCACGAAAGAATGTTGCCGACCCCGGCGGGAGTCGAACCCGCAACCTGGTCACCAGTCAGACGGGCATCCGACTGAGCCACCGAGGCCGGCCAGAGGTGGCTGAATGTGGGATATTTAAGTAAAATTCCACAACAAACGCTTCTAACAAGAAATAAGGAAAATACCACAACATACACTTCTCAGCTGGCTCAGTCAGCTGCACATCTGAATGGTGATAGATTGATCATGAAATCTTTTCTACGGTCATTCTCTCCATTCTGCTGATTCAAGAAGGGCATTTGTCAGTTTCTGGCAAAAGAATGTGCACTACTGGTTGGCCGCTTACGTATAAGCCTGCCTAGGAAAAGTGTGGAAAGGTAAACTGACTGGCTAAAAAATGACCTAAATAGTGTTGACTGGGCCGTTAAACTCCAATACAAACAAACAAAACAAGAAATAAGGAAAATTTTCCCTGAATTATTCTTGTAACTCCATATTATCTTGAGTGACATCAGAATAATTCCGGTGTCAGAGGTGACTGAATGTGGGATGTTTAAGTCAAGTATCCACAACATACACTTCTTACAAGAAATAAGGAAAATTCAGGTGTCAGTAGAATATTTATGTTGCCAGTTAAGCATCTTTGTACACGGTGCACACAGCAAAGACTCAAATCAGCCTGCACAACCAGTGTCTGATCACCCTGTTGACCCAAACCTTTTTCATGGATGCAGGGCACCCCTGCCCATCGGGGCTTGGAGAAATAGATAGGGCTGCTGCATAGTGCTTCTGTGTAGAGCTGAATCTGACAGAACTTGAGTCCTGTTAAACCACTTAGGTCTAAGCCTGCCAAGGAAAAGTGATGCAAGTCGGACGGTTCCTTTAACCCTAGTGGTTTCTATGGGCAAATGGGGCTTGAGATGTCATTTCATCTCAGTGTCAGGTAGAAGTCCCACAAAATCGGAAGCAATGTCTCCAAAATGTCCTTAAAAGTGTTGAGGGGTATGTAAAACCTCAGCTCAAACAAACAAATCATGGGTGCAGCAAAGGCTGTTTTGGGACTGCAAGAATCGGTCTGCACTGCATGCACATCCAAAGAGACATTTTTGTTTGACCTGGCTCGTTTCTGCAGGTTAAGGGGAATGGATGCTGAGGTCATATGTGAGACTGATACTTTTGTGTTTGCCCATCTCTGACTAACAATAAACATTCAGCTCGACATAAGTGAAATAATATTGAATGGGCTGTAGAACCAAAACTAAAAAAAAAAAAAAAAAAAAAACTCACTGCACTGCTAGTATTATAGATGTTTGTGAATGCATGCAAGATGCTTATATTGTGTTCATATGTGAAATGTATTGTGTTCATGTTAAAAGAGAAAAAATATCTGTGGCAAATTGTGAATGGAAGGTGAATCAAGTTCAAGCACTTTATTCTGGGAACCAGAAGAAAGGAATTTTATTAGGAAAAATCCATTTTAGCAAGATGTTTTTAGCTCACCTGTCACATAGTGACAAGGTGAGCTTTTGGGATCACTTTTTGTCCGTCGTCCGTCGTGCGTCCGTGCGTGCGTGCGTCCGTGCGTGCGTCCGTAAACTTTTCTTCAAACGACATCTCCTCCTAAACCACTGATCGGATTTTGACCAAACTTCACAGGAATGATCCTTAGGTGGTCCCCTTTCAAAGTTGTTCAAATGGTTCCGGTCCATTGCACATATAGGTCACGGTAGCCAAAAATAGATTTTTTTCACCGAAAACTTAAAAAATCTTCTTCTCTGAAACCGCAAGGCCCAGGTCTTTGATATTTGGTATGAAGCTTCATCTAGTGGACCCCTAACAAGATTGTTCAAATTATAGTGCTGGGGCCAAAAATGCCCCCGCACGGGGGCCCTTTGGTTTTACATGGGCTTATATAGGGAAAATCTTTAAAAATCTTCTTCTCTAAAACCGCAAGGCCCAGATCTTTGATATTTGGTATGAAGCTTCATCTAGTGGACCCCTACCAAGATTGTTCAAATTATAGTGCTGGAGCTAAAAATGCCCCCGCACGGGGGCCCTTCGGTTTTACATGGGCTTATATAGGGAAAATCTTGAAAAATCTTCTTCTCTGAAACCGCAAGGCCCAGGTCTTTGATATTTGGTATGAAGCTTCATCTAGTGGACCCCTACCAAGATTGTTCAAATTATAGTGCTGGGGCCAAAAATGCCCCCGCACGGGGGCCCTTTGGTTTTACATGGGCTTATATAGGGAAAATCTTTAAAAATCTTCTTCTCTGAAACCGCAAGGCCCAGGTCTTTGATATTAGGTATGAAGCTTTATCTAGTGGACCCCTACCAAGATTGTTCAAATTATAGTGCTGAAGCTAAAAATGCCCCCGCACGGGGGCCCTTTGGTTTTACATGGGCTTGTATAGGGAAAATCTTGAAAAATCTTCTTCTCTGAAACCACTAGGCCCAGGTCTTTGATATTTGGTATGAAGCTTCATCTAGTGGACCCCTACCAAGATTGTTCAAATTATATTGCTGGGGCCAAAAATGCCCCTGCACCAGGGTCCTTTTGTTTTACATAGGCTTATATAGGGAAAATCTTTAAAAATCTTCTTCTCTGAAACTGCAAGGCCCAGGTCTTTGATATTTGGTATGAAGCTTCATCTAGTGGACCCCTACCAAGATTGTTCAAATTATAGTGCTGGAGCTAAAAATGCCCCCTGCACGGGGGCCCTTTGGTTTTACATGGGCTTATATAGGGAAAATCTTGAAAAATCTTCTTCTCTGAAATCGCAAGGCCCAGGTCTTTGATATTTGGTATGAAGCTTCATCTAGTAGACCCCTACCAAGATTGTTCAAATTATAGTGCTGGGGCCAAAAATGCCCCCGCACCAGGGCCCTTTTGTTTTACATAGGCTTATATAGGGACCGGCCCCGATAGCTCAGTTGGTAGAGTGTCCGCTCCGGGGAACGGGAGGTCTGGGGTTCGACCCCGGGCCGCGACATACCAAAGTCGTTAAAAATGGTACTAGCTGCTCCTCGTTTGGCACTCAGATTTACGGGGTAGAGCTAGGACTGGTCGATCCAGTGTCAGGATAATGTGACTGGGTGTGGTATCATGTAATGTGTCTGGGACATGATACTTCAGTGAGGCAGCACTATAAATGTGAGCATTGAGCTCCCTGTCGCAACCAGACACCGTCGTGATATGACTGAAAAATTGTTGAAAGCGACGTTAAACCCGAATTCACACACACACACACTTATATAGGGAAAATCTTGAAAAATCTTCTTCTCTGGAACTGCAAGGCCCAGGTCTTTGATATTTGGTATGAAGCTTCATCTTGTGGACCTCTACCAAGATTGTTCAAATTATAGCCCTGGGGCCAAAAATGCCCCCACTCCGGGGCCCTTTGGTTTTACATAGACTTATATAGGGAAAATCTTGAAAAATCTTCTTCTCTGAAACCACAAGGCTTAGGTCTTTGATATTTGTTATGACGCTTCAGCTAGTGGACCTCTATAAAGATTGTTCAAATTATAGCCCTGAGACCAAAAATGCCCCCGCAATGTGGCCCTTTGGTTTTACATAGACTTATATAGGGAAAATCTTTAAAAATCATCTTCTCTGAAACACAAGGCTTAGGTCTTTGATATTTGTTATGAAGCTTCAGCTAGTGGACCTCTACCAAGATTGTTCAAATTATAGCCCTGGGGCCAAAAATGTCCCCGCTCCGGGGCCCTTTGGTTTAACATAGACTTATATAGGGAAAATCTTGTTTTACATAGACTTCTATATGCAGGGTAAACCTTTAAAATCTTCTTCTCTGAAACCAGAAAGCCCAGGTCTTTCATATTCGATATGAAGCCTCATCTTGTGGACCTCTACCAAGATTGTTCAAATTTTAGCCCTGGGGCCAAAATTGACCCTGCCCGTGGCCCACTTGTTATGCTTTGGATCAGGTGAGCGAACCAGGGCCCTCTGGGCCCTCTTGTTGATCAGAGTTTTTTCGAAAAAAAAAAAGGGGTCTTTATTTTACTGTCTTCTTTACGAGTTCATGGCTAGAGTATCTGAGGACCCACCATAGAATTTAGGTTTTGTCAAATTCCTCTGGGTTGAGATTCTTATTTTGCTAATCCACAGTGTTGGTCCAGCACCCCATATCTTGGAAATTCACCATATTTGCATTATTTGCTGGCTCCCAGCTTGCACATTGTTAATATTGGAAAAACAGGTAACCAGACCCCCCTGACATTTCAAGGTCAGGGGGGTCTGGTTACCTGTTTTTCCAACACTGATAACCTACAGACTAGGAACCAGCAGATAATGCAAATAAGGTGAATACAATGACAGGTCCATGACTTCTGAACAAATAATGTTTTGTTAGAGGGACTTTCCTTAGAAGGTGATGACAACCAATGACTATTGTATGTTGTTGTAACGTCTGTGTATGAAACCTTGCACTTGAAAACATGTATGATAGTTAACACTATAGAAAGACTGGAATATATTTTTAAGGAATTTATTATTTGACAAAAATAAAACAATGAATCACATTACAGCTTTGTTTTCTTTTAATATTCCTGTTATTATTATACCCACTACCAGCCTCTGAGGCCTAGTGGGTAAGTTTGATTTGTTTGAATTGAGGTTTTATGTTCCCATCAACACTATTTAGGTTATTTTGGAGACGTTGCTTCCAATTTTATGGGACTTTTACCAAACATAGAGATGAAATGACATCTCAATCCCTCCTGCCCAAACAAACCAAAAGGGTTTATATGTAGGGACGGTCCGACTAGCACCACTTTGCCTGGCCACACCTACATTTAGGAGGCCAAAAATTTGGACTTTTCCTGGGGAGGCTTATACTTAAAGGGTTAACCAGTACAATGCAAATTCTTTTGCCAGAAACTGACAACTGACCTTCTTGAATCAAGGGAAGGGAGAGAATGACCATAGAAAAGATGTCATGACCAATCTCCATAAAAGAATGTTGCCGACCCCCGGCCAGTATCAAACCCGCATCCTCCTGATCACCAGTCAGATGGCATCAGACTGAGGGTGAAGAACCATAATAGGTGTAGTTATTGCCTCTCTCTGAGGGTGAAGAACCATATGCATACTATTAGAGCATATGTAGGCTGATGATCATACATATCACCAGAATATGTTTAATCTTGGTTGTGAGGACGGATAACAACATGTATCTTGGCTCTGATTGTGGAGAAATATATGTCATGAGAGCACTTGCAGCCTTGGCTCTGTTGGTGGAGGATTTGTCATTAGTAGATGGATAACTTTATGTATCTTGGCTCTGATTGTGGAGAAATATATCTCATGAGAGCACTTGCAGCTTTGGCTCTGTTGAAGAAGCTTCCGTGGTGTAGTGGGTACGCTACTCGTCTTGTAAAACAGGGGTGGCGGGATCGATCCCGGCCTTCTCCAGACTTTCGGATGAGTCATTAAATGGAGGTCCCGACTCCTTATGACCTTAGCTGTTAGTGGGACGTAAAACTCAAACACTCACTCACTTGGCTCTGTTGGTGGAGGATTTTTCATTAGTAGATGGATAACATTATGTATCTTGGCTCTGATTTTGGAGAAATATATCTCATGAGAGCACTTGCAGCCTTGGTTCTGTTGGTGGAGGATTGTCATTTGTAGATGGATAAAATTATCTTGTCTCTGATTGTGGAGAAATATACATCATGAGAGCACTTGCAGCCT
This sequence comes from Lucinisca nassula, assembly GCA_963580285.1. Lineage (NCBI taxonomy): Eukaryota > Metazoa > Mollusca > Bivalvia > Lucinida > Lucinidae > Lucinisca > Lucinisca nassula. Next base: position 90,514,692 of record OY757020.1, on the reverse strand, counting down.
TGGTTCTGTTGGTGGAGGATTTGTCATTTGCCTTTCTAAGTCTGAGTATTCTTTAATAATAGAGTTGAGAGATTCCAAACTTTCTGCAAAGTCAGAAAATTCCATTCCATCTATGTGGGTGTAATGATGAATATGGGCCTGAAAAGAAAGATGTTTTATCATATGACGTCGCGTCTGAGAGTGTAATAACGTCATGTATTATTTTCGATAATCCACTAGTGGATTAAATATACAAATTAGCTAGATATGTTCCGTAACGTTACATGTACGACGTCCTTAACGCCGTCGCGTTTACTAATGGCGGAATATTGACATTTTTGTAAACAATCGTGAATAAAATGCATTTTAAATCTCATATGATAAATAGAATCTTGCATTCGTGCTCATGTATTTTTGAATTGATTAAACTCGTTGAGGAAAAGGGATAAAATGCTCGGCAAAGCCTCGCATTTTATCCCTTTTCCTCAACTCGTTTAATAAATTCAATAATACATGAACACTCATGTAAGATCCTCTATTTCCTTTTTCTTATCCTGTTGTATACTATTGGACTCTTCCATTGGACAAATCCATTTGTAGTATACCGGAAAGGGGTGTCGGGCCAATTTTTTTTTCATTTTTATCCTATTTTTGACGGAAAATTCTAGTTAACCCACTGCAGGAAAACCCTAAAGGGGTACCTTGGCAAACAGTGCAGGCCCTGATCAGACAACTCCTTCTGTGGCGTCTGATCTGGGCCTGCACTGTTTGCCAAGGTACCCCTTTAGGGTTTTCCTGCAGTGGGTTAACTAGAGCACCATGCATATATAGCTCCTGATAAGTTTGCCCCGCCCATTGGGGCTTGAAGAAATAGATTGGGCTGCATGGTTTCTGCGCAGAGCTGAAACTGATCACACACGAGTACTGGTAAACTGCTTAGAAGGACAAAGCCTGCCCAGGCAAAGCAGTGCGAGTCTGACCATCCAGTGCATATAAGCCTTTTGGTTTCATTGGGCGGCAGGGCTTGAGATGTCATTTCATCTCAATGTCGGGTAATAGTCCCACAAAATTGGAAGCAACGTCTCCAAAATGACCTAAGTAGTATTGATGGGGATGTTAAAAACATCAATTCAAACAAAACAAACAAAAAAAGCTTGTGATAAGATACCTGGGGCCAGTTGTTCAAAGCATCGTTAGCTTAACGAGCTCGTTAGTGGTCATATTGTTAACTTTTCTAGCAAGTACAATATCGTAAATTTTGGTATTTTTGCTAAAAAAATGTGAGCAGCTTTTGCATCCGCAAAAGCTGCTCACATTTTTTCAGCAAAAATTTCAGCATATTTGCCATATTTAATGATCAAAGTTTTAACGATACTTTAACTAACGACGTCGTTAGTTTTGAACAACTGGCTCCAGATGTTTTTTCTTATGTCTGCATGAAAACATACATTGTGGGTACTCATTAGAAGCGCCTCAACAAGGTGCTTCTAATGAGTACCCACATTGTATGTTTTCCTGCAGAAATAAGAACAAGCGGCCCATGGGCCACTATGCTCACCAGAGCTCAGGGGGCACTGCCGACTGGCAGCAAAGTATTTTAATTAACCATGGAAGCCCTGTGCCCAAGGATGCTACAGATAAAATTTGGACCCAATCAGCCTAGTGGCTTCAGAGATCTGATGTCGCTTGAATGTGTTGTTGCAGGACAACAGATGGCAACTGACAATTTCCCATCTGTGGCAACCAATAGGCCTAAAAGAACATTATTAAAGGAACATTTCTATGTAAGTTTGACAAAATATCTTGAAAGGCATAAATGTCATTTTTCAATTTTCCCCTTGGAAACTCTTAACTTGCCATGGCAAACAAACCAAAGAGCCAAATTTCATAAACCAGAGCTCAGATGGGCATTGCCCAATGGCAGACATGTATTTTAACATGGTATGATTTTAATCTACCAATCATAAAGTCTCCCAATTCCCAAATGAGCACTCATGTGGACTGTATCTGAAATATTAGGTGTTTTATATAGTAGAGAAGGTGGGGCATGAACCCAATTGAGCCCTGGTTGGTGTCACTAAATGTGTCTTATAAAAAAGAACAGAGACATATATGGTTTTTGCCGTGGGATATGTATGGCTCCTGAGATGTAAGGCCTTTTAAGCAGTGAAGGGATTCGGGCATGGTGGATTCCAGAAAAGCCCAAGATTGTTGCAACCTAATGTTGAACAGTTTCTGACATATGAGGCCCTTTTATGACGTGGATGGAAGAGAAATGGCACCTGCAGACCCCACAAGATGGGTTGACTGAATGTGTCTAATAACAATGAACAAGAATATAGATATGTGATTATATGGTGGGGATTTGAATAGTTTCTGAGATATATGGCCTATTATGAAGTGGGGTCTTATCATAAGGAACAAGAATATATATGGTTGAGGGGTGGGGATCTGACCGGTTTCTGAGATATATGGCTTTTAATGAAGTAAAGGGGTGGGGCATGGCCCGTGGCACCACAGGGGGGACCCCATGCTGGTGTCACTGACTGCATCTTATCATAAGGAACAAGAGTATATATGGCTTAGAGGTAGGGCTCTGAACAGTTTCTCAGATGTATGGTCTTTTGTGAAGTTGAAGAATGGAGCATGGCCCGGGCAAGCCCTGGGGGAACCCTATGTTGGTGTCACTGAATGTGACTTATCACAAGGAACAAGAATATATATGGTTAAGGGCTGGGGATCGGTAAGGTTTCTGAAATATTTGGCCTTTTATGAAGTGGAGGGGGTGGGCGAGACCCCCGGCTCATCCCGGGGGACCCTCAGCTTTGTGTCGCTGAATGCGTCTTATCATAAGGAACAAGAATATATATGGTTAGGGGTGGAGATCTGAATGGTTTCTGAGATAAATGGCATTTTATGAAGTGGAGGGGGTGGGGCATGTCCCGGGCACATCTGGGGGGACCCCCAGGTTGGTGTCACTTAATGCTTCTTATCATAAGGAACAAGAATATATATGGTTTAGGGGTTGGGATATGTAAGGTTTTGGAATATTCGGCCTTTTATTAAGTTTTGTTTGATTTGAGGTTTAACGTCCCCGTCAACACTGTAAAGGTCATTTCGGGGACGTTGCTTCCAATTTTGTGGGACTTTTACCCGACATTGAGATGAAATGACATCTCAAGCCCTGCCGCCCAATGAAACCAATAGGGTTTATTAGCATGGACGGTCCGCCTCGCACCGCGGTTCCTGGACAAGCTTAGATCTAAGCGATTTATCAGTGCGGGCCGGATTCAGCTCTGTGTGGAAGCATCATGCAGCCCATATATTTCTTCAAGCCCCTATGGGCAGATGCAACCTTTTATGAAGTGGAGGGGGTTGGGCATGTGCCCCGGCACATCCCGGGTGTCTCCCAGGTTGGTTTCACTGAATGCAACTTATCATAAGGAACAAAAATATATTTCATTTAGGGATTTGGATCTGTTAGGTTTCTGGAATATTGGGCCTGTTGTGAAATGGAGAGGTGGGGCATGGCCCAGGCACATCCTGGGGTACCCCCAGGTTGGTGTCACTGAGTGCGTCTTATCATAAGAGACAAGAATATATACCCTTTACGGGTGGGGATCTGAATGGTTTCTGTGATAAATGGCATTTTATGAAGTGGAGGGGGTGGGGCATGTCCCCACCACATCCTGGAAATCCCCAGGTTGGTGTCACTTAATGCACTTTATCATAAGGAACAAGAATATATATGGTTTAGTGGTGGGGATCTGTAAGGTTTCTGAGATATAAGGCATTTTATGAAGTACTGGGGGCGGGGAATGGCCCCGGCACAACCTACTGGACCCCCAGGTTGACATAAAAGCATATTGCTGAGAGAAGTTTACTAAAGGAACATTTCTATGGAAGTTTTGTCAAAATATCTGCAAAGGCTTTGTAGTTAATGCCATTTTTCAATTTTCCCCATTATAAGTCTATGGAATATCTAAGTTGCCATAGCAACCAAACTAAAGAACCGAATTTCATAAAAAACACAAAACCTGTAAAGGCAAATATGGTGAATATTTTCATAAACTCTCAGCCTCATAGAGCATACGATTTCTGAGGAGATGATTTTGTAAGTATTTTTTTTTCTATTTTTTTCAATTTGGTTTCCATGGCAACCAATACAAATGAGCAGTAGGCCTAAAATCATATGGCAGATAGTAGATTGCCTACGTAATATTTCTATGAAAGTTTTGTCAAAATATCTACAGCGGCTTGGCAGTAAATGCCATTTTTCAATTTTCCCCATTATAAGTCTATGGAAACTCTAAGTTGCCATAGCAACCAAACTAATGAGCTGAATTTCATAAAAAAACACAAACTTTCAATCCCCCAACCAAAAGATGCTACAGATGAAATTTGGGTCCAATCGGCCTAGCGGCTTCAGAGGAGATGTCGTTTAAAAGTGTTGACGTCACCAGACGCAGATGCAGACGACGCAGATGCAGACGACGGACAACTGCCTATCCTATAAGCTCCCCCGGAGCCTTCGGCTCTGGTGAGCTAAAAATAAATATGTAGATACCCCTCTTACCTGGGGCTATGATTTAGAAATTTCATTTTAGACTGAAACTTCAATGACATAGATATGGATGACTCGCTTACCATGGATAATTAGAACTCACTCTAGAGTCCATGGAGAGTTCTACATCCAGGTTTGACATAGAGGATCTTACATGAGTGTTCATGTATTATTGAATTTATTAAACGAGTTGAGGAAAAGGGATAAAATGCGAGGCTTTGCCGAGCATTTTATCCCTTTTTCTCGACGAGTTTAATAAATTCAATTATACATGAGCACGAATGCAAGATTCTATTTATCATATGACATTAAAAGCGTATTTTATTCACGATTGTTTACAAAAATGTAAATATTCCGCCGTTAGTAAACGCGACGTCGTTAAGGACGTCGTACATGTAATGTTACGGGACGTATCTAGCTAATTTGCATATTTAATCCACTAGTGGATTATCGAAAATAATACATGACGTTATTACATTCTCAGACGCGACGTCATATGATAAAATTTTTTTCCTAATTTTAGCTTGAAAAGTATGTTGTGCCTTCTCAAATGAGGCAATTCTTATGATACATACAACAGTGCTTCATTATACAGCAAAATTTCAACAACTCAAAACATGAATTCCAACCCTCAGGTCAAAACATTCAGTTAGTAAGTTTTTTTCTGATTTCATCTTGAAAAGGTATATTAAGTGTACTCATTAGAATCGCCTCAATAAGGCAATTCAAATGAGTAAAGACAACAGTTCTTCATTCTACAGCGAGATTTTAACTTCTCAAAAATGGATGATTCAATAACCCTGGCTACGGTCATTCTCTCCCTTCCGCTGATTCAAAAAGGGCAGTTGTCAGTTTTTGGCAAAAAGAATGTGCACTGCACTGGTTAACCTCTGATGCATAAGCCTGCCCAGGAAGTGTGGATAGGTAAACTGACCGGCTCAAAATGACCTAAAAAGTGTTGAATGGGCCATTAAACTCCAATACAAATAAACAAAATCATTTACCCTGGCTAACTAGAACTCTCTCTGAGTTTCTAGAGAATTCTTCCTATAGGTCAAAACATCCAGTTAAGGATTTTTTTCTGATTTCATCTTGAAAAGGTATGTTGTGTGTACTCATTAGAATTGCCTCAAAGAGGTGATTCAAATGGGTACAAACAACACTCTTTCATTTAACACTGAAACTTCAATAACTCAAGGGGAATGGAAACCCCTTCAGGGGAGGCAACACCTGCAAATGTATTTTTGTCTCCCATGCCAATAGGGGTCAACTCTTTAAAAAAAGAATTTGCTCCTTAGGAGCAAATTCTTTCTTTTAAGAGTAGACCCCCTTTTCAGAGTAACTGGGCCTGTAGAAAAGTTAACAGGAAGTCCCGAAAGTTGTCTCCCTTTGAAAAATGGTGAAGAAAATCTGCTAGGTGTTCCCATTCCCCTTGAAGACGGATGGCTCATTTACCATGGTTAACAGAGAACTTTGAGAATTTTTCCCATCGTTGAAACAGTAGGAGGTATTTTTTGACATCATCTTGAAAAGGTATATTGTGTGTACTCATTATAATTGCCCCAATGATATAGAGAGAATTCGAAGTAAGAACCACGGTCACTAAACTGTGACTAAAGTAGGATCAAACTATCTTTGGTTAGAGGAAATGACTTCATTTTAGTTTCTACGGTACAACCAACAAGGTTAGGATGGTTCTACCATGGTTGACTGGTTCCCAGTTCTCTCTAAAGCACTGCAGAACACTAGAACCAGTAATTTGTTTCATAGGCATTGATTGGTTGTTATACTTACACGGGGGTTGGAGGTGCACTGAAAGTAACAGCAAGCAAACTAAAGATGCAGCCCCAGCCCATGATGGGCTGCATGATGCTTCCACGCAGAGCTGAAACTGACCGCATACGAGTACTGGTAAACCGCTTAGAGGATCTAAGCCTGCCCAGGCAAAACGGTGCAAGTCAGATTGTCCAAGCTTATAAACCCTATTGGTTTCATTGGTCAACAGGGCTTGAGATGTCATTTCATCCCAATAGCGGGTAAAAGTCCCACAAAATTGGAAGCAACATCTCCAAAATGACCTATACAGTGTTGGTGGGGATGTTAAACCTCAAATCAAACAAACAAACTAAAGTTGATCGAACTTCCTCATATTCATTCTCCATAAAAACAGATCACATACCTTTCTTTTATATAGTGTATCTATTTTCTTTAACCCTTTTTGTACCAAATGGAATCTTCCTCTTTATATATATAGCAGGAGTTCATTTCAAATTTTAGGGGTGTCAGGTTATATTTTTCATCAAAATTTGTTTGGAAAATGGCTGAACTTTTAGAAAACAGTGGCGGCCCTGATCAGATGCCGCATTCTGCGGCATCTGATCCGGGCCTGCACTGTTTGCCAGGGTACCCGTTTTGAGGTTTCTGGTACTAAATGGGTTAAAATACATCAAATACATGTACCTTTCTTTTATAAAGTTTTTGGCACATACAGTAGAACTTCGATGGCTCAAACACCGATGGCTCGTTTACCATGGCTGAGTCGAACCCGTTCTTGAGTCCCTAGGGAATTTCTGTACGTAAGAAATAGGGAGAGTAAAAATTAGGATATTTTCGTCTTTTGTCTTGAAAATGCTGTGTGTACTCATTAGAATCGCCTCGATGAGGCGATTCTAATGAGTACATACAGCATAGATTTTCATTATAAAACACTGAAAAGATATCCAAAAGTATATCGTATACCTCCTGGCAGTGTCCCTCAGTGGCTCGAACTACCCCTGCCTCGAACACATTTTCGAGGTCCCAAAGGTGTTCAACCATTGAAGTTCGACTGTACCTTTCTTTTATAAAGTTTTTGGCACATACCTTTCTTTTATATAGTTTAACAAATCTATCTTTAAGCTCTGTGAAGTTGTGGTGTATACATGTATTGTTGGCCAGAGTGAAAAGGGAATACTGTTGCCCCACGGGCGGGACTGAGCACAACCCGGTTTTCCAGCCCTCCTGGTTCCAGTGGATAAACCTCAGACTGGGTTTCAACCTGAAAGAAAAGCAGTAAGGTAAATATTCAGGTTTGTCTGTCTGTCTGTCTGTCTGTCTGTCTCATGGTAAGGGGCTGGATCTGACATATGTTTGATTTGCCATCAACACTATTTAGGTCATTTTGGAGGAGTTGCTTCCAATTTTGTGGGACTCTTACCCAACACTGAGATAAAATGAAATCTCAAGCCCTGTCATAGGGTTTATATGCATGGATGGTCTGGCTCCCACCATTTTGCCTGGGCAGGCTTAGAACTTCAATGAAGTTCACCAGTACCCATGTGTGCACTCGGTTTCAGCTTTGTGTGGAAGCACGATGCAGCCCAATCTATTTCTTCAAGCCCCCGCTCTGCATCTGACATACCATCTCTCTCTTGGTCTCTCTCTTTCTCTCTCTCTCTCTCTCTCACACACACACACACACATAATCAGGGCTCTCACTGTTCGCAAGTATTCACTGTTCAGCCATTTTCTCTCTCTCTCTCTCTCTCTCTCTCTCTCTCTCTCTCTCTCTCTCTCTCTCTCACACACACACACACAATCAGGGCTCTCACTGTTCGCAAGTATTCACTGTTCAGCCATTTTCTCTCTTTCTCTCTCTCAAACACACACACACAATCAGGGCTCTCACTGTTCGCAAGTATTCACTGTTCAGCCATTTTCTCTCTTTCTCTCTCTCAAACACACACACACAATCAGGGCTCTCACTGTTCGCAAGTATTCACTGTTCAGCCATTCTCTCTTTCTCTCTCTCAAACACACACACACAATCAGGGCTCTCACTGTTCGCAAGTATTCACTGTTCAGCCATTTTCTCTCTTTCTCTCTCTCAAACACACACACACAATCAGGGCTCTCACTGTTCGCAAGTATTCACTGTTCAGCCATTTTCTCTCTTTCTCTCTCTCAAACACACACACACAATCAGGGCTCTCGCTGTTCGCAAGTATTCACTGTTCAGCCATTCTCTCTTTCTCTCTCTCTCTCTCTCTCACACACACATAATCAGGGCTCTCACTGTTCGCAAGTATTCACTGTTCAGCCATTTTCTCTCTCTCACTCTCTCTCTCTCTCTCTCTCTCTCTCTCTCTCTCTCTCTCTCTCTCTCACACACACACACACACACACACACACAATCAGGGCTCTCACTGTTCGCAAGTATTCACTGTTCAGCCATTTTCTCTCTCTCTCTCTCTCTCTCTCTCTCTCTCTCAAACACAATCAGGGCCCTTGCTGTTTGCAAAATGTTCAGCCATCTTTAAATTTCTAAAATCAACTCAACCGGGTATCCCTAAATTTCAAAATTGACCTCTGCTATATAAGAGGTGGTACAAAATGGGTTAAATATTCAAATGCAACAACATCAGCTGCTTTATTTTTGGATCAATTTTTTATCAACTGACTCAAAGTTACTAAATCAACAAGTTCACATGACTATCACTATTAACCATATACAAAAACCAGGAAATAGCTATTTATAGCCATGCTATTCTTGTCGTTGTGACATCAGAATACTGTGTAGAGAGAGTTGTTGTGGTGTATATAAAGATGTACCTCTCTATGTTTCTCCTAACATCTGATATTTCTACATTGCCCCTCACCATTAGGGCACAGGCGAGGTATAGACTGTGCTTAGGATCTGATTTCAACAACTGGTAATCTTTAGAGAAAGCATCAGAAAACATCTGGTCCAGTCTGAAAAATTAGAATGTAACAATAAACCAGTCCAGCAAACAATTTGTGAATAATTATTGAATTTCTGGGAAAAATATGCACCAGTCTTGCAAAATAACTTTTAAACATGTAACTGTTCTAGAGTATCTGGTTTTGCTTTTACTGCCTTTTCAAGATTATTTCACTTATTTCAAGCCAATCGTTAATCAGAGGTGGGCTAAAACTGGAGTACCCCGAGAAAAACCACCTGAACTTCCATTGCAGAAAATGGCATCTCACATGTGGCCCAAGCGAGGTCGGAACCACAGCAGCATGAAAAAGACCTAATGATTAAGAGTAGGCGCTCTTACCCACAGATGCCTGTACCATTCTAGAGTAAAATTTCTAAAACCATCACAAAAACACGCATATATAATTTTTACCCCTTGAACCCCACTTTTATATAGTAAAAACTGGGGTTTACAGGGGTTAACACTGTTTTTCTTATTTCTGCTCTAAACTATAGATTGTGGCTACTCGTTAGAACCGCCTCATAGAGGCGGTTCTAACGAGTACCCACAATCTATATTTCGAGCAGAAATAAGAATTATATTACAATATTTCATCTGAAAATTTCTCTTTTTTGGCGATAAAAGTTATAATGTATTAGTAGAGGCGTGTTTTCGTAATGTATGTGGTTCTGCGTAAATAATAAGGGGATCAATGACAATAAATGAATCAAGCCTGATGCTTGTCATGGATAATAAGGGCATCAATGACAATAAATGTATCAAACCTGATGCTTGTCATGGATAATAAGGGGATCAATGACAATAAATGTAACAAACCTGATGCTTGTCATGGATAATAAGGGCATCAATGACAATAAATGTATCAAACCTGATGCTTGTCATGGATAATAAGGGCATCAATGACAATAAATGTATCAAACCTGATGCTTGTCATGGATAACAAGGGCATCAATGACAATAAATGTATCAAACTTGATGCTTGTCATGGATAATAAGGGCATCAATGACAATAAATGTATAAAACCTGATGCTTGTCATGGATAATAAGGGCATCAATGACAATAAATGTATCAAACCTGATGCTTGTCATGGATAATAAGGGCATCAATGACAATAAATGTATCAAACCTGATGCTTGTCATGGATAATAAGGGCATCGATGACAATAAATGTATCAAACTTGATGCTTGTCATGGATAATTAGAGGATCATGGACAATAAATGTATCAATCCTGATGCTTGTCATGGATAATAAGGGCATCAATGAGAATAAATGTATCAAACCTGATGCTTGTCATGGATAATAAGGGCATCAATGACAATAAATGTATCAAACCTGATGCTTGTCATGGATAATAAGGGCATCAATGACAATAAATGCACCAAACCTGATGCTTGTCATGGATAATAAGGAGATCAATGACAATAAATGTATCAAACCTGATGCTTGTCATGGATAATTATGAGATCAATGACAATAAATGTATCAAACCTGATGCTTGTCATGGATAATAAAGAGATCAATGACAATAAATGTATCAAACCCGATGCTTGTCATGGATAATAAGGGCATCAATGACAATAAATGTATCAAACCTGATGCTTGTCATGGATAATAAGGGCATCAATGACAATAAATGTAACAAACCTGATGCGTGCCATGGATAATAAGGAGATCAATGGCAATAAATGTATCAAACCTGATACTTATCTTGGATAATAAGGGCATCAATGACAATAAATGTATCAAACCTGATGCTTGTCATGGATAATAAGGGCATCAATGACAATAAATGTATCAAACCTGATGCTTGTCATGGATAATAAGGGCATCAATGACAATAAATGTATCAAACCTGATGCTTGTCATGGATAATAAGGAGATAAATGGCAATAAATGTATCAAACCAGATGCTTGTCATTGATAATTAGGAGATCAATGACAATAAATGTATCAAACCTGATGCTTATCATGGATAATAAGGAGATCAATGACAATAAATGTATCAAACCTGATGCTTATCTTGGATAATAAGGGCATCAATGACAATAAATGTATCAAACCTGATGCTTGTCATGGATAATAAGGGCATCAATGACAATAAATGTATCAAACCTGATGCTTGTCATGGATAATAAGGAGATCAATGACAATAAATGTGTCAAACCTGATGCTTGTCATGGATAATAAGGAGATCAATGGCAATAAATGTATCAAACCTGATACTTATCTTGGATAATAATGGCATCAATGACAATAAATGTATCAAACCTGATGCTTGTCATGGATAATAAGGGCATCAATGACAATAAATGTATCAAACCTGATGCTTGTCATGGATAATAAGGGCATCAATGACAATAAATGTATCAAACCTGATGCTTGTCATGGATAATAAGGAGATAAATGGCAATAAATGTATCAAACCTGATGCTTGTCATGGATAATTAGGAGATCAATGACAATAAATGTATCAAACCTGATGCTTGTCATGGATAATAAGGGCATCAATGACAATAAATGTATCAAATAAAAATCAAAAATGAGTTCCTTTAAGACCAATGAAAACATTCATAAGAAAGAAGATGGGTCATACTACTTAGTTTCGGCTAATAAAGCCTCATCAGTGACCCTATAATGATCCGACAACGAAAACCAGAGGAAACATACTGCAATTTTGCGAGTTTCGAATAGGCAGTCGTTTCAAAGACTGATATAAATCAAAATGGGGTCCAAATAATTAAAAACCTGTCTAGAATATGAGTCTAAACCAATAATTCATTTCTGATTTCTCAGAATATTCACGCTGATCTCAAAGGACCAAAAGTAAAATATAAACTGCACTATGGTTGATATACGGGGAGACGTTTTACGGCCGCCACATGGCACACCAGCTGCAGTGACACCTGATGCTTGTCATGGATAATAAGGGCATCAATGACAATAAATGTATCAAACCTGATGCTTGTCATGGATAATAAGGGCATCAATGACAATAAATGTATCAAACCTGATGCTTGTCATGGATAATTAGGAGATCAATGACAATAAATGTATCAAACCTGATGCTTGTCATGGATAATAAAGAGATCAATGACAATAAATGTATCAAATAAAAATCAAAAATGAGTTCCTTTAAGAGCAATGAAAACATTCATAAGAAAGAAGATGGGTCATACTACGTAGTTTCGGCTAATAAAGCCTCATCAGTGACCCTGTAATGATCCGGCAAAGAAAGCCAGAGGAAACATACTGCAATTTTGCGAATTTCGAATAGGCAGTCGATTCAAAGACTGATATAAAACAAAATGGGGTCCAAATAATTACAAACCTGTCTAGCATATGAGTCTAAACCAATAATTTATTTCCAATTTCTCAGAATATTCACGCTGATCTCAAAGGACCAAAAATAAAATATAAACTGCACTATGGTTGATGCTTATCTTGGATAATAAGGGAATCAATGACAATAAATGTATCAAACCTGATACTTGTCATGGATAATAAGGGCATCAATGACAATAAATGAATCAAACTTGATGCTTGTCATGGATAATAAGGGCATCAATGACAATAAATGTATCAAACCTAATGCTTGTCATGGATAATAAGGGCATTAATGACAATAAATGTATCAAACCTGATGCTTGTCATGGATAATAAGGGCATCAATGACAATAAATGTATCAAACCTGATGCTTGTCATGGATAATAAGGGCATCAATGACAATAAATGTATCAAACCTGATGCTTGTCATGGATAATAAAGAGATCAATGACAATAAATGTATCAAACCTGATGCTTATCTTGGATAATAAGGGCATCAATGACAATAAATGTATCAAACCTGATGCTTGTCATGGATAATAAGGGCATCAATGACAATAAATGAATCAACTTGATGCTTGTCATGGATAATAAGGGCATCAATGACAATAAATATATCAAACTTGATGCTTGTCATGGATAATAAGGGCATCAATGACAATAAATGTATCAAACCTGATGCTTGTCATGGATAATAAGGGCATCAATGACAATAAATGTATCAAACCTGATGCTTGTCATGGATAATAAGGGCATCAATGACAATAAATGTATCAAACCTGATACTTATCTTGGATAATAAGGGCATCAATGACAATAAATGTATCAAACCTGATGCTTGTCATGGATAATAAGGGCATCAATGACAATAAATGTATCAAACCTGATGCTTGTCTTGGATAATAAGGGCATCAATGACAATAAATGTATCAAACCTGATGCTTGTCATGGATAATAAGGGCATCAATGAGAATAAATGTATCAAATCTGATGCTTGTCATGGATAATACGGGCATCAATGACAATAAATGTATCAAACCTGATGCTTGTCATGGATAATACGGGCATCAATGACAATAAATGTATCAAACCTGATGCTTGTCATGGATAATAAGGAGATCAATGACAATAAATGTATCAAACCTGATGCCTGTCATGGATAATAAGGGCATCAATGACAATAAATGTATCAAACCTGATGCTTGTCATGGATAATAAGGGCATCAATGACAATAAATGTATCAAACCTGATGCTTGTCATGGATAATAAGGAGATCAATGACAATAAATGTATCAAACCTGATGCTTGTCATGGATAATAAGGGCATCAATGACAATAAATGTATCAAACCTGATGCCTGTCATGGATAATAAGGGCATCAATGACAATAAATGTATCAAACCTGATGCTTGTCATGGATAATAAGGGCATCAATGACAATAAATGTATCAAACCTGATGCTTGTCATGGATAATAAGGGCATCAATGACAATAAATATATCAAACCTGATGCCTGTCATGGATAATAAGGGCATCAATGACAATAAATGTATTAAACCTGATGCTTGTCATGTCTTACAGACACCTTACCTTCTAGGAGGAAGATGAACATCAGCATGTGTGAACAATGGTGACTGACTAGCTACGAGGTAGTGAAGTTGTGGAAATGGCACCAGATTCATCGTAATTTCATTTAAATCCACATTCAGAGACCCCTCAAACCTGGCTGAACTGAAACAAAATGCAGTTGACTCTTGTTAACTCAAACTAATGGTATCTCAAATAATGATATCTCAAACAATTGATATCCCAAACTGCTGATATCTGAAACGATTTTGCTTAAGTCAAACTTCTGTTATGATCCTAAGTATTGGGACAGTCCTAAGCAAACAGTGCAGATCCGGATCAGTCTACTCCTGAAGGAGCAGTCTGATCGGGGTCTACACTGCCATTCCGACTGCACGTTTTGGACTCCTTGCTGTATTGAGAAACAAATGTTTAAAATTTTAGGAGAATCATAGCAAGTCCTCAATGTGTCCAAATTTTTAGGAATTTTACGGTAAATTTTTGGTAATGTTGTTTAATTTTTGTTATAGATATTCCTTAGATATCGACATTTTTATCTCAAACTATTGCAATCCAAAACCAAAAATTTGCTCCCTTTGAGTTTGAGATAAGGAGAATATTGTCTGCATCCATCCGTATTTGTGTTGTCTATTTGTTTGAAGGCTTAATGGCCCAGTCAACACTATTAAGGTCATAACTAGACATTCAGTTTACCTAACCACACTTACTGAGAAGGCTTATACAAAGTGGTTAACCAGTACACAGTGTACATTCTTTAGTCAGAAACTGACAACTGCTCTTCTTGAATCAGCTGAAAAGACAGTATGACAGTAGAAAAGATTTCATGATCAATCTCCAAAAACGATTGTTGCCAACCTCAGCAGGTATCAAATCCACAGCCTCCTGATCATCAGTCAGAGATACATCTGACATGCATCTTGCTAAGCTACCAAGGCCATCTGCATCCATACATATCTCTTGTATTTCAAGCCCATAACTTGTGTTTTATTTTGGTTTTCTTTATGTACAGAATAAATGAGTTTATCATATGACGTTGCGTCTGGGAGTGTAATAACGCCATGTATTATTTTTGATAATCCACTAGTGGATTAAATATGCAAATTAGCTATATACGCTCCGTAACGTTACATGAACGCGTCCTTAATGACGTCACGTT
This sequence comes from Lucinisca nassula, assembly GCA_963580285.1. Lineage (NCBI taxonomy): Eukaryota > Metazoa > Mollusca > Bivalvia > Lucinida > Lucinidae > Lucinisca > Lucinisca nassula. The sequence continues at coordinate 90,499,355 of OY757020.1, read as the reverse complement.
TATTAATGGTGGAATATTGACATTTTTGTAAACAATCGTGAATAAAATGCGTTTTAAATTCCATATGATAAATAGAATCTTGCGTTCGTGCTCATGTATTATTGAATTTATTAAACTCGTTGAGGGAAAGGGATAAAATGCTCGGCAAAGCCTCGCATTTTATCCCTTTTCCTCAACTTGTTTAATAAATTCAATAATACATGAACACTCATGTAAGATCCTCTATATCTATTAAATGAGCTTGACTAGCCACATAATGGGCGCTGCATTTGTTAGTAAGAGTAACTGATTTGTACACTTGTCTATGACTCTAAGGGCCTCATGAAAGATTAGCAAATGCATGTGAATGTCTATGCTAAATGATAATACCCTTGTTAATTAAGACCTCGCTTCTGTTCACTTCGCTAGAAAAGATAAGCCACACTATGATGAAGGGAAAAGAGACTTTGTATGGCCACCATACGAGCTGTGGTGAAGTTAAATGTTCTATGAAAAAGTAATCCTTTGGAAGTAAGGACAACAACACAGAGCTGAAAAGTGAAAACCATACATGTTTTTTTCTGGCTAGACTAGCTTGTAACTCTGATATCTACAAGAATGAAAATGTCCATATTCCTTTGACTTACCCGTCTCTGCATGACCTTAGATGTTGGTGGGACGTAAAACTCAAACACACTCACTCACTCCTTTGACTTCGATTGTTCACGTTTATCCCACTTCTGACACCATGTTATGTTTTGTTGATATTTAAGACAACAAGAAGTCAGTCTGCCAGGCACTACACACATAAGATTTGTCTCTGGTCGGGCCCATCGGAGTCTAACTGTTGGTTTTCTTTTGCTCCGGCGTTTCAGTGGTTTCTTGCTGTCGAGTCCTCACCGTTGTCTCACCTCTGTGGTTCTTTGATTTTTTGTGTTCACGGGGATGTTGCACTGAGTTAGGAGGCCTTCATGCGGACTGAACAAATTGTTTGTCTGGATCGCGACGGAAGTAAGGGCGAGGATTGTGGCCACGTAAAATCAATTTAAGCCCCCCAGTGGAAATCTTTCCACTGACCGTTCCAAGGCGGTTCTTCTGTGGTGATTTATTTATGTTGTTGTTTGTTACTTACTGTGTGTATCACTTGTGTCTTTTAATTTTGGATGGCCATATGGCCATTTTGTGGGAAAGTAACTGTCCTTATGGCCTTCCTTTGTTTAGGTTTCCATTATGGTCTGGTCGCTTAACGTTTGTATTTCTTTCCTTTTGGTGTCTTTGGTGGGTAGAGTAAGTTAATTGTATCGATTCCTGATCTTTGTTTTACTTCTACTTTGCTCTTTTATACCTAAGAAAAATACATACAATGAATCACTTCTATAAGAAATACTGAGAAGGTGTATTGCTCCATACAACAATTCTTAAATATATAACAATAACAGTCCACTTCAAAAACTCAGGGCTGAAGGTTAATACCTGGTCATGTTCAGCATCAAATTAGCCACAATGTTGTTCATGGTATCGAAAGGTTTCTCATCTTTAGGTGCAGTTATTCCCCCTTCCCCTCCAGAAATGGCGCTACCAGGTTTGACGTCACCAGTCACACTGGTGTACACACGCTTACCAGTCTTTGTAGGGGGAAGGGCCTGGTTAATCTTGTTGACAAGTGAGACTAAAGCCTGGAATACATGTAAAATCATTGAACACACCGTAATCATCGTAAGTATTGGGACAGACAGGCCTAAGCAAACAGTACAGACCCAGATCGGACTGCTCCTGAAGGAACAGTCTAAGGGTCTGCACTGTTTGCAGTCTGTCTGCACTTTTTGGACTCCTTGCTGGATCATGAAACAAATGTATTAAAATTTTAGGAGAATTACAGCAAGTTCTCAAGGTGCCCGAGTTTTTAGGATTTTTACAGTAATCATTGCCCCAGAATAATGATGACGAGGCATGTGTGTGTGTTTGGGTTTTACATCCCACCAATAACTAAGGTCATATGGAGACAGTGGCGTCAGTTTAAAGAATCATCAGAAAATCTGGAGAAGCCAGGTCCACATTTTTTGTTTGTTTGAGTTGAAGTTTAAAGTCCCCATCAACACTGTAAAGTCATTTTGGAGACGTTGCTTCCAATTTTGTGGGACTTTTACCCGACATTGAGATGAAATGACATCTCAAGCCCTGCCGCCCAATGAAACCAATTTATAGGCATGGACGGGCCGACTACAAGTCCACACAAGGGGGGTCAAAGAGGATAACTAAGAGATTATTTTTCTTTTTTTCTTGTAAGAAACCTTTGTTGTGGGTACTTGTAAGAATTGCCTCAACAGGCGATTCTTACAAGTACCCACAACACAGGTGTTTTATGCACTTTGGTTCCAGATAAGGAGTAAATAGGATAACTAACAAACATGTATAATTTACCTTTTTTCTTGTTAGAAACCTTTGTTGTGCATACTTGTTAGAATCGCCTCAACAGGCAATTTTAACAAGTATCCGCAACGAAAGGTTTTTATGAACTTTAGTTCCAGATAAGGAGGAGTAATTAGGATAATTAAGGGATAAATTCCTTATTTCTTGTTAGAAACCTTTGTTGTGGGTACTTGTAAGAATCACCTGTTGAGGTGATTCTTACAAGTACCCACAACAAAGGCTTTTTATGGAACATAGCTACTGATAAGGAATAGTAATGAGGATGACTTAGGGATAAATTCCTTATTATTTGTTGGAAACCTTTGTTGTGGGTACTTGTAAGAATCACCTGTTGAGGTGATTCTTACAAGTACCCACAACAAAGGCTTTTTATGGACCATAGCTACTGATAAGGAATAGTAATGAGAATGACTTAGGGATAAATTCCTTACTACTTGTTTGGAAACCTTTGTTGTGGGTACTTGTAAGAATCACCTCAAGAAGCGATTCTTACAAGTACCCACAACACAGGTTTTTATGAACTTTAGTACTGTTTCAGGACTAATACTAAGGATACGGTAACTAATGGATAATTTTCCTGTTTTTTTTTTGTCAGAAACCTGTGTTGAATATAGCTAATGATAAGGAGGAGTAATTATGATATTCCTTATTTCTTGTTGGAAATCTGTTGTGTGTACTTGTTGGAGTCTTGATAGCATTTCAAACAATTTAGACAAACAGATTGTTTTGGTACTTGTTAGAATCACCTCAATGAGGAAGTTCTTACAAGGGCCCAAAACACAGGTTTTTTTAGAGGCAACTCCATTCACCTTATTTGCATTATCTGCTGGTTCCTAGTCTGAAGGTTATCAGTTTTGGAAAAACAGGTAACCAGACACCCCTGACCTTGAAAGCTGGGAGCCAGCAAATTATGCAAATATGGTGAATACCAGGCCGAGTGACTTGGATAATTAGAGGATATCAGTATGCTGTTGCTACAATAGAATCACCTCAAGAGGCAATTCTTACAAATGCCCACAAGGCAGGCTTTTGTGAAATATAGCTCCAGATTAGGAAGCCTAACTATGGTAGGATAAGTAAAGGATAATTAGTTTATTATAACAATTTTTTGACTAAATACAGTTCAAGATGAATAAAAAAGTTTACAGATTCTACAGAACAAGAGCTCTGCAGGGCATTATATGCCCTTGGCAAGTTATAAGATGTAGCACATAAATAGTCAGTGTGTTTGGACTGCAACTGCAAAACAATATGCCCTGCTCATCGTTATGGTCTAACAATTCAAGTTTCAGCTTGATCTAATATAACTGTAGGAGGATCTAGCCAGAAACAAAGAACACGGAAATTTTCAAAGCGGCATAACTCTGCTGATGTTTGATAAAGGTAACCTGGAAACAGTGTGTGTGTGTGCATGTGTGTGTGTGTGTGTGTCTGTGTGTGTGTGTGTGTGTGTGTGTGTGTGTGTGTGTGTGTGTGTGTGTGTGTGTGTGTGTGTGTGTGTGTGAGTGAATTCGGGTTTAATGTCGCTTTCAACAATTTTTCAGTCATATCACGATGGTGTCTGGTTGCGACAGGGAGCTCAATGCTCACTTTTATAGTGCTGCCTCACTGAAGTATCATGTCCCAGACACATTACATGATACCACACCCAGTCACATTATCCTGACACTGGGTCGACCAGTCCTAGCTCTACCCCTTAAATCTGAGTGCCAAGCGAGGAGCAGCTAGTACCATTTTTAACGACTTTGGTATGTCGCGGCCCGGGTTGAACCCGTGACCTCCCGTTCCCCAGAGCGGACATTCTACCAACTGAGCTATCGGGGCTGGTAACCTGGAAACAGTATGCACTGCTCCACATCATGATTAAACTATCATGGTTTAACTATAAATCAAGTGTGTGCATAATCGGATGTACCGGTAACCTGTAGGAGTTAGCACAAAAAAAAACGTTTATGGATGGATGGAGAAATAGGCAGAAGGACCCCGGATTCCATAAATAATATCTGCCATTTTTCAAGCGGGCATATATAAAAATGACCATCATGCATAAATGGCCATTTTTCTACAGGTACATAACACGATTGTCTAACGCTACATAACACGATTGTCTAACCCTACATAACACGATTGTCTAACGCTACATAACACGATTGTTCAACTAATATCAGAGGCCAGTTGTTCAAAGCATCGTTAGCTTAACGAGCTCATTAGTGGTCAAATTTTTAACTGTTCTAGCAAGTACAATATCGAAAATTTTGGTATTTTTGTTGAAAAAATGTGAGCAGCTTTTGCATCCGCAAAAGCTGCTCACATTTTTTCAGCAAAAATATTAGCATATTTAATGATCAAAGTTTTAACGATACGTTAACTAGCGATGTCGTTTTGAACAACTGGCCCGAGGTCTGTTTTGGGCCCCCATGATAGTGTTATGAAGAGGGTGTGGTGTACCTGATTTTCTATTGGAAGCACACAATCGGCTTTTTCTGTAAGTTCTCTCATGGCCAGAACACTGTTGTAAGGGGAGGTAATTACATCATCATCGTCCGATGGGTAAACTGCGGTTACAAATCTGTACACATCTGGGTATTCTTCTTCTAGTAGGTTTAACACAAAGGTACCAACACCCGAGCCCGTACCTATAACATAAAAGGTAAACGGCTTAGGACTAAGCCTGCCCAGGTAAAGTGATGTGAGCCAGACTGTCCAATGCATTATGAGCCTTTTGGTTTCATTGGGTGGCCAGGCTTGAGATGTCATTTCATCTCAAAGTCGGATAAAAGTCACACAAAATTGGAAGCAATGTCTCCAAAATGACCTAAATAGTGTTGAGGGGATGTCAAACCTCAATTCAAACAAACAAACAAAACCTATAAAATAAAAATCCAAAAATTTTGGACATCTTAAAGACTGGCGGTAATTACACTTATGTTTCAAGATCCAGCAAATGCAGCAAAGAGAACAAAAGATACAGTCAGAATGGCAAACAGTGTAGATCTTGATCAGACTGCTTGCTTTTGCCCAATACTTAGGATCATTACGGTATTAAACAAAATGCATAATCAAAGCACCAACAGCCATTGTCTCTCAGTGTATGCTGAAAAAATGATCCTGAATGGCGACTTAGACTGAAAACATTTTGTTTAACGCTTGAATTTCTGTACTGTAAGCAAAAATTGTAGACCCTGAGCAGATGCTATCAAAGTCCGGGCCTTAAATTCCTGTACTGTAAGCAAACAGTGTAGACCCTGATCAGACGCTGCATTCTGCAGCGTCTGATCTGGGTCTACCCTGTTTGCCAGACCCCAACACATTATTCCAGTCCAGATTCTATAGACAACCCTCTTACGCAACACTGACCTCATAGCAATAAGAATAACGTGGCTATTTTCTATAAATAATCATTACCTGGATTCCCTACAATCCAGAGATAGTCATTAGCCCCCGCCCATAGGGGCTTGAAGAAATATATGGGCTGCATGATGCTTCCACGCAGAGCTGAATCCGGCCCGCACACTAGTACTGGTAAACCGCTTAGAGGATCTAAGCGTGTCCAGGAACTGCTGTGTGAGGCGGACCGTCCATGCTAATAAACCCTATTGGTTTCATTGGGCGTCAGGGCTTGAGAAGTCATTTCATCTCAATGTCGGGTAAAAGTCTCACAAAATTGGAAGCAACGTCTCCAAAATGACCTTTACAGTGTTGACGGGGACGTCAAACCTCAAATCACACAAACAAGTCATGTGACATCAGCACTGAAGAGCTTCTGTGCTTAGTAACTTTGGGTCGATTGACAAACGATAAACCCAAAAAGTTTGTATTATATACTCCAGGGATGACTGGGGCATGTACCATGAACACGAGTCAGTTTGCGGTATGTTACTTTTCGTGAAATATACTGTTAACCCTAATCAGTACAAGAAAAACTGCATCTGAATTGCAGTCTGTTTATGCCGTCTGCTGCATCTTCTTGCCAACTTTTCAAACATATTTTTGCATACAGGCAAACAGTGTGGACCCTGATCAGACTGCTCCTAGAGGAGCAGTCTGATCTCGGTCCACACTGTTTGCAACAACGACTTTTTAAAGTAACTAGCTGACAACAAAGCAGATGACAATTGCTTTAATTGGCATCCTAAGGGTAAACATACGATCAAAAATTACAAATCTTTTTCATGCTCAAATTAACTGAGAAGAATTTTTTCTGCTCATAAATCCAATGTATCACTTAAAATGTGTCACTATTACACAGATGAACTGATGAAGATTGGAAGGTATGCAGCTTATTAAACCTAAGATGTTAGGCGGACCTGAAAAAAAATTAACATTCCGTATATTTTGTGTAAAGGTCACTGCGCCCAAGTTTGGTGAACAGTGAACCTTGAGTGCTCTGATCTAATAAGCTGAAGAAATTTGAAACAAGAGTTGTCAGAAGACAACATAACTAGCCTTTGGGGGCCTAAGTTGGATAGGGGCAAGTTATCAACAAGAAATGGAGAAAAACATAATGGACGGGTTTTTCAGTACAGTTTGTCATTCAGTTTTTAAATTTGAATGAAAGTTTGTTTGTTTGATTTGAAGTTTAACATCCCCATCAACACTGTAAAGGTCATTTTGGAGACGTTGCTTCCAATTTTGTGGGACTTTTACCCGACACTGAGATGAAATGACTTCTCAAACCCTGCCGTCCAATGAAATCAATAGGGTTTATAAGCATGGATGGTCTGACTCGCACCACTTTGCCTGGGCAGGCTTAGATACTCTAAGCGGTTTACCAGTACTCGTTTGCAGGTAGGTTTCAGCTCTGGTTGGAATCATCATGCAGCCCATCTATTTCTTCAAGCCCAGATGGGCAGGGGCTGTGCTCGAAAGTTGATAACTGAAACCTATAGTTTTGCGACTGGTGAACTGTAGTGGTCTCGTGCATGCACTGATTAATTTTGAGACATCTGTAGCTTATAAAGTTCAGCTATGAGATGGACCCTGAAAATTTTACATTGTGTTTATTTGGCAAAAAGTAAGTTTACTGTGACCTTAACCCTTAAGACACATCTGAAAATGTTGTCTGCTTATGTCGTTTGCTGAATCCTTTTGCAAACTTTTTAAAAATGAGTGAGTGGGTGAGTGTTTGAGTTTTACGTCCCACCAACAGCTAAGGTCATACGGAGACGGGACCTCGGTTTAAAGACTCATCCGAAAGTCTGGAGAAGCCCGGGGATCGATCCTGCGATTCCTGTTTTACCAGGCGAGTAGCGCTACCACTACACCACGGAGGCTTTTAACTTTTTAAAAATATTTTTGCATACAGGCAAACAGTGTGGACCCAGATCAGACTTGAGGAGCAGTCTGATCTGGGTCCACACTGTTTGCAAAAATGACTTGACAATACGCTTAAAAGATAAACAAGAACAAATGAGCTGTCTATTAGATGAGTACTGTTTAATTCAGGTACATGGTGTCCATTTCACTACTATTGGTCTTTAATCTCAATATTAAATAATGTCTCCCTTCAGCATTATGTTTTCCTCCCCCTATTTGAAAGACTGCATGAAGATAATATCATATCATTATCTTTCATTGGGTAATACTTTTTGACACTTTTTTTAAAAATGCAAAACAACAATTTTGTAACACTTCTGTTCATTTGAAGATATGTAAAAATGTTTTACTTGCTTAGAAACAAAAATAACCATCAGCTGTTATAATTAGCAGGAGGATATTGTAACAGCCATTGTTGACAGGTACAGAGGAAGCTGAATATTTGTGTTTCCTACTTCTCTTTACTTCTGTCAAGAACAAATTTTACATGGACAGAAGACAGTTTGGGTTTATTGATGTACTGTGATTGTTTTTCTTGTAAGTTTGTGGTGAAAATTTTGGGTGACAGTGTCACAATATGATAAAATTAATATGACAGTGAACAGGTGAAGTTGATTCACTCAGCATGGTGATTTTGAGTCAGTCCACATATTACTCACAATGTGTACATGTATTTCAGCTCCAAGACTCAGAATAATAACCCTTATCTTGCTGAATATTCAGTTTAGCCACACCCTCTAAGCAGTTTACCAGTACTCATGTGCACAGGTGCCTGGTTGCTTAGTTCTGTTCTTTTCTTATTTTACCCCACCCCCACAGTTATCATACATTTGCCCAATCAAATCACTTTTTTCGTTGGCTTTCAACAGTTTGACAACCATAACTTCCGCATCTCATGATGAACAAACATAAATATAGTTGACTGACTCATACGAGAACTCACAACGTTCAGTTTCAATAAATAGAATCACCCTTCCAAAGTAATATATTCATTACAAGGTTCGCCCGCTGCCATTTTATCGAAAACGGAAGTGTGAGGAACAAATATACCTGCACACCGCATTTTGCGCTGGTACCCGCTTTTCTCCATTCAACGCTACCAACACGCCGGGCACAAAGAAATCCGGTATATCTAGTGGTACAACCTCCACGAAGAGGTCTTTCCTAATACTGCGATGGGTCACATTTGACCATTTCTCGCAGGTGTACATTACATACACCCCAGGTTGCAGTGTTGAAAGCCTACACAGTAACCATGTAATTACGGTAAGGATCCTTAACCTGCACAGGAGATGACTCTTCCTGCACAGGGGGCATCCAGTTAACGCCCCGATCCGAAGGACGGTGCACTTTTTGGCATTCATCCCTGGTGTATGAATGTCCCTGGTGTATGAATGTCATTTGACGTGTCACCAGCAACAATTCTGATGATGCCAATGGAGCTTGTTCGGACACCGAAATAATCACCGCCTCCGGGGATCGAACCGGGGGCTATCTATCTATCTACCTTCATATACTGAGTCGGTCATACTTGGCCATTACCTCAGTTGCGCGGTGCGCTAAATTTAGAATTTAGAAAAAAAAAAAAAAAAAAAAAAAAAACAGGAGGCTTCTAGGATCAGAGGCAAGTGCACTAACCACAGATGTATCACGCTCCTCCACTTTCGTCTTGTTTGTTTGATTTGACTGGAGGTTTAACGTCCCCGTCTACACTGTAAAGGTCATTTTGGAAGGTCATTTTGGAGACGTCGCTTCTAATTAGGGCCCCGCACTGAAAGTGTGGGTGCCCTATAGTAAACACTCTGTCCGTCCGTCTGTCCGTCCACAAATTTTCCTACTCCTCTGATAGCACTGCCGGGGCCCTAGTCAGTTTCACTGACAGCTCTAGTTTTGTGGGACTTTTACCCGACATTGAGATAAAATGATATCTCAATCCCTGCCGCCCAGTGAATAAATAGGTTTATAAGCATGGTTAGTGCTCCAATGGCGTCATTTCAGCTCTGCATGGAAGCAGCATGCAGTCCATCTATTTCTTCATCCCCCATGGGCGGGGGTCGTAATACATACATGAACACTGATGTGTATGAATGCATGTAGATGGGTAGCCACGTTCGTATCCGTCCATATGTATGCGCCTATACGCATGCACATACATACAAACATACATATGCATGATGTATGTACATAGGTGCATGCATACAAACGTACATGCGAATGTTGTTATCTATCATATACATTAACTACTAAAAAGCAAACTACAGTAAAAACTCGATAACTCGAATACGGATATTTCATTTACTATGGGTAATTCCAACTCACTCTTTGGTCCCCAGAGAACTGTTCCTATAGTATAGCTCCAGATATCCACGTGTGTTTATGTTAATTTATGGAGGTTTATTTCACTTTATTTTGAAAAGGGTATTTAGTGTGTATTCATTAGAATCGCCTTATTGAGGCGATTCTGATGAATACACACAGCATACATTTATTAATTTATTAAGACTCAAAAATATGTCTAAAAGTCTTGCAAATAATGCATCATGGCCTACGGGTATGAAAGGCCATTAATCTGGAACCAAATTTTATGTCCCGAAGGTGTTCGAGATATCGGAGTTCGACTGTATACCGTTTCGGTATTGGAGGCAATACCCTAAAAAGGATAGATTCCTTCCTTTGCCACAGTAAACAACGAGTTGTTGGGGAAACTTCAGGGTGGGCTCCAGTTTTGTATGGTGTTCTACAAGGGACTGCACAGAAAACAACGAGTTGTTGGGGAAACTTCAGGGTGGGCTCCAGTTTTGTCTGGTGTTCTACAAGGGACTGCACAGAAAACAACGAGTTGTTGGGGAAACTTCAGGGTGGGCTCCAGTTTTGTCTGGTGTTCTACAAGGGACTGCACAGAAAACAACGAGTTGTTGGGGAAACTTCAGGGTGGGCTCCAGTTTTGTCTGGTGTTCTACAAGGGACTGCACAGAAAACAACGAGTTGTTGGGGAAACTTCAGGGTGGGCTCCAGTTTTGTATGGTGTTCTACAAGGGACTGCACAGAAAACAACGAGTTGTTGGGGAAACTTCAGGGTGGGCTCCAGTTTTGTCTGGTGTTCTACAAGGGACTGCACAGAAAACAACGAGTTGTTGGGGAAACTTCAGGGTGGGCTCCAGTTTTGTCTGGTGTTCTACAAGGGACTGCACAGAAAACAACGAGTTGTTGGGGAAACTTCAGGGTGGGCTCCAGTTTTGTATGGTGTTCTACAAGGGACTGCACAGAAAACAACGAGTTGTTGGGGAAACTTCAGGGTGGGCTCCAGTTTTGTCTGGTGTTCTACAAGGGACTGCACAGAAAACAACGAGTTGTTGGGGAAACTTCAGGGTGGGCTCCAGTTTTGTATGGTGTTCTACAAGGGACTGCACAGAAAACAACGAGTTGTTGGGGAAACTTCAGGGTGGGCTCCAGTTTTGTATGGTGTTCTACAAGGGACTGCACAGAAAACAACGAGTTGTTGGGGAAACTTCAGGGTGGGCTCCAGTTTTGTCTGGTGTTCTACAAGGGACTGCACAGAAAACAACGAGTTGTTGGGGAAACTTCAGGGTGGGCTCCAGTTTTGTCTTGTGTTCTACAAGGGACTGCACAGAAAACAACGAGTTGTTGGGGAAACTTCAGGGTGGGCTCCAGTTTTGTATGGTGTTCTACAAGGGACTGCACAGAAAACAACGAGTTGTTGGGGAAACTTCAGGGTGGGCTCCAGTTTTGTCTGGTGTTCTACAAGGGACTGCACAGAAAACAACGAGTTGTTGGGGAAACTTCAGGGTGGGCTCCAGTTTTGTCTGGTGTTCTACAAGGGACTGCACAGAAAACAACGAGTTTTTGGGGAAACTTCAGGGTGGGCTCCAGTTTTGTATGGTGTTCTACAAGGGACTGCACAGAAAACAACGAGTTGTTGGGGAAACTTCAGGGTGGGCTCCAGTTTTGTATGGTGTTCTACAAGGGACTGCACAGAAAACAACGAGTTGTTGGGGAAACTTCAGGGTGGGCTCCAGTTTTGTATGGTGTTCTACAAGGGACTGTTTTGGGTCCACTTTTTTTTTTGGCTTAATTGATATTGATTCAGAAATAAGACTGTTCACACATGACTGCGTTCATACATACATACATACATACACACACACACATACATCGGCCCCCGCCCATAGGGGCGTGAAGAAATATATGGGCTGCATGATGCTTCCACGCAGAGCTGAATCCGCACACTAGTACTGGTAAACCGCTTAGAGGATCTAAGCCTGTCCAGGAACCGTGGTGAGAGGCGGACCGTCCATGCTAATAAACCCTATTGGTTTATTGGATGACAGGGCTTGAGATGTCATTGCATCTCAATGTCGGGTAAAAGTCCCACAAAATTGGAAGCAACGTCTCCAAAATGACCTTTACAGTGTTGACGGGGACGTTAAACCTCAAATCAAACAAACAAACACACACATACATACATACATACATACATACATACATACATACATACATACATACATACATACATACATACATACATACATACATACATACATACATACGCCGGTCTCGGTAGCGCAGTGCCCGACCGACTGGTGATCAGGAGGATGCGGGTTCGATTCCTGCCGGGATCGGCAACATTCTTTCGTGGAAATTGATCATGAAATCTTTTGTACGGTCATTCTCTCCCTTCCGCTCATTCAAGAAGGGCAGTTGTCAGTTTCTGGCGTAAGTTATCTAATGCCAGACGGTATCAAACGCGTATTAAACGTTGCGTCAGCGTCGCGGCAAGACGTTGCATCACTGGACGTCGTATGCCCACCAAGTTTTGGTACGATATGATACCGGTGGAGTTGCTAAGATAGTGATAATCGTTGTTGGAAAAATTGTTGCTGGCTTACGGACCACTAAAGTTTTTGCATTATTTCGAGTCCAAAGTTAATCCGAAAACGGAGTACCAGGAGAAAAATCATCTGCGCCTTGGCGTCTCACATTCAGGTCTGCTTTCGAGTCAGTAATCTGAAAATGTTAAGGCCGGTGAAAAGGCCGGAAGAGTGATTGAATTATAATAATAATAATAAAAATAATAATAAGGTAAACAGAGAATTTCGGCAGCAAAATATAATAGAAAGATTTGTTGCTATAATGAGCCCGTTTCCGTATTATACTATGTTCCATCCATATAATCATAGTGCGTAAAAACGTGTGAAAAATAAGTAGGTCGCTTATAATGGACCGTAACAAAGCATGCTCTGTACGAGCATATACAGTTTGAAATGTGTACAAGCATGTTATCACCAGTCAACAAAATAGGAATATAATAAGTTTTCTCCAGAGTGGTAAGTTGTTTTGTTTGTTTGATTTGAGGTTTAACGTCGCCGTCAACACTGTAAAGGTCATTTTGGAGACGTTGCTTCCAATTTTGTGGGACTTTTACCTTCGGATCGGGGCGTTAACTGGATGCCCCCTGTGCAGGAAGAGTCATCTCCTGTGCAGGTTAAAGATCCTTACCGTAATTACATGGTTACTGTGTAGGCTTTCAACACTGCAACCTGGAGTGTATGTAATGTACACCTGCGAGAAATGGTCAAATGTGACCCATCGCAGTATTAGGAAAGACCTCTTCGTGGAGGTCAAAGGTCTTGCGAAACTCAATAAGTTCAGTTTTACCATGACATTGTGAGCAATCTGGATGGGGCCACAAACCGTGGCCACAAACAGACTGACTTGATTATCATGGACTTCGCTAAGGCAAGGTACCTCACAGGAGGCTATTGTATAAATTGGATTACTATGGGATAAGAGGATCCACACACAGGTGGATTAGCCCATGGCTCTCAGGGCGCTCACAACAAGTTGTACTTTATGGCCAAGCGTCTGATCCAGTCCCTGTTTTATCTGGTGTCCCCCAAGGTTCGGTCCTTGGACCGGTCCTTTTCTTCTTATTCATTAATGATCTCCCGGATAATATCAGGTCATCTGTCCGTTTGTTTGCTGATGATTGTGTCCTTTATAGGAATATATATTCTTCTTCTGACTGTCTTATTCTACAAGATGACCTGAATCAACTAGCACAGTGGGAGGCCGATTGGCAGATGAAGTTCAATGTGGCCAAATGTCATTCAATGAGGGTGTCGCGACACCCTCCGGACAAACAAATTAAGTTTGACTATAAACTACACCAGCAAATCTTGGAGCAGGTTCAATCCGCCAAATATCTTGGGATCACCATCACTGATGATCTTGATTGGGGTCAACACATTTCAGAAATAACATCAAAAGCAACTAGGACTTTAGGATTTCTTAGACGAAACTTGGCTTTTGCACCTAGGCAGACAAAGGATGTTGCATATAAAACATTGGTTCGCCCTCTGCTAGAATATGCATCACCCATTTGGCACCCCTATGTTAAAACTCAGATTCAGCAGGTGGAGAAGGTGCATAGGACAGCTGCCCGATGGACCTGCCGACGATGGCGCAATAGAAGCAGCGTCGGTGACATGCTTAACGAGCTAGAATGGCCGTCCCTAGAGGCCCGTCGTGAGCAGTCCTCTCTAACCTTCTTCTATAAGAAACATTCAGGTACAGTGGCCATTAATAAAGATAAATATTTGACCCCTGTGACAGTTTCAACCCGAACACAGTATCACAGGTACCAGTTCTACAGTGATGCCCTGAAAAATTCCTTCTTCCTTAGGACTATTCCCCTGTGGAATAGTCTTCCCTCTTCTGTGATGAATGCTAAGACTGCAGAGGAGTTCAAAGCCCATACAGTGTAAGATTGAGACTCAGAGGTTTGCGTTTTAGTATACCTCTGTTATTCAGATTGTAAATAGTTTTAAGGACTCATCTAGTGACATCTTTTTTTTTTTCTTTTTTTTTTTTTAAGCTAAATTCTAAATTTAGCTACGCACCCAACTGAGGTAATGGCCAAATATGACCGACTCAGTATAAGAAGATAGATAGATAGATAGGAGGTTGTACCACTAGATACCGGATTTATTTGTGCCCGGCGTGTTGGTAGCGTTGAATGGAGAAAAGCGGGTACCAGCGCAAAATTCGGTGTGCAGGTATATTTGTTCCTCACACTTCCGTTTTCGATAAAATGGCAGCGGGCGAACCTTGTAATGAATATATTACTTTGGAAGGGTGATTCTATTTATTGAAACTGAACGTTGTGAGTTCTCGTATGAGTCAGTCAACTATATTTATGTTTGTTCAACATCAGATGCGGAAGTTATGGTGGTCAAACTGTTGAAAGCCAACGAAAAAAGTGATTTGATTGGGCAAATGTATGATAACTGTGGGGGTGGGGTAAAATAAGAAAAGAACAGAACTAAGCAACCAGGCACCTGTGCTCATGTGCGGTAGGTTTCAGCTATCTATCTACTTATAGACGGTTCCAATGTTTTGACACGTGACCTTGTTTACTTGTCATTGCGCATGCGCAAAACTACTTTTCCTTTTGATAACGATCTTTCGTGGTTGGCAAAAGGCCGCTGATTCCATATAAACACAATATAAATAGGTTTAATATTACGGGCAAATTTTAGTTGACTGTTACAGAAAATCGATCGAATTAGCCTGAAAACCCATAACTCCGTTCACCTAAGGTTGAGCAATCCTGCTTTCAATTTTTTGTTGGCATCATTTGCAGGGATGATTGTCATTAAGTGCACCGTCCTTCGGATCGGGACGTTAACTGGAGGCCCCCTGTGCATGGAGAACCATCCCCTGTGCAGGTTAAAGAACCCTACCATAATTACATGATTACTGTGTAGGCTTTCATCCTGCAAAAACTAGAGTGTATGTAATAATACACCTGCCTAGAATGTCCGCGAGGGCGTATGGCAGTATATATAGAAAGAAAGAATAATTTTCTGCAGGTATTTTTTAAACATTTGACTAAAAGCCTCTGGTAATCTCAAGATTTAAGAAAATAAACATCACTTCTGTTTATTCTACAGCGGTCTAGAAATGCAGGGCATGTTTGGGGCATGTTCTCATAACTCTGTCACCCAAATTTATTTGATTATCACAAGTAATCAGGTTCATTTTATGAATATTATACATGATGAGTATTTTATTTAGACTGTGCACTATTCTAATTTGTTGATACTTTTTATTTTCAGCCACATGCTTGTCACTGGTTAGAGATTATTTTGGGGGAACCCTAAAATATTAGGCATTTTGTGACAAATTTTAATTTCTGTGAATTATATTGTTAGTCAAAACTGAATTTCTTCAAAACAGGTTGAAATGTTAGTTATTAACTACAAATTCTGATGTGTGATAACTGTAAAATTGATTCCTTTTCATATTAATCAAAAAAGAGGGTGAACGGAGTTATGAGGTTGAACGGAGATATGAGAAAAGGGGATACATTTTAAATGAGTAGAAAAATATATTCTAGACTCCATTCCTGCATCTTCTGCACTTTTAGTCATTCATTTTGCGCATTTTTATTACAAATAATTAAGACCATCCCGCATAGTTACCTGCCTAAGTTTAACAGGTAATGATCATCAAAACATCCTCAACTATTCAAGAAACCAATAATTACTAGCCAAGACATGTCTATTTTAAGAGCTTAAAGGTCATTTTTTTTCGTTTCGATTCCAAACAAAATACAATTTTACAGAAAATAACATCGCATTTGCAATGGCGACAAACGACCAAAGACGTTTTTTGCCCACCACCAGTAAGTCCCGGCAAATAGTATTATTGAGTGATGATGTAGTGTTTGGATGTGTCTATACTGAGTGCATGGAAGCGCCATCATGTCTATCTATCTATCTTCTTATACTGAGTCGGTCATATCTGGCCATTACCTCAGTTGAATCATGCAGCCCAATCTATTCGGTTAGAGCTAGGGACTATCTTCCCATATCACAGGTCCTGGTGTATGAATGTCATTTGACGTGTCACGAGTAATAATTCTGATTCTGATTACTTCAAGACCCAATGGGCGGGGGCCAGATCTATATGTCATCTTAAACCACAGCTGCTTGAAGTTTGGCTCTTGAAAGAACAGACTGATATAGTAAAGACTGATATAAAAAATCAGCATGATTTGTATGTGAATAACTTTGTAGGTGATGTAAAGGCAAATCCCAGAGACTTCCAGATATAAGTAGCCAGAAGAAAGACAGGCAAGGTATCCTGCCCCCTAATAAAAGAGTCCTAGGGAACGGGGTTGCTGAATCAGACTCTGAAAGGTAGAGGAACTAGTTGGTCCATTCAATGATGCGTTTAATAAAACTGAGTTCTTGGTTCTATTGACTGGAAGATCGGCCCCATTCATGGATAATATTGTTGTGTCAGCTGCAGGAGTGATCAAGTTAATTCAAGGCTTAAACCCCACTAAAGCCTTAGGACCTGATGAAAGCTTCATCCTAGAGTCCTGAAGGAACTAGCAAATGAGTTAGGTCCAGTTTTTGCACACCTGTTTCAACAGTCTCTTGATACTGGTGAAATCCCCAAAGATTGGCTCCTAGCGAACGTTTGTCCACTCTTCAAAAAAGGAGATAGGGCTCTTACCCGTAATTATCACCCTTTGTCTCTGACTTATTGCTTGAACATATAGTCTGCTCAAACATCATGGCCCACTTGGATGAACATATTAAACTTTTGTCAGAGAGACAACATGCATTTAGGAAAAGGCATAGTTGTGAAACTCAGCTGAGCACCGTTTTTAATGGCTGGGCAAAAATCTTGGACAAAGGGACAGGTGGACACATTTATTCTGGATTTAGAGAAGGCTTTTTACAGCCCACCTCATGAACTGCTTAAAAGTTATTTTGTTACAGAATTGTGGGGAAAACCCTCAAATGGATAGATTCCTTTCTTTGCTACAGAAAACAGTGCATTGTTGTTAGTGGTGAATCTTCGGAGTGGGCTCCAGTTTTGTCTGGAGTCCCACAAGGGACTGTTCTTGGTCCACTATTGTTCTCCCTGTACATCAATGATATTTCCACTGACATTGACTCAGAAATAAGACTGTTCGCAGACGAATGTGTTTGCTACCGGGAAATTAGAGATGATGACTCACTGAAACTTCAAAATGAAACAGATAGATTAGGATGTTGGGCACGAAAATGGGGCATGAGATTTCAGCCAGTTAAATGCAATATTATACAGATAACTAGGAAGAGATTTAATAAAATTGAGGCTTCTTACCGGTACACCTTAGAAGGAACGGTCCTCGAAAACGTGGATTCCATTGAATACTTTGGATTGATAATCACACACAACTTGAGAGTGAATACTTATATTAGCAACATGTGTACTAAGGCAAACAGAACACTTGGTTTCCTGAGATGAAATCTTCATCAGTGCCCTCAGGATGTAAAAGAGGCAGCATATAAAGGTCTTGTTCGTCCAGTCTTGGAATATGGTATTTGTATTTGGGATCCAAGGGGAGTCGTCCTTAACGAAGAAATTGAGAAAGTTCAGAATAGAGCTGCTAGATTTGTAACAGGTAATTACTGCTTTGAAACTGGGAGCATGACTGGAATACTTGGAAAATTAAAATGTCTCTCAAGAAAAGGAGAAAGCATCCTTTTATACAAAGGTCTAAAGGGTGCTGCCAGTATTCCAACCCCCCGCTAGGCATTGTAGAAATCACCATTTGTTGGCATTTCAGACCCTTACTGCAAGAACTGACATTTATATTAAAGAGTCGTTCTTCCCCAGAACCATTAGAGATTGGAATGCCCTCCCTGATTATTTCGACAGCTGAAGGTGCTGATGATTGTGTAGCTAAATTTACCTCTTTGGTTAGAGCTAGGGACTTAACTGCCCATATCACAGGTCCTGGTGTATGAAATTATGAATGTCATTTAACAATTCTGATTCCATCAAACATACTGAAATGTCAAAATAAAAAAGCTCTGGAAGCAATTTCAAAGAAATGGCTTACTGTCACTTTTGTTTTTGGACATTATGAATTATTTATGGACAGAACTCCAAGCTCCTGTGCACTTGAAAAGATGAACTTGCACATGCAGATTTGACAGTTTTGCAGATTTTTTCAGCTGTCTCATAACACAAAAAATCTGAGGATTTTCAAAGTCAAAACTGAGTTTAAAACTAGCCGGAGGTGCAAATGTATTGTATCTAAACTTATTATTTGAGTCAACACTCGTGTTTAAATAGCTCAAAACACTTATCATGCGCAATATGTCAGGCAACAAAATTGGTAGCTCAATTTCAAGGGGAGGGTGGGGGGGGGGGATCTGTATCTGCCCTGTCTGTTAAAAATTCAGAGGGAAATTTTCATTGCAGTGAGTTTTGAAATGTTTTTGAATGGTTTTGAGTGGTGGCTTGGACAAAGTCACACACAGCTATGAAAACTATATGTGCGCATTTAGCTTTGAGCAACCAAAATGAAGGAAGTGATGTTTACCCATGTAAAACCCTCTTTTCTCTATATAAAGTGGGATAGACATGTGTACAGGGGTGTTTACAGATCTGTTGACCTGATGGGAAACCCAATGGCCAGGGTTGTTCAAGACCCAGTGTTGTGTATCTTGTTGCATCAGGCATGCCTTTCAACTGGTATATAAGCATGCAGCTGACCTATCCAAAGTCTGCTGCATTTTGGCCTTTAAATGTCCAAACAGTAACTGTTGGCATCATTTGCAAGGATGCTGCATTGCATGACGCAACAAAGTGCACCATCCTTTGGTGGCCCCTTAAGCAGAGAGAGTGGCGGTTAACCCTTATCTTGCTGTTCCTAGAACCCCTACCTTTGTAAACAGTGTAGATCCAGATAGGATGGCTTCCTTCAGATCCATCTGATCAGGATTTACAATGCTTGTCATTCAATCTATCATTGTGAGCAAAAAAAAAAGACAGTAATGTATACCCTTCTAAACGCAACTTTTCTCTTTATAAAATTGAGTTTTCAAGGATGTTCATTACACAGCCATATACATTAACCCATTGATATATGTTGTACAAGTCCATCGGTCTTATAAGGGGTGTCAGGCCTATTTTTTTTCTTTCTTATTTTAGCCCCTGCCCATCGGGCCTTGAAGAGATAGATGGGCTGCATGATGCTTCTTCGCAGAGCTGAATCTGATCACACATGAGTACTGGTAAACCGTTAGAGGATCTAAGCCTGCCCATGCAAAGCGGTGTGTGTCGGACCATCCATGCTTATAGACCCTATTACATGTAGTTTCATCTCAATGACATAAATGTCTGGTAAAAGTCCCACAAAATTGGGAGCAACGTCTCCAAAATGACCTATACAGTGTTGATGGGGATGTTAAACCTTGAAAAGTCTTTATTTTTAGTTCTTATTCTATTTTTTATGAAAATTATGTTAGCAAATAGTGCAGGCCCTGATCACTGACGCCGCATTCTGCAGCGTCAGATCTGGGGTTCTGCGGTATCTTATCTTGGCCTGCACTGTTTGCCAAAGTATCCCTTCAGGGCTTTCCCGCATACAATGGTTTAATGTGATGTTGAGATGAGTTTGCTTGTTCATTTCAGACAGTCCATGAGAATTACATGGTGGCCCACTGAACTAACTGACTGTCACCCATCAAACACACAATGGCGATGAAAACGCCATCTATGTTGAGCCTGCGAAGCAAGATTCGAGAAGATCACCTGACCTGCACAATCTGCTTCAACAATTTTATGCATCCAAAAGCTCTGCCATGCTTACATACATTCTGTGAAGGATGTATCCGGGATTATGTGATGGGACGGGGTTACGAGGCCCAGGGACAGTTTCCATGTCCTGTGTGTAGGGCCGATATTCCTATTCCTCAAGGGGGAATAAGTGCTTTTCCGGTAAGTGACAAATTTCTGCTTTTGGAAGTAAACACAACAACCTCTTTATACCACCGTAAAAGTCCTAAAAATTTGGACACATTGAGGATGTGCTATAATTTACCTAAAATTTTAGCAAATTTGTTTCACGATCCATAAAGGAGTCCAAAAAGTGTCAATGGAATGGCAAACAGTGTAGACCCAGATCAGACTGCTCCTATAGGAGCAGTCTGAACTGGGTTTACACTGATTGCTTAGGTCTGTCAGTCCCAATACTTAGGATCATTACGGTAATACTGTTGTTGGGGTTGAAAGCAATTAATACACCGACAGCACTGGTAGGTCGATTGTCTCTGAGTGTAGGCTGGAAAAATTGTCCTGAACTGGAACTCTGTTTTGTTTAGCCCTTAACCCATTTTGTACCGGAAACCCCAAAACGGGTATTTGGCAAACAGTGCAGGCCCAGATCAGATGCCGCAGAAAGCGGTGTCTGACCTGGGTCTCCACTGTTTGCAAAAAGTTCAGTTATTTTCCTAATAAATTTTGAAGAAAACAGAATCTGTCAACCCTAAATTTTGAAATGGACTCATGCTATATAAGGAGGAAGATTACATTTGGTATAAAAAGGGTTAAAGGCTAATGAGTTATAGCATCAAGCAAAACTGCAATGCAGATAACACTAAGTTTTCCTATTGTTTTTCACAGAAATTCAAGCAAGCCCAATTTTCTCTCATAAGTATGTCATGTGTAAGATTTTCTCTGAAAAACAGAGAGAAGTATTTTGATAATTTAATGTTGTTTCAGCAGGCCTTCCATTTGTAGGATTTCAGGCCTATGTCCTTGATTTTTGTTCTTGGTTTCAGACTTTGAGATTTTTCCTCCAAATAACTAGTATAACTATAGCTGCAAAACCAGGCCTTTTGGGCAGTGAAAGCTTTGTCAGTATGATGCCTGCATCTGCTATTTTTGTGATTAGTGCATTAAGCTATTTTAACCCATTTTATACCAGAAACCCTGAAAGGTGTAATTGGCAAACATTTTGAGCCCAGATCAGATGCTGCAGAATGTGGCGTGTGTTCTGGGCCTGCACTGTTTGCAAAAAGTTCAACCGTTTTCCAAACAAATTTTAAAGATAACCTACATTTTGAAATGGACTCCTGTTATATATAAGGAGGAAGATTCCATTTGGTACAAAATGGATTAAGTTGAATAGAATCGTCCTCAGTACCGGTATTTACTGTGAAACTTTAAACCATGTCCTGCTGAATAAATTAATTTAGCCACACCTATTTCTTAGTATCAACCAATCAAATTATTTTATATACACTACGATCAGTGAAATACTCAACAGTCAGTGAAATTTTTAAATCGTATATAGGAGTTGATCATGAATGAGAAATTGCTTAAGCTTCAAACAAAGCCTTGCAAAACCCACTCCATTTCCACAATGGATCCACACTTATTTCTTGTTTTTTCGTTCATTCACACTTGTTTTTCCCCAAGAATTGCAAGCCATGGGAAGCTTTCGCACTACCCTCTAAAAGTCCATGTTTGTTCATGCTTATCTTACACCATAAGGATATTCAAGTATTTTTTTTATTATTTTTTTAATGACAAACATGTTTTTTGCTTATGTGATAAGTACCGTTTCTCATGCTCTAGTTAGTTGCTTCGAAAATTACTGAAAGTTTTGCAAATACATGCAGTGAGGGCCCAGACCAGATGTTGCATTCTGCGGTGACTGATCTGGGTCTGTGGGGTTTCTTGTACAAAATAGTTCAAGTGCTTATGTGTTAATATAAATTTCTATTTGCAGGACAATCATCTTGTTGCTAGTCTATCAGATACAGTAGAATCAGCGAAGAAAACACCCCAGGCACCACCCAGACCATCACAACCAGTCCCACAACCCTCCAGTGGTTACCCTTGGGATAGCCAAGGTAGAGTTTTACCCATGGTACCACCCAGACCAAAGAGCACAAGTCCTAACCCAGACAGTGTCGCTGGAGGTGATGCACATAACCTATTCAATGTAGTCAACTATGCCAGTGGAGCAGGAAGTGCACAGAATGGAGCAGGTATGCCAAGTATGCCACAATTTGTAAATCCACATATGCCAGAAGTTACTGCTGATGGTGGGGCACAAGGTGACAATATGCAGCAGCACCGCTCTAGTCCTGGACTATATCCACATTTATCTGTTGAATCTGAGTTCAAAGGTCCATGCAGTAAAGGATTACTAGTCATAGCTGGTCAGTTTGGTACAAATGTGTCCAGTTTTCTGAAGCCATATGGGCTAGCTGTAGGGAGACATGGTGAATACATGGTGTCAGACAGAGCTGGCAACAGAATTCTTGTGTTTTCAAACAAAGGCGAGCTAAAATTGTGTTTCAACTTAGACTGCAGTGTAAATGATATTGCAGTCACAAAAGAAAATGATGTTCTAATTGCAGTCTCGAAATCCGGTTCAGCAATAATGCGGCAATATACCCTTCAAGGACGCTGTGTCCGTAGATTTGGGGATTATTACCGGTATGATGTGTCCAGCGGCATAACTATCACTCCTAACAACCATGTAGCAATTACTAATCTCGCAGCAAATAATGTTCTAGTATTCACAGACCAACGAAAATTCTCCGTCAAATTTGGCTGGAAAGGAACTGGGGACCAGCACTTTATGAATCCACAATTTGTAGCTTCTACCTCTAAAAATTATGTGGTTGTATCAGATACAGGGAACCACAGTGTAAAACTCTTTGACATTCAAGGCAATTTCAAAAGAAGTTTTGGCGGGAAAGGAGATTCCCATGGGAAACTGGATACTCCCTTGGGTATTGCAACTGATCAAGAAGACAATATCATCATTGCCGACTCAAATAACTATAGAGTTGAAATTTTCACAGTGAAAGGAGTGTTTCTTGGTACACTGGTTGAGAGCACTAATCTGATTGGCCCAGGTGCTCGACCAATTAATGTAGCTGTTACACCCAGAAATAACATTGCCGTTTTAATAAGTGGAAATGGTTATGCTGAAGTTCGGGTCTACTGCTGGAGGCCAAGCATGGCATGTGCTAATGGGAGTTCAGAAATCTGAAGAAACTTTCCAAGTGCTTTAGTTTATTTGTTAATGACAAGTGCCTTAGGTAATTTAAGCCAAAGAGAAATGCCTTATGTTTTGTTTTTTTTTTCTTTCTGTTAACTACTATAAGTGCTTTTGTACATAATATGCCAAGTAAAATTGCAACTGATGGCATTGTAAAAATATGTGATTATTTGTAGATACTTTTCTCCCAATGATTCATAATGAGCTGTGCAATAAGACGTCTTGAAGCGACCCAGATCAGCCTTTGTTTTCAGTGTCCTCAGAGGATATTGTTGTCCCTAAAGTCACCATTTCTGGTGAAAATATGATACTTATATTGTTTCTGCCCTCAAGATTGTGGGTGCTTTTCTGCTTTATAGATTGTGGGTGCTCGTCAGAAATGCCTCTCTGAGAGTCCAACAAGAATCCAAAATCTGTTCTGTGTTTTGAAGTTAAATTGGTGTCAAATATAGTGAAATTCCGCTACTAAGACCAAAATTGAGACTAATTCTGCTTTAAAAAGCTTGTTTAGAAAGTTTCAGTTATTTATTCTTTGTGTTTTCTGCATACAGAGTCCTCTGGTCAGAGACCACCTTTGGGACTGTGTTCAAAAGTGGTCTTTAAGACCACTTTTGAACAGTCCCAAAGGTGGTCTTAATATAGGAATTTTACTGTACAGTATACTTCTTGAAATAGTATTGTTGTGCACTTATGAGACTACCGTATTCGCCCTAATTACCGCACCGTGCGCTTAGTTTTTTCAAAATCGTGTCATAAAATCATGGTGAAAAATCTACCAAATTAGCGCACACTTGATACGAAAACAACAGCTTCCAAGATGATGCATACTGATACTTAATGGGACGGAAAAAGATACTTAAGCATTGCCTTCACTGTTGAAAGAAATAATGGTAAGTTTTTATAGATTTACTATGAGACCTTCAAGGGGAGATTACTGTAAAGTGTGCGCTTATGCATTTTCTTTTCAAAAATAGCTTTGGTGTGCGCTTATAGGAGCATGTGCGGTAATTAGGGCGAATAGGGTATGTGCAATAATTATGGCGAATTCATTGCATTCTGTATATCACAACGTATTTTTGTTTGTTTGAATTGGGGTTTTTAACATTCCCATCAACACTGTTCAGGTCAATTTGGATACCTTGCTTCCAATTTGTGGGACTTTTACCCGACATTCAGATGAAATGACATCTCAAACCCTGCCAGCCAATGAAACCAATAGGGTTTATATGCATGGCCAGTCCCACTAACACCACTTCGCTTGGGCAGGCTTAGACCTCTAAGCGGTTTACCAGTACTCATATGCGGTCTGATTTACCTCTGCTTTGAAGCACCATGTAGCCCAATCTATTTCTTCAAGCCCTGATGGGTGGGGGACCGAAATCACAATGTCATTGCTCCAGATAAGGCGCTTTTTTCATCTCAAAAGTGCTGATATTTTTCTTATTTCTGCACGAAAATATCCTGTTGGTGCTTCAAATGAGCACCAAAAACATATATCATGCAGAAATGTTAAAATAATGTGGATACCCCCTCCTATCAGGGGCTATGATACTGTATTTGTGAAAATTATTCCGCTCCATTACTTTTTTTTACCCACTGTATGCGGGAAACCCCTAAAGGGGTACCTTGGCAAATAATGCAGGCCCAGATCAGATGCCACAGAACGTTCTGCGGTGTCTGATCTGAGCCTGCACTATTTGCTAACAGAATTTTCGGTCAAAAATAAAATAAAAACTAAAAAATAGGCCTGACACCCCTTATTTGACAAATGGACTTGTCCAACATATAGCAATGGAAGAGACCACTAGCATACAATGGGTGAATCAAAGAACTGACAGCACTAGTGGGTTGATTGAGTGTAGTCTAAAAAAAAGGTCCTAAACAGGGACTAAGAATGTTTTGTTTAGCCCTTAAGGGGAATGGGAACACCTTCAGGGGAGGCAACTCCTACAAACTATTTTTGTCTCCTATGTCATAAGGGGTCAACTCTTAAAGGAAAGAATTTACTCCTGAGCAAATTCTTTCCTTTAAGAGTAGACACCTTTTTCAGTGGGACGGGGCCTCTAGAAAAGCAAACAGGAAGTCGCAAAAGTTGTCTCCCTTTGAAAAATGGCAAAAAAAAAAATATGCTAGATATTCCCATTCCTCTTAAATTCCTGTACTGTATGCAAACAGTGAAGACCCTGACCAGAGATCTGGGTCTAGTTTGTTTGTTTGTTTGCCTGTGACCCAGCACATGTACAGAGCCAATGTTTTACAATAAGCTTTCTTTTACACAGCACTTTGATGACAAGAATAGCAAGGCTTTGTTCTATAAATAAATGTTACCTACAAATCAGAGACTGGCCCTGATAGCTCAGTTGGTAGAGTGTCTGCTCCGTGGAACAGGAGGTCACGGGTTCGATCCCGGACTGCGACATACCAAAGTTGTTAAGAATGGTACTAGCTGCTCCTCGCTTGGCACTCAGATTTACGGTGTAGAGCTAGAACTGGTCGACCCAGTGTCAGGATAATGTGACTGGGTGTGGTATCATGTAATGTGTCTGGGACATGATACTTCAGTGAGGCAGCACTATAAAAGTGAGCATTGAGCTCCCTGTCACAACCAGAGACCGTCGTGATATAACTGAAAATTGTTGAAAGCGACGTTAAACCCGAATTCACACACACACACACACACACACACACACACACACACAAATCAGTGATAGTCACATGGATATCAGCACTGAAGCATTTCTGTGCTTAGTAACTTTGGGTCGGCTGACAAATGATCAATTGAAAGCTGGTTTAAGCACCAAGAATTTGTCGGTCATTTTGGAGACCTTTTTTCCAATTTGAGGCGGTTCTAATGAGCACTACAAACCTATGTTTGGAACATTTATAACAAAAATATCAAGGATTTTCATCAGAAAAGTAGCCATTTTGGAGATGTGAAAAATGCACTATGTCCCACGAGTGAGTTATCGTAATGTTAGAATGAAATGTCTCAGTCACTATGCACTTATAATGTAGATAACAGTATCTCAAGTTGTGCCATAAATTCAATCTCTACTTAACCCTTTTTGTACCAAAGGGAATCTTCCTCCTCAAAATTTAGGGGTGTCACATTGGAAAATGCCTTAACGTTTAGCAAACAGTGGAGGCCCTGATCAGACGCAGCGTTCAGCGGCGTCTGATCTGGGCCTGCACTGTGTGCCAGGGTACCCGTTTTGGGGTTTCTGGTACAAAATGGGTTAATAATCAGTCTTGTAAATGTGATAATTCTGACCTCTCTGTTCTTTAAAGAGGTTTATTATTTTTGCTATAAATCCAATACATGAAATATTAAATAATAATAATAATTATTTTCATACTACAATTGTTTCTCACATTTAACTCATTCAGAATGATTAAAAATTGAAGAATTTATTTGTTTAATTTGTTTTGTTTGTTTGTTTGAGTGGATGTTTAACATCCCCATCAACACTATTTAGGTCGTTTGGGAGATGTTGCTTCCAATTTTGTTGGACATTTACCTGACATTGAGATAAATTGACATCTCAATCCCTGCACCCAATGAAACCAATAGGGTTTATAAGCATGGACGGTCCAAGTCGCACAGCTTTGCCTGGGCAGACTTAGATCCTCTACACAGTTTACCAGTAGTCTTGTGCGATCGGTTTCACCTCTGCGTGGAAGCATCGTGCAGCCCATCTATTTCTCCAAGCCCCGATGGGCGAGGGCACTTAAGTTTGTTTCCATCCCTCTATAACTGTAGCTCTGTATCTTTCATACGTGTTTAATGATTGATTGTTCTGTGTTTAACAACATGTCAACCCTTGTGGGTCATTTTGTGTCGTCTCCCAGAGAAAGGGAGAAGAGAAAGTAGAGATGAAAGTAAGAAAGGGAGAAAGAGGAAAATGAATGAAAATGTAGAAACAGAATAACAACACTTCTCCTCTACCCTTACCTGCTGCAAGGACAGCAGGCCTCGCCCAACTGTAAGCCAATATCAGTTGGACGTCCCAGTGACACAACAAACATGTCACCTTTGCCTCACCTAACCACCCCCATCAAACATGTTTAAGTTAGTTTGTTTGGAGTTTAACAGTCCAATCAGTGAGTGAGTTTTAGTTTTACGTCCCACCAACAGCTAAGGTCATACGGAGACGGGACCTCAGTTTAAAGACTCATCCGAAAGTCTGGAGAAGCCCGGGATCGATCCTGCGATCCCTGGTTTACAAGGTGAGTAGCGTAACCACTGCACCACGAAGGCTTCTAACAGTCCAATCAACACTACGAGGACTGTTCAAATATGAATGCAACTAAGCACATAAAAATGATTCTGTGATAGATTTTGATGAAAAATTTATTTTGTCCCCTCAAAGTATTCCCCTTTAACAGATATACAAACTTTCAGTCTTCTGATCCAATCATTGAATGCATTTTGGTAGTCTTTTCGAGGTATACTATGAAGGCACTGGAATATTGCAGAACCAAGGTGTTTGCGCTGTACAAATTTTCGACCAGAAAGGTATTTTTCAGCCGTGGGAACAAAAAAAAGTCACACTGGGCAAGGTCAGGGGAATACGAGGGGTGAGGGAGTTCAACAACCTTTTCCTGCTTCAGATAGTCTTGCACAATGAACGCCTTGTGCAATGACGTATTGTCATGTAGCAATCTGACATTGGCCAAACCAGCTGCGGGTCTTCCTTAATTAAAATATTTCTTCAATGTTCGAAGAACTTTATTCTTGTAAAACTTCGCATTTACAGATTTGCCTTTAGGCACAGCAACGTGAATAGCAGGGCCCTGATTTGAAAAGAATATGGCATACATTACCTTCTTGACGCTCATGGTCCGCTTTGCAATGCATGGTCTTTTGCAATACTTTGTTGCCCATATTTTGTTCTGAATCTTTCGTTTTGGCTCAAAAAAGTGAACCCATGTCTTGTCACCTGTGACGACATTAGCAAAAGACCGTGCATTGTAATTTGGAAACTTTTTAAGCAACTTCTTGGCGCACTGAATGCGTGTCTTTTTCTGCTCATCTGTCAACATATGGGGAATCCATCTAGCACAGATCTTTCTCATTTTCAAATCCCGTTTCAGAATTGTATGAGCTGCTCCTAATGAGATGCCAACCATACTAGCTATTTGCCTAGTGGTGTATCGAGCATCGGTAGCAACTATTTCTTTCACTCTAGCAACCATCTTGGCAGATGTTGCTCTTTTCAGCCGACGATCATGTGGTGCATCTTCTGTTGAGCCTAGCCCACAGCTGAATTTCTTACACCAACGAAAAACTGTCGGAAAAGACATTTCATTATGCCCATAAACCGAACATATTTCATCAAAAATGTCTTTGCACTGTATACCAAGAATACAACGATTCTTAATATAGGACCGTATTTCAACGGCGTACTCTGACCCTCTTCCAACCATGTTTTGTATTAGTATACAAGAGTAGGCAGTGTTTATCGAACGATATACATGGTGAAAGTGGACAGATTTTAACAGGTTTGGTATCAATGTATAGGTAAAATGTTTTTCTACGCTGTGATATTTATTTCCAGGTGATTTTCGCATTAGTGCATGAGAAAACGTTCTACTTGCATTCATATTTGAACAGTCCTCGTATTTAAATCATTTCAAACAGGTTGGTTTACCTGACCAAACTTCCAGGACAGACTTATACATAAGCTGTTAAACAGTACAATACACATACATGGGCAAGGCCTGCAGAAGCTAAGGGTAGAGGGGGAGTGTTGTTATTCTTCTGTTTCTACACTTCCATTCATTTTCCTCTTTCTCTGTCTCTCTACGATCTCTTCTATCTCTGTTCTCCCTTTCTCTGGGAGACGGCACAAAACGACTCACAAGTGTTGACATGTCATTAAACCCCAAATAATCACTCAATCAAATAATCTTTCGCCAGAAACTGACAACTGCCCTTCTTGAATCAGCAGAAGGGAGAGAATGACCGTAGAAAAGATTTCATGATCAGTCTCGGACTCTCCATGGAGGAATCATTAATGGTGCTGACCCTGGCAAGTATCGAATCTGCAACATCCTGATAACCAGTCAGATACGCATCAAATAGGCTACCAAGGCAGGCTATGTGTTTATGCAAGGCATAATTGAGCAGTGTCAGGCAAACAGAGGATCTTAACCCTTTTTCATTTAAGCCACACCCATTTCTGTCCATCAACCAATCACATTACTTGATGTAATTTATTGCTACAAATTCATAAACTGAATGCCAAACAGTGTAGATCCTGATCAGATGGCTTCTGAAGAAGCCATCTGATCTGGATCTACACTGTTTGCAAAGATAGGGGTTGTTGTGAACAGCAGGATAAGGCTTCTTCAGAAGCCATCTGATCTGGATCTACACTGTTTGCAAAGATAGGGGTTGTCGTGAACAGCAAGATAAGGCTTCTTCAGAAGCCATCTGATCTGGATCTACACTGTTTCCAAAGATAGGGGTTGTCATGAACAGCAAGATAAGGGTTCTTCAGAAGCCATCTGATCTGGATCTACACTGTTTCCGAAGATAGGGGTTGTCATGAACAGCAAGATAAGGGTTAAACAAGTCGTCATTTCATATGAAATTTATGAAGGCGAGTTTCATAAATTTCATATCAAATGACCACAAGTATAATAAGATTCTGTTTATCATAAAATGAGTTTAAATCAGACTGGTAGCTCAGTGGTTAGTGCACTTGCCTGTGATGCTAGAAACCCCTGGTTTGATTCCTGGCATCAGTAATAAAATTACGGTGTCTGAACATGCTCCGCTGGCATCATTTGCAGGGATGAATGCCACAAAGTGCACCATCCTTCAGATCGGGATGTCAACTGGAGGCCTCCTGTGCAGCGAGAACCACCTATGCAGGTTAAAGATCCCTACTGTAATACTTAAAGTTTGACTGTATATGTCCTACCTCCTCCCATTCCAGGAATGTAAAACAAAGAAGCACTGTAGACAGTCACAGAACTCCCCTGCTCTTTTTATCACTCTACTCAACTTATGTCTGTACTGACTACTAAACATCTTGTGGACGGGCCTCCATGGCCTAATGGATAAGAGCGCTGACTCTTAGTCATTAGGTCTCTCACCGCCGTGGGTTCGAGCCTCGCTCGGGTCACGTGTGAGACGCGAAGTTCTGCAACGGAAGGTCAGGTGGTTTTTCTCCGGGTACTCCGGTTTTCGCCCACCTATGATTAACGATCGGCTCGATATGAGTGAAATAATCTTGAAAGGGCCGTAAAACCCAAACCAAAAAAAAAAAAAAAAAAAAAAAAACCCTCTTGTGAGCCCCTTTGTACTTCAGCTAAGTACAGGTAGAAACATATGCTGTGGGTATCTTTAGCACTGGGATATTCTAACAAGTACATGAACCTACAGCGTATGGTTTAATAGCAAAAACAAGAAAAATTATCAGAAAATCATCCCGGTCACTCATCTTTATCTGTAGCTCTTGACTGATTGGTTGATTGTGTTCAGGTTTAATGACATGTTAACCCTTGAGGGTCATTTTGTGCCATCTCCCAGGGAAAGGGAGAAAAGAGACAGAAGAGGTTGTAGAGATGAAAGTGCGGGACAGGGAAGAAAAAGAGCATAACCAATGGGAATGGAAGTGTAGAAACCGATTTAATAACAACATTCCACCTTACCAATACCTGCTACAAGGACAGTTGGCATTGCCTATCTATAGGTAAGAAGCTTCCATAGCAACAAAAGTGTTGAGTGCTTAACCTTTATCTTGCTGTTCACGACAACCCCTATCTTTGCAAACAGTGTAGATCCTGATCAGATGGCTTCTGAAGAATCCATCTGATCCGGATCTACACTGTTTGGCATTCAGTTTACGAATTTGTAGCAATAAATTACATCAAGTAATTTGATTGGTTGATAGACAGAAATGGGTGTGGCTTAGATGAATATTCAGCAAGATAAGGGTTAAGTTTGACTGTATATGACATACCTCCTCCCATGGAATGTAAAACAAAGAAGCACTGTAAACAGTCACAGAACTCCGCTGTTCTTCTTACCACTTCACTTAACTGATCTCTATACTGACTACCATACATTTTGTGCCCCACAGCCCTGCAAAAAGTAGGGGATCTTGCAAAGCCTCGCATTTTATCCTTTTTCCTCAATGAGTTTAATAAATTCAATAACACATGAGCATGAATGCAAGATTCTATTTACCATACGACATTCAAATTAATTTAAATGCATTTTAGTCACGATTTTTTGTACAAAAATGTCCATATTCCGATAATATTAACCGCAATGTTGTTAAAGACACATTTTTTTCCTTATATAAAAGGGGTGGCCTGTCTAATGATCTCCAATAAACATTTCCTTCGGACCATAGTGCACATCAAAGGCTTATCTTATTTAAAGACACATTTTTTTCCTTATATAAAAGGGGTGGCCTGTCTAATGATCTCCAATAAACATTTCCTTCGGACCATAGTGCACATCAAAGGCTTATCTTATTTAAGTGATTATGAGGTGATTATGAGCAGATTTCTTGTTTAATAGGGGGCTCAATAAGGGTACTTGAGTGATAGTATAATTTACTGAGATTGTTTCCAACAACATATTGTTTAAATAACTTCTTTTTTATTTTAAAATAAAGTAAAGAAAAACACTGATATCCATTGTTTCCTTTACTCAAAAGTGCAAAGAAGTAAACAAACAAGGTAAATGAATTGATTAACCTCAAAATTTAATCAATCAATTTACCTTTATTTATTGATATTTATTTATATTTTTAATTATTTATTTATTTATTTATTTTATTTTGGTTGAAAATATGTGATACACAAATCATATAATGTCTAAAAAATTAGCATTTTATAGTTTCAGTCAAGATGGAACTATAACATGTTCTTTGTTTTAGACACAATCATATCAGAAAAGAGAAAAATCAGAAGTTTTTTAAGATTTTACTCTTCACCTTTTCAAGTTTAAAACTAAAATAACAAACACAATTAAATTTATTTTTTCTTATTTATATTGCAAACATAGGTTGTAATTGCTCGCTAGAGCCACCTCATTGAGGCGGTTCAAACGAGTACCCACAACCTATGACTCAATGAGACGATTCTAACGAGCACCCGCAACCTATGACTTGGAGCAGAAATAAGGAAAATAATGTATACCCCCTTAAACCCCATTTTCTCTATAAAAAGTGGGGTATAGGGGATGTTCCTTTTTCCTCAAAAACATATATTGTGTGTACTCGTTAGAACCGCCTCATGGAGCAGTTCTAACGAGCAGTCACACTGTAAAAACAAATTTTGTGTACTTGTCTGAACCGCTTCACCGTGGTGGTTCTAATGAGTACCCACAATATATGTTTAGAGCAGAAATAATAAAGTTATCAGGATTTTATCTGAAAAAAAAAAAAAACATCATTTTTGGTGGAAAAAAATTACCAATATATTTGAATTGGCATTTTCTGTAATGATAAACAATGGCTACTAAATATGAAATCCGAAAAAAGTGCTGTTGTTTCTTCCATGCAAATCAAAATAAGGACTTAGGTGTAAATGAATAGATGTCATTTGTCAAAGTCATATCCCTAGGTAATTTATTACCCTCTCTTGGTCCCCTACCTGTATGACAGCCTGAATACCCCAAGTGTATTTTATCTCAATGCTGGATTCTTTAATAAACGGTCATTAGGATGTTATGTAATCGAAAAATGTGTCTTTAAGTGATTATGAGGTGATTATGAGCAGATTTCTTGTTTAATAGGGGGCTCAATAAGGGTACTTGAGTGATAGTATAATTTACTGAGATTGTTTCCAACAACATATTGTTTAAATAACTTCTTTTTTATTTTAAAATAAAGTAAAGAAAAACACTGATATCCATTGTTTCCTTTACTCAAAAGTGCAAAGAAGTAAACAAACAAGGTAAATGAATTGATTAACCTCAAAATTTAATCAATCAATTTACCTTTATTTATTGATATTTATTTATATTTTTAATTATTTATTTATTTATTTATTTTATTTTGGTTGAAAATATGTGATACACAAATCATATAATGTCTAAAAAATTAGCATTTTATAGTTTCAGTCAAGATGGAACTATAACATGTTCTTTGTTTTAGACACAATCATATCAGAAAAGAGAAAAATCAGAAGTTTTTTAAGATTTTACTTTTCACCTTTTCAAGTTTAAAACTAAAATAACAAACACAATTAAATTTATTTTTTCTTATTTATATTGCAAACATAGGTTGTAATTGCTCGCTAGAGCCACCTCATTGAGGCGGTTCAAACGAGTACCCACAACCTATGACTCAATGAGACGATTCTAACGAGCACCCGCAACCTATGACTTGGAGCAGAAATAAGGAAAATAATGTATACCCCCTTAAACCCCATTTTCTCTATAAAAAGTGGGGTATAGGGGATGTTCCTTTTTCCTCAAAAACATATATTGTGTGTACTCGTTAGAACCGCCTCATGGAGCAGTTCTAACGAGCAGTCACACTGTAAAAACAAATTTTGTGTACTTGTCTGAACCGCTTCACCGTGGTGGTTCTAATGAGTACCCACAATATATGTTTAGAGCAGAAATAATAAAGTTATCAGGATTTTATCTGAAAAAAAAAAAAAACATCATTTTTGGTGGAAAAAAATTACCAATATATTTGAATTGGCATTTTCTGTAATGATAAACAATGGCTACTAAATATGAAATCCGAAAAAAGTGCTGTTGTTTCTTCCATGCAAATCAAAATAAGGACTTAGGTGTAAATGAATAGATGTCATTTGTCAAAGTCATATCCCTAGGTAATTTATTACCCTCTCTTGGTCCCCTACCTGTATGACAGCCTGAATACCCCAAGTGTATTTTATCTCAATGCTGGATTCTTTAATAAACGGTCATTAGGATGTTATGTAATCGAAAAATGTGTCTTTAAGGACGTCGTACCTGTTATGTTACAGAGCGTATCTTGCTAATTTGCATATTTAATCACTAGTGGATTATCGAATTTATTACATGACGTTAAAACATTCTCAGAGGCAACATCATATGATAAAACAACTTAATAAAGTCAAAATGACTACCATATGGGCCCCGTCAAGCGATTTTGGTACTTATCGCCTATGCGAGCAGCGAAGGTTCAGGCGAGCCTGCGCATCCGCGCAGTCTCGCCAGAACCTTTGCTGCTCGCTCATACAAGCAGTGAATCAAGAGGAACCTTCAGACAGAAAGCCATATCCCTGGCCCCTCTGAATGGCTGGGCATGCGCAGTTGAAATTTGTCATGACGGAATGCTCGAAGACACAAATTCGCTTGGCGGGGCTCATATATCTTGTGGTTCACTGCCCTGCAAAAACTGATTAAACAAAGTCATACTGCCTATCAAACATCAAAGGAAACAAGTAAATAAAGTCAAACTGACAACCATACATCTTGTGGCCCACTGCCCTGCAAGAAAACAACTGAACGAAATCATACTGACTTAATACATCTTGTGCTCTATGACACTGGATGAAAACATCTCAACAAAGCCGTACTGTCATACATCATAGAAAACAACTAAATAAAGTCATACTAACTAACATTCAACTTATGGTTTACACCTGCAAGAAAAGAACTGACCAAAGTCATACTGACTAATATTTATCTTGTGGCCCATGTTACTGCAAGAAAACAATTGAACTACAGTATACTGCCTATCATACATCTACTCCCCCATGACCTTGCCAGAAAGCTACTGATTAAAGACATTCAATAAAACATCTTGTGGCCAACAACCCTGCAAGAAAACAATGGTACAGCTCATACTGACTATCATCGATCTTGCAGCCCATGTTTATCCAAGAAAAATATTGAACAAAGTCATACTGCCTATCATACATCTTGTTCCCCTTGTCCTTGCAAGAATACTACTAAATAAAGTTAACCTGACAATCCTACATCTTGTAGACCATGACCCTTCAAAGAAACAACTGAACAAAGTTATTCTGACCTTCATCTAGTCCCTCATGTCTCCCCAAGAAAAACAATTGAACAAAGTCATACTGACTAGCATACATATTGTAGTCTACACCCCTTAAAGAAACAACTGAACAAAGTAATTTTGACCATCATACATCTTGTAGCCCATGTCCCTCCAAGAAAAGAATTGAACCAAGTCATACTTTATCGAGAGGTACCGGGTTCGATCCTCACATGTGCCATGTGTTGTTTCCTTGAGCAAGATACTTTATCCACATTGCTCAGTACTGGTTTCTACCCAGGAAAAGAGGGCCACATGGAAGATTAGTAGATGTACTAGTACTAAATGTGTTACCCTTTATAAATAAGGTCGATTATTATTATTATTATTATTATTATTATTATTATTATTATTATTATTATTATTATTATACTGACTATCATACAATTTTAGACCATGGCATTCCAAAAAACAATTGTACAAAGTCATTCTGGCTACCATATATTTTGTAGCCCGTGTTTCTCTAAGAAAACAATGGAAAACATCATATTGACTATGATACACCTTGTCTCTGCAAAAAAACAATTGAACATGTCCCTCCAAAAAACAAACAATTGAACTAAGTCATACTGACTATCATACTACTTGTTTCCCATGTTAAGGAATAAAGTCTTGTATCATAAGTCATGTGGCCCACAGCCCTGCAAGTAACAATTGAACAAAGTTGAACTGACTTCCATACATCTTGTGGTCCATCGCCCTACAAGAAAACATCCAAATAAAGTAATACTGCCTATCATACATCTTGTGGTCTATGGCCCTGCAAGAAAATTTCTGAACAAAGTCATACTGACTATCATACATATTGTGATCTATGGCCCTGCAACAAAGTCATACTGACTACCATACATCTTGTGGTCTATGGCCCTGCAAGCAAATTTCTGAACAAAGTCATACTGACTAGTGTATATCTTGTGGTCTATGGCCCTGCAAGAAAATTTCTGAAAAAAAAGTAATACTGCCTGTCATACAGATTGTGGTCTATGGCCCTGCAAGAAAATTTCTGAACAGAGTAATACTGACTGTCATACATCTCCTGACGTACTTCCTTGTACCATCACCCACTACATATATTTTGATGGAGAGATAGGAAAAATTATCCACGAATTATTGACAGCATGCCTCCTTATCTGTCGCTACACAAGGAGTTAAAGTTAAGTGGTAAAAAGAACCATTCCTATTTGAAAAATTTTCTCCAATCTCCACTCTTACAGGAAAGTATTTTCTGCCTTCCCAAATCTTACAGGAAAGAATTTTCTCCCATCCCTGCTTTTACAGGAAAGAATTTTCTCCCATCCACAATCTTACATGAAAGAATTTTCTTCCATCCCCACTCTTACAGGAAAGAATTTTCTTCCATCCCCACTCTTACAGGAAAAACTAGAAAAAGTGTCCATAGGACACAGATGCCCCCGCCAAATGCCATTCATAAAAAAATATTACAAATGTACTTCAAATCAATCATAAATTATATTAAAATCATAAATGTAGGCGGTAGAGCGATGACAAAAGTTTTTCTAAAAATAGCCACAGTGACCTTGACATTGAGGTCATGACCTTGAAAGTCAAAGCAACTCGAGATATTATCATAAGAAACATTTGTGTGAAGTTCTATTAACATCCATCAATAAATATAGGCACTAGAGCGATGACAAAGTTTTTCTAAAAATAGCCACAGTGACCTTGACCTTGAAAGTTGAAATAGCTCGAGATATTGTCATAAGGAACATTTGTGTGAAGTTATACTGAAATCAGTGAAGAAAGTCAAACTCGCTCAAGGTAATGTCATAAAGAACATTTGTGTGAAGATATATTGAAATCAGTGAAGAAATGTAGTAGCTAGAGCGATGACAAAGTTTTTCTAAAAATAGGCATTGTGATCTTCACCTTGAAAGTCGAAATAGCTTGAGATATTGTCATAAGGAACATTTGTGTGAAGTTATATTGAAATCGGTGAAGAAATGTAAGCGCTAGTGATGACAAAGTTTTTCTAAAAATAGCCACAGTGACCTTGACCTTGAAAGTGTAACTCGCTAGAGATATTGACATAAGAAACATTTGTGTGAAGTTATATTGAAATCGGTGGAGAAATATAGGCGCTAGAGTGATGACAAAATTTTTCTAAAAATAGATACAGTGACCTTGGCCTTGAAAGTTGAAATCGCACGAGATATTGTCATAAGGAACATTTGTGTGAAGTTATATTGAAATCAGTTAAGAAATGTAGGGGCTAAAGCGATAACAAAGTTTTTCTAAAAATAGCCACAGTGACCTTGACCTTGAGGTCATGACCTTGAAAGTCGAACTCGCTCGAGATATTGTCAGAAGAAACATTTGTGTGAAGTTATATTGAAATCAGTGAAGAAATGTAGGCGCTAGAGCGATGACAAAGTTTTTCTAAAAATAGCCACAGTGACCTTGACCTTGAGGTCATGACCTTGAAAGTCGAACTTGCACAAGATTTTTTATAAGGAACATTTGTGTGAAGTTATATTGAAATTGGTAGAGAAATGTAGGCGGTAGAGCGATGACAAAGTTTTTCTAAAAATAGCCACAGTGACCTTGACCTTAAGGTCATGACCTTGAAAGTCTTACACCTCGAGATTTTTTATAAGGAACATTTGTGTGAAGTTATAATGAAATTTGTGAAGAAATGTAGGCGCTAGAGCGATGACAAAGTTTTTCTTAAAAAAAGCCACAGTGACCTTGACCTTGAGGTCATGACTTTGAAAGTCGAACCCGCTCGAGATTTTTTTATAAGGAACATTTGTGTGAAGTTATGCTATATCCCCCTAACAACTATGTTGTGCGAGGGGATAAAAATATTACAAATGTACTTCAAATCAATCATAAAATATATGCATCAAGGGCAAATAATCCAAAAACCAAAAATGCAAGAGTTGTCTTCCTTGTTCATGACACATCGTCTCAGTGTGATGAATGCACCTGTGAAGTTTCATGAATATATTCCATACGGTTTAGGAGTTATGGCCTGGACACGGTTTACTATTTGGTACTAAGTCAAGGGCAGATAATTCAAAAACCAAAAATGCAAGAGTTGTCTTCCTTGTTCTTGACAAATCGTCTCAGTGTGATGAATGCACCTGTGAAGTTTCATGAATATATTCCATACGGTTTAGGAGTTATGGCCCGGACATGGTTTACTATATGGTACTAAGTCAAGGGCAGATAATTCAAAAACCAAAAATGCAAGAGTTGTCTTCCTTGTTCATGACACATCGTCTAAGTGTGATGAATGCACCTGTGAAGTTTCATGAATATATTCCATACGGTTTAGGAGTTATGGCCCGGACACGACATACCATTTGACTATATATGGATGTAAGTCAAGGGCAGATAATTCAAAAACTAAACAAGCAGGAGTTGTCTTCCTTGATCATGACACATCGTCTCAGTGTGATGAATGCACCTGTGAAGTTTCACGAATATATTCCATACGGTTTAGGAGTTGTGGCCCGGACACGGTTTACTATATGGTACTAAGTCAAGGGCAGATAATTCAAAAACCAAAAAAGCAAGAGTTGTCTTCCTTGTTCATGACACATCGTCTCAGTGTGATGAATGCAACTGTGAAGTTTCATGAATATATTCCGTACGGTTTAGGAGTTATGGCCCGGACACCGGACGAACAGACGGACAGGGGTAAATCTTAATGCCCTTCCGGTATTCTCCGAATACGCGGGGGCATAAAAATTCTTCCATCCCAACTCTTACAGGAAAGAATTGTCTTCAATCACCACTCTTACAGGAAAGAATTTGCCACCCATCCCCACCCTGACAGGAAAGAACTTGCTCCCTAAAGGTTAAAAGAGTAATCTCTGTATTGAAGATGGGAAAATATATTAGGTGATCTGCCATTCATGCATAATAAGAGAAAGAATTTTCTCCTATCCCCACTCTTACAGGAAAGGAGGAGTAGTATTATCTGGATCCCCACTGTTTGCAAAAACTTTTTTAAAGTAACAAACAGACATCAAAGAAGATGTCAATTCTAAACCCTTAACCCTTTTTGTACCAAACGGAATCTTCCTCCTTATAAAAAGCAAGAGTTCATTTCAAAATTTAGGGGTGTCAGGTAGTGTTTTCATGAAAATTTATTTGGGAAAATGACTAAAATTTTAGAAAACAGTGGCGGCTCTGATCAGATGCCGCATTCTGCGGCGTCTGATCTGGGCCTGCACTGTTTGCCAGGGTACCCGTTTTGGGGTTTCTTGTACTAAATAGGTTAAGATACCATGAAAAACTTCATCATGTGAAAATGTCGTCTGTTTGTGTTGTCTGCTGCATTTTCTTGCAAACATTTCAAGCATATTTTTGCATACAGGCAAACAGATTGGACCCAGATTAGACTGCTCCTAGAGGAGCAGTCTGATCTAGGTCCACACTGTTTGCAAAAATGACTTTTAAGTTACCAGCAGACAGCAAAGCAGACGACAATTGTTGTGATTGGCATGGTGTTATAGGTTAAAGGTTAAAATAAAGCTGATTTTTTTGCAAACAGTGAAAGCCCTGCGGTGTCTGATCTGGGCCTGTGTACTGTTTGCCTGCTTGACATATTAAACCAAATGAGGCCTAATTGGCCGAAACTAGCTAGTCTGGCCCAGAAAATATTTACACTCCATATTTTCCAGTTCTGTGGTGTATTCCTTGCTTCCAAAGGATAACCCTTTCTAGAACATATTGGATCTTACCAGTTATTGCCGGAGCCTGAGACATCAGTGATGAGCTGTCTAAAGTCAAATACTTCCCGCAGTGGTCCCTTCATCATCTCACTCACTACTCCCTCCTCCATGTCCACTAAAACTGCCTAAATAAAGGATCTTAGACTTAGATGAGCGGTCAATTCATATGAAATAACCATGAATCTAAGATACTGTTTATCATATAACAATTACAAATC
This sequence comes from Lucinisca nassula, assembly GCA_963580285.1. Taxonomy (NCBI): domain Eukaryota; kingdom Metazoa; phylum Mollusca; class Bivalvia; order Lucinida; family Lucinidae; genus Lucinisca; species Lucinisca nassula. The sequence continues at coordinate 90,458,788 of OY757020.1, read as the reverse complement.
AAATTTTATTGCTGAAGAAGTGTTATTACATGAGTTTTATGACATGATTTTATACACAGAGCAACAGCAATGTTATATGTTAAAGTAAATCATTACGAAAACATGCCTGTACAAATACATTGTAAGTTTTACCGCAAAAAAAAAAACACTAATTTTTTATATGAAAAATTGTGATATTTTTCTTATTTCTGCTCAAAATATAAAATGTGAGTACTCGTTAGAACCGCCTCATCGAGGCGGTTCTAACGAGTATCCACAATCTATATTTAAGAGCAGAAATAAGAAAAAAAAAAGGTTTACCCCTGTAAACCCCAGTTTTACTATATAAAAGTGGGGTTCAAGGGGGTCAAAATTATATAGGTGTGTTGTCAAATGAAATGACCATGAATCTAAGATGTGGTTTATCATATAACAATTACAAATCAAATTTTATTGCTGAAGAAGTGTTATTACATGAGTTTTATGACATGATTTTATACACTGAGCAACAGCAATGTTATATGATAAAGTAAATCATTACAAAAACATGCCTATACAAATACATTGTAAATTTTACTGCCCCCCCCCCCCCCCCCCCCCCCCCAAAAAAAAACACTAAATTTTCATATGACAAATTGTGATATTTTTCTTATTTCTGCTCTAAAATATAGATTGTGGGTACTTGTTAAAAGAGCCTTGATTGATATTTTTTCTTATTTCTGCTCAAAATATAAATTGTGAGTACCGCCAAAAAAACACTAAATTTTTGTATGAAAAATTGTGATATTTTTCTTATTTCTGCTCAAACTATAAATTGTGAGTACTCGTTAGAACCGCCTCGATGAGGCGGTTTTAACGAGTACCAACAATTTATATTTAAGAGCAGAAATAAGAAAAATAAAGTTTACCCCTGTAAACCCCAGTTTTACTATATAAAAGTGATGTTCAAGGGGGCCGAAATTATATAGGGGTGGTTTCATGATGATCTTACATGAGTAGTCATTTCATATGAAATCACCATGAATATAAGATGCTGATCATATAACAATTATAAATCAAATTTTATTGCTGAAGAAATGTTATTACATGAGTTTTACGACACAACCATCAATGTTATATGATAAAGTCAATTATCATATGAGCCCGATCAGGCAAAAATGTCTTTAACCCCATGCTTTTTGGATAAAAAGCGGGGATCATTTCATACACCCATCTGTATGTTCGTCTGTAATGTCACACTATTGCTCCTAGACCAATTAAGCTAGAAACTCTAAAATGTGATAGCCTTATGGTCATACAGAGATGGGACCTTGGTTTAAAGACTCATCTGAATGTCTGGAGAAGCCCGGGATCAATTCTGCGACCCCTTGTTTACAAGGCGAGTAGCGTAACCACTACACCACGGAGGCTTCTACAGTCATGTTGAATATTAAATTGGTTATTATAATGAATAGTAGACAAAGTGGTGCAAAAATTTAGCCCAAGGATCATGTCTGGGAGGATTTGGGGTCCTTTTATTGTGACATGATTTTCAGAGCACAAGGATATGTGATGGCATGCCACGTACTTGCTCTAGTTCAAGCTTCTGCACTCAAAGAAGACACTAATCAGTCTATGTACAACCTTATTCAACATACCGTATTTAACTTAGGCATTGGTACAGATAGGCCTGAGCATATGGTGTAAACCAAGATGAGAGGCCACAGAAATGACAGAAGGCAGGGTCTACACTTTTTGCCACTCATCTCGCTATTTTAAGAAACATTGGGTAGTAAATTGTACTTATTCAAATGTTCATTGTTTTTTAAGAAACAGCACTGTGTAGTAAACTTTAAAAACAAGCACTTAAGAGGAATAGATACACCTTCAGGGGAGACAACTCTTGCACAATTATTTTTGTCTCCCATGTTAATAGTGGTCAACTCTTAAAGGAAAGGTGCATTATTGAGCTATCCGGAAATAAAATGCTTCCAAAAATAAAATACATATAGCCGGTATTTTTCTTTAAAACAATACAAATGAAAGCATTTTATGCAAAAATGCGAACAATTATGATGACACGTAAACGAGTTTGAGAGGGATTCCCTAACTAGGTTTCGAACACTAGTTAGATCTATTTTTAGTTCGTGACAAAAATAGAATCCCCATATATGACGTTATGCGACGTTCATTTTTGGCCTTGTTTCCTTAGGCCATGCCTGAATCGGAAAAAAATATGACGCTGAATACCATGCCATAAGTAACTACACTCAGAGACGATAGTCAGATACTGTCACCATGTATGTGTAAAGTGACAGATTTATTTTTAGAACAGAAATTCCGATTACATGTTCAGACCGAAGGGTAAACACGAATGAAAACGACCATTTTCACAAAGTTCTGAAGCTGTATTTGGCTCCAAAAGTGTACACATAACAAAGGAGTATGCATTGAAGATGAGAACCAGAAAAAAAAATTTGTGACCCGGTAGCTCAATAATGCACCTTTAAGAGTAGACCCCTTTCTCCATGGGACAGTGTTTATAGAAAAGCAAACAGGAAGTCCCGAAACTTGTCTCCCTTTGAAAAATGGCAGAAAATGTGCTGGGTGTTACAATTCCCCCTAACCCATTTTGTACCTGAAACCCAAAACGGATACCCTGGCAAACAGTGCAGGCCCAGACCAGATGCCACAGAACATGGCTTCTGATCAGGGCCTACACTGTTTGCAAAAAGTTTGGCCATTTTTCAAATAAATTTTGAATAAAAACACAACCTGTCACCCCTAAATTTTGAAATGGACTCCTGCTACATATAAGGAGGAAGATTCCATTTGGTACAAAAAGGGTTAAAATCATAACAACAAGCCAAAGAATGTCCTTTCTAATACCCAATAATCTCCTTATTTTCATGAAAAAGTCTCTATACCACCTTACCCTTGCTTTAAGTGAGCGAATCTTGCCTTTTCCCTGCTGTAGTGGAATGTTGGCTGGGTCCTCACACCGGCTGTCCACATTTCGGAAGAAACTGCTGAGTGACTCATCATAGACACCAGTCTGGAAAATGTGATGTAATTATACCAGTCTAGAAAATGTGATGTACATTGTTTTTACAAAAATGTATACCAGTACTACAGGTCTGAAAATGTGATGCATTTGTACCAGTCTAGAAAATGTGATGTATTTATCCCAGTTTGGCAGATGTGATGTACATGTATTTATATCAGCAGGGAAAATGTGATGCATTTATACCTGTCCAGAAACTATGATGTATTTACATACATGTATATCAGTAGGAAAATGAGAAGTATTTATAACTGTAATGTGAATGTGATGTCTTTATTTGTTTTGTTTGATGTGATGTTTAACGTCCACGTCAACACTATATACGTCATTTTGGAGGCCCTGCTTCCAATTTTGTGGGATTTTTATCCGACATCGAGATGAAATGACATCTCAAGCCCTGTCGCCCAATGAATTCAATAGGATTTATAAGCATGGATGGTTCGACTCACACTGCTTTGCCAGGGCAGGCTTAGATCCTCTAAGCAGTTTACCAGTACTCGTGTGCCGTCGAATTCAGCTCTGCATGGAAGCATCATGCAGCCCATTTATTTCTTCAAGCCCCGATGGGCGGAGGCCAGTGATGTCTTTATACCATATCAGTCTTGAAAGTATGGCGTGTTGACCAGTCAAGAAAATGTGATGTATTTTCCCATGAAAGAATGTTGCAAACCCAGGGGGATCGAACCTGTAACCTCCTAATCACCAGTAAGATACACATCAGACCAAACCACTGATGATGGCCCACTAATGTTGTGTACAATACAGATGAACCTCAGAATCTGCTAAGTTACAATAAAATCCTTCAATTTTATAATGTCACCCCCGCCATCAGGGCTTGGAGAAACAAACTGGGCTGCAAGATGTTTCCTTGCAGAGCTGAAGAGGACCATATATGAGGAGTGGTAAACAACTTAGAAGGACTAAGCCTGCCCAGGCAAAGCGGTGTGAGTAAGACCGTCCAATGCATATAAGCCTTTTGATTTCTATGGGCGGCAAACAAATCACTTAAATCTTAACAATAATCAAGCCACTCCCATTGCTGATTACTAACCAATTAAATTACTAGATATAACATACATGTATTTGTTCAATTCACAAACTGCATGACAAACAGTGTAGATCCAGATCAGATGGCTTCTTCAGAAGCCATCTGATCAGGATCTACACTGTTTGCAAAGGTTGCGGTTGTCCTGAACAGCAGGATAAGGGTTAAGATGGAAAAGTACTGCATCTGTTGTTTGCTGCATCTTCTTGCAAACCATTCTAACATATTTGTGCACACATGTAAGCAATATGAACCCTGATTAGACTGCTCCTAGACGATGTTTTTTTATTTTTGTTGTTTTACATCCCTGTCAAAATTATTTAGGTGATTTCGGAGACCTTGCTTCTGATTTTGTGCGACTTTTACCCGACGATTCTTGACAGGGAACATGGGATCAAATTCCCCGCCTGAGAGCAATATTTGCGCAAACCCAAGACATTCCCCGCGTGAAAGCGATATTTGCCCTCGCTTAAAGGCTTGGGCAAATATCGCTTGCAGGTGGGGAATGTGATCCCATGTTCCCCGTCAAGAATCAAGATAAATATTATGAACAAATAGGCTTAGGCTTTGTAGATTCTGACAAGCGCAATTCATTACATGGGCCTCGTCAAGCGATTTTGGTACTTATCGCCTATGCGAGCAGCGAAGGTTCAGGCAAGCCTGCGCATCCGCGCAGTCTCGCCAGAACCTTCGCTGCTCGCTCATACAAGCAGTGAATCAAGAGGAACCTTCAGACAGAAAACCATATCCCTGGCTCCTCAGAATGGCTGGGCATGCGCAGTTAAAATTTGTCATGACGGAATGCTCGAAGACACAAATTCGCTTGGCGGGGCTCACATGATATGACTTTCACTTTAACAATTACCACAGTCAGATCATGAGAAAATCTGTTTTTATGCCATTTGTGAACAATAAAGGAGCAGATCAGCCTGCACATCCATGCAGTCTAATCACTATCTTTGTGTTCCAGGCTTAGATAGTACAATAAGTGAGCAGTCTGATCAGGGTTTACACTGTTTGCCATTCTGTCTACACTTTTTGAACTCCTTGCTGGATCATGAAACAAATTTATCATATGACGTCGCGTCTGAGAGTGTAATAACGCCATGTTATATTTTCAATAATCCACTAGTGGATTAAATATGCAAATTAGCTAGATACGCCCTGTAATGTTACATGTACGCCATCCTTAACGGCGTAGCGTTTACTTATGGCGGAATATTGACACTTTTGTAAACAATCGTGAATAAAAATGCGTTTTAAATGTCATATGATAAATAGAATCTTGCATTCATGCTCATGTATTATTGAATTTATTAAACTCGTTGAAGAAAAGGGATAAAATGCTCGGCAAAGCCTCACATTTTATCCCTTTTCCTTAACTCATTTAATAATTTCAATAATACATGATTACTCATGTAAGATCCTCTATTTATTAAATTTTAGGAGAGAATTACAGCAAGTCCTCAAGGTGTTCGAATTTTTAGGATATTTATGGTATTCTGTGTGTTTGTTTGTTTAATTTGAGGTTTAACATCCCTGTCAACACTGTATAGGTCATTTTGGAGACGTTGCTTCCTTTTTTGTGGGATTTTTACCCGACATTGAGATGAAATGACATCTCAAGCCCTGTCGCCCAATGAAACAAATCTGGTTTATAAGCATGGATGGTCGGACGCACACCGGTTTGCCTGGGCAGGCTTAGATCCTCTAAGAGGTTTACCAGTACTCGTGTGCGGCCGGATTCAGCTCTGCGTGGAAGCATCATGCAGCCCGGTATTCTGTGTAGCCTAGGAGGCTGGTCAAAACTAAGGGTGACACGATTAATCTTATAATGGATTAATCGATCGATAAATTCAACAAAAATGATTATTATTTCTGATTTGCTTTTAATCGATTACTTGATAGGTACAATTTACTACCCAAAGTTATGCCTAAAATAGCGGGATGAGTGGCAAACAGTGCAGACCCTGATGAGACGCTGCATTCTGCGGCGTCTCATCTGGGTCTACATTGTTTGCTCAGGCATGTCTGTTCAAATATACATATGGTAAAGTGCAACATATGGTAAGAGTCATGCTCAGAAGAAAGCCAGACAGGTAAAATTATGACAAAAACCTTAGCGATTACTAATCGATTATCGATCACAATGACGGGATTGATAATCGATTATTTTCTCAGCTCCAATTAGCCAGCCCTAGTCAAAACCCATAAGACAGGTTTTCTCCTGATGGGGGTCATTATAAGGGCATAGCCCCAGATAAGAGGGGGTATCCAAATATTATTTTTCTTATTTCTGCACGAAAACATATGTTGTGGGTACTCATTAGAAGCGCCTCTATGAGGCGCTTCTAATGAGTACCCACAACATATGTTTTCATGCAGAAATAAGAACAAGAGGGCCATGATGGCCCTGGATCGCTCACCTGACCCACACTGTACAAATGAAATGGTAGGTAACATAGTAAGGTGCCTTGTCAGAAGGAAAATAGATGACAAATATGAAGGCTCTATCTCAAATGGTTCAAAAGTTATGATGAAGTAGGTCAAAGGTCAAGGTCACAGGTCAAACTTTTTGTATGGATGTGAAGCCATTGTCACAAGGAATATACATGCCAAATAAGAAGGCTCTATCTCAAATGGTTCCAAAGTTATGATTAAGGAGGTCACAGATCACAGTCAAGGTCACAGGTCAAAATAATTTGCATGAGTCTATCTTAAATGGTTCAAAAGTTATTACAAAAACGGTCAAAGGTCAATGACCCGTCACAGTTAAAAAATTTTGCATGGGTGGGAAGCCCTTGTCACAAGGTACCTACATGCCAAATATGAAGGCTGTATCTTAAATGGTTCAAAAGATATGAGAAAGAAGGTCAAATGTCAATGTCACAGATCAAACTTTTTGTATGGGTGGAAAGTCCTTGCCACAAGGAACATACATGCCAAATATGAAGACTCTACCTCAAATGGTTCAAAAGTTATGATAAAGCAGGGCACATGTCAAGGTCAAGGTCACAAGTCATTTTTGTATGAATAGGAGGTCCTGGTCACAAGGAAACTACGTGCCAAATATGAATGCTCTATCTCAAATGCTTCAAAAATTATGACAAAGTAGATCAAAGGTCAAGGGCATAAGACAAAATTTTTTATGGGTAGGAAGACCTTTTCACAAGGAACATACATACCAAATGTGAAGGCACTTTCTCAAATGGTTCAAAAGTTACAATAAAGTATGTCAAATGTCAAGGTAAAGGTCACAGATCATTTTATGTATGAATAGGGAGCCCTTGTCGTAAGGAACCTACATGCCAAATATGAAGGCTGTATCTCAAATGCTTCAAAAGTTATGACTAAGTAGGTCAAAGGTCAAGGTGATGGGTAAAAAATTTTGAATGGTTGGGAAAACCTTGTCACAAGGAACATACATGCCAAATATGAAGGCTTTATCTCATATGGTTCAAAAGTTATGATAAAGTAGATCATAGGTCAAATTTTATATGAGTGGGAAGCCCTTGACACATTGTCAAGGAACCTACATGCCAAATATGAAGGCTCTATCTCAAATGGTTCAAAAGTTATGACAAAATAGCCTACTGGACTACTTTTTGATTTGACATGACCCATATACGAACTTAACTGAGATATTGTCCAGATGATTATTCTGAGCAAGTTTTATGATGATTGGACTAAAACTATGGCCTCTTAGAGTGTTCAAAATGTTTCTCTATGATTTGACCTGCTGACCTACTTTTTAACCCTACATGACCCATATTCAAACCCAGATATTGTCAAGTTGATCATTCTGAGTAAGTTTGATGATGATCGGACCAAACCTGTGGCCTGCAGTGTGTTCACAATGTTTTTTCTATGATCTGACCTACTTTTTGACCAGACATGACCTATAATCGAAATTAACCAAGATATTGTCAAATGATCATTCTGAGCAAGTTTGATGATGATCAAACCAAAACTGTGGCCTTTAGTGTGTTTTTCTACGATTTGACCTACTGACTTACTTTTTGACCCAACATGACCCATATTCGAATCTGACTGAGAAATTGTTCAGATGATCATTCTGGGTAAGTTTGATGATGATCGGACCAAAACTGTGGCATCTAGTGTGTTCACAAGGCTTTTCTATGATTTGACCTACTGACCTTCTTTCTGCACCAACATGACCCATATTCGAATTTGACCGACATATTGTCAAGATGATCATTCTGGGCAAGTTTGATGATGACTGGAGCAAAACTGTGGCCTCTAGTGTATTCAAACAATTTTTCTATGATTTGACCTACTGACCTACTTTGTGACCCAACATGATCCATATTGGAACTTGACCAAGATATTGTCAAGATGATCATTCTGAGTAGGTTTGATGATGATAGAACCAAACCTGTGGCCTGTAGTGTGTTCACAAGATTTTTCTATGATTTAACCTTTTGACCTACTTTTTGACCAGACATGACCCATATTCGAACTTGGCCAAGATACTGTCAACACGATCATTCTGGGAAAGTTGAAATATGACGATCGGACCAAAACTGTGGCCTCTAGCAGGGAAATTTCTGGGATGGGCCTGAGCCATTTTATGAGAAAACTGATAGATATAGACAGAATCTGATTTAAATTTTGTTTGGCCCCCATATATAAGCTATTCAAATTTGATGTAAATTTTGCTCTAATCTGACTGTCTGAATTGAGGTTTAACATCCCCGTCAACACTGTATAGGTCATTTCGGAGATGCTGCTTCCAATTTTGTAGGACTTTTACCTGACATTGAGATGAAATGACATCTCAAGCCCTGTCGCCCAATGAAACCAATAGAGTTAATAAGCATGGATGGTCCGACTCGCACCGCTTAGATCCTAGAAAGCTGTTTTCCAGTACTAGTGTGCGGTCGGTTTCAGCTCTGCGTGGAAGCATCATGCAGCCCATCTATTTCTTCAAGCCCTGATGGGCGGGGGCTGAATTTTGCATTAAGGATTCCTGGGCCCATCAGTTTTTCCAAAAGGCCCATGAAAATTCAAAACGGCCCATCAAAATTTTGATTTTTTCATGTACATGAATGGAAGATGGGCCCTTGGCCCATTTTTAGGGCCGATCAGTTTTTTTTTTGCCAAAAATAACCTGCTCTAGTGTTCACAAGGTTCTTCTTTGATTTGACCTACTGACCTACTTTTTGACTCGACATGACCCATTTTCAAACTTGATCGAGATTTTGTCAAGATGATGATTCTGGGCATGTTTTATGATGATTGGACCAAAACTGTGGCCTCCACTGTGTTCACAAGTTTTTTCTATGATTTGACCTACTGACCTACTTTTTGATCCAACATGACCCATATTCAAACTTGACTGAGATACTGTCATGATGATCAGCCCAAAACTGTGACCTCTATTGTGTTCACAAGAAAAGTTTACGCATGGACGACCCACGACAACGCCGAACATCTCACGGTCACAAAAGCTCACCATGACCATTGGTCAGGTGAGCTAAAAATATCAGTTCTTTTCAGATAAAAAAACAGCTTATCTGGCTATGATGAAGGGTCACAGAACATACCTTATTTACAGCAGCATGTTCTCTGAGTGCCAGGTCCCAGAACCTACATCCAATCTGGTTACCACACTGACCAACTGAAAATAAATAAACTAGAGCTAGATTGGGGGCCAATCATAATATCCACACTTTTTAAGTAAGGTCCAAGCAATGTGGGCAAAATTTATAGCAACATCTTATCCGCACCCCTATGGAGGGTGATCCGAAAATCAGAATGAAAAACCTGTTACATATGTAATGTCTAATGCATTAAGCAGTCCACATGACAAATTTGGAGCCAAAATGTTGAAAATTGACTTTGTAATGGCCATTTTTGTGAATTTGACCTTTTGACCTTGACCTTTGACCCCAGAGGTCACAGGGAACATCCAAAACCTTATGTGTACTCTACACATCCTAGGAAACCATCCTGCCAAATTTGAACACTGTTCAGCAACCGGTGTAGGAGGAGTTCGCGTTACAAGGAACTTTACACTAACGGACAGACAGATGGACAGATGGGACCAATCACAGTATATCCAACTTTTCTTTGAAAATTGCGGATATAACAATAAGGAATGGATACGCTTTTGAACATGAAGCCTCTGATATTTTTCATATTCATACTCTAAACATGGATTGGTGCTTCATGCAAACCAGACGTGTAAAATTTCCCTCAAACTTACTTGCCCTAATTGTCGAAACTTTTCGTTTAGGTGCTAAATATGAAGAAAAAGTAAGGTCAGTTTTGAAAACCTTACTCGCCCTGCCTTAAAACTTACTCGCAAATGCGAGCGGGCGAGTGGAATTGTACACCCCTGCAAACCATTCCTCAGAGCAAAAATGAGAAAAATAATGTTTACCCCTGCAAACCTCAGATTCTCTATATAAAGTGGGGTTTATAGGGATGTTCATTACATGGACTTGTTATCATCATAGGTGGGCAACATGTGACTGTAGTTACACTTTAAGTGTTACAGCTATGCTTGGAACCTAAATTGGCGCCCCCATTGAACAATGCCACATTGACAACTGCCTCACTATGATGTATAAGATCACTTAATATATTGTTGTAATATACCCACATCTGAGTACATGTACCTCATCCTCAATACTAGACCATCAGCCCACAATCATGATTGCATCCCCTTGCATACAGACAAATTTACACCCGCACAGACTACTACAAGTACCCGGTACACCTTCATTCCCAGGACTATTTTTCAATGGAATGCTGTACCTGCCTATGTTGTAAAGCTACCCACTCTGATGCAGTTTTGCAGTGTTGTTAGCCTGGTGGTTCATGCTTCTCCTTAAAAGACCAATTTCTCTTTTTATCTTTTAACTATTGTCACCAGTCAAAGTTTCAGGACATATGCATTTTAAGAATAATAATGAATGTATAAGTGAGAAACGGATCTTGATGTGGGATGAATGTGGAATGAATGGTTTTATTTTTTTAGGTCATAGTAAGAATGAGAAGAAGACGGAATTTCACAGAAACTAGAAATGTGTTCATAGGACACGGATGCCCCCGCCTGAAAATATGTCTATGTTGGAATTCATACATAGAAAGTTATTGACCGTGTTTAAGTTTTGGACCCTTTTTTCACATTTGACCTCTAAGTATGACCTTGACCTTGGAAGGAACGACATTGTTTTTGTGTGAGGCAGATTTGTCTCATGATGGCCAACATTTCTGCCAAGTAATTTCAAAATCCATCCAGAGATAAGAAAGTTATTGGCTGCGTTTAAGTTTCAACCATTTTTTTTACCTTTGACCTCTAAGTATGACCTTGACCTTGGAAGGAACGACATTGTTTTTGTGTGAGGCAGATTTGTCTCATGATGGCCAACATTTCTGCCAAGTAATTTCAAAATCCATCCAGAGATAAGAAAGTTATTGGCTGCGTTTAAGTTTCAACCATTTTTTTTACCTTTGACCTCTAAGTATGACCTTAGAGGTACGGATCTGGGTTTGCATGTGACACATCGTCTCATGATGGTTAACATTTCTACAAAGTAATTTCAAAATTCATCCAGAAATAAGTAAGTTATTGACTGCGTTTAAGTTTCGGACCCTTTTTTGACCTTTGACCTCTAAGTATGACCTTGACCTGGGTTTTGCACGTGACACATCGTCTCATGATGGTTAATATTTCTACAAAGAAATTTCGAATTCCATCCAGAAATAAGGAAGTTATTGACTGCGTTTAAGTTTCGGACCCTTTTTTGACTGTTGACCTCTAAGTATGACCTTGACCTTGGAGGTACGGACCTGGATTTTGCACGTGACCCAATGACTCATGATGGTTAACATTTCTACAAAGTAATTTCAAAATCCATTCAGAAATAAGAAAGTTATTGATTGCATTTAAGTTTCGGACCCTTTTTTTTTTGCCTTTGACCTATAAGTATGACCTTGTCCTTGGAGGTACAGATCTGGGTTTTGCATGTGACACGTCGTCTCATGGTGGTTAACATTTCTGTCGAGTAACTTTAAAATCCATCAAGAAATAAGGAAGTTATTGACCCCGTTTAGGTTCCGGACGCACAGACGGACAGACAGGGGCAACACTATATGCCCTTTCCACCATTCTTCGAATGGCGGGGGCATAAAAAAGAGTTAATTATGTATTTAACTTGAATTTCATAAATTTCATATTTTCCCACGATTTTGTTCATCTAAGTAAACCTTTGTAAAATAGGTCTTGAGGTATTGTTTTAACAAACATGCATGTTATGCATCATGGCTTGAGAAATATTTTAGCACCTGTTAGGCAACAAAGTCTTTGAGCTGGGAGGTCGTCAAGCCAAACAATAAGATTCAATCAACTAAGGAAACACATGTCACTCTTTGGATTTCAAACTGAAACTTAGTAGACAGCCAAATTAGTAATCAGGAAAAAACAGTAATCACTCTGAGAAAGCAAATTTCTATTGTTCAAAGGAAAATGTGATTTTTAAATAATTGGTTTCTTTTCTCTCTGAATTTCATAAATTTCATATTTTCCCAGGATTTTATTCATCTGGATAAACCTTTGTAAAGTAGGTCTTGAGGTATTGTTTTGAAAAAATATGCATGTTAAGCATCATGGCTTGAGAAATGTTTTAGCACCTGTTAGGTACTACATTGTAGACCCTGCACAGACTGTTAGATTCAAAGTGCTGTGTAGAGACTTACAAATCATTGCTGAATCTTAGTAACAGAGAAATAGTGACTTTACAACATAAGGAAATTAAGGAAATTAAATAGCTATGTAAGGGAGATAACTTTATGAAACTTGTAAGACTTTTGATTTAAGAAAATTGATGAACATTAAATTTTTGGGAAAAGTATATGCTGGTGACATCACGTTAAGGACATTAACAATTTGTGTTTTAGGAACTTGACATTTCAGGACTTGTTTAGGACTTGACATTTCATGTGAATTTCTTGGAAAATTATGCTAAAGTGAATAAAGACATTTAGGACATTCTAGTGAAAAACTATCAGAGGAGTAGGAAAATTTGTGGACGAACAGACGGACAGACAGACAGACAGACCGACGGACAGAGTGATTACTATAGGGCACCCACACTTTCAGTGCGGGGCCCTAATAAGACAATGAAATATACAAAATAGTCTGCATCATTCGCATTATTTGAAACTTTTGAGTAAATTTACAGAAAATATTTAAATATAAAATTTTGGGAAATGTGAACTGTGTTGTGTTAACTTTACACTCTACATCACATCAGACTTTATGTTTGGTGTGATCCTTATGTCACCCAGGAGGTTTGGTTAGGGGACCAATTTAAACCCAGGTCTTGTATGCTACATCTTGAGCTTAATTCCCCAACTTTGCCAAGTGAGTGCACTCATACAAGGCCTGGGCAAAGAAGCGACAGGGACCTCAATTGGCACCCCTGCCCCAGAGCCACACCAACCCCAGAACCCCCTTGTTTGTGACACTATACTAACACTCTTTCCGCACAGTACAAACTCATTTCACCAACTTTTCTTTTCGTTTATTCAGCTAACACTGTTCAACACTCAGTTTGCAGGAACACATCTTTTGTCAACCTTGGGGCTTTGGACGTACTGGAGGATAATTACGGTAGGGAGCTTTAACCCTTATCTTGCTGTTCACGACAACCCCTATCTTTGCAAACAGTGTAGATCCAGATCAGATGGCTTCTGAAGAAGCCATATGATGAGGATCTACACTGTTTGACATTTAGTTTATGAATTTGTAGGAATAAATCACATCAAGTAATCTGATTGGTTCAAAGTCAGAAATGGGTGTGGCTAAACTGAATATTCAGCTAGAGAAGGGTTAACCTGCATAGGGGATTATTCTCACAGCATAGGGGGCCTCCTGTTAACATACTGATCCAAAGGATGGTGCACTTCATGGCATTCATCAGAATCAGAATCATCCCTGCAAATGATGCCAGTGGAGCATGTTCTGACGTGCACCGCAATTTTATTACCATTTCTTGTTGGGATGCTGTACACCATCCAAACAGATGACCTTGTTCCCCACAGCTATGCACTGGAGGAATCATCATTCATTTGTGTTTCAGACCTTTGCTGCAAGAACTGACATTTATAAAGAATCATTCTTCCCCCGAGCTATTAGAGACTGGAATGCCCTTCCCAATTCGATTATTTCAATGGCTGAAAGTGCTGAGGATTGTGTAGCTAAGTTTACCTCTTTGGTGAGAGCTAGGAACTAACTTCTCATCACAGGTCCTGGTGTATGAATGTCAGTTGATGTGTCACCAGTAACAATTCTGATTCCTGGAATGGTGGAGCTTGATAGCTCAGTGGTTAGTGCACTTGCCTCTGATGCTAGAGGTCCCGGGTTCGATCCCCCATGCATCGGGGATAAAATTTCGGTGTTCAAACATGCTCCATAGGCATCATTTGCAGGGATGAATGTCATAAGGTGCACCGTCCTTCAGATCGGGACGTTAACTGGAGGCCCCCTGTACAGGGAGAACCATCCCCTGTGCAGGTTAAAGAACCCTACTGTAATTACATGATTACTGTGTAGGCTTAACCGCTTTCATCCTGCAAAACCTGGAGTGTTACTGTATGTAATGTACACCTGCGAGTAATGGCCAGATGTGACCGATCGCAGTATCAGTAGAAAGAAAGAAGGCAGTGGCTAGCCATCCGGTACCAGACGACCAGCCTGAGTCTGCTCGTCCAGTACCTGACGACCAGCCAACGAGTCTGCTCATCCGGTACCGGACGGCTAGCCAACCCACGTAGGAATGGCTAGCAGTCTGGTAGTAAATTTAAGTCTATCATTTTAGTCTATCATTTATATAGGGTATGCGTTCCAAATAAAATATTACCCACTTTATGATGTAATAAAGATATTTCTAATTTACTTTAACAGTATTCTTATCACCTGTTTGTCGCCATTTTTTCACTAAATTTCAGAAATGGGATATAACTGTAATTGACTCTGATGCAATAGCTGTTCTACTCAAAGCTTTGTTTAGGCACTGTAACAATTAATATCATTATTATTATGTCAATGTTATTATTTTTATCTTTACATTATTATTGTTATTATTAAAATCTGAAAATGTTTGTCCGATGTTGAGCTTGCAATTAATTGTGATAGATTAACATTAAATTTGGCGAGCATATTTATTTAGCCTATCAGTTCAACATGGTAGGTACAAAGATATATCAATTGTGGGCAATTATCTTGTTAGCAGGGCACACATATAGGCAGTGATTCTTTCAATGTTTCCAGAACAATTACCGTAATGATCCTATGTATTAGGGCCGACAGGCTACAGCAAATAAGGCAGTCCTGAAGCAGGGTCTACACTGTTTGTCATTTCATCTGCACCTTTTGGACTCTTTGCTGGATCATAAAAAAGTTGTTAAAAAATTTAAGAGAATAACTGCAAGTCATCAAGATCCTAATTTTTTAGCCAACGAGTCTGCTCATGCGGTACCGGACGGCTAGCCCAGAAGTGTAAAATTTCCCTCAAACTTACTCGCCCTTATCATCTAAACTTTTCATTTAGGTGCTAAAAATGAAGAAAAAGTAAGGTCAGTTTTGAAAATCTTACTCGCCCCGCATTAAAACCTACTCACAAATGCGAGTGGGCGAGTGGAATTTTACACCCCTGTAGCCAACCCACGTAGGAATGGCTAGCCATCCGGTAGTAAATTTAAGTTTATCATTTTATATAGGGTATGCGCTTCCTAATAATATTATCCACTTTATGGTGTAATAAAAATATTTCTAATTTACTCTACCATGTCTATTGTATTCTTATCACCTGTTTGTCGCCATTTTTTCACTAAATTTCAGTACATTGACCCCGATGCAATAGACTGTTGTACTCAAAGTCTTGTTCGGGCACTGTTATTAATATTATTATCATTGTGTCAATGTTATAATTTCTCTTTTTATCCCCACGTTTTTAAAAACAAGAGGGCCATGATGGCCCTGGATCGCTCACCTGATCCATAGAGTAACAAGTGGGCCCCGGGGAGGGCCATTATTGACCCAAAGGTTATAATGTGCATAATGTTGAGGGAAGTCTAAAAAGGTGAAGCTTCATACCAAATATCAACAAAGGCTATAATTGTCCACTAGATGATGAAGCTCCATACCAAATATCAAAGACATGGGCCTCGCAGTTTCAGAGAAGAAGATATTTAAAGATTTCCCTTATAAGTCTATGTAAAACCAAAGGGTCTCGGGGCGGGAGCATTTTTGGACCCAGGGCTATAATTTGGACAATCTTAATAGAGGTCCACTAGATGAAATGTAACACCAAATATCAAAGACCTAGGCCTTGTGGTTTCACAGAAGAAGAGTTTTAAAGATTTTCCCTATATAAGTCTATGTAAAACCAAAGGGCCAAGAGGCGGGGGCATTTTTGGCCTCAGGGCTATAATTTGAACAATCTTGGTAGAGGTCCACTAGCTGAAGCTTCATACCAAATATCAAAGACCTAGGCCTTGTGGTTTCAGAGAAGAAGATTTTTAAAGATTTTCCCTACATAAGCCTATGTAAAACCAAAGGGCCCCTGGGCGGGGGCATTTTTGGCCCCAGAACTATAATTTGAACAATCTTGGTAGGGGTCCACTAGATGAAGCTTCATACCAAATAGCAAAGACCTGGGACTTGCAGTTTCTGAGAAGAAGATTTTTGAAGATTTTCCCTATATAAGCCTATGTAGAACCAAAGGGCCCCTGGGCGGGGGCAGTTTTGGCCCCAGCACTATAATTTGAACAACCTTGGTAGGGGTCCACTAGATGAAGCTTCATATCGAAAATTAAAGACCTGGGCCTTACGGTTTCAGAGTAGAGGATTTTTACAGATTTTCCCTATATAAGCCCATGTAAAACCAAAGGGCATCGGGGCGGGGGATTTTTGGCCCCAGCACTATCATTTGAACAATCATGGTAGGGTTCCACTAGATGAAGCTTCATACCAAAAATCAAAGACCTGGGCCTTGTGGTTTCAGAGAAGAAGATTTTTGAAGATTTTTCCTATATAAGCCCATGTAAAACCAAAGGGCCCCGGGGCGGAGGCATTTTTGGCCCCAGCACTATAATTTGAACAATCTTTGTAGGAGTCCACTAGATGAAGCTTCATACCAAAAATCAAAGACCTGGGCTTTGCGGTTTCAGAGAAGAAGATTTTTTAAGTTTTCGGTGAAAAAATCTATTTTAGGCTCCTGTGACCTATATGTGCAACTAACCGGAACCATTTGAACAACTTTGAAAGGGGACCACCTAAGGATCATTCCTGTGAAGTTTGGTCAAAATCCGATCAGTGGTTTAGGAGGAGATGTCGTTTGAAGAAATTGTTTACGCACGGATGACGGACAAAAAGTGATCCTAATATAAAACACAAGAGGGCCATGATGGCCCTGGATCGCTCACCTGATCCATAGTGTAACAAGTGTGCCCCAGAGAGGGCCATTATTGGCCCCAAGGCTTTAATGTGCATAATGTTGAGGGAGGTCTTAAAGGTGAAGCTTCATACCAAACATCAACAAAGGCTATAATTTAAACAATCTTGGCAAAGGTCCACTAGATGAAGCTACACATCAAATATCAAAGACCTGGGCCTAGCGGTTTCAGAAGAAGATTTTTAAAGATTTTGCCTATATGGGCCTATGTAAAACCAAAGGGCCCCGGAACGGGGGAATTTTTTCCCCAGCACTATAATTTGAAAATCTTGGTAGGGGTCCACTAGATGAAGCTTCATACCAAATATCAAAGTCCTGGGCCTTGTGATTTCAGAGAAGAAGATTTTTAAAGATATTCCCTATATAAGCCTATGTAAAACCAAAGGGCCCCGGGGCGGGGGCATTTTTGGCCCCAGCACTATAATTTGAACAATCTTGGTAGGGGTCCACTAGATGAAGCTTCATACCAAATATCAAAGTCCTGGGCCTTGTGGTTTCAGAGAAGAAGATTTTTAAAGAATTTCCCTATATAAGCCTATGTAAAACCAAAGGGTCCCGGGGCGGGGGCATTTTTGGCCCCAGCACTATAATTTGAACAATCTTGGTAGGGGTCCACTAGATGAAGCTTCATACCAAATATCAAAGACCTGGGCCTTGTGGTGTCAGAGAAGAAGATTTTAAAAGATTTTCCCTATATAAGCCTATGTAAAACCAAAGGGCCCCGGGGCGGGGGCATTTTTGGCCCCAGCACTATAATTTGAATAATCTTGGTAGGGGTCCACTAGATGAAGCTTCATACCAAATATAAAAGACCTGGGCCTTGTGGTTTCAGAGAAGAAGATTTTTAAAGATTTTCCCTATATAAGCCAATGTAAAACCAAAGGGCCCCGTGGCGGGGGCATTTTTTGTCCCAGCACTAAAATTTGAACAATCTTGGTAGGGGTCCACTAGATGAAGCTTCTTACCAAATATCAAAGTCCTGGGCCTTGTGGTTTCAGAGAAGAAGATTTTTAAAGATTTTCCCTATATAAGCCTATGTAAAACCAAAGGGCCCCAGGGCGGGGGCATTTTTGGCCCCAGCACTATAATTTGAACAATCTTGGTAGGGGTCCACTAGATGATGCTTCATACCAAATATCAAAGACCTGGGCCTTGTGGTTTCAGAGAAGAAGATTTTTTAAGATTTTCCCTATATAAGCCTATGTAAAACCAAAGGGCCCCAGGGCGGGGGCATTTTTGGCCCCAGCACTATAATTTGAACAATCTTGGTAGGGGTCCACTAGATGATGCTTCATACCAAATATCAAAGACCTGGGCCTTGTGGTTTCAGAGAAGAAGATTTTTAAAGATTTTCCCTATATAAGCCTATGTAAAACCAAAGGGCCCCGGGGCGGGGGCATTTTTGGCCCCAGCACTATAATTTGAACAATCTTGGTAGGGGTCCACTAGATGAAGCTTCATACCAAATATCAAAGAACTGGGCCTTGTGGTTTCAGAGAAGAAGATTTTTAAAGATTTTCCCTATATAAGCCTATGTAAAACCAAAGGGCCCCAGGGCGGGGGCATTTTTGGCCCCAGCACTATAATTTGAACAATCTTGGTAGGGGTCCACTAGATGATGCTTCATACCAAATATCAAAGACCTGGGCCTTGTGGTTTCAGAGAAGAAGATTTTTTAAGTTTTTGGTGAAAAAAATCTATTTTTGGCTCCTGTGACCTAGATGTGCAACGGACCGGAACCATTTGAACAACTTTGAAAGGGGACCACCTAAGGATCATTCCTGTGAAGTTTGGTCAAAATCCGATCAGTGGTTTAGGAGGAGATGTCGTTTAAAGAAATTGTTTACGCACGGACGCACGCACGCACGACGGACGACGGACAAAAAGTGATCCCAAAAGCTCACCTCGTCACTACGTGACGGTGAGCTAACAAGAGGACCATGATGGCCCTGGATCGCTCACCTGATCCATAGAGTAACAAGTGGGCCCCGGGGAGGGCCATTATTGACCTCAGGGTTATAATGTGCATAATGTTGAGGGAGGTCTAAAAAGGTGAAGCTTCATACCAAATATCAACAAAGGTTATTATTTGAAAAATCTTGGCAAAGGTCCACTAGATGAAGCTACACAACAAATATCAAAGACCTGGGCCTTGCGGTTTCAGAGAAGAAGATTTTTGTAAAGATATTCCTTACATAAGCCTATCTGAAACCAAATGGCCCCGGGGCAGGGGCATTTTTGGCCTCAGTGCTATAATTTAAACAATCTTGATAGAGGTCAACTAGATGAAGCTTCACACCAAATATCAAAGACCTGGGCCTTGTTGTTTCAGAGAAGAAGATTTTCAAAGATTATCTCTATTATAAGTCTATGTAAAACCAAAGGGCCCTGGGGCGGGGGCATTTGTGGCCCCAGGGCTATAATTTGAACAATCTTAGTAGAGGTCCACTAGCTGAAGCTTCATACCAAATGTCAAAGACCTAGGCCTTGTGGTTTCAGAGTAGAAGATTTTTCAAGATATTCCCTATATAAGTCTATGTAAAACCAAAGGGCCCCGGAGCGGGGGCATTTTTGGCCCCAGGGCTATAATTTGAACAATCTTGATAGAGGTCCACAAGATGAAGCTTCATACCAAATATCAAAGACCTGGGCCTTGCAGTTTCAGAGAAGATTTTTAAAGATTTTCCCTATATAAGCCTACGTAAAACCAAAGGGCCCCGGGGTGGGGACATTTTTGGCCCCAGCACTATAATTTGAACAGTCTTGGTAGGGGTCCACTAGATGAAGCTTCATACCAAATAGCAAAGACCTGGGCCCTGCAGTTTCAGAGAAGAAGATTCTTTAAAGATTTTCCAAATATAAGCCCATGTAAAACCAAAGGACCCTGGGGCGGGGGCATTTTTGGCCCCAGCACTATAATTTGAACAATCTTGGTAGGGGTCCACTAGATGAAGCTTCATACCAAATATCAAAGACCTGGGCCTTGCGGTTTCAGAGAAGAAGATTTTTAAAGATTTTCCCTATATAAGCCTATGTAAAACCAAAAGGCCCCGGGGCGGGGGCATTTTTGGCCCCAGCACTATAATTTGAACAATCTTGGTTGGGGTCCATAAGATGAAGATTCATACCAAATATCAAAGACCTGGGCCTTGCAGTTGCAGAGAAGAAGATTTTTAAAGATTTTCCCTATATAAGCCCATGTAAAACCAAAGGGCCCCGGGGCGGGGGAATTTTTGGCCCCAGCACTATAATCTTGGTATGGGTCCACTAGATGAAGTTTCATACCAAATATCAAACCCCTGGGCCTTGCGGTTTCAGAGAAGAAGATTTTTAAAGATTTTGCCTATATAAGCCCATGTAAAACCAAAATGCCCCGGGGCGGGGGGAATTTTTGGCCCCAGCACTATTATTTGAACAATCTTGGTAGGGGTCCTATAGATGAAGCTTCATACCAAATATCGAAGACCTAGGTCTTGTGGTTTCAGAGAAGAAGATTTTTTAAGATTTTCCCTATATAAGTCTATGTAAAACCAAAGGGCCCCGGAGCGGGGGCATTTTTGGCCCCAGCACAATCTTGGTAGGGGTCCATTAGATGAAGCTTCATACTAAATATCAAAGTCCTGGACCTTGTGGTTTCAGAGAAGAAGATTTTTAAAGATTTTCCATATATAAGCCTATGTAAAACCAAAGGGCCCTGGGGCGGGGGCATTTTGTGCCCCAGCACTATAATTTGAACAATCTTGGTAGGGGTCCATTAGATGAAGCTTCATACTAAATATCAAAGTCCTGGGCCTTGTGGTTTCAGAGAAGAAGATTTTTAAAGATTTTCCATATATAAGCCTATGTAAAACCAAAGGGCCCTGGGGCGGGGGCATTTTGTGCCCCAGCACTATAATTTGAACAATCTTGGTAGGGGTTCACTAGATGAAGCTTCATACCAAATATCAAAGACCTGGGTTTTGTGGTTTCAGAGAAGAAGATTTTTAAAGATTTTCCCTATATAAGTCTATGTAAAACCAAAGGGCCATGGAGCGGGGGTATTTTTGACCCCAGCACTATAATTTGAACAATCTTGGTAGAGGTCCATTAGATGAAGCTTCATACTAAATATCAAAGTCCTGGGTCTTGTGGTTTCAGAGAAGAAGATTTTTAAAGACTTTCCATATATAAGCCTATGTAAAACCAAAGGGCCCCGGGGCGGGGGCATTTTGTGCCCCAGCACTATAATTTGAACAATCTTGGTAGGGGTCCACTAGATGAAGCTTCATACCAAATATCAAAGACCTGGGCCTTGTGGTTTCAGAGAAGAAGATTTTTTAAGTTTTTGGTGAAAAAAATCTATTTTTGGGTCCTGTGACCTAGATGTGCAACGGACCAGAACCATTTGAACAACTTTGAAAGGGGACCACCTAAGGATCATTCCTGTGAAGTTTGGTCAAAATCTGATCAGTGGTTTAGGAGGAGATGTCGTTTGAAGAAATTGTTTACGCACGCACGGACGCACGCACACACGGACGCACGGACGCACGACGGACGACGGACAAAAAGTGATCCCAAAAGCTCACCTCGTCACTACGTGACGGTGAGCTAACAAGAGGGCCATGATGGCCCTGGATCGCTCACCTGATCCATAGTGTAACAAGTGTGCCCCAGAGAGGACCATTATTGGCCCCAGGGCTTTAATATGCATAATGTTGAGGGAGGTCTTAAAGGATAAGCTTCATACCAAACATCAACAAAGGCTATAATTTGAACAATCTTGGCAAAGGTCAACTAGATGATGCTACACACCAAATATCAAAGACCTGGGCCTAGCCGTTTCAGAGAAGAAGATTTTTAAAGATTTTGCCTATATAAGCCTATGTAAAACCAAAGGGCCCCTGGACGGGGGCATTTTTTGCCCCAGCACTATAATTTGAACAATCTTGGTAGGGGTCCACTAGATGAAGCTTCATACCAAAAATCAAAGTCCTGGGCCTTGTGGTTTCAGAAGAAGATTTTTAAAGATTTTCCCTATATAAGCCTATGTAAAACCGAAGGGCCCCGGGGCCGGGGCATTTTTGGCCCCAGCACTATAATTTGAACAATCTTGGTAGGGGTCCACTAGATGAAGCTTCATACCAAATATCAAAGACCTGGGCCTTGTGGTTTCAGAGTAGAAGATTTTTAAAGATTTTCCCTATATAAGCCAATGTAAAACCGAAGGGCCCCGTGGCGGGGGCATTTTTTGTCCCAGCACTATAATTTGAAGGGGTCCACTAGATGAAGCTTCATACCAAATATCAAAGTCCTGGGCCTTGTGGTTTCAGAGAAGAAGATTTTTAAAGAATTTCCCTATATAAGCCTATGTAAAACCAAAGGGCCCCGGGGCGAGGGCATTTTTGGCCCCAGCACTATAATTTGAACAATCTTGGTAGGGGTCCACTAGATGAAGCTTCATACCAAATATCAAAGACCCGGGCCTTGTGGTTTCAGAGAAGAAGATTTTTAAAGATTTTCCCTATATAAGCCTATGTAAAACCAAAGGGCCCCTGGGCGGGGGCATTTTTTGTCCCAGCACTATAATTTGAACAATCTTGGTAGGGGTCCACTAGATGAAGCTTCATACCAAATATCAAAGTCCTGGGCCTTGTGGTTTCAGAGTAGAAGATTTTTAAAGATTTTTCCTATATAAGCTTATGTAAAACCAAAGGGCCCCGGGGCCGGGGGCATTTTTGGCCCCAGCACTATAATTTGAACAATCTTGGTAGGGGTCCACTAGATGAAGCTTCATACCGAATATCAAAGTCCTGGGCCTTGTGGTTTCAGAGAAGAAGATTTTTAAAGATTTTCCCTATATAAGCCTATGTAAAACCAAAGGGCCCCGGGGCGGGGGCATTTTTGGCCCCAGCACTATAATTTGAACAATCTTGGTAGGGGTCCACTAGATGAAGCTTCATACCAAATATCAAAGAACTGGGCCTTGTGGTTTCAGAGAAGAAGATTTTTAAAGATTTTCCCTATATAAGCCTATGTAAAACCATAGGGCCCCAAGGCGGGGGCATTTTTGGCCCCAGCACTATAATTTGAACAATCTTGGTAGGGGTCCACTAGATGATGCTTCATACCAAATATCAAAGACCTGGGCCTTGGGGTTTCAGAGAAGAAGATTTTTTAAGTTTTTGGTGAAAAAATCTATTTTTGGCTCCTGTGACCTAGATGTGCAACGGACCGGAACCATTTGAACAACTTTGAAAGGGGACCACCTAAGGATCATTCCTGTGAAGTTTGGTCAAAATCCGATCAGTGGTTTAGGAGGAGATGTCGTTTAAAGAAATTGTTTACGCACGGACGGACGCACGCACGGACGCACGCACGCACGACGGACGACGGACAAAAAGTGATCCCAAAAGCTCACCTCGTCACTACGTGACGGTGAGCTAACAAGAGGGCCATGATGGCCCTGGATCGCTCACCTGATCCATAGAGTAACAAGTGGGCCCCAGGGAGGGCCATTATTGACCCCAGGGTTATAATGTGCATAATGTTGAGGGAGGTCTAAAAATGTGAAGCTTCATACCAAATATCAACAAAGGCTATAATTTGAACAATATTGGCAAAGGTCTCCTAGATGAAGCTATGAAGCTACACACCAAATATCGAAGACCTGGGCCTTGCGGTTTCAGAGAAGAAGGTTTTTTTTAAAGATATCCCTACATAAGCCTATGAAAAACCAAATGGCCCCGGGGCGGGGGCATTTTATGGCCTCAGGGCTATAATTTAAACAATCTTGATAGAAGTCCACTGGATGAAGCTGCACACCAAATATCAAAGACCTGGGACTTGCTATTTCAGAGAAGAAGATTTTCAAAGATTATCTCTATATAAGTCTAGGTAAAACAAAAGGGCCCCGGGGCGGGGGCATTTGTGGCCCGAGGGCTATAATTTGAACAATCTTGGTAGAGGTGCACTAGATGAAGCTCCATACCAAATATCAAAGACCATGGCCTTGCAGTTTCAGAGAAGAAGATTTTTAAAGATTTCCCTATATAAGATTATGTAAAACCAAAGGGTCTCGGGGCGGGGGCATTTTTGGCCCAAGCACTATAATTTGAACAATCTTGATAGAAGTCCACTAGATGAAATTTCACACCAAATATCAGAGACCTAGGCCTTGTGGTTTCAGAGAAGAAGATTTTAAATATTTTTCCTATATATGCCTATGTAAAACCAAAGGGAATCGGGGCGGTGGCTTTTTTGCCCCAGCACTATAATTTGAACAATCTTGGTAGGGGTCCACAAGATGAAGCTTCATACCAAATAACAAAGACCTGGGCCTTGTGGTTTCAGAGAAGAAGAATTTTAAAGATTTTCCGTATATAAGTCTTTGTAAAACCAAAGTGCCTCGGGGCGGGGGCATTTTTTGTCTCAGGGCTATAATTTGAACAATCTTGGTAGAGGTCCACTAGCTGAAGCTTCATAACAAATATCAAAGACCTAAGCCGTGTGGTTTCAGAGAAGAAGATTTTTCAAAATTTTCCCTATATAAGTCTATGCAAAACCAAAGGGCCCCGGAGCAGGGGCATTTTTGGCCCCAGGGCTATATTTTGAACAATCTTGGTAGAGGTCCACAAGATGAAGCTTCATACCAAATATCAAATACCTGGGCCTTGTAGTTTCAGAGAAGAAGATTTTTAAAGATTTTCCCTATATAAGCCTATGTTAAACCAAAGGGCCCCGGGGCGGGGGCATTTTTGGCCCCAGCACTACAATTTGAAAAATCTTGGTAGGGGTCCACTAGATGAAGCTTCATACCTAATAGCAAAGAATCTTTCAGTTTCAGAAAAGAAGATTTTTAAAGATTTTTCCTATATAAGCCAATGTGAAACAAAGAGCCACAGGGGCATTTTTGGCCCCAGCACTATTATTTGAACAATCTTGGTAGGGATCCAATAGATGAAGCTTCATACCAAATAGCAAAGACCTGGGCCTTGGGGTTTCGGAGAAGAAGATTTTTAAAGATTTTCCCAATATCTCGAGATTGGGGCGGGGGCTTTTTTTTTGCCCCAGCACTATAATTTGAACAATCTTGGAAGGGGTCCACAAGACAAAGCTTCATACAAAATAGCAAAGACCTGGGCCTTGTGGTTTCAGAGAAGAATATTTTTAAAGATTTTCCATATATATGTCTTTGTAAAACCAAAGGGCCCGGGGGGGGGGGGGGGGGGCATTTTTAGTCTCAGGGCTATAATTTTTACAAACTTGGTAGAGGTCCACTAGCTGAAGCTTCATACCAAATATCGAAGACCTAGGCCTTGTGGTTTCAGAGAAGAAGATTTTTTAAGATTTTCCCTATATAAGTCTGTGTAAAACCAAACAGCCACATTGGGGGGGGGGGGGGGGGGGGGCATTTTTGGTCTCAGGACTATAATTTGAACAATCTTGGTAGAGGTCCACTAGCTGAAGCTTCATAACAAATATCAAAGAGCTAAACCTTGTGGTTTCAGAGAAGAAGATTTTTCAAGATTTTCGCTATATTAGTCTATGTAAAACTAAAGGGCCCTGGAGCAGGGGCATTTTTGGCCCCAGGGCTACAATTTGAACAATCTTGGTAGAGGTCCACTAGCTAAAGCTTCATAACAAATATCAAAGACCTAAGACTTGTGGTTTCGGAGAAGATTTTTAAAGATTTTCCCTATATAAGTCTATGTAAAACCAAAGGGCCACATGGCGGGGGCATTTTTGGTCTCAGGGCTATAATTTGAACAATCTTGGCAGAGGTCCACTAGCTGAAGCTTCATAACAAATATCAAAGACCTAAGCCTTGTGGTTTCAGAGAAGAAGATTTTTCAAGATTTTCCCTATATAAGTCTATGCAAAACCAAAGGGCCCCGGAGCGGGGGCATTTTTGGCCCCAGAGCTATTATTTGAACAATCTTGGTAGAGGTCCACTAGATGAAGAATCATACTAAATATCAAAGACCTCGGCCTTGTAGTTTCAGAGAAGAAAATTTTTAAAGATTTTTCCTATATAAGCCTATGTTAAACCAAAGGGCCCCGGGGCGGGGGCATTTTTGGCCCCACCACTATAATTTGAACAATCTTGGTAGGGGTCAACTAGATGAAGCTTCATACCAAATAGCAAAGACCTGGGTCTTGCAGATTCAGAGAAGAAGATTTTTAAAGATTTTCCCTATATAAGCCCATGTGAAACAAAGAGCCACACGGGCATTTTTAGCCCCAGCACTATTATTTGAACAAACTTGGTAGGGGTCCACTAGATGAAGCTTCATACCAAATATCAAAGACCTGGGCCTTGCGGTTTCGGAGAAGAAGATTTTTAAAGATTTTCCCTATATGAGCCCATGCAAAACCTAAGGGCCCTGGGGCGGGGGCATTCTTGGCCCCGAGCACTATAATTTGAACAATCTTGGTAGGGGTCCCTTAGATGAAGCTTCATACCAAATATCAAAGACCTTGGCCTTGCCGTTTCACAGAAGATTTTTAAAGATTTTCTCTATATAAGCCCATGTAAAACCAAAGGGCCCCGGGGCGGGGGCATTTTTGGCCCTAGCACTATAATTTGAACAATCTTGGTAGGGGTCCACTAGATGAAGCTTCATACCAAATATCAAAGTCCTGGGCCTTGGGGTATCAGAGAAGAAGATTTTTTAAATTTTCAGTGAAAAAAATCTACTTTTGGCTCCTGTGACCTATATGTGAAACAGACCGGAACCATTTGAACAACTTTGAAAGGGGACCTCCTAAGGATTATTTCTGTGAAGTTTGGTCAAAATCCTATCAGTGGTTTAGGAGAAGATGTCGTTTGAAGAAATTGTTTACGCACAGATGACAGACAAAAAGTGATCCAAATATAAAACACAAGAGGGCCATGATGGCCCTGGATCGCTCACCTGATCCATAGTGTAACAAGTGGGCCCCAGAGAGGGCCATTATTGGCCCCAGGGCTTTAATGTGCATAATGTTGAGGGAGGTCTTAAAGGTGAAGCTTCATACCAAACATCAACAAAGGCTATAATTTGAACAATCTTGGCAAAGGTCCACAAGATGAAGCTACACATCAAATATCAAAGACCTGGGCCTAGCGGTTTCAGAGAAGAAGATTTTTGAAAGATTTTGCCTATATAAGCCTATGTAAAACCAAAGGGCCCCGGGACGGGGGCATTTTTTGCCCTAGCACTATAATTTGAACAATCTTGGTAGGGGTCCACTAGATGAAGCTTCATACTAAATATCAAAGTCCTGGGCCTTGTGGTTTCAGAAAAGAAGATTTTTAAAGATTTTTCCCTATATAAGCCTATGTAAAACCAAAGGGTCCCGGGGCGGGGGCATTTTTGGCCCTAGCACTATAATTTGAACAATCTTGGTAGGGGTCCACTAGATGAATCTTCATACCAAATATCAAAGACCTGGGCCTTGTGGTTTCAGAGAAGAAGATTTTTAAAGATTTTCCCTATATAAGCCAATGTAAAACCAAAGGGCCCCGTGGCGGGGGCATTTTTTGTCCCAGCACTATAATTTGAACAATCTTGGTAGGGGTCTACTAGATGAAGCTTCATACCAAATATCAAAGTCCTGGGCCTTGTGGTTTCAGAGAAGAAGATTTTTAAAGATTTTCCCTATATAAGCCTATGTAAAACCAAAGGGCCCCGGGGCGGGGGCATTTTTGGCCCCAGCGCTATAATTTGAACAATCTTGGTAAGGGTCCACTAGATGAAGCTTCATACCAAATATCAAAGACCTGAGCCTTGTGGTTTCAGAGAAGAAGATTTTTAAAGATTTTCCCTATATAAGCCAATTGTAAAACCAAAGGGCCCCGTGGCAGGGGCATTTTTTGTCCCAGCACTAAAATTTGAACAATCTTGGTAGGGGTCCACTAGATGAAGCTTCATACCAAATATCAAAGTCCTGGGCCTTGTGGTTTCAGAGAAGAAAATTTTTAAAGATTTTTCCCTATATAAGCCTATGTAAAACCAAAGGGCCCCGGGCCGGGGGCATTTTTGGCCCTAGCACTATAATTTGAACAATCTTGGTAGGGGTCCACTAGATGAAGCTGTATACCAAATATCAAAGACCTGGGCCTTGTGGTTTCAGAGAAGAAGATTTTTAAAGATTTTCCCTATATAAGCCAATGTAAAACCAAAGGGCCCCGTGGCGGGGGCATTTTTTGTCCCAGCACTAAAATTTGAACAATCTTGGTAGGGGTCCACTAGATGAAGCTTCATACCAAATATCAAAGTCCTGGGCCTTGTTGTTTCAGAGAAGAAGATTTTTAAAGATTTTCCCTATATAAGCCTATGTAAAACCAAAGGGCCCCGGGGCGGGGGCATTTTTGGCCCCAGCACTATAATTTGAACAATCTTGGTAGGGGTCCACTAGATGAAGCATCATACCAAATATCAAAGACCTGGGCCTTGTGGTTTCAGAGAAGAAGATTTTTAAAGATTTTCCCTATATAAGCCTATGTAAAACCAAAGGGCCCCAGGGCGGGGGCATTTTTGGCCCCAGCACTATAATTTGAACAATCTTGGTAGGGGTCCACTAGATGAAGTTTCATACCAAATATCAAAGACCTGGAGCTTGTGGTTTCAGAGAAGAAGATTTTTTAAGTTTTTGGTGAAAAAAATCTGTTTTTGGCTCCTGTGACCTAGATGTGCAACGGACGGGAACCATTTGAACAACTTTGAAAGGGGACCACCTAAGGATCATTCCGGTGAAGTTTGGTCAAAATCCGATCTGTGGTTTAGGAGGAGATGTCGTTTAAAGAAATTGTTTACGCACGCACGGACGGACGACGGACAAAAAGTGATCCCAAAAGCTCACCTCGTCACTACGTGACGGTGAGCTAAAAAGTGGGGATATTGTTATCGCCTCCGTCAATCTGTCAGTCTGTCCGGTTATCTCCTCCTAAACCGTTAGCCGGAATTCAACCAAATTTGGTATGCGAGTTGCTTACATGAATGGCTTGCGCAAGAGCACATTTTTTTTGTCCCCGCCCCCAGGGGCCCTGGGGAGGGGTCAAAAGGTCAAATATCAATAAAATTCAATTACAAAGTCAATTTTGAAGATTTTGATGCCAAACTTTGCACATGTACTTAGTTATGAAAAAAGTAAAACATATTGAATGGGATTTTGGCTGTGACCCCTAGGTCACGCCCTGGGGGTCGGACTTGGGGGGGGGGGGGGGGGTCGGGGGTCAAAATTAAAGTTTTTCAGAACATAGTCATGTTGCATATCTATGCGAAGGGGATAATGGGTAGAATAAACTACAAGTAAAATTTTGACCCTGGGGTCAGATTGGGGCCCTGGGAGAGGGGTCAAAGGGTCAAAATTTAAGTTTTTTGGAACATAGTCATGTGGCATATGAAATTGAAGGGCATGATTAGTAGAATATAATACAGGTAATATTTTGACCATGGAGTCAAATTAGGGCCCAGGGTGAGGGGTTTTCGGTACTTGGCCCCTCTGTAGAAAACGTGGGGATTTGCGATGGCGCGCCATCGACAGTATTCTAGTTATATTATTATTGTTATTATTAAAATCTGCAAATGTTTGTCCGATGTTAAGCTTGATATTAATCGCGATAGATTAACATTAAATTTTGGAAGCATATTTATTTAACCTATCAGTTCAACATGATAGGTACAAAGAAATATCCATTTGGGGTAATTATCTTGTTAGAAGGGCAAACATAAAGCAATGATCCAAAACTCCATGAGAAGAGCAATTACCATAATGATCCTATGTATTGTCGGCAAATAATGCAGTCCCAGACAAGACTGCTCCTGAAGAAAGGTCTACACTGTTTGCCATTCCATCTGCACCTTTTGGACTCTTTGCTGGATCGTGAAACAAATTTGTTACAAAAATTAGGCGAATAACTGCAAGTCATCAAGATCCTTATTTCTTAGGGTTTTTATGGTACTGATCAATTGCTATTAGTTCTATTTCGCGACGCTTGGATCAAACGTTTTAGTACCTTCAAGCCGCATTTACATAAAGAAAGGAAAAGTAAAATATATAAACTTATAAAAAATATTAAGTTATATTACCGATTGGTAGTTATTTACAAATATATTATTGATAGTAATAGTATTAGAAATAACTCGGACCCATTAGGGCCGAGGAAATAAGTAAACACGATCACATGCTTAAGCGTTAATCAAGCATTACAGATACTGCTGTGTTTATTTGCATTATTTTTAAAATGATCTCAATGACATTTACCTCGGACCCATCAATACGTTGATGGGTCCGAGCATTTACATAGTCTCAAAGTACATGTAGAATCTATTAAGCAGCCAGTACTCCAGAAAATGATACAAGTGCTATTCAGCATTCATACCCTATATGAAATGAGAGACTAAAATTTACTACCGGACGGCTAGCCATTCCTACGTGGGTTGGCTAGTCGTCCGGTACCGGACAAGCAGACTCGTTGGCTGGTCGTCCGGTACCGGACGGGCAGATTCGTAGGCTGGTCGTCCGGTACCGGACGGCTAGCCACTGCCTACAAACTAATGAAACCTAGTGTGAAACCAGTTTTCGGCTTCGAAGCTTTTCTCTAAGTGTGATTGCTGATTCGAACAGTTTGTCAAATGACGTTGTTACAGAAAGACATTGAATAGCTTTAAAAACAGAATTGACAAGCTTTGGAACACTGAAGAGATGTACAGTTTCTAAGTAGTTCATCTCAAAGCAGTTTTGGATAAATGTACTCAAGAAAAAAGATCTTTGTTTGTTTGTTTGATTTGAGGTTTAACGTCCCCGTCAACACTGTAAAGGTCATTTTGGAGACGTTGCTTCCAATTTTGTGGGACTTTTACCCGACACTGAGATGAAATGACATCTCAAGCCCTGTCGCCCAATGAAACCAATAGGGTTTATTAGCATGGACGGTCCGCCTCGCACCGCGGTTCCTGGACAGGCTTAGATCCTCTAAGCGGTTTACCAGTACTAGTGTGCGGGCCGGATTCAGCTCTGCGTGGAAGCATCGTGCAGCCTATATATTTCTTCAAGCCCCTATGGGCGGGGGCGATGAAAAAAGATCTGTCATGAATACAATCTGATTACACGATTTGAGAACACAGAAATTTTGTAACTATAAGAAGATAGAAGATGTTGGCTTAAAAAGGTTTTTACCTTACTTATAAGCCAACCAGGATTCTACGGTATATAATTGTTAAGACAATTGTGCAATGCCGATAATGCTGTGTTTATTTGCCTTATTTTTAAAATGGTGGACAAGGAAAATCTCAATGACATTTACTGAGTCTACAAGAAGGAACTATTCAGCATCCAGTACACCAGAAAATGATACAAGTGCTATTCCATCACGATAACAAGTCCGTGAAGAGAAGACCCCCTAAACCCCATTCTGTATAGAGAAAAGTGGGGTTTACAGGGGTATATATTAAAAACATTGATTGTGGGTACTCTTTAGAACTGCCTCATTGAGGCGGTTCTAACGAGCACCCACATTCTATGTTGAAAGCAGAAATAATAAAGATGTTATCATTTTTACCTGATATTTATCATTTTCTGACACCATGTTGGACATCATTATTTCTTACGGACATGTTTTCCTAATGCAGCATTCATACCCTATATGAAATGAGAGACTATCTATCTATCTTCTGATACTGCGTCGGTCACATTTGGCCATTACAGCAGGTGTATATTACATACACTCCACTATTAAGATTTACTACAGGACGGCTAGCCATTCCTACATGGGCTGGCTAGAGGTCAGGTACCGGACGAGCAGAGGCAAACTTGTTGGCTGGTACCGGACGGCCAGACTCATAGGCTGGTCATCCGGTACCGGACAGCTAGCCACTGCCAAGAAAGAAAGAACTGGGTGCATCTAGCATCAGAGCGAAGTGAACTAACTACTGAGCTACCACACCCGATCTCTCCGGCCACCTCTCCCAACTTAGCTATCCAGTCATTTATGATTCAAGTCATTGTACGTATCTCCACTTACATTCTGATTCCACTAACATTTCAGTTTTTGAAAACCGGTCGCGAAAACAAATGACATTATCTTTACTGAATACCTTGTACAACGATAGACTGTGTCATGTCCACTTTATTTCATTCTATCAATCTAGATTTATTTTACATGACATTATGTTGTGTAATGTGAATTGGTAAAGACACAAACCAATTCGGCAAAAGCAAAGTTAAATTCGCGAAAACGTATGACATGCATTTGTTTACAGAGTGGTTTCCGGCTGGGGGTATTCTTCATACCGGGCACCACATCTATGCCATATGTACCAAAATGTGGTCGGGTATAAAAGCCAAGGCCGCGCCGGGCCGGGCCGAGCCGCCGAGCCAAAAATTGCCGATCCGAAGATTTTATTTTTCGGAATTTTAACCGAAAATGAAATGTTAGTGGTAAATTTTGATATGATAATGTTAAATATATCAAATGTGATACTCGGCATAAATTTTGTTCTTTTTGGTGCCCTAATTTTTGTTTTATAGCAAATTTGCCAAATTTTAGGGGTATAAAAGCCAAGGCGGTTTTTTCGTACGTTTTGATCGAATTGGAATGAAATAGATATGAATGTGTGAAAACGTGTACATGACAACCCCAAAAAAGTATTTTCTAAACATTTTATTGTAAAAATTCCAGTCAGTTCCTTTTAGTATTTGTAATAACCGTATTTTTGGTGGATTTATGTAGGCCACGTCGTAATGAACCGCAACGAACGGCAATGTCAAATAAATGATAAGGGCATTTAAATATAATATCTGAATGGTAGGAAATAAAGATAGAGCTTTATGAAACTCATCATATTTCTTAATCATGTTTTAGACATATTAATTATGTTTTGATACTTACCTATTGTATTATTATTGCTTGTTAATATCCATCAGTCAGTTAGATTGTGGATACTCGTTAGAACCGCTTCGACCAGGCAGTTCTGATGAGTACCCACAATATATGTGTTCATAGATTGTGTATTCTCGTTAGAACAACCTCGACAAGGCAGTTCTAACGAGTACCAACATTCTATGTGTCCGAAATAATGTTGAATGTAAATAATGTATATACTATAAAAAATTGGGGTTTGATATGGATTCTAAATAAAATAGACATAAACTGCTTAGCAGTAATGTTCTTTATTATTATCATTATGCATGTATACATTCGAATAAAAAAAGAAGAAAAAAAACGATTTTTAATTCTTTATTGCTTTGTTTGAATTTGGATCATTGCCTTCATTTCTATTTTAACGACCAAGCCAACACTATTTAAGTCATTTTTGAGCCTGTAAGTTTACCTATCCACACTTTTCCAGAGCAGGCTGACAACTGCCCTTCTTGAATCAGTGGAACAGAGAGAATGACCGTAGAAAATATTACATGTTCAATCTCTACGAAAGAATGCTGCCGACCTCAGCAGGTATCGAACCCGCGTCCTCCTGGTCACCAGTCAGTAAACAGCTCCTACTGGCAGTAAACAGAACCCTACAGGCACACAACGTTGAATCTACGTTGTTTCAACGTTGATTCAACGTGGAGTGCCTGCTGGGAACATCTATTTACACATTTTTATAAAAAAAGGTTGGTGGACAAGAGTGTTGATTCCCCTTTAACGACGTCGATCAACGTCATAAAACCCTGAAGTCCTTGAACAATCATTTAAACAACGTCGCATATACAAATTTTGTTCACTGGGATAACAGTCTGATGTCACTGAACAGCATGGGTCATCATTCGATTCGGATCATTTCGGTCGTTGTGTGCCTTCCCTTTCGTGTCCTTTTCGGTCGTTTCCTGTAATAAGGTAATTCTAAAAATAGAAACAAAAATAAAATAAGTAATTCGACCAATTAAGGTGATTCTGGTGAATATATTTAATTTTATCACGAACACATAATAAGTATAATCAATTTCAAATATCATAAGGCCAAAAAGAAGTAATTAAACCGATGAATTTGAACGAAATTCGGAATTTTCAATACTTTTTCGCTGCCTTGGCTTTTATACCCCTGGATTTCGGAAAACAGCTATTAAAAGATAAATAAGCCATATAGATACGTAAAACTACTTCTATTTATAACATATCTAATATATAATAATTCAATTCCACATCTACCCAAATATATGTCTAACTTGTAACTAGAGACTAAAAATAAAATTTGCGGTAGGCTCGGCGGCTCGGCCCGGCCCGGCGCGGCCCTGGCTTTTATACCCGACCACAAAATGTACCTGAAAAAGGACGAAAACAAAATAGATGTGAAAGCAATGATCTGGGTTCGATACGATTAACCCACAGCTCCCATCAGAGACACCAATGGGAAAGAAAAACAAACATGAAATAATTAGACCCTAATGGAAACATCAATCGTGGCACACACAGACTGACCTAATTATCACAAAGTCTGGACTTTGCCAAGACCTTCGACAAGGTACCTCACAGGAGGCTGTTGTATAAACTGGATTATTATGGGATAAGAGGATCCAAACTGATTGGATTAGCTCATGGCTCTCTGGGCGCTAACAACAAGTTGTATATGACCCCCTTGATGGCCCAGCGTCGGCTCCAGTTCCTGTTTGGTTTGGTGTCCCTCAAGGTTCGGTTCTTTGACCTGTCCTTTTCATCATCATCATATCATGTGTCTCTGACTTGCGTTCTGTGTAAATTGCTGGAACATATAGTCTGCTCAAACATCATGGCCCACTTAGACGAACATAAACTTTTGTCTGACAGACAACATGCATTTAGCATTTAGGAAAAGGCATAGTTGTGAAACTCAGCTAAGCACAGTTATTAATTACTTGGCAAAAATCTTGGACAAGTGGACACATTTATTCTAGACTTCGAGAAGGCTTTTGACACCCCTCCTCATGAACTACTTAAATCTAAGTTATTTGGTTATGGAATTGGGGGAAAGACCCTCAAATGGATAGATTCCTTTCTTTGCTACAGAAAACAGCGGGTTGTTGTTAATGGTGAATCTTCAGATGGGGTTCCAGTTCTGCATGGGGTCCCGCAAGGGACCGTTCTTGGTCCACTTTTGTTCTCCCTGTACATCAATGATATTTCCACTGACATTGACTCAGAAATAAGACTGTTCGCAAATGACTGTGTTTGTTACCGGGAAATTAGAGATACAGATGACTCATTGAAACTTCAGGCTGACACAAGTGATACACACAGTAAGTAACAAACAACAACATAAATAAATCGCCACAGAAGAGCCGCCTTGGAACGGTCAGTGGAAGATTTCCACTGGGGGGCTTAAATCGATTTTACGTGGCCACAATCCTCGCCCTTACTTCCGTCGCGATTTAGACAAATAATTTGTTCAGTCCGCATGAAGGCCTCCTAACTCATCAGTGCAACATCTCCGTGAACACAAAAATCAAAGAACCACAGAGGTGAGACAACGGTGAGGACTCGACAGCAAGAAACCACTGAAATGCTGGAGCAAAAGAAAACCAACAGTTAGACTCCGATGAGCCCGACCAGAGACAGAGCATCAGGCACCAACCAACATTATCTCTCTAATTTTCAATAAGCTTTTACGTTGGAGCCGTCATAGAATCTGAGGCCTGACCCACCGGCGTGCAATTAAAGAGGGGAGCAAAGTTGCCAACCGTTATTGGGTTAACTACCATGCATGCAGTCTGTCGTATAATATCCATGTTGTACTCAATCTTTTTATATCGAAGAATGATTTTACGAAATTGGGTGCTGAAGTCATTGCGGTTATATATTTTTCTGAATTTATATACTAAGTCACCATAAAATTCGGGTTCCGATAGACCTTGTTGCAGAAGAGATTTAAGTCCAATATTGAATTTTGAAATTAAATCAGAATGGCGTCTATAAAATTTTGAAAAGGCTTTGCGTAGTTTATGATACCGATAACCCTGATTAAGGAGTTTAGCCGTTAATAATTTATTACGAGTGTTGAAGTCAGTTACATGACTACACACTCTAGCAAATCGAATTAATTGCGAAATATAAACGCCATAGGATGGCGCACGAGGAACATCACCATCCAAAAAAGGAAAATTTACAATCTCAAAATCAAAGTCATCGCGTTTATCATAAATTTTGCACGAAGCAAATCCATCTACAATAGATAGATGTAAATCCAAAAACGGGGCCTCGGTATCAGAAGAATTTGCTTTATTTAACTGAAGTTCTAGGGGGTAAATCTGACTGATCAAACCATCAAAATAGGTATTATCAATATTTAATAAATCATCTAAATATCTAGAAGTAGAGCTAAAAGCTTCAATAATTTCAGATTGGTTATCAATGGAAAGCGACAAAATGAATTCTCTTTCATAAAGTTTGGAGACAAGAAAATTTTGCATGTATGAAATTATCTACTATATTTCTCCGTCACATAAAATTATACCCCTCAGTGGAGAAAACATAATAGACTGCGCATACGCGCAGGCAGATCCAAGTCTTTTCCAGGCACACTTGCTGAATGACGCTTCAGTGCCTCGTCGGGAATAAAGTCAAAATACATGTCTGTGATAATCTACTCTAGTTCTCTGTCACATAAAATTTCTAGAAATAGCACCCCCACAAACACACATACACACAAACACAGACACAGCAGAGATCAGCGATTCGGATATATCAGACTGCGCAGGATGATCTGAGTCTTCTCTGGGAACACATGCAGAGAGAGAGAGAGAGAGAGAGAGAGAGAGAGAGAGAGAGAGAGAGAGAGAGAGAGAGAGAGAGAGAGAGAGAGAGAGAGAGAGAGAGAGAGAGCGTTCGTGTTAAAAGACAGAATATAATCATTAGAGTAAGATTTAATTTGAAACAAATTAAAAACTACTGTTACAATATTATATAAATTAATATGTCGACCAAATGCTATTAACACAAGCTTGTGATTGGTCAACCGAGGTAACTCAATACTGAGTGACAGCAATTATCTTAATGAGTGGCACACGCATGATTAAGGAAAGAAGGAAGACTTCTTTCCCAACTGCTTATTTGTTTGTATTGCGGTTTACCGGCCCAGCCAACACTAATTAGATCATTTTTGAGCCGACCAATCAGGAGTGAGATACCTGGTCACGTTACTCATAGTAAATCGGCGGGTGTAAATTTCATGAATTGAAATTCCCAAGGTCGCGTTAATACGTCACAGGACACTGACACACAAAATAATGAACAGAAATAGTGGTGCGGGGAGAAAACACAAGAACACATAGACTGTGCCCTTTTAAATGTACAAGTACTCTTCGGTGGGGCACCGACAGTCCAACGCCATTTGCTCTTGTTGGAGAAAACGGCCACGATTTGCAGCCCAGAAGCACTTAACCTTTGTCTTGTTGTGGAGCTATGGAGTTCTGTCCGCTTGACCATGGGAGACATAAAAAGCCTTAACCTTAACGAACGAACGAATCGAGAAACGTAAACAAACTCATTACGATAACACAACCGTGCGTCAAAGGGCATATTTTACACCCCTTCAGGAGATGATTAGTATAAGCATTTTTATGCTTGTTTTCTAATCCTGTGGAACTTTTTTCATACAACGTGTTATTGTATTCTTGTAATTCAGAAGCAGTTAATAAATATTGTTTACGCCAACTGCTTGTTTGTTTGTATTGCGATTTAACGGCCCAGTCAACACTATTTAGGTCATTTTTGAGCCGGTCAGTTCATTTATCCACACTTTTCCTGGACAGGCTTATACCTAAGCGGTTAACCAGTACAGTGCACATTCTTCCGCCAGAAACTGACAACTACCCTTCTTGAATCTTTAGAAGGGAGATAATGAACGTAGAAAATAATCCATGATCAATTGCCACGAAAGAATGTTGCCGACGCCGTCAGGTATCGAGCCGGCACCCTCCAAATCACCAGTCAGACGCGATCCCAACTGTGCTACAGAGTAGCAGGCCTCAACTGCTTGGGACCAACTGCGAATCGGATCGTCCATGCTTTTAAACTCTATTGGTTTCAATGGGCAACAGGGCTTGAGATGTCAATTCATCTCATTGTTGGGTACAAGTCCCACAAAATTTGAAGCAACGTTTCCAAAATGATCTATACAGTGTTGAAGGGGACGTTAAACCTCAAACCAAACAAACAAAATGCACGCGGGCCGTGATTTTTATTGGTAATATAGGAAGCTACTCGTATCACAAAATGTGTGCATATGCGCTGTAGTTGCTTCCCTTGTAATAATAATTGACTGACTGAATAAATAATTAATTAATTTAATAAATATATATTTAGCTACTGCCTCACTGACATGTCTATATTCGGCCCCGCCCATCAGGGCTTGAAGAAATAGATGGGCTGCATGATGCTTCCACGCAGAGCTGAAGCGGACCCGCACATCCGCTAAGAAGATCTAAGCCTGCCCAGGCACAGCGCTGGTGTCTGAATCTGAAAATGCACCCTTGTCAGAATCTGCACCCATGTATGAAAATGCACCCGTGTATGAAAATGAACATCTGTCTGAATATCTACTGGGGTTTACGAGGTATACATTATTTTTCTTATTTCTGCTACAATACATAGGTTGTGGGTACTAGTTAGAACCGACTCAGTGAGGTGGATCTAACGAGCACCCACGTCATATGTTTTGAGCATTTATAAGAAAAATATCAAGGATTTTCATCAGAAAAGTAGCCATTTCGGAGAAAATGGGTCCGCCCCCGCCCATCGGGGCTTGGAGAAATAGATTGGGATGCATGATGCTTCCTCGTAGAGCTGAATCTGACTACATACG
Source organism: Lucinisca nassula (assembly GCA_963580285.1). Lineage (NCBI taxonomy): Eukaryota > Metazoa > Mollusca > Bivalvia > Lucinida > Lucinidae > Lucinisca > Lucinisca nassula. Next base: position 90,419,494 of record OY757020.1, on the reverse strand, counting down.
AGTGCTGGTAAACTGCTTAGAAGGACTAAGCCTGCCCAGAAAGCGGTGTGGGTCAGATCGGCCGATGCATATAAGCCTTCTAGTTTCATTGGGCGGCACGGCTTGATTTTTGATTTATATCAGTCTTTGGATCGACTGCCTATTCGAAATTCGAAAAATTGCAGTATGTTTCCTCCGGCTTTCTTTGCCGGATCATTAGAGGGTCACTGATGAGGCTTTATTAGCCGAAACTACGTAGTATGACCCATCTTCTTTCTTATGAATGTTTTCTCTGCTCTTAAAGGAACTCATTTTTGATTTTTATTTGCGATGTCATTTCATCTAAATGTCTCCCTATTTGGTGACAAGAAGTGACAAGAAGTGACAAGAGCTATTTTATGGTGACAAGAAGTGTTAAAACGCATTTGCGACCCTTTTTAAAAGTAAAATATGATATATAAAACATTTTGCTAGCGTTTGAATTCCTTTTAAGACTCCTAGGATGCGCTGCAGCGAAGTAATCGAGCCAGAGAAACGCAATCGCTCGCATGCGTATTAAAGCCTGTAAATGACTACAGCCCTATCGTAAACCAAATTATTTATTGTAACATGACTAGGCAAATGATTCGTTCATCCCTGAAAATGAATTTCATACAATATAAGACACTAGAACCCCAGTTGACCCACTAAAATCATATTACGGCCGTCTTCAGATTTTCTTGTCGGGAATAAATTCAAGCTGGTAACAAGATAATGTATACTGTGTGTCTCACTGTCACACAAAATTCCAATAAAATGTGTATAGACCTTAGCAGAGATTCATATATCAGGCTGCGCATATGTACAGGCTGATCCAAGTCTTTTCTAGGCACACATACACGATGACGCTTCAGTGCTCTTCAGATTTTCTTGTCTAGAATAAAGTCAAGCTGGTGACAAGAAAATGTTATATGTATGAAATGATCTACTATATTTCTCCGTCACATAAAATTATACCCTCGGCAGAAAAAACAAACCAGACTGCGCACATGCACAGGCTGATCAAATTCTAGACACACATGCTCGACGACGCTTCAGTGCCTTTTCAGATTGTTTTTTTTGGTCGGGAATAAATTCAAGTAAATTTGGTGACAAGAAAATTTTACACGTATTAGATGCTATACTATATTTCTCCGTCACATAAAATTAATCCCTCAGCAGAGTAAACATACCAGACTGCGCATATGCTCAGGCTGATCCTTTCTAGGCACACTTGCTCGATGCCGCTTCAGTGCCTCTTCAGATTTTTTTGGTCGGGAATAAAGTCAAGTTAATTTGGTGACAAGAAAATTTTACATGTATGAGATGATCTACTATATTTCTCCGTCACATAAAATTATACCCTCAGCAGAGAAAACATACCACCAGATGCGCAGGCTGATCCAAGTCTTTTCTAGGCACACTTGTGCCTCTTGTCGGGAATAAGGTCAAAATACACGTGTGTGATAATCTACTATAAAAATTTCTAGAAAATGTATAAAGCCCCCCCCCCCCCCCCACACACACACACACACACAGAGAAACGATCAGCGATTCGGATATATCAGACTGCGCAGACTGATCTGAGTCTTCTCTGGGAACACATGCATAGAGAGAGAGACAGAGAGAGAGAGAGAGAGAGAGAGAGAGACAGACAGACAGACAGACAGAGAGAGAGTGTGTTAAATAGACAGAATATAATCATTAGAATAAGATTTAATTTGAAACAAATTAAACATTACTGTTTTATTTATTTATTTATTTATTTATTTATTTATTTATTTATTTATTTATTTATTTATTTATTTATTTATTTATTTATTTATTTATTTATTTATCGGGGCTTGGAGGAGCGTGATAGCTCAGTGGTTAGTGCACTTGCCTCTGATGCTAGAGGCCCCCGGTTCGATCCCCGGACGCGGTGATTATTTCGGTGTCAGAACACGCTCCACTGGCATCATTTGCAGGGATGAATGCCAAAAAGTGCACCGTCCTTCGGATCGGGACGTTAACTGGAGGTCTCCTGTGCAGCAAGAGTCATCTCCTGTGCAGGTTAAAGATCCCTACCGTACTTACATGATTACTGTGTAGGCTTCCAACCCTGCAAGCTGGAATGTATGTAATGAACACCTGCGGGTAATGGTCAAATGTGACCGATCGCAGTATTCACCTTATTTGCATTATCTGCTGGTTCCTAGTCTGAAGGATATCAGCGTTGGAAAAACAGGTAACCAGACCCCCCTGACCTTAAAAGGTCAGGGGGGTCTGGTTACCCGTTTTTCCAATCTTGACAATGTGCAAGCTGGGAGCCAGCAAATAATGCAAATATGGTGAATAAGTAGAAAGAAAGAAAGAAAGAAAGAAAGAAAGAAAGAAAGAAAGAAAGAAATAGACTGGGCTGCATGATGTTTCCAAGCAGAGCTGAATCTGACCACACACGAGTGCTGGTAAACCCCTTAGAAGGACTAAGCCTGCCCAGGCAAAGCGGTGTCAGTCAGATCGTTCGATGCATATAAACCTTCTGGTTTCATTGGGTGGCAGGGCTTGAGATGTCATTTCATCTCAATATCGGTTAACAGTCCCACAAAATTGGAAGCATCGTCTCCAAAATGACTTAAATAATGTTGACGGGAACGTCAAACACCAATTCAAAGAAACGAAAATCATAATGGGTAAGCCCAGTTTTCTCTATATAAAATGGGTTTTCACATGTAAAAATATCACATGAATCCTGGTTAAAGCCGCTTTTATATTTATACAATGAAACGACATTGATTTTGAGCCTGGGTTTATTTGAGAAATCTCTGGTCGGTAAATGCGGTTAACCCCCTTCTTCGGTTATAACGAGTACCCACAGTCTATGTTTATGAGCAGAGAAAAAAAGCATGAAGGAAAGTCACAGATATCCACGTAAAATTCACTTTTTTGCTTATAAAATGAAGTGACTTTGTATATAAAGAGAACTTTCTTGTCGGTAAATATGGTTAAACGTCTGACTAAAGCATGTTGCTTTTTCCTGCAAACGTCTTTAAATTTGGCCAAAATTAATTTCTAACTCAAGAATAACATTAGATTTATAATTTTAAGCAATAATATTGTTTAACTTTGTGTTAGAAAGTTTCTTGTCACAATAAAATAGCTCTTATTACCGCTTGTCACTTCTTGTCACCAAAGATTATGTAAACCCCACTTTTATCTACAAAAAATATGGTTTTCCAGGGTGTTCATTGATAACATGATAATTTTTTGTTTATTTCTTCTGTTGGCACATTTGTCACCCCTTAGAACCCCTTTATGGGATATGCATTATTTTCTCATTCCTGCTGTTGATCATAGATTGTGGGTGCACACTAGATCATTCTTAATTGGGCTTTCCAAACGAACACCAACAATCTGTGTATCTGCTTTTAAAGAAGGTATAAGAAACACATCTCAAAATCACATCTGAAATGTCTATAGCTATTTATCGGCTTTTTTCTTTTCTTTCTTTTTAATCTCAACTTCATTCATTTATCTATTTATTTATAAGATTTTTCCTGTTAAGCTGACGTGCTTAATTTCGACCAAGCTGAATTGTGTTCGACCATTTACACCTCCTTCGCACCTAATTAAAAGACCGACACATCGTCTTATCAACATCGGGTTCATGACAAAACATAGAAAGACAAAACGTAGACCGGACATAACATAGACGCGACAAAAGACGGACGACACAACATAGAAAAATAAGATAGAAAAAACATAGAAAAAAAAGTAGAAAAAACGTAGAAAAAAAAAACATAGAAAAATTTTCAAAAACAAGAGAAAATTTTATTGACACAATCATTGCAAATATATATTTATATATATTTTTTTATCCGAAAAAAATTTGTCGGTGCAGCATCAGCAGGCTGACGATTCCCACCCTTGTTTGAAATTGCTATTCCTCGGCATTCAGGATAGCATACACATTTCCAGTAAATTATATTGTCTTTATACATGTATTTGTCAATATTGTACATGTACATAAAGCCTTCATAGTCAATTCGAGGCTTTCCTTTCTGTGTTTGTAAAAGTTCCATTGCCGACTATTTCGACTAACTATTCAAAACCAGGTCTAAATGACCAGTAAAATACTGGTTTTCATAAATATAACTTGGTTAAAATATGAATGAACAAGTGAACACATAGTACAGGTACTCTTAATTCATTTTATTTAAACAAAAAGCAAAAAAAAAAAAAAAAAATAATAATAATAAAAAAAAATAATAAAAAACAATTACACTGGTACTTTATATCTCAAGCAATGTTACAATAGTCATCATAATTATAAGCGACGCTCAATAACTAATCAATGACTGGCTGGTAATTAACAATATTGGTCGGGTACGACAAAAGGTAGATAACTTTCTTTCTTTTGTCTTTCTACTAATTGTCTTTCTATTAATGGTCGCTTCTGTCTTATGACGCGTCTATGTTATGTCGGTTCTTTCTTTTGTCTTTCTATGTTTTGTCGGATACCGTCAACATCTAAGATAATTACATTATCCACACCTACTCAGGCACATTTTTATGTCAATTGGTTGGTTTTACAAAGATGATCACTGTAATATACTTTAATTGCATTGAACTGGCGGAATTTAAACCGACTGAAAATTATTGTGTGCCTTTTTATTTTATTATTATTATTTGCGATTATTATCAAATTATCAAACTCCAAGGGACAGGAAATTTTGATTTGAAATAACAGTAGTTTGAGATAAAAGGATTTGAAAAATAGAAGAACTGAAAAGTGGCCAAAATCTAGTTTCTTAAGCAGTAGTTTGAGATATCAGTGTTTGAGATAACGAGAATCAACTGTAACATGACTCAAAATAGCGAAAAAACATCAAGTTAACAAGTCCGTATAATGAAGACCCCAGACGGGCCACCCCAGACACCCCATTTATATAGAGAAAACTGGGGTCCGAGGGAAATTCACTACTCAATATTTTCTTAACTTTTGTTAAAAACATAGATTGTGGGTACTCGTTAGAACCGCATCACGGACGAGCACCCACAACTTATGTTTGCAGTATAAATAAGAAAAGACTCACACGGGCATGCACAATGTGGTTATAAAATGAAAATAGTGTGTATTTTATATAAAATGTCCTAAAAATATGGTGGAAACCGGGGTGAAAATGGTCCGTTCCGGTAATTAGGTCCGTTCCGGTAAATTCACGCACCCGAAAATGGGTCATTTTCGCTATCTAGGGCAACTGTGTGTTTGGATCAAACGATTGCTCCCCAACAGTGTCACATGTTTAGTCACATGATGTTGTTTTCTTCATGTGACTGACAGACAGGAGGTGAGATTTTGTTTTCGTCGCTGTTTATTTTTGTTATGGTTTGTAATTGAGTGTGTATATCACTTGTTTTTTTTTATTTTTTTGTGTATGAATGTCATCCTGGTGTATGAATGTCATTTGATGGGTCTCCAGGGTTCCGGGTCATTTCGGCCCATAACAAAATCGACCCATGTCAAAATCGGCCCATGACAAAATCGGCCCATAACAATTTCGGCCCATAAATGACTTCAATGCTGTTATAGGGGCCAATTATCAGCCAAAACATAAAACAATGAAATATATAGTTAATCTATGATAAAATACATGTATATATACAATTTATTTTCACCCCTTTTCCCTGCCCGGCATCTGTATCATTATTTTCAATAATTAACTCCCTCAGATGTCAGTCATCTTGCAATGCAAACTTTGTTATGAATAGATATGAAATAAAAATAATAAAATTTAGGATGTGTTTATTTAGAAAAAAATGTACATTTATGAACTTGGAAAGTGTAGTTCTGGGGTCATTGTTTATTTGTTTATATTGTTGGCACATGTCGGTATGTAAAATGATCAATAATTACTTTACGTTGTTACCTTTATCGACACACGCCTGAAAGCAACAAACAGCGCAATTATCATATCACTCAAACCTCAGTCATTATTTGGACACGTGCTAATCATTCATTAGTTTATGTCTCTAATGCGGGTCTTTACTACTTTCTTTGTTTCTTGCTTTCGGTTTCGTTTTATGAATGTTATTGGGCGGGGCACATCTAAAGCTATATGTGGGCCTAGCGCCGGTCCAATTTGCGAAAACTCACATCAGTCTGCATCCGCGCTGTCTGATTTGTGTGTAACTATTAATCATAAAGTAGCTTAGGCTTCCAGCGATCATGACTTTACTGTGCGTATGAGCAAGTCGAGCTGTGTATGCTGGGCTCGTGAAGTAGCCAAAGCTTCCTCGCGCTCCCAACGATCATGACCATACTGTGCGACTGAGCAAGCTGATCTGTGTATGCTGGGCGAATTGTGGAAATTGCTAGGAACTTGCTAACTTTATGTTTCAATCGGCCTAATCATTCAAGCGCCTTCCTCGGGGCCTTGCAAATGTTAATGGATGAAAACCTATGGGTGATTCCTGTAATCAAATGGAAGATTTTCTACTGAACGCCTCTTATTCATAACGTAATGGAAATAAGAAAAAAAATGTACACAGCGAAACTCCCCAATGTGAATAAGAATTTCGCTTGATGTCAGTTTTCTAACAATTGCCAGTGAAAACAATCAGATATCGTAAACCCTAAAAGCATTTTCAAAATTCTAAAGAATGCCCTTTTTTTATATATTCATTATGATAAAACACCCGTGACATAGTGCAGTCTTTCATTTTCTCGAAAATGACTACTTTTCCGACTATAAATGTTATTGTCTTATTTATACTCCGAGCGTACGTTGTCTTTGCTCTATAGAACGTGTCTAACGAGTACCCACAACCTACATCTTGGATCAGAAATACACATAATAACATATACCCCTTTATACTGGGAAATTTGGAGTATAAATAACATATATGCCTTTATACTCCAAATTTCCCCGTATAAAGTGGGGTTTTGAGCGGTATTATTTTCTCGGACTTGTTAGCATGTGTTTTTTTTATCAGTTGAGGAAAGAATATTAACATATTTTTCACTTTATCCCATTGTTCGACTTACATGTTACTGATTTGGCCCTGCAAACAAACCAATTATATGCAAACATAGTGATTATACATCATTAAAATTTTGGATCGAAATTTCTATGGGCCGATTTTGTATGGGCCGATTTTGCTATGGGCCGATTTTGTTATGGGCCGAATTGTCCAGGGACCGTCTCCGGACGTTTGCCCCCAATGACTTAATCTAAAAATGGACATTTGCCCGGGGGGGGGGCGGGGGGGGGGGGGGGCCCAGTTGAAAATGCGACCGGGATATTTGCCCCCCAGAGCTTATTTTTGGTATGGACATCTGCCCCCCAGTGCTTATTTTACAGGTGGACATTTGCCCCCCACTGCTTATTTCAGAAAGGGACATTTGCACCCCAACCTGCTGCTTGATACATCTACCATTCTATTTTTTTGTATTATCTCTAAGTCTTGCATCACCATTAACTTGCAAGGATATTCATTATACAGACTTGTATATAGCTACATAATATACATGATACTGTTTTGGTTATGGTTTTACAGCCGATTCAAGATCATTTCAATTTCTTCAAGAATTACAATCAGTGTATCACGTGCAAAAACCACTTGAGTTTCCATTGCAGAAATAGGTATCTGACATTGGACCCTAAGTGAGGCACAAACTCGATATATGGTTCTGTATCTGACTTGCTTAACCCTTATCCTGCTGAATAAATTAAGCATCTCCAATTGTAGACTATTAACCATCACATTCTTGGTATGTTTTTGTTAACTTAACAAACTGGATGACAAACAGTATAGATCCTCATCAGATGGCATCTGATTTGCATCTATACTGCTTTCTAAGGTAGGGGTTGTCCTTAACAGCAGGTCATTATGGGATTAATATTTATATAGATGGAGTAATTTGTTGCCTAACATTTTGTTTTGATTTGGAGCTATACTGCTTGTAAAGGTCGGGGTTGCTTTTTACAGCAGGTAATTATTTATACAGATGGAGTAATTTATTGCTTAACATTTTGTATTTCTGGTGGTAATAAACCAATATTTACATTTTTTTTCCTCCTTTGTGTTAGCCCTGGTCTATCTGGGGGTGCAAATGTCCCTTTCTGAAATAAGCAGTGGGGGGCAAATGTCCACCTGTAAAATAAGCACTGGGGGCAGATGTCCATAGCAAAAATAAGCTCTGGGGGGCAAATGTCCAGGTCACATTTTCAACTGGGGGGCAAATGTCCATTTTTAGATTAATTCATTGGGGGGCAAATGTCCTGGGGGGCAAATGTCCTGGAATCCATTTGATGTATCATCATTACAATTTGCCAGAAACTGACAACTGCCCTTCTTGAATCAGCGGAAGAGAGAGAATGACCGTAGAAAAGATTTCATGATCAATCTCCACGAAAGAATGTTGCTGACCACGGCTGGTATCGAACCCCAGTCCACCTGATCACCAGTCAGAGGCGCATCCAACTGAGCTACCGAGGGCGGTGGCACATAAATTATGTCAGCTTATGTAATCTCTTGTGGCTGCTACGAAGAGTTGATCAAAGGAGTATCTGCTTTTAAAGTTGCTGTTTACCATTCACCTTATTTGCATTATCTGCTGGTTTCTAGTCTGAACGTAATCAGTGTTGGAAAAACAGGTAACCAGACCCCCCTGACCTTGAAAGGTCAGGGGGGTCTGGTTACCTGATTTTCCAATATTGACAATGTGCAAGCTATATGGTGAATTATGTATTTCCTGATCCAACAGACACTAAATGTAGAATTTCAACAGAACAGCCCCCGCCCATCAGGGCTTGAAGAAATATAGGGGCTGCATGATGCTTCCACGCAGAGCTGAAATCGACCTGCACACGAGTACTGGTAAACCGCTTAGAGGAGGGTGCCATAATTACATTTTCTGGCAGCGCGTTCCAGGAGTCAATGACCCTAAGACTAAAGCTGTTTGCCCTAACCTTAAGCCTCTATTGCTTTTTTTGCAAACTTTTTTTGGTGACCTTTAGTTGGAAATGGTGAGAGATTCGAGGACAAATCTTAAATAGGAGATAGAATATGTAGTAGTGATAGCTATAAAATACATTTGTACCGCCATGCAGTATAAGCGTAGTAGAGTGTTCAGTGTTGGCCTGTCACTATTGCGGACGGGGTTCAATCCCCGGCCAGGTAAAAGTGATAATTACAGCTCTTCAGAACTGAAAAACAAACCTTAGTAGAATTCAACTTTGATTCCACCTTGTGTGTCTGCCAGAAATTCTTTCCTTCAAGGTTTAATCCTTAACCCTTTTTGTTCCAAATGGAATCTTCCACCTTATACATGTATATAGCAGGAGTCCATTTCAAAATTTAGGGATGTCAGGCTGTGTTTTCTTCAAAAACTCTTTGGAAATTTTCTGAAAATTTTACAAACAGTGTAGGCCCTGATCAGATGCCACATTCTGCAGCATCTGATCTGCGCCTACACTGTTTGGCCACTACGCGTTTTGGGGTTTCTGGTAAAAAATGGGTTGTTTGTGGTTTAACGTCCCTGTCAACACTATTTATGTCATTTTGGAGACGTTGTTTCCAGTTTTGTGGGACTTTTACCTGGCATTGAGATGAAATGGCATCTCAAGCCCTGCCACCCGAAGAAACCAATAAGGCTTGCATTGGAAGGTCTGACTTGCACCACATTTCCTGGGCAGGTTATATAGTCTGTCTAAGGTAGTAAGCAGGCAACCAGTACTCATGTGTGGTCAGTTTCAGCTCTGCATGGAAGCATCATGCAACCCAATCTATTTCTCCAAGCCCCGATTGGTGGGGGCCGACAAAATGGGTAAATGATAGGGGAGACAAAATTTCTTTTGAAAGAGTTATCCTCTTGAAGATGACATTATTCTTCTTAATCCTTATCCTGCTGAACACAACAACCTTACACTAACAGTGTAGATCCGGATCAGATGGCTTTTGAAGAACCCATCTGATCAGGATCTACACTGTTTGTCATTCAGTTTGCGAATTTGAATAATTACATGATTTCAAGCAATTTCGTTTCATTGATATTTAGAAATGGATGTGGCAAAGTAAATTTAATTTATTCAGCAGGATAGTACATTGTGTACATGTACATGTCATATTCTCTTTCAGAATGATCAAGATGGGTACAATGTGGCAGTGTCTGTTAATTGTTGTTACCATGGCAACTACAGCATTTTCAGGGAAATGTAATATGCCCTCTGGGTTATGGTGTTCTACGAAGGAAACAGCAGAGAATTGTGGGGTATGTCAGTCTTGCAAATGAGCCAAATTGAAAATAACTTGGTTGAGATTTAACCTTTAGTTGTTTTCATTTTATCAATACCGTTTAAAAGGAATGGATACACCCTCAGGGGAGGCAACTCCTGCAAAAGGATTTTGGTCTCCCATGTCAATAGGGGCCAACTCTTGCTCCTAAGGAGCAAATTCTTTCCTTTAAGAGGAGACCCCTTTTTGGGTGGAACAGGGCTTGTAGAAAAGCAAACAGGAAGTCCCGAAATGTGTCTCCCTTTGAAAAATGGCAGAAAAATCACCAGGTGTTCCCATTCCCCTTAGTGAAAACCCCTCTCAGCCCCACATTATATAGAGAAAACATGGGTTTGCATGGGTATTCATTTATAATATTTTTCTTATTTCTGATCGAAGACATCTATTGGTTGTGTGTACTTGTAAGAACCATCTCATTGAGGCAGTTCAAATGAGCACCCAAAACCTATGTTTGGAGTGCAAAGAAGAGACTATAACCTACCCGGTAGCTAGCATCACCAGAAAAATACCATTTCAGAGATACACATGTATGAGTTGAGGTTAAACGTCTCCAGCAACACTACATATTAAGATAATTTTGGAGATGTTGCTTACAATTTCGTGGGACATCTCAAGCCCTGCTGCCCAATGAAACCAATAGAACAGTCAGACTCACACCACTATTCAAGGGCCTCTGCGGCCAAATGAATTGCTGACTCTTAATTGTTAGGTCTCACACTGCTGTGGTTGGCGCCTCGCTCAGGCCACAGTTGGGATGGGAAGTTCAGGTGTTTTTTTCCGAGCACTCTGGTTTTCGCCCACCTGATTAATGATTGACTTGAAATAAGTGAAATAATCTTGAAAGGGCTGTAAAACCCATTTGCATCTGGATATACATGATGTAATAACATGTAAACACCACAACCTCATTATAACACTGTTCTTTATAACATAGTTTTGGATATAACACAGTTTCGAGATGGAGCCCAAAATGTATAGATTGTATAGAAAAATGACCATAAATGGTCATTTTTCTATATAATCTATACATTTTTGTTTGAATATAACATGGTTGTTTAACTAACACAGTTTCTGCTTTGCCCGGCTGCTTTGGATCCCATTAACCCTAATAGTGGTATAAAGAGGTTGTGTTGTGTCTGATTGTTTAACCCTTTGAGTACCAAATGGAATCTTCTTCCTTATATATAATTATATTGCAAGAGTCCATTTCATAATTTAGGGGTGTCAGGTTGTGTTTTCTTCATAATTGATTAGGAAAATGGCTGAACATTTAACAAACAGTGTAGGCCCTGATCAGACGCTGCAGAATGCAGCTTCTGATCTGGGCCTGCAGTGTTTGCCAGGGTACCCGTTTTAGGGCTTCTGGTACAAAATGGGTTAAAACATCATGCTTCTTGCTAAATGGATCCCAACAATAGTGTTATAAAGAGGTTGTGGTGTTTATGTAAATTTAGCTTCAGATAAGAGTTAGGAGAACAATTTTGTGAACATTTTCTTATTTTTTTTTTATTTAAGCATATGTTTGGGTATTTGGCAGTTCTAACAAGTACCTACTACATATATATTCAAACCTGTGATTTACTCTGCAGCAAATCACGGAGAAGAAGAGTGCCACTTGAAAAGACGCCTATTTTTTATGTCACTCGAAGAGCTAGTCTATGACATACTTAACCCTTGTCCGTCTGAGCCTGGATGTGTCTTATCTTTCAATAAAGATCCAGATCAGATGGCTTCTGAAGAAGCCATCTGATCAGGATCTTCATTGTTTGTCATTCAGTTTATCAATTTGTCGCAATAATTTGCATCAAGTAATCTGATTTGTTGATAATCGGTAGTGGGTGTGGCATTTTTAAATATTCAGCAGGTCAAGGGTTACCGGTAAGACATCGAAATGCTAAAATTCTTGCATCAAAAATATTACAAAAGGACATAAATATGTGTTATACAGTCAATATTATTGGCGGGATTTTTTTCTAACAATGACGAAAGGTTGGTAGAATTTGAAGGGAACAGCAAAATTATTGTCGATTTTCAGTGTGTTATATCAACTGTAGTCTGCGATTTGTTGAGTAATAAAACACAGTTTGTCAGACAGTTGCAAGCAGATCAATCAAAAGGCTACATGCTCGCAATTTGATCTACTTTACAACTGACTTCCCAACTGTGATTTATCACTGCTATTTCTTAACCCTTTTAGTACCAAATGGAATCTTCCTCCTTATATATAGCAGGAGTCCATTTCAAAATTTAGGGGTGACTGGTTGTGTTTCTCTTCAAAAATTTGGAAACTGACTCAATTTTTAGCAAACAGTGAAGGCCCTGATCAGACGCCATGTTCTGCGGCTTCTGATCTGGGCCTGCACTGTTTGCTCGGGTACCTGTTTTGGGGTTTCCGGTACAAATGAGTTAAATAAAGAAAAAATATATTGATTGATAAACCCTCCTTATCTGGAGTTAACATAACAATCCTAAAAATTCGGACACTTTGTGGACTTGCTGTAATTCTCAAAGATTTTAACAAATTTGTTTCGCTATCCAGCAAGGAGTCCAAAAAATGGAGACAGAATGGCAAACAGTGAAAACCCTGATCAGTCTGATCTTGGTTTTCACTGTTTGCTTAGGCATGTCTGTCTCAATATACTTAGAATGATAATGGTTTGTGTATTTTCTAGGTTTTAGAGCAATGTTTCGGCAGGCCTGGTCCTGACCGATCAGCAGGGCCTGTCAATTTTACCCTGTACTTCGAGTCTCTCTGCCCAGATTGTCAACGATTCTTCATACAACAGCTGTACCCTGCATACATGGCACTGGGGGAGAGTGTGATGAATCTGGCTCTAGTGCCATATGGAAATGCAAGGGTAGGTAATTTTCATGAGTCATGTATAATACACATCAACCTACATGTATTTATCATATATCATCACTGTCATTTAGTGGATGACATCATGTCTTAACCCTTATCTTGCTGAATATTCATTTAATCCACACCCATTTCTGTCTATCAACCAATCAAATTACTTTATGTAATTTATTGCTACAAATTCATAAACTGAATGGCAAACAGTGTAGATCCTGATCAGATGGCTTTCTGATCTGGATCTACACTGTTTGCAAAGATAGGGGTTGTCGTGAACAGCAATATAAGGGTAAAAAATAGGGGTTGTCGTGAACAGCAAGATTAGGGTTAAAAATGACCACACATGTAATAATATAGGGATCAACCATGGTTTTTCATGCATTAACATTCGCCGGATCTAGAGGAATCCATTCGAATATGAGGCCGCTAGGCCGAATGTTCAAATATCTTTAGAGTCATCCAGCAAATATAATGCAATGAAATAACCATGGATGATCGTTGTTCCTGCATAACTTAAGATTCCGACAGCAAATTTTGACGAAAACGCCCAAAAGCTCCATATAAACCGTTCAAATGTGACCGGCGAACCAACATGATGGCCAGTTCAGAATGTTGTTTACATTGACGTTGTCATCTGACGTCATCATAGAACCCTTAAATGCTACATTCAGGGTGATAATGTTACATCGCTCAACGTAACGTAAACAAAGCAAGGCCAGTCTTGTGATATCAAAAGCTCAAAATCCATGTTCAAACCACACACGAATTTCATGATTTGAACATGGTTTTGCTGTTTGAGCTTTCGGTACATTTGACAATGGCTTCAAACAGCCATGCCCATAGATATTTATGCAAGAACACATGGTTACTGGTGCGTAAGGTTATGTAGTCTTCTGTGACGACTCTCTGTTTTCTATTGAAATTATTTCGGACTTCTTTCTATGGCAACTAAAGCTATAAAACTGAAGTAGTTTACTCTTTTAAAAAACCTTGATTTGCATGTTGTGTAAGCAATTAATGTCTGGGTCCAAGTGTTCAAAACTAACAGTGTTGTTTTGTTGTTGTTGTTTCCATATTATTAAAATTTTCATTTTCATTGAACATGACAAATACCAGTCTGCTTATATATTTTTTGCTGAGGAAATGTGGGTAGCTTTTACAAAAGCTACTCCTTTTTCCCAGGGAAAACTATCTAGGTATAGTTACAGCACTTGCTAGAAAGTTTAATTCTGAGCCCATGTTTTATAAAGCTAATTTGTTTGTTTGATTTGGGGTTTAATGTCCCCGTCAACACTGTAAACGTAACACTGTAAAGGTTGGAGAAGTTGCTTCCAACTTTGTGGGTCTTTTAACCGACCTCGAGATGAAATGACATCTCAAGCCCTGCCGCCCAATGAAACCAATAGGGTTTATAAGCATGGACAGGCCGACTCGCACTGCTTTGCCTGGGAAGGCTTAGATCCTCTAAGCTGTTTACCAGTACTCGTGTGCGGGTCGGTTTCAGCTCTGCATGGAAGCATCATGCAGCCCATATATTTCTTCAAGCCCCTATGGGCGGGGGCCGTTTATAGAGCTAATGTATTTGTCAGTTAACATAACATTATTTACATTAATTGTTAATATTTTGAACACTAATGAACTTGTTAAGCTCACAATTCTTTGAACATCTGAACCCTGGCCACTTACAAGCTCATTAAGATAATGAGGCTTTGTAAAACTGGACCCTGGCTACTAACAAGTTCAAGATCAAGATAATGAGACTTTGAAAAAAACTGGGCCCTGGCCACTAACAAGTTCATTAAGATAATGAGGCTTTGAGAAACTGGGCCCTGGAAACTATCAATATCATTAAGATATTGAGGCTTTGAAAAACTGGGCCCTGGCCACTAACAATTTCATTAAGATAATGAGGCTTTGAAAAACTGGACCCTGGCCACTAACAAGTTCATTAAGATAATGAGGCTTTGTAAAAATGGGCCCTGGCCACTAACAAGTTCATTAAGATATTGAGGCTTTGAAAAACTGGGCCCTGGCCACTAACAAGTTCATTAAGATATTGAGGCTTTGAAAAACTGGGCCCTGGCCACTAACAAGTTCATTAAGATATTGAGGCTTTGAAAAACTGGGCCCTGGCCACTAACAAGTTCATTAAGATATTGAGGCTTTGAAAAACTGGGCCCTGGCCACTAACAAATTCGTTAAGATAATGAGGCTTTTAATATCTGGACCCTGCCCACTTACACATTCATTAAGATAATGAGGCTTTGAAACACTGGGCCCTGGCTACTAACAAGTTCATTAAGATAATGAGGCTTTGAAAAACTGGGCCCTGGCCACTAACAAGTTCATTATGATAATGAGGCTTTGAAAAACTGGGCCCTGGCCACAAACAAGTTCATTAAGATAATGAGGCTTTGTAAACGGGCCTCCGTGGTCTAGTAGTTAAGAGCGCTGACTCTTGATCATAAGGTCTCTCACCGCTGTGGTTCGAGCCTCGCTTGGGTCACATGTGAGACGCCAAGTTCTGCAACGGAAGGTCAGGTGGTTTTTCTCCGGTAACTCCAGTTTTCGTCCACCTCTGATTAACGATCGGCTCAATATGAGTGAATTAATCTTGAAAGGGCCGTAAAACCAAAACCAAAAAAAAAATAAAAAAATGAGGCTTCGTAAAAGTGGGCCCTGGCCACTAACAAGTTCATTAAGATAATTAGGCTTTGAAAAACTGGGCCCTGGCCACTAACAAGTTAATTAAGATAATGAGGCTTTGACAAACTGGGCCCTGGCCACTAACAATTTCATTAAGATAATCAAGCTTTGAAAAAGCTGGACTCTGGCCACTAGCAAGATAATTAAGATAATGAGGCTTTGTAAAACTGGGCCCTGCCACTAACAAGTTCATAAAGTTAAAGAGGCTTTGAACATCTGGACCCTGCCCGCTTACAAGTTCATTAAGTTAATTAGGCTTTGAAAAAGTGTGCCCTGGCCACTAAGAAGTTCATTTAGTCTATGAGGCTTTGAAAAACTGGGCCCCGGTTACTAACAAGTTCATTATGTTAATGAGGCTTTGAAAAACTGTGCCCTGGCCACTAACAAGTTCATTAAGTCTATGGGGCTTTGAAAACTGGGCCCCGATTACTAATAAGTTCATTATGTTAATGAGGCTTTGAAAAACTGTGCCCTGGCCACTAACCGGGCTCTTGATTGTTATTTTGAATTTTGCAGGAGAAAAAAGGTCCATCTGGTAAATGGGAGTTTCAGTGTCAGCATGGGTACCAGGAATGTGTCGGTAATTTAATAGAGGTATGTGTATCCAGTAGAACTTCCTTTGGCTCGAACTCCATGGCTGAGCCGAACCCGTTCTGGAGTCTCTGGGGAATTCCTCTACATATGAAGTAGTGCTGGATAATTAAAGAGATTTTCAACCTTTGTTTTGTAGATGTGTGCTGTGTGTATTCATTAGAATCGCCTCAATGAGGGGATGCTTCTGAATACACACAGCTTACATTTTTATTATTGAACACTGAAAAGATGCCCGAAAACCCGTAATTGCTCCTGGCAGAAACCCTCAGAGGCTTGAACTACCCCTGTCGCAAACAGATATTCGTGGTCCCAAACATGTTCCAGCCATTGAAATTTGACTATTTCGGAACCAGAAGCATAAAATCATGAACATTATCAAAACTCATTCATAAGTGAATACATGTATACTGTTTAACCCTTATCCTGCTGAATAAATTTAGCCACATCCATTTATAACTATCAGCCAATCAAGTTACTTAATGGACTATATTCATTCAGTTCACAAAACTGCATTACAAAGTATAGATCCTGATCAGATGGCTTCTTCAGAAGCCTTCGGATCTGGATCTAAACTGTTTGCAAAGGTAGGGTTGTCGTACTCAGTTGGCTAAGGGATAATATACAATAAATACAAGTTTATACCCCAATTCAAAACAATCAAGGGGTTTTGCAATCATTTAGCAAATTTAAGCAAAAAAGACAGCAGGCAGTGTGGCATGTTAAGCAACATTCAGTGCCATGGTGCGCACAGGTAGTATAGTGTGATGTCAATGAGTGCAAAGTTTCTGACTTCACCGCACCACAAAGATGTAGGAAACAACATGGATGCTTGAATATACGTTTCTCAGCACTTTACTTTCTGTATGAAAATCTGCAAATTAATAGTTTACTGTAGCTTCAAAAATTATTTTCGAAGTTGATACAAAACTCCAGTAGCAGTGTGCAGTTATTCCAACTGGCCATTCAAACAAGGAAAAGCTGAGAAAGTAAGAATTTTGCTGAAATTTCTGAAAATCTGTTTAAATAAATTTTGCAAAGATTTTGACTTGCAGTTTCGTTGTTTACCCATGTATAAAAGGTTGAATGTTATTGTTTACACTTGTACTTAGTGACCTGAAAAGTAGGTCCGGTCTATAAACGGTCACTAGACGTATTATAGGTCAGTAGAAGGTATTATAGGTAGCTACCAATTATAGCGTGCAGTTATTCGACCCCCTTTATTAGGTTACTAGAATTTCTCATGTGCTGAATATCTGTATATGAATATATACAGTAAAATTCCGCTATTAATACCACCTAAAATTAAGACAAAATCTGCTTTTAAAAGCTCTTGAGAAGGTTTGTTATTCTTTATTTGTGCTTTCTACATCTAGTGTTACCTCCAATTCATCGACCACCTTTGGAACTGTTCAAAAGTGGTCTTAACGACCACTTTTGAACAGTCCCAAAGGTGGTCTTAATATAGGAATTTTACTATACATCTTTCTTGATTGTTAGCCCCCGCCAATCGGGGCTTGAAGAAATAGATGGGCTGCATGATGCTTCCACGCAGAGCTGAAATTGACCTGCACACGAGTACTGGTAAACTGCTTAGAGGATCTAAGCCTGCCCAGGCAAAGCGGTGCGAATCGAATCGTCAATGCTTATAAACCCTATTGGCTTCATTTGGCGGCAGGGCTTGAGATGTCATTTCATCTCAATGTCGGGTATAAGTCCCACAAAATTGGAAGCAAAGTCTCCAAAATGACCTATACAATGTTGACGCGGATGTTAAACCTCAATTCAAACAAACAAACATTCAGTGTCTCCCAACAAGGGACCAACTTTGGGACTGTTCAAAAGTGGTCTTAAAGACCACTTTTGAACAGTCCCAAAGGTGGTTTTAATATATGAATTTTACTGTATATCTAACTCGATTGTTTAATGGATTTACTTTTCTTGAGGGAATATTTCTTGCATATTCTGGCAATCTGTACTTTTATCACAGGTTGGATTTAGCTCTTACTCATTTAATGTTTTCATTTTCTTCAGACCTGTGCCTATGTTTTAGAGAAGAACAAGACGGCATCATTCCTATTCATCCATTGTATGGAAAAGACACACGGGCTACCACAACACTCGGCAAAAACGGTAAAACCAGTATTTGATTAGGGGTTTTATGGCCCTATCAAGATCTTTTCACTTACATTGAGTTGATTGTCATGAAAAATTGTGATATTTTTCTTATTTCTGCTCAAAATATAGATTGTTAGTGCTCGTTAGAACCACCTCATCGAAGCAGTTCTAACAAGTATCCACAATCTATATTTTAGAGCAGAAATAAGAAATTTCTTATTTCTGCTCAAAGTATAGATTGTGAGTGCCGATTAGAACCGACTCAGTGAGTACCCACAGTCTATATTTTAGAGCAGAAATAAGAAAAATAAAATTTATCGCTGTTAACTCCAGTTTTACTGTATAAAAGTGGAGTACAAGCGGGTCAAAATTATATAGGCGTGTTTTCCTGATGGAGTTGAACAAAATGGAGGGGAAAAAAGCCTGACTGTCAATTGCACTACTTAAAAATTCACGTGTACATAAGTGATGTTTGAATCTTCAGGGTTGACAGACCTAATTTGGTACCGGAAACCCCAAATCTGGTAGTTGGCAAACAGTGCAGGCCCAGATCAGACGCCACAGAATGTGGCGTCTGATCAGGGCCTCCACTGTTTTGCAAAATTTCAGCCAATTTTCAAATAGTTTTTGAAGAAAACAAACTGACACCCCTAAATTTTGAAATGGACTCCAGCTATATATAAGGTGGAAGATTCCATTGGGTACAAAAAAGGTTAAGAGGCAATGCTCCTAACCATGGAGGCTCAAAACAGGTATTTTACCCCTCAATTTGTACCAAATGGAATCTTCCTCTTTATGCAAAGCATGAGTCCATGTAAAAATTTAGGGGTGCCGGGTGGTGTTTTCTTTAAAATTATTTGGAAAATGGCTGAACATTTTGCAAACAGTGTATGCCCTGATCAGATGTCATGTTCTGTGGTGTCTGATCTGGTACTGCACTGTTTGCTAATTAACCATTTTGGGCTTTCCGGTACAAAAAGGATTAAACCATGCCATGAGAGAATGGGCCACAGTATTGCCCTGTCAGTGGTCAGTCACATAACATTGATACAGGGATGAGAATTTTTCCTCTTTTCAGAGGATTTCCTCTTTTTTTTTGACTGAAATTTACTTAATTAAAAAATAACATATTTGCTCTGTAATGGCCAGATCTGGGCCCAGTTGCTCAAAGCCTCGTTAGCTTAATGAGTTCGTTAGTGGTCAAATTGTTAACCGTTCTTGCAAGTACAATAACTAATATTGTGTTATTTTTTGCAGAAAAAAATGAGAGCAGCTTTTGCATTTGCAAAAGCTGCTCACATTTTTCCAGCAAAATGTATAAGAATATTTGTCATATTAAATGATCAAAGTTTTCATGATTTGTTAACTAACAATTTCGCCCCTGATGTCTTTTGAATGTGGTATAGGCATTTCCTGTGATTTGAATGGATTTCCTCTTTTTTGCTTTTAAAAGGTTTGTATTTGTTTTCATTGTGTTTTCCACACCCAGTGTCCTCTAGTAAGAGACCACCTTTGGGACTGTTCAAAAGTGGTCTTAAAGACCACTTTTGAACAGTCCCAAAGGTGGTCTTAATATAGAAACTTGACTGTATGTTTGCTGATCTCCAGTGCTACGAGTTTCCTTCACACAATTGTTTTTCAGACTTTTGGGTTAGTCTTTAAACGGAGATCCCGTCTTTGTATGACCTTAGCTGTTTGTTGGACGTAGAACTCAATCACACACACTCTACACCCAGTGAAGTTCATTTTAACATATTTGCATTCTTAGTGCATTCACAGAAAACCCCTGTTACAGTTAACTACTGCGAAGAAATGATGGTCATACTCCAATAAATACATTGACCACGCGACGATAGTGACGTCGAAATAAACAATGGTTCTCTTCAATATGATTGGACGATGTCGACATTATAGCACCAATGATGCTGTTCCTCTGTCAATAGGAAACGAGCTACGTTGCTTGTGACCCTTCAAATAAATTATATCCATTTCTTAAATATACACATGTACATGTATTTACAGAAAACCCCGGGAAGCAATGTTGTTCATATGTCATTATTTACATTTCCAGTGTAAAGTCTAATGTAAACCTATAGAAAACAGTGTAGTTCATACTTCCATGAACGCATCGAGACACATGATTTTCAGTGACCTTAAGTGACATCATTCTAAATCATTGTTCTCTATGGGCGTTGGTGATGTCAATGCTCTTCCGCTCTTTGTAGAAAAACAGCGTGCTAATGTTTTTCAGCTTTAAAAGTTTGCCCTATAAGCATTTTTTCGCCCAGTGATGAGGGGCAAAGAATGTAAATATAAAAAATAAACTTAATTTTTCTGCTTTTCATGAAAGTATGAACCACAGCGGGTCGCTAGCAAAGTTTACATGAACCCCTTCGGGGTTCATTTACTTTGCACGCGACCCACTGTGTACATACTTCCATGAACAGCAGAAAAATAAAGTTCATTTCTTAATTGTTTATCAGAGAAGAGTCATTCTTGCACACCAGACAAGGAAATCCGTGATTTTACCCTGGGATAGAACTTTATGTTCTGACCCGGGTGTTCCGACCCCAAATCGAATATAATCGCGTGTTTGATAAATGCACTGGTTGATTACAACCTCATGCGCGGCGTCGTCATGCGTGACGTCACTAAACATTCCTGTTGTGCCATCACAAAATGGCGGACGTCGGTAACCGAAGTGACAGCAGCATTAAAAATTCGCAATAGAAATGGAAGGAATGCAAGAAAAAGAATCCAATATGGGTGCGAGGGGTGGATAGAAAAATCCGTCCCTCGGGATCACTGCCCGGCATCACTCGGCAAGCCTCGTGATGCCAGACAGTGTCCCTCGGGACGGATTTTTCAATCCACCCCTCACACCCATATAAGATTCTTATATTATCACATTGGTGGTCGGAAAGGGCTGAGGCGAGCCTGCGCACTTTTTATGTTTATCATTTTCAGTGTGCTCCAAAATACCACATTGACTTTAACAAGGTCATGTCCTGTGCCAACGGTGACCAAGGCTTAGATCTCGAACACAAGATGGCAGTGCAAACCAACAACCTTAACCCACCACATAAATATGTACCCTGGGTGACTCTGAATGGGGTAAGTACTCTGACTAAAACCTTAAAGCACCAGTAACAAATACCATAGCAAACCTCATGTTTAAAGTATTTTTTTTTCTTATTTTTCAGAGAATTGACTTAACATGTGAATCAACTGCTTGACAGACGATACCCTTTGGGTCATCTTTTTCTGGAAACAAAAAGAATAAAATACATTGTCCTCTTCTACAGAATTTTTCTTCCTTTTCAAGGGTTATCTGTTTCTATGAGTACGTCTATGTTTTACTGCATTGGTGATTCAGATCTCTAACAGATTCTAAGCTCTTGCAAGACCGGCATAATTTTCAGATTGCTTTGTGCATCAGAATAAATGCAAGCTTTTGACTACCAGTTAGTAATTTTATACAGATATAATTCGAACAAATTGACCTGATACTGGTGAACTCTATTAACATAATTTCATACCCGACTGAATACATATATTTATCTACGCTGTTTTCCGAAGATGGCGATATTGTTATACAATACATAGAGGTCGGTAAATGGGTCGTTATTCACATGATGCCGAAATTTCACGAGAAGTTTACGAAAGCCGACGTATTAGGCGATAGCTAATTTATTCCTTGCATAATGTTCAGTCTCAGGTCAATTTGTTCGCACTATAGATAATCGAAATGTCATTACAATAACACACCCGTGCAACATAGTGCATTTTTCTCACGTGTCCAAAAAGGCTACTTTTTTAATAAAAGTCTTCTATTAAATTGTTTTAATTTATATTGCAAACATAGGTTGTGGGTGCTGGTTAGAACCAACTCATTAAGGCCGTTCTAACGATTACCCGCAACTTTTAGAGCAGAAGTAATGTATACCCCTGTAAACCACAATTTCCCTATATAGAGTGGGGTTTATGGGGGGGGTTTCATTTCATGGACTTGTTCATGTGATGGAACGAAAAATGAAAGAATGCAAAATTTTACACAAATACAGTATTTTTAGCTCACCTGAGCACGAACTGCTAACGTGTTATTTGCGATCAGTCAATTCCCATTGTCCATTATGTGTCAGCCATTGTGCTGCATCACTTATTAGCTTAAACCCATTATGTACCAGAAACTTATAACGGGTAATTGGCAAACAGTGCAGGCCCAGATCAGACGCCGCAGAATGCGGCATCTGATCAGAGCCTGCACTGTTTGAAAACAGTTAAGCCATTTTCCAAATCAATTTTGAAGAAAACGCTAAACTAAACTTCTAGTTATCCCTAAACTTTTGATATGGACATGTGCTATATATAAGAAGGAAGATATCATTTGGTAAAGAATAGTAAAATAGCTCTTGGGCCAACTTCAATGAAACTTCACAGTAACCCTCTTCCAAAATAGCTAAAAATGTATGGAGTGGTGCTAAGGTGATACTCTACCAAAAAAAAAGCAACAATTGTTCAGGTCTGATTAAAAAAAAGGCCACCAGAGCTTCTCCTTCACCTTGGGTAGAATTGCACGACCCGCAGAAAAAGCGACCGACTGAAGTCGGTTGATTTCTAAGAGTGCCCTAAAATCACCGTGTCATTCTGTCAGTCTGTCTCTCCATCCGTAATCCGTTTGTGAAAATTGGTGATAGTGACTTAACCGCTTGGAATATTTAAACAATTTTTGGCACACTGATAGATATCAATGAGATCTAACCAATGAACTTGCGAAATATTACATTCCATTTAGTATAGCCTCGCCAAGGCGAAAAATGTGAAAATTTTCGAACTGCTTCTCCTTGGAAACCGTTGGGTCGATTGAAGTCAGATTTCATATGTAGCCTCTATGGGATGGGGGAAACCGAAATTTGCTCATGGGGTCCAGGTCACATGACCAATATGGCCGCCAAGCCATATATGGTCTGTATGTCTGTCCATCCGTAACCCGTTTGTGAAAATTGGTGATAGTGACTTAACCGCTTGGAATATTTAAACAATTTTTGGCATACTGATAGATATCAATGAGATCTAACCAATGAACTTGCGAAATATTACATTCCATTTAGTATAGCCTCGCCGAGGCGAAAAATGTGAAAATTTTCGAACTGCTTCTCCTCGGAAACCGTTGGGCCGATTGAAGTCAAATTTCATATGGAGCCTCTATGGGATGGGGGAAACCAAAATTTGCTCATGGGGTCCAGGTAACATGACCAAAATGGCCACCAAGCCATATATGGTAAAAACCCTTCAAATATAGTCTTCTCCAGAACCACTGGGCAGATTTCCACGAAACTTGATAAATAGCATCTGGGACTTAGGCCCATCATAAATTGCTAAAATATTGACCCTGGGTTGACCTTGACCTTCTTTGTGCCTAGGTCAAACTTTGACACATATGCTTTTGTTGGAATATTTAAACAATTTTTCGCATACTGATACATATATCAATGAGATCTAACCAATGAACTTGCGAAAGATTACATTCCATTTAGTAAAGCCTCGCCGTGGCGAAAATGTGAAAATTTTCGAACTGCTTCTTCTCGGAAACCGTTGGGCCGATTGAAGTCTAATTTCATATGGAGCCTCTATGGGATAGGGGAAACCAAAATTTGCTCATGGGGTCCAGGTCACATGACCAAAATGGCCGCCAAGCCATATATGGTCAGTCTGTCTCTCCGTCCGTAATCCGTTTGTGAAAATTGGTGATAGTGACTTAACCGCTTGGAATATTTAAACAATTTTTGGCACACTGATAGATATCAATGAGATCTAACCAATGAACTTGCGAAATATTACATTCCATTTAGTATAGCGTCGCCAAGGCGAAAAATGTGAAAATTTTCGAACTGCTTCTCCTTGGAAACCGTTGGGTCGATTGAAGTCAGATTTCATATGTAGCCTCTATGGGATGGGGGAAACCGAAATTTGCTCATGGGGTCCAGGTCACATGACCAATATGGCCGCCAAGCCATATATGGTCTGTATGTCTGTCCATCCTTAACCCGTTTGTGAAAATTGGTGATAGTGACTTAACCGCTTGGAATATTTAAACAATTTTTGGCATACTGATAGATATCAATGAGATCTAACCAATGAACTTGCGAAATATTACATTCCATTTAGTATAGCCTCGCCGAGGCGAAAAATGTGAAAATTTTTTAACTGCTTCTCCTCGGAAACCGTTGGGCCGATTGAAGTCAAATTTCATATGGAGCCTCTATGGGATGGGGGAAACCAAAATTTGCTCATGGGGTCCAGGTAACATGACCAAAATGGCCACCAAGCCATATATGGTAAAAACCCTTCAAATATAGTCTTCTCCTGAACCACTGGGCAGATTTCCACGAAACTTGATAAATAGCATCTGGGACTTAGGCCCATCATAAATTGCTAAAATATTGACCCTGGGTTGACCTTGACCTTCTTTGTGCCTAGGTCAAACTTTGACACATATGCTTTTGTTGGAATATTTAAACAATTTTTCGCATACTGATACATATATCAATGAGATCTAACCAATGAACTTGCGAAAGATTACATTCCATTTAGTAAAGCCTCGCCGTGGCGAAAATGTGAAAATTTTCTAACTGCTTCTTCTCGGAAACCATTGGGCCGATTGAAGTCTAATTTCATATGGAGCCTCTATGGGATAGGGGAAACCAAAATTTGCTCATGGGGTCCAGGTCACATGACCAAAATGGCCGCCAAGCCATATATGGTCTGTCTGTCTGTCCGTCCGTAACCCGTTTGTGAAAATTGGTGATAGTGACTTAACCGCTTGGAATATTTAAACAATTTTTGGCATACTGATAGATATCAATGAGATCTAACCAATGAACTTGCGAAATATTACATTCCATTTAGTATAGCCTCGCCAAGGCGAAAAATGTGAAAATTTTCGAACTGCTTCTCCTTGGAAACCGTTGGGCCGATTGAAGTCAAATTTCATATGGAGCCTCTATGGGATTGGGGAAACCAAAATTTGCTCATGGGGACCAGGTCACATGACCAAAATGGCCGCCAATCCATATATGGTAAAAACCCTTTAAAGATAGTCTTCTCCAGAACCACTTGGCAGATTTCCACGAAACTTTATAAATAGCATCTGGGACGTAGGCCCATCATAAATTGCTAAAATATTGACCCAGGGATGACCTTGACCTTCTTTGTGCCTAGGTCAAACTTTGACACATATGTTTTTGTTGGAATATTTAAACAATTTTTGGCATACTGATAGATATCAATGAGATATAACCAATGAACTTGCGAAATATTACATTCCATTTAGTATAGCCTCGCCGAGGCGAAAAATGTGAAAATTTTCGAACTGCTTCTCCTCGGAAACCGTTGGGCCGATTGTAGTCAAATTTCATATGGAGCCTCTATGGGATGGGGGAAACCAAAATTTGCTCATGGGGTCCAGGTCACATTACCAAAATGGCCACCAAGCCATATATGGTAAAAACCCTTCAAATATAGTCTTCTCCAGAACCACTGGGCAGATTTCCACGAAAGTTGATAAATAGCATCTGGGACGTAGGCCCATCATAAATTGCTAAAATGGTGACCCTGGGTTGACCTTGACCTTCTTTGTGCCTAGGTCAAACTTTGACACATATGCTTTTGTATTGGAAAAGTGAGAATGCATTTTATCCTGCAAACGATTCAGAATACAGTACTAAAGTATAAGATATATTTTTGCTCCTTACGATAAGGCGCATTTATTGGGGGAACCGTTTTAGGTCCAGGTCACATGACCAAAATGGCCGCCTTACCCATATATGGTAACACTCATAAAGCTAAAAGCATCCGGCGGGTCGTGCACTTCAGCTGAAGCACTGGTTTCAGTCTAATTTTACTGCAATTTTGCCTAGGTGACTCTAATGTCTTTGCCAAAATTGCTGAAATGATTTTGCTCTCAGTGAACAAGATTGCTGCCTGATCTAAAAACAGATAATCAGGCAATGTGGTGTGAGTCAGACCATCCCTGTATATAAACCCTGGTGGCTTCTTTGGAATGAGGGCTTGAGATGTCTTTTCATCTCAATGTCGCGTAAAAGTCCCACAAAACTTGAAGCAGTGTCTCCAAAATAACATAGTGTTGACAGGGATATAAAACTTCAAAACAAACAAATCAACGAAAAGAGCTAACATTGTTCTGCTACAATGAAAAAAAAAAACATCAAAGGACAACTCCTCCTAAACCTTTGGTCCAGTTTAATTTAAACTTCACAGGACTGTTGCTTTTATAGGTGACCCTCTTCTAGAAATGGTTCTGCTCCAATTTACAAGAGCTTAAAATTGAATTGAAAACTTCAACTATTGGTAGTTTTGATCCAGTTGTATTAAAACTTCACAGGAATGTTGCTTATGTCACCGTGTACCAAGGCCCCCACTCATCAGGGCTTGAAGAAATAGATGGGCCGCATGTTGCTTCCACACAGAGCTGAAACCGACCACACACGAGTTCTGGTAAATCGCTAAGAGGATCTAAGCTTGGCTTAGCCTGCCCAGGCAAAGGGGTGCGGGTCGGACCGTCCATGCTTATAAACCCTTTTGGTTTCATTGGGGGACCAGGCTTGAGATGTCATGTTATCTCGATGTCAGGTAAAGGTCCTACAAAATTGGAAGCAATGTATTCAAAATGACCTATATTGTGTTGATGGGGACGTTAAACCTCAAAACAAACAAACAAACAATGACCCTGTACCAAAATAGTTACAACAATTTTGTTCCAGTGAACAAGGTGGCCTACACAGCTAATAATAGAAACAAAAACAAACTTTAAATGACAATTCCTTCTACAATATTGGCCCAGTTTCATTGCAAAATTACAGGAAGGTTGCTTTAATAGGTGACCCTCTACCAGAAGTGCTATAAGTTCCGCTCTTGTGAACGAGATGGCCACCAGAATTATAACTTGTATATTCTTCTGTGCAGTTTTAGTCAAACTTTACAGGCTGGTTGCTTAGGTGACTTTCCACCAACCAGTGAACAAGTTGGCTGCAAGATTTTGTTACGAGCCAGAAAGAAAAAGCAAACAAGCCTTATGGAAAAATTGAACAAAATTTATTTGCAAACTCTTTAACCTTTAGAAGTTTTGTTTTGTTTGTTTAATTTGAGGTTTAACATCCCCGTCAACGCTGTAAAGGTCATTTTGGAGGCGTTGCTTCCAATTTTGTGGGACTTCTACCCGACATTGAGATGAAATGACACCTCAAGCCCTGCTGCCCAATGAAACCAATAGGATTTATAAGAAAATTTCACTTAGCTCTGTTATGAAATATCCTTGAATTAATCAATTTTCCTTGATCCCACAGAATTCACAGTCCGAAATGAAAAATAATATCCTTAAACAATCCACACAGAATTCAGAAGTAACTTTTCTTATAAACCCAAACTTCAAACTCCAAAGTCTCACTCAAAGAAAAAAATCAAGCTCTTTTATAGATCCTAAGATTTCTCTAGAACATTCCAGAGGGCTGTGGAATAAGATTAGGTAATTTTCTAAAAATAATGCAACCCCGAACTTTCTGGAAGATTCCAAAGTACTTTTCCTTGTAAACAAGTTGTTGATCAACTGAAATTAATCTGTGACTGATTTTTCCAAAAACTTCTTTAAGAAGAATAAACAAGATATTAATAGCATTATTAGGTCACCCAGTGGGGTGAAAGTGGGAATCAGAAAAATAAATTCTTATGCATAACAATTTAAAATAGAAAGTCTTTAAATGATGACTTCTCCTAAACCTTAGAATGTTGCCTAGGTGACCCTCTACAAAACTAACTAACTAAAATAGTTCTGCTCCATGGAATTTTGACTGTTAGTGTTAAATACAGAAATGTTTTGTCACTGATCCACCTGACTTCCACAAGTCATCATTTTTCTTCTCGAATACAAACCTATATAATTTTGACCCCCTTGAACGCCACTGGGGTTTACAGGGGGTAAACCTTACTTTTTAGCTCACCTGTCACGTAGTGACAAGGTGAGCTTTTGGGATCACTTTTTGTCCGTCGTGCGTCCGTGCGTGCGTGCGTCCGTGCGTGCGTCCGTAAACTTTTCTTCAAATGACATCTCCTCCTAAACCACTGATCGTATTTTGACCAAACTTCACAGGAATGATCCTTAGGTGGTCCCCTTTCAAAGTTGTTCAAATGGTTCCGGTCCGTTGCACATATAGGTCACAGTAGCCAAAAATAGATTTTTTCACCACAAACTTAAAAAATCTTCTTCTCTGAAACCGCAAGTCCCAGGTCTTTGATATTTGGTATGAAGCTTCATCTAGTGGACCCCTACCAAGATTGTTCAAATTATAGTGCTGGGGCCAAAAATGCCCCCGCACGGAGGCCCTTTGGTTTTACATGGGCTTATATAGGGAAAATCTTTAAAAATCTTCTTCTCTGAAACCGCAAGGCCCAGGTCTTTGATATTTGGTATGAAGCTTCATCTAGTGGACCCCTACCAAGATTGTTCAAATTATAGTGCTGGAGCTAAAAATGCCCCCGCACGGGGGCCCTTTGGTTTTACATGGGCTTATATAGGGAAAATCTTGAAAAATCTTCTTCTCTGAAACCGCAAGGCCCAGGTCTTTGATATTTGGTATGAAGCTTCATCTAGTGGACCCCTACCAAGATTGTTCAAATTATAGTGCTGGGGCCAAAATGACCCCCGCTCAGGGGCCCTTTGGTTTTACATGGGCTTATATAGGGAAAATCTTTAAAAATCTTCTTCTCTGAAACCGCAAGGCCCAGGTCTTTGATATTTGGTATGAAGCTTTATCTAGTGGACCCCTACCAAGATTGTTCAAATTATAGTGCTGGATCTAAAAATGCCCCCGCACGGGGGCCCTTTGGTTTTACATGGGCTTATATAGGGAAAATCTTGAAAAATCTTCTTCTCTGAAACCGCATGGCCCAGGTCTTTGATATTTGGTATGAAGCTTCATCTAGTGGACCCCTACCAAGATTATTCAAATTATAGTGCTGGGGCCAAAAATGCCTCCGCACCAGGGCCCTTTTGTTTTACATAGGCTTATATAGGGAAAATCTTTAAAAATCTATTCTCTGAAACCGCAAGGCCCAGGTCTTTGATATTTGGTATGAAGCTTCATCTAGTGGACCCCTACCAAGATTGTTCAAATTATAGTGCTGGAGCTAAAAATGCCACCCAAACGGGGACCCTTTGGTTTTACATGGGCTTATATAGGGAAAATCTTGAAAAATCTTCTTCTCTGAAACCGCAAGGTCCAGGTCTTTGATATTTGGTATGAAGCTTCATCTAGTGGACCCCTACCAAGATTATTCAAATTATAGTGCTGAGGCCAAAAATGCCCCCGCACCAGGGCCCTTTTGTTTTACATAGGCTTATATAGGGAAAATCTTTAAAAATCTTCTTCTCTGAAACTGCAAGGCCCAGGTCTTTGATATTTGGTATGAAGCTTCATCTTGTGGACCTCTACCAAGATTGTTCAAATTATAGCCCTGGGACCAAAAATGCCCCCGCTCCGGGGCCCTTTGGTTTTACATAGACGTATATAGGGAAAATCTTGAAAAATCTTCT